>CP136055.1:262243495-262843495 GCA_032464435.1 Aegilops umbellulata
GGGAGGCAACACTATAAGACCCTATCTTTCTCTGTGTACAATTAAAACTCCGTACCCATAAGTATTGCGTGAGTGTTAGCAATTGTGAAAGACTAAATGATAGTTGAGTATGTGGACTTGCTGAAAAGCTCTTGTTGACTCTTTCCGATGTTATGATAAATTGCAATTGCTTCACTGACCGAGATTATAGTTTGTTAGTTTCCAATGAAGTTTCTGATTCATACTTGACATTGTGAATAGATTATTACATTAACATAAGGAGTCATAGGACAAAATATATACATGTTGCTGTTATAAGAATGATCATGACGCCCTCGTGTCCGTATTTTATTTTATCGACACCTCTATCTCTAAACATGCGGACATATTTTTCGTTATCAGTTTCTGCTTGAGGACAAGCGAGGTCTAAGCTTGGGGGAGTTGATACGTCCGTTTTGCATCATGCTTTTATATTGATATTTATTGCATTTTGGGCTGTTATTACACATTATGTTACAATACTTATGCCTATTCTCTCTTATTTTACAAGATTTACATTAAGAGGGAGAATGTCGGCATCTGGAATTCTGGGCTGGAAAAGGAGCAAATATTAGAGACCTATTCTGCAAAACTCCAAATGTCCTGAAACTCCACGAAGTTATTTTTGGAATTAATAAAAAATACTGAGCGAAGAAAGTACCAGAGGGGGCCACCCACCATCCTTGAGGGTGGGCGGCGCGCCCTACCCCCTGGGTGCGCCCCCTACCTCGTGGGCCCCCTGGCAGGCCTCCGGTGTCCCTCTTCTGCTATATGAAGTCTTTTACCCTGGAAAAATCATAAGCAAGCTTTCGGGACGAAACACCGCCGCCACGAGGCGGAACCTTGGCGGAACTAATCTAGGGCTCCGGCGGAGCTGTTCTTCCGGGGAAAATCATCACCATCGTCATCACCAACGATCCTCTCATCAGGAGGGGGTCAATATCCATCAACATCTTCACCAGCACCATCTCCTCTCAAACCCTAGTTCATCTCTTGTATTCAATCTTTGTCTCAAAACCTCAGATTGGTACCTGTAGGTTGCTAGTGTGTTGATTACTCCTTGTAGTTGATTCTAGTTGGTTTATTTGGTGGAAGATCATATGTTTAGATCCTTTATGCATATTAATACCCCTATGATTATGAACATGAATATGATTTGTGAGTAGTTACGTTTGTTCCTGAGGACTTGCTATAAGTAGTCATGTGAATTTGGTATTCGTTAGATATTTTGCTGAGATGTATGTTGTCTCTCCTCTAGTGGTGTTATGTGAACGTCGACTACATGACACTTCACCAATTTTTGGGCCTAGAGGAAGGCATTGGGAAGTAATAAGTAGATGATGGGTTGCTAGAGTGATAGAAGCTTAAACCCTAGTTTATGCATTGCTTCGTAAGGGGCTGATTTGGATCCATATGTTTCATGCTATGGTTAGGTTTACCTTAATACTTCTTTTGTAGTTGCGGATGCTTGCAATAGGGGTTAATCATAAGTGGGATGGTTGTACAAGGAAGGACAATACCCAAGCACTGGTCCACCCACATATCAAATTATCAAAGTAATGAACTGTTGGGGAACGTAGTAATTTCAAAAAATTTCCTACGCACACGCAAGATCATGGTGATGCATAGCAACGAGAGGGGAGAGTGTTGTCTACGTACCCTCGTAGACCGAAGCGGAAGCGTTGACACAACATAGAGGAAGTAGTCGTACGTTCTCCTCGCGATCCAACCGATCACAGCACCGTTACTCCGGCACCTCCGAGTTCTTGGCACACGTTCAGCTCGATGACGATCCCCGGGCTCCGATCCAGCAAAGCGTCGGGGAAGAGTTCCGTCAGCACGACGGCGTGGTGACGATCTTTATGTGTTACCGGCGCAGGGCTTCGCCTAAGCACTGCAACGATATGATCGAGGTGGAATTTGGTGGAAGGGGGCACCGCACACGGCTAAGGAACGATCCGTAGATCAACTTCTGTGTCCTTGGGGTGCCCCCTGCCCCCGTATATAAAGGAGCCAAGGGGGAGGGGCTGGCCGGCCAAGCCTTGGCGCGCTAGAGAGTCCTACTCCCTCTGGGAGTAGGATTCCCCCCCCCCCCAATCCTAGTTGGACTAGGATTCTCCAAGGGGGAGAGAGAGGGAGAGGGGGGCGCCCACCTCTCCTAGTCCTAATAGGACTAGGGGAAGGGGGGAGGCGCGCAGCCCCTAGGGCAGCCCTCTCACCTCTCCTCCAAGGCCCATGTTGGCCCATTATGCTCCCGGGGGGTTCCGGTAACCCTCCCGGTATTCCGGTAAAATCCTGATTTCACCTGGAATGCATCCGATGTCCAAACATAGGCTTCCAATATATAATTCTTTATGTCTCGACCATTTCGAGACTCCTCGTCACGTCCGTGATCACATCTGGGACTCCGAACTCCTTCGGTACATCAAAATGCATAAACTCATAATAACTGTCATTGTAACGTTAAGCGTGCGGACCCTACGGTTCGAGAACAATGTAGACATGACCGAGACACGTCTCTGGTCAATAACCAATAGCGGGACCTGGATGCCCATATTGGCTCCTACATATTCTACGAAGATCTTTATCGGTCAGACCGCATAACAACATACGTTGTTCCCTTTGTCATCGGTATGTTACTTGCCCGAGATTCGATCGTCGGTATCCAATACCTAGTTCAATCTCGTTACCGGCAAGTCTCTTTTCTCGTTCTGTAATACATCATCTCGCAACTAACTCATTGGTTGCAATGCTTGCAAGGCTTTATGTGATGTGCATTACCGAGAAGGCCCTGAGATACCTCTCCGACAATCGGAGTGACAAATCCTAATCTCGAAATACGCCAACTCAACATGTACCTTCGGAGACACCTGTAGAGCACCTTTATAATCACCCAGTTACGTTGTGACATTTGGTAGCACACAAAGTGTTCCTACGGTAAATGGGAGTTGCATAGTCTCATAGTTAAAGGAACATGTATAAGTCATGGATAAAAGCAATAGCAACATACTAAACGAACGGGTGCTATGCTAATGGAATGGGTCATGTCAATCAGATCATTCAACTAATGATGTGATCTCGTTAATCAAATAACAACTCTTTGTTCATGGCTAGGAAACATAACCATCTTTGATTAATGAGCTAGTCAAGTAGAGGCATACTAGTGACACTCTGTTTGTCTATGTATTCACACATGTATTATGTTTCCAGTTAATACAATTCTAGCATGAATAATAAACATTTATCATGATATAAGGAAATAAATAATAACTTTATTATTGCCTCTAGGGCATATTTCCTTCAGTCTCCCACTTGCACTAGAGTCAATAATCCAGATTACAAAGTAATGATTCTAACACCCATGGAGTCTTGGTGCTGATCATGTTTTGCTCGTGGAAGAGGCTTAGTCAACGGGTCTGCAACATTCAGATCCGTATGTATCTTGCATATCTCTATGTCTCCCACCTGGACCAAATCCCGGATGGAGTTGAAGCGTCTTTTGATGTGTTTGGTTCTTTTGTGAAATCTGGATTCCTTTGCCAAGGCAATTGCACCAGTATTGTCACAAAAGATTTTCATTGGACCCGTTACGCTAGGTACAACACCTAGGTCGGATATGAACTCCTTCATCCAGACTCCTTCATTAGCTGCTTCCGAAGCGGCTATGTACTCAGCTTCACATGTAGATCCCGCCACGACGCTTTGTTTAGAACTGCACCAACTGACAGCTCCACCGTTTAATGTAAATACGTATCCGGTTTGCGATTTAGAATCGTCCGGATCAGTGTCAAAGCTCACATCGACATAACCGTTTACGACGAGCTCTTTGTCACCTCCATAAATGAGAAACATATCCTTAGTCCTTCTTAAGTACTTAAGGATGTTCTTGACCGCTGTCCAGTGATCCACTCCTGGATTACTTTGGTACCTTCCTGCCAAACTTACAGCAAGGCACACATCAGGTCTGGTACACAGCATTGCATACATGATAGAGCCTATGGCTGAAGCATAGGGAACATTTTTCATTTTCTCTCTATCTTCTGCGGTGGTCGGGCATTGAGTCTTACTCAACTTCACACCTTGTGCCACAGGCAAGAACCCTTTCTTTGCCTGATCCATTTTGAACTTTTTCAAAACTTTGTCAAGGTATGTGCTATGTGAAAGTCCTATTAAGCGTCTTGATCTATCTCTATAGATCTTAATGCCCAATATGTAAGCAGCTTCACCGAGGTCTTTCATTGAAAAACTCTTATTCAAGTATCCCTTTATGCTATCCAGAAATTCTATATTATTCCGATCAGTAATATGTCATCCACATATAATATCAGAAATGCTACAGAGCTCCCACTCACTTTCTTGTAAATACAGGCTTCTCCAAAAGTCTTTTTAAAACCAAATGCTTTGATCACACTATCAAAGCGTTTATTCCAACTCCGAGAGGCTTGCACCAGTCCATAAATGGATCGCTGGAGCTTGCACACTTTGTTAGCTCCCTTCGGATCGACAAAACCTTCTGGTTGCATCATATACAACTCTTCTTCCAGAAATCCATTCAGGAATGCAGTTTTGACATCCATTTGCCAAATTTCATAATCATAAAATGCGGCAACTGCTAACATGATTCGGACGGACTTAAGCATCGCTACGGGTGAGAAAGTCTCATCGTAGTCAATCCCTTGAACTTGTCGAAAACCTTTTGCAACAAGTCGAGCTTTATAGACAGTAACATTACCATCAGCGTCAGTCTTCTTCTTAAAAATCCATTTATTCTCAATTGCTTGCCGATCATCGGGCAAGTCAACCAAAGTCCATACTTTGTTCTCATACATGGATCCCATCTCAGATTTCATGGCCTCAAGCCACTTTGCGGAATCTGGGCTCACCATCGCTTCTTCATAGTTCGTAGGTTCATCATGGTCTAGTAACATGACTTCCAAAATAGGATTACCGTACCACTCTGGTGTGGATCTTACTCTGGTTGATCTACGAAGTTCAGTAGAAACTTGATCTGAAGTTTCATGATCATTATCATTAGCTTCCTCCCTATTTGATGTAGGTGTCACAGGAACAGATTTCTGTGACGTACTATTTCTCAATAAGGGAGTAGATACTGTTATCTCATCAAGTTCTACTTTCCTCCCACTCACTTCTTTCGAGAGAAACTCCTTCTCCAGAAAGTTTCCGATTTTAGCAACAAAAATTTTGCCTTCGGATCTGTGATAGAAGGTATACCCAATAGTCTCCTTTGGGTATCCTATGAAGACACATTTTTCCGATTTGGGTTCGAGCTTATCAGGTTGAAGCTTTTTCACATAAGCATCGCAGCCCCAAACTTTAAGAAACGACAACTTTGGTTTCTTGCCAAACCACAGTTCATAAGGCGTCGTCTCAACGGATTTTGATGGTGCCCTATTTAACGTGAATGCGGCCGTCTCTAGAGCATAACCCCAAAAAGATAGCGGTAAATCGGTAAGAGACATCATAGATCGCACCATATCTAGTAAAGTACGATTACGACGTTCGGACACACCATTACGTTGTGGTGTTCCGGGTGGCGTGAGTTGCGAAACTATTCCGCATTGTTTCAAATGTAGACCAAACTCGTAACTCAAATATTCTCCTCCACGATCAGATCGTAGAAACTTTATTTTCTTGTTACGATGATTTTCCACTTCACTCTGAAATTCTTTAAACTTTTCAAATGTTTCAGACTTGTGTTTCATTAAGTAGATATACCCATATCTTCTTAAATCATCAGTGAAGGTGAGAAAATAACGATATCCGCCACGAGCCTCAACATTCATTGGCCCACATACATCAGTATGTATGATTTCCAATAAATCTGTTGCTCTCTCTACAGTACCGGAGAACGGTGTTTTAGTCATCTTGCCCATAAGGCACGGTTCGCAAGTGCCAAGTGATTCATAATCAAGTGACTCCAAAAGTCCATCAGTATGGAGTTTCTTCATGCGCTTTACACCGATATGACCTAAACGGCAGTGCCACAAATAAGTTGCACTATCATTATCAACTCTGCATCTTTTGGCTTCAACATTATGAATATGTGTATTACTACTATCGAGATTAAGTAAGAACAAACCACTCTTTAATGGCGCATGACCATAAAAGATATTACTCATATAAATAGAACAACCATTATTCTCTGATTTAAATGAATAACCGTCTCGCATCAAACAAGATCCAGATATAATGTTCATGCTCAACGCTGGTACTAAATAACAATTATTTAGATCTAATATTAATCCTGAAGGTAGATGTAGAGGTAGCGTGCCGACCGCGATCACATCGACTTTGGAACCATTTCCTACGCGCATCGTCACCTCGTCCTTAGCCAATCTTCGCTTAATCCGTAGCCCCTGTTTTGAGTTGCAAATATTAGCAACAGAACCAGTATCAAATACCCAGGTGCTACTGCGAGAATTAGTAAGGTACACATCAATAACATGTATATCATATATACCTTTGTTAACCTTGCCATCCTTCTTATCCGCCAATTACTTGGGGCAGTTCCGCTTCCAGTGACCAGTCTGCTTGCAATAGAAGCACTCAGTTTCAGGCTTAGGTCCAGACTTGGGTTTCTTCTCTTGAGTAGCAACTTGCTTGCTGTTCTTTTTGAAGTTCCCCTTTTTCTTCCCTTTGCCCTTTTTGTTGAAACTAGTGGTTTTGTTAACCATCAACACTTGATGCTCCTTTTTGATTTCTACCTCCGCGGCTTTTAGCATCGCGAAGAGCTCGGGCATAGTTTTGGTCATCCCTTGCATATTATAGTTCATCACGAAGCTCTTGTAGCTTGGTGGCAGTGATTGGAGAATTCTGTCAATGACGCAATCATCCGGAAGATTAACTCCCAGTTGAATCAAGTGATTGTTATACCCAGACATTCTGAGTATATGCTCACTGACAGAACCGTTCTCCTCCATTTTACAGCTATAGAACTTATTGGAGACTTCATATCTCTCAATCCGGGCATTTGCTTGAAATATTAACTTCAACTCCTGGAACATCTCATATGCTCCATGGTGTTCAAAACGTCGTTGAAGTCCCGGTTCTAAGCCGTAAAGCATGGCACACTGAACTATAGAGTAGTCATCAGCTTTGCTTTGCCAGACGTTCACAACATCTGGCGTAGCTCTTGCACCAGGCCTGGCACCCAGCGGTGCTTCCAGGACATAATTCTTCTGTGCAGCAATGAGGATAATCCTCAAGTTACGGACCCAGTCCGTGTAATTGCTACCATCATCTTTAAACTTTGCTTTCTCAAGGAACGCATTAAAATTCAACGGAACAACAGCACGAGCCATCTATCTACACAACATAGACAAGCAAGATACTATTAGGTACTAAGTTCATGATAAATTAAAGTTCAATTAATCATATTACTTAAGAACTCCCACTTAGATAGATATCTCTCTAATCCTCTAAGTGATCACGTGATCCAAATCAACTAAACCATGTCCGATCATCACGTGAGATGGAGTAGTTTCAATGGTGAACATCACTATGTTGATCATATCTACTA
The DNA here is from genome assembly GCA_032464435.1 of Aegilops umbellulata. Classification (NCBI taxonomy): domain Eukaryota; kingdom Viridiplantae; phylum Streptophyta; class Magnoliopsida; order Poales; family Poaceae; genus Aegilops; species Aegilops umbellulata. The sequence goes on from CP136055.1 coordinate 262,251,054, forward strand.
TATGATTCACGCTCGACCTTTCGGTCTCCGTGTTCCGAGGCCATATCTGTATATGCTAGGCTCGTCAAGTTAAACCTGAGTATTCTGCGTGTGCAACTGTTTTGCACCCATTGTATTTGAACGTAGAGCCTATCACACCCGATCATCACGTGGTGTCTCAGCACGAAGAACTTTCGCAACGGTGCATACTCAGGGAGAACACTTCTTGATAATTTAGTGAGAGATCATCTTATAATGCTACCGTCAATCAAAGCAAGATAAGATGCATAAAAGGATAAACATCACATGCAATCAATATAAGTGATATGATATGGCCATCATCATCTTGTGCTTGTGATCTCCATCTTCGAAGCACCGTCATGATCACCATCGTCACCGGCGCGACACCTTGATCTTCATCGCAGCATCGTTGTCGTCTCGCCAATCTTATGCTTCTACGACTATCACTACCGCTTAGTAATAAAGTAAAGCATTACATCGCGATTGCATTGCATACAATAAAGCGACAACCATATGGCTCCTGCCAGTTGCCGATAACTCGATTACAAAACATGATCATCTCATACAATAAAATTTAGCATCACGTCTTGACCATATCACATCACAACATGCCCTGCAAAAACAAGTTAGACGTCCTCTACTTTGTTGTTGCAAGTTTTTACGTGGCTGCTACGGGCTTTAAGCAAGAACTCATCTTACCTACGCATCAAAACCACAACGATAGTTTGTCAAATAGACTCCGTTTTAACCTTCTCAAGGACCGGGCGTAGCCACACTCGGTTCAACTAAAGTTGGAGAGACAGTCTTCCGCAAGCCATCTATGTGCAAAGCACGTCGAGGGAACCGGTCTCGCGTAAGCGTACGCGTAAGGTTGGTCCGGATCGTCTCGTCCAACAATACCGCTGAACCAAAGTATGACATGCTGGTAGGCAGTATGACTTGTATCGTCCACAACTCACTTGTGTTCTACTCGTGCAAATAACATCAAACCATAAAACCTAGGCTCGGATGCCACTGATGGGGAACGTAGTAATTTCAAAAAATTTCCTACGCACACGCAAGATCATGGTGATGCATAGCAACGAGAGGGGAGAGTGTTGTCTACGTACCCTCGTAGACCGAAGCGGAAGCGTTGACACAACGTAGAGGAAGTAGTCGTACGTTCTCCTCGCGATCCAACCGATCACAGCACCGTTACTCCGGCACCTCCGAGTTCTTGGCACACGTTCAGCTCGATGACGATCCCCGGGCTCCGATCCAGCAAAGCGTCGGGGAAGAGTTCCGTCAGCACGACGGCGTGGTGACGATCTTTATGTGTTACCGGCGCAGGGCTTCGCCTAAGCACTGCAACGATATGATCGAGGTGGAATTTGGTGGAAGGGGGCACCGCACACGGCTAAGGAACGATCCGTAGATCAACTTCTGTGTCCTTGGGGTGCCCCCTGCCCCCGTATATAAAGGAGCCAAGGGGGAGGGGCTGGCCGGCCAAGCCTTGGCGCGCCAGAGAGTCCTACTCCCTCTGGGAGTAGGATTCCCCCCCCCCCCCCCAATCCTAGTTGGACTAGGATTCTCCAAGGGGGAGAGAGAGGGAGAGGGGGGCGCCCACCTCTCCTAGTCCTAATAGGACTAGGGGAAGGGGGGAGGCGCGCAGCCCCTAGGGCAGCCCTCTCACCTCTCCTCCAAGGCCCATGTTGGCCCATTATGCTCCCGGGGGGTTCCGGTAACCCTCCCGGTATTCCGGTAAAATCCTGATTTCACCTGGAATGCATCCGATGTCCAAACATAGGCTTCCAATATATAATTCTTTATGTCTCGACCATTTCGAGACTCCTCGTCATGTCCGTGATCACATCTGGGACTCCGAACTCCTTCGGTACATCAAAATGCATAAACTCATAATAACTATCATTGTAACGTTAAGCGTGCGGACCCTATGGTTCGAGAACAATGTAGACATGACCGAGACACGTCTCCGGTCAATAACCAATAGCGGGACCTGGATGCCCATATTGGCTCCTACATATTCTACGAAGATCTTTATCGGTCAGACCGCATAACAACATACGTTGTTCCCTTTGTCATCGGTATGTTACTTGCCCGAGATTCGATCGTCGGTATCCAATACCTAGTTCAATCTCGTTACCGGCAAGTCTCTTTTCTCGTTCTGTAATACATCATCTCGCAACTAAATCATTGGTTGCAATGCTTGCAAGGCTTTATGTGATGTGCATTACCGAGAAGGCCCTGAGATACCTCTCCGACAATCGGAGTGACAAATCCTAATCTCGAAATACGCCAACTCAATATGTACCTTCGGAGACACCTGTAGAGCACCTTTATAATCACCCAGTTACGTTGTGACGTTTGGTAGCACACAAAGTGTTCCTACGGTAAATGGGAGTTGCATAGTCTCATAGTTAAAGGAACATGTATAAGTCATGGATAAAAGCAATAGCAACATACTAAACGATCGGGTGCTATGCTAATGGAATGGGTCATGTCAATCAGATCATTCAACTAATTATGTGATCTCGTTAATCAAATAACAACTCTTTGTTCATGGCTAGGAAACATAACCATCTTTGATTAATGAGCTAGTCAAGTAGAGGCATACTAGTGACACTCTGTTTGTCTATGTATTCACACATGTATTATGTTTCCAGTTAATACAATTCTAGCATGAATAATAAACATTTATCATGATATAAGGAAATAAATAATAACTTTATTATTGCCTCTAGGGCATATTTCCTTCATGAACGTGAATCATATGAGCGTGATGAAAACTAGCTTGACGATAATTCCCATGTGTCCTCGGGAGCGTTTTCCTTTATATAAGAATTTGTCCAGGCTTGTCCTTTGCTACGAAAAGGATTGGTCCACATTGCTGCACCTTATTTACTTTTGTTACTTGTTACCCGTTACAAATTACCTTATCACAAAACTATCTGTTACCGATAATTTCAGTGCTTGCAGAGAATACCTTACTGAAAACCGCTTGTCATTTCCTTCTGCTCCTCGTTGGGTTCTACACTCTTACTTATCGAAAGGACTATGATAGATCCCCTATACTTGTGGGTCATCACTCTCTCTCGTGTTCTTGCTCTCAAACCCGTGGATTTCGATCTCTTTGCTCGAAGCTCCGTTTCTGAAACTGTTTTGGGGGATTGCTAATTGGTATGCGACTCCTCCATTGCTCCAATTAGTTTTTGCTTTGGTGGTTTATATTTTGAATAATTAGCTACTCTTGGTGTTGTTGTAGATGGGCTTGCATGTTGAATTCTTAGAGTTCTAAGTAGTTTGAATGCTTGTTATGGCCTCTAGGCATCCATATGAGTAGTTGCTATCAATCTTGTGAAGTTTCTTTGACAAAAATTTTGTGGACTAAAAATTTCATAATTTTATTTATAGGAATAAGATGAGTTTCTTTAGGAAGTTTTCCTCCAAGAAGAATGCTAAGCGAGTCATTGGGGAGTCATCGGACAATGACCTCAACACTCCGAGAACGGCGGAGGTGCGGCCGTGCGAATGGCTGCATAATGCCTTCATGGAGGAGGTCTTGTTCCATCAAGAGTTTGCCCAATTCGTAGTGAATGCCAGGCTTACCGAATTCATCACACATGAGTGTGATCAGCACCACCTCCTCACGAACTCCTTTGTGCAAAAATTTCATTTTCTGAGTAGGAATAATACTCCCGAGGTGCAATTTAATTTATATGCTGAAAAACGCCAGATATCGTTAACTGAATTTTGTGAGATATGTTTGATTTCCTATGACAAGGAATTAAGAGAGCCTAGACCTATAGAGTTTAAGGACTTTTACCACAAATTGTCAGTGGGGGATGAGAGAGGCTTGTTGTGACACCCTTGACTCAATCATACACTAATCATGCACACAAACGTGTACGATCAAGATCAGGGACTCACGGGAAGATATCACAACACAACTCTAAAAACATAAATAAGTCATACAAGCATCATAATACAAGCCAGGGGCCTCGAGGGCTCGAATACAAGTGATCGATCATAGACGAGTCAGCGGAAGCAACAATATCTGAGTGTAGACATAAGTTAAACAAGTTTGCCTTAAGAAAGCTAGCACAAACTGGGATACAGATCGAAAGAGGCGCAGGCCTCCTGCCTCGGATCCTCCAAAACTACTCCTGGTCGTCGGCGACACATAGTAGTAGGCACCTCTGGTGTAGTAGGAGTCGTCGTCGACGGTGGCGTCTGGCTCCTGGGCTCCAGCATATGGTTGCGACAACCAGATAGAATGGAAAGGGGGAAAAGAGGGAGAAAAGCAACTGTGAGTACTCATCCAAAGTACTCGCAAGCAAGGAGCTACACTACATATGCATGGGTATATGTGTAAAGGGCCATATCGGTGGATTGAACTGCAGAATGCCAGAATAAGAGGGGGATAGCTAATCATGTTGAAGACTACGCTTCTGGCAGCCTCATCTTGCAGCATGTAGAAGAGAGTAGATGGCAAGTTCACCAAGTAGCATCGCATAGCATAATCCTACCCGACAGTCCCCTCCTCGTCGCCCTGTTAGAGAGCGATCACCGGGTTGTATCTGGCACTTGGAAGGGTGTATTTTATTAAGTATCCGGTTCTAGTTGTCATAGGGTCAAGGCACAACTCCAAGTCATCCTGTTACCGAAGATCACGGCTATTCGAATAGATAAACTTCCCTGCAGGGGTGCACCACATTACCCGACACGCTCGATCCCTCCGGCCAGGCACACTTTCCTGGGTCATGTCCGGCCTCGGGAGATCAACACGTCGCAGCCCCACCTAGGCTCAACAGAGAGGTCAGCACGCCTGTCTAAATCCTATGCGCGCAGGGGTCTGGGCACATCACCCATTGCACACCTGCACGTTGCGTACGCGGCCGGAAGCAGACCTAGCCTAGCAGGCGTTCCAGTCCAATCCGGCGCGCGCCGCTCAGTCGCTGACGTCAAAAAGAGCTTCGGCTGATACCACGATGCCGGTTGCCCATATCTTGTCCCACGTGGCGGTTAGTGCGTATAAGGTCAACGACCCAACTCAGATCAAATACCAAGATCTCGTTAAGCGTGTTATTAAAGTAACCGCGAACGCCGACCAGGGCCAGACCCACCTCTCTCCTAGGCGGTCCCAACCTGCCCTGTCACTTCGCCACAAAGATCCACACGGAGGACCATCGGGAAAGTATGTCCTTTCAGCCACCAATCCGTGAATCAACCGCGGGTACTCAACGAGTCGACCCGACTTTAGTCACCACATGTATCATGTATAAAGTATGTAGTATATACCCGTGATCACCTCCCTAGTGATCACGACCCGATAGTATAGCATGGCAGACGGACAAGAATGTAGGGCCACTGATGGAATACTAGCATCCTATAATAAGCATGTAGGATTGCAGGTAAAGGTAACAACAATAGTAACAAGGACAGGCTATGCATCAGGATAGGATTAACGGAAAGCAGTAACATGCTACACTACTCTAATGCAAGCAGTAGAGAGAAGAATAGGCGATATCTGGTGATCAAGGGGGGGCTTGCCTAGAAGCTCAGCCGAGAAGGAGGGGTCGTCAACACCGTAGTCGTACTAGGTAGCAGCGGCGTCAGTCTCGATGTCTAACGAGAGAAGAGGGGGAATAAACAATAAATATAATGCAAACATAAGTATGGCAATGCATGACATGACAATGCGCGGTGCTAGGTGTGCCCTAATGCGGTAGGAGGTGATACCGATGAACGGGGGAAACATCCGAGAAAGTATCCCCGGTGTTTCGCGTTTTTGGATAGATGAACCGGAGGGGGAAAGTTGTGTGTTTGCTATGCTAGGGGTGTGTGGCGGATGAACAGGCTGCGTATCCGGATTCGTCTCGTCGTTCTGAACAACTTTCATGTAGAAAGTATTTTCATCTGAGCTACGGTTTATTTTATATGATTTTCTAAACTTTTAAAACATTTTTAGAATTTATTTTATTATTTAAATCGAACGTTATCCAGAACAGTGAAATGTGATGTCAGCATGACATCACCATGATGTTAGCAGGTCAAACCCAGCTGACCAGAGTCAAACCTGGACTGTGGGTCCAGTGGGACCCACCTGTCATAGACTAACATGTTAATTAGGGTTTTATTAAGCAGGATTAAATAAGTTTAATTAATTGATTAGGTTAATCTAATCAGGATTAATTAAGTTAATTACTTCTTTAACTAATTAATTATTATTATTATTATTATTCTTTTTTTAATCTATTTTCGTCCTGGGGCTAGGCCCACTTGTCATTTGCTCACAGGGGCCTAACGGTTCGGGCGTGCTAACGAGCGAGGCCGTGGGCACCCGATGGGCGTGGTGCCACCCGAACGGGCGCGCCGGCGAGCAGGGCAGCGGCGGCCGTTGCGGGCTGCGGCGAGCAGCAAGCGTGGGGAGCGGAGCGCGGCGAGGGAGGCCGGAGCGGGGCGGCGGGCGAGCAGCAGCGATGCAGAGCCAAGGCGGCGCGCGGCGGAGCAAGGCCACGGTAGAGCAGGGCGAGGGGAGCAGGGGGCGAGGCCACGCGCGGGGCGCGGGCGATGCGGCGCGTGCGCGCGCAGCGAAGGGTACCAGCGGGGAGGGTGGCCGGAGTAGGACATGTGTGGGGCGGTGCGCGTGCGTGCGTGCGCGATGGATGAGCGGTTCGAGCGGACGACGAGTGCGGGGAGAGAAGGAGAGGTCAATGCCTCACCGGGGTTGTAGGGTCTTAGGCAGCGGGCCATGGGGAGGACGATGGGGACGACGTGCGGCGAGGCGACGAGGTCCGGCAGCGGGTGACGGCAATCCGGGGAAGGGAACGGCTCGATCGGCATGAGGTAGAGGTCCCGATCTCTGATGCGTCCTTGTAGTTGACGAAGACGGCGGGGGCGGTGCTCCCAGCGTAGTCTAAGGTGGCGGGGAGGACGTCGGGTGTGGGCGGCGACATCGATCGGTGCCAGGGGCGCCCGATCTGGAAACAAGGGGAGGGAGCGTGTGAGGGAGGAAGAGTCGTGGGGGGAGTGGGGGACGTGGCTTTAGGTCACGGGGTGCGGGGATAAGGCGACGGGGTGGGCTGGCCTGGTGGCTAACTGGGCCGGCCTGTTGGGTCGGTTGGCCAGGGGGGTCTTTCTTTTTTTTATTGGTTTGTTTTCTTTTATCTATTTCCTTTTTACTGTTTTTTCACTCTCTATTTACTATAGTTTTAGAAAATACTAAATTAGTTCCTAAAATAGTGTTACTACTTATTTTAATGTCACAATAACTTGGGCTCCCAAATAAATTAGTTTAAGATTTTATATATTATAAAGAGCATATAATTATTGGTTTTAGCTGTTGTTTTGCTCATTTTAGAGTATTTACACATTTTGTAAAAGTGTGGTTTCTCCTCCATTATTACTTAGGATTTATTTGTTCCAATTTGAACATTTTAGTTTTAATGTTTGAAAACTTTTATCGTTTGCCTTCATTTTGAATTTTGAATTTGAACGGGATTGAATCATCGGGAGATTAACAACAGTGATCGTGGTGATGTGGCCCCATTAGCAGGGAATTACTGTAGCCTAATTATCCGGGCGTCACAATTCTCCTCCACTACAAGAAATCTCGTCCCGAGATTTAAGAGGTGCAGTAAGGGGGAAGTTCTGGTTACGAAATTCTAACGAGTCTTCTTGGTCCTGGTTTCTCTTCTCGAAGAGGACAGTCCATTATGTTGATGTCTTCATTTCTATGCTTCGGGTCATCATGATGAAGTCGTCACCCTTTCTTCAGGATCTCCATCATACTTAGGGAAGGTTTAAGTGAAAAAACTCGGGAAGGACGGAGTTCAACACATATTAGGTACCTAGGGGCTATCTCAGTGAACGAGGTATATAGGCATCTCTCAGGTGACATTCAAGAAAGTCATCGAGAGTAGAGTAAGAAGGTGTAATAATAAGTTTCAAGCAGATAGGCAATCGTCCGTTGCCTGAAACGAAATGTGAAACGGGTTCAAAGCAATGGGAATAATTATTGCGTCTGATACTAGAATTGATGATCCTCGGAGGGTGGCTCGTGAATTACATACGAAGACAAACATGAGGAGTAACTTTGGAAATAGGGGTGTAGAGGAGAGTCGGATTTCGATCCTGTGGAACGGTGGGTTATGGGCCCACCATGTGGGTTAAAAGTAGGAAGGGAGATGATGTCTTGCACGATAATGTAAGCAAGGCATGTCTGAGGATATCCTGTCAGTTATGTCGGCAACAACAATGGTACCAAGGACGAGGGACGAAGAGAACCATTTTCCCGCTCGTTGAAACGAGGCGGACCAATAGGCAAAGTTCTCGTCCATCGGTAGTTACCGGAATGTCATCAACAATACTAATATCTTGATTTACTAGAATAAAGTTTTGGTATGATTTAGTTTTGAGTATTGCTATATGATCCTTCTATGTAATCGAGTCCGTGAGATATATATAATAAAGATTAGTTTTGAGTCAAAGGCTTGGTTATCTTGCTATGATTGTGAGGGAATAAAAGAAAAAGAAAGAATAGAAAGAAATAAAGAGATCATATTTGTCGGTGTACTAAAGTAGGGGTACCTTAGTACCCCAGACTTGTGCACGGGCAGTTGTAGCACCCTGCGGCGAGGCCCGCCCAGGAAGCGCCAAGAGAAGACCAAGCATTCAAGACAAGGCCCCCAGCAAGAGGAGCTTGCCGGGCCAAGAAGACAAGACCCCGGCAAGAGGAGCTTGCCGGGACGACTAAGCCCATGTAATACCATCCAAGAACAAAGTATACGAGACAAAAGATCGAGACCCCGACAAGAGGAGCTTGTCGGGAAGGCCGAACCCAGGCACCACAAGAGAAGCCCGCCACGGCGCGCCATGCGCCCCGGCAAGGCCTGATAGCCGGCAAGCTATCAGGCACAGGAAGACGACCCCCGCGGAAAGCCACTTGCCGCGGCAAATCGCCACCTCAGGACTGCGCTCCAGCTCACCCGCCCACGCGTCGCTCCGGGGTTTCCCCCAAGGGCACGTGGCGGGGCACCGCGCAGCCTGGGGTATGCGGTGGCATGCAGCCACCACCGTGGCGAGCAGTGGCGCACCTAACGGTCCGCCTCGGTGCTGTCCAGGCGACCGTGACGGGCATTTAATGCCCTTGTCCCCTACCGTCAGAAGTAGGTATGATAACACTATGCCGCACTGTAGCGCCACTGTTCCCGCACTGTTACAACTTCCACCCCTTTTACACTTTTACCCCTTTCTCTTACGTTGACACCTGTCGGTGACCCCTTTGCGCTATAAAAGGAGGCCCGTGTGCAACGTAGAGGGGGTTCGGAGATTCGGAATCCAGACAGCCATACGCTCGGTGTAGCTAGCTCTCCAAGCTCCCGAGCTCCCCAGTTCAATACAACCAAGCAGGAGTAGGGTTTTACGCGTCCATCGCGGCCCGAACCTGGGTAAACCGCCCGTGTGCTCGCCTCGATCTGCTCTCCGTGCTCCCTCCGCCCCCCTCACCGGACAACGAAAGGGGCTCCGGCCCCATAGGTGCTCGCGGGGGACGCCGTCCACCCCGACATCCTTGGCGCGCCAGGTAGGGGGCCATGGAGCGCGTGCTGCGGAGGCATTCTTTCCCACGGGCTCGTGTGCGGCCCTCCTCGAGTATCCACTCGCGCAGAGACTGGGCAAGAAGCAGCTGCTCCTTGAGGAGGACCGCCTTCTGGCCGCTGGGCGAACGATTCGCCTCCAGCGAACTCTGCGCCGCTCCCGTAGCCGCAGAAGTTAGCGCCAGAAGTCACGAGAAAGGCGACCTCGTTCCCCGGCGCGCCTCGTCCGCCGGGGTGCCGAACGAGTTGACGCCGACCGTGGGAGGAATCTTGCCAGCGCGGTTGCCGGAACCGTTCCGCCAACCATCCTCTCTGCCCAAGTCTTGCCGCAGTTGCATGTGATCCTTGGCGCAGAGAGGGGCACGGATCCCCAAGCATAGCTACGCCTAGCTCCGGAGGGTCGTGAGGCCCTGCGCCTTTGCCTACCCCCAGGATGGGCTGGATGCTGCCCAAGGAGGTTTTTACCCTACCGGGCGGCAAGCGATAAGAAAAGATAAGTTTCCGGAGCTCGAGCAATTGCCCCATCAATTTTTAAGAGTTATCTCCCTCGAACGACCGAGCCTTGGTTGAGAGGCCTGAGCGCGGAAGGACCGGCACGAGACTGGTTGCGCCCTCATTTTGTTTCGAGTCCGCTCAACGACTTGAGTGTGCTACACCCCGAGTAGCGTCCTCACTTTGTTTCGAGCTCGCCCGGCACCCTAAGCGTGCTGCGACCGCAGTCGCACCTCTTACTTTGCCTTGAGCCTGCTCAACAATCTGAGTGAGCGGCAACCAGCCGCGGCGAGGTTTCTTGCCGGTGGTAGCCCCGCCAGCGGGTCGCTGACGTCCCGCACTCGGCGCCCGTGGCAAGGCGGAGGCCTACGCCGGCAAGTCCCCGAAAACGTAGGGCGGAAACAAACAAGGCGCCGGTCAAGTAGAGGAGATAACAGTGCGATGCATTGCCTAAGATAAAAAGTTATATTACAAAATGCCTTACTGCTGCTCTAACCAGCCGTTTCCATGGCATATTTAACAGCGGCAGGGAAAGGAGATAAAAGAAAGGGGCAGGCGGCCTAGTCCACGCGGTCGCCCTCGATCCTCTTGACCCCGGCCGCCTTCTTGACGATAGGGGCGATGAGGGCCTGGATCCCCGTCAGGTCTGCGTTCTCCGGCAAGGGCCTGAGGACGTTAGTAAGCCTGATGTCGGGGTTGCGGAAAACGATCTTCACCAGCACCCTCTCGAGGGCCCCGGAGATGGCCTCCCGCGTCTCGTCGGCCAGCTCCTTCGGAAGCGACGTTCGGAGGTGCTGGAGCGCCTGCACCACCCCCTGGAAGAAGGAACTGAGCTTGGCGCTGGGCACGACGTCCTCGTCGGTGAGGGACTGGTGGCCCTCGATCCCCAGCAGCGTCAGCTCCTTGTCGATGGTGGCGGCGATGTCGACGAGGCCCTCGGTCCACCGCTCCACCGTATCCCTGAAGGTGTTCTGGGAAACGGCGGCGCGCCTCAGCAGCTCCTCGTTGCCGTCGACCTCCTTCCGTAAAGCCGCCTCCCGCTCCTTAGCGCTGTCCAGCGCCTTGCCGAGCGCCTCCAATTTCAGTTCCAGAGTGGAGTTGGAGTTCTTGGCGGCGTCAAGCTCCTGGATCTTCTCGGCGAAGCGACCCTGAAGCTCACCGAGGGTGAGCGCACCCTTCTCGCGCTCCTGCCGGAGCGCGGCGAGCTCCTCGTCCTTCGCCTTGAAGTCGGAATCGAGCCGCGCCCCCGCACCTCCCTCCGCTTAAAGAGGGAACGGGCGTTTCGCCCCCACGACGCCGCGATAAGCGCGCGCCGCCTGGGGAAGGTGCGACGGATGCGGAGTTAAGGAGCAGCGCGACCAAGGCCACGCGTGCCCGTGCACTGTTAGGGCCTGGCCCAACGACGCTCGGCACCGTGTGTGGCCCAGGCCCGGGGGCTCCTGTCGGTGTACTAAAGTAGGGGTACCTTAGTACCCCAGACTTGTGCACGGGCAGTTGTAGCACCCTGCGGCGAGGCCCGCCCAGGAAGCGCTAAGAGAAGACCAAGCATTCAAGACAAGGCCCCCAGCAAGAGGAGCTTGCCGGGCCAAGAAGACAAGACCCCGGCAAGAGGAGCTTGCCGGGACGACTAAGCCCATGTAATACCATCCAAGAACAAAGTATACGAGACAGAAGATCGAGACCCCGACAAGAGGAGCTTGTCGGGAAGGCCGAACCCAGGCACCACAAGAGAAGCCCGCCACGGCGCGCCATGCGCCCCGGCAAGGCCTGATAGCCGGCAAGCTATCAGGCACAGGAAGACGACCCCCGCGGCAAGCCACTTGCCGCGGCAAATCGCCACCTCAGGACTGCGCTCCAGCTCACCCGCCCACGCGTCGCTCCGGGGTTTCCCCCAAGGGCACGTGGCGGGGCACCGCGCAGCCTGGGGTATGCGGTGGCATGCAGCCACCACCGTGGCGAGCGGTGGCGCACCTAACGGTCCGCCTCGGTGCTGTCCAGGCGACCGTGACGGGCATTTAATGCCCTTGTCCCCTACCGTCAGAAGTAGGTATGATAACACTGTGCCGCACTGTAGCGCCACTGTTCCCGCACTGTTACAACTTCCACCCCTTTTACACTTTTACCCCTTTCTCTTACGTTGACACCTGTCGGTGACCCCTTTGCACTATAAAAGGAGGCCCGTGTGCAACGTAGAGGGGGTTCGGAGATTCGGAATCCAGACAGCCATACGCTCGGTGTAGCTAGCTCTCCAAGCTCCCGAGCTCCCCAGTTCAATACAACCAAGCAGGAGTAGGGTTTTACGCGTCCATCGCGGCCCGAACCTGGGTAAACCGCCCGTGTGCTCGCCTCGATCTGCTCTCCGTGCTCCCTCCGCCCCCCTCACCGGACAACGAAAGGGGCTCCGGCCCCATAGGTGCTCGCGGGGGACGCCGTCCACCCCGACAATATTGATCTTATGTAGAGTAATGACTTCATATATAAAGAGTATGATGAATAAAAGTTGTTGAGAGTTGACAAACATTGTCGGTGTACTAAAGTAGGGGTACCTTAGTACCCCGAACTTGTGCACGGGCAGTCGTAGCACCCCGCGGCAAGGCTTGCCAGGCAATCGCCAAAACTCTCCGTGGTCCCTTTTTTGGGCCATCCAAGAACAAAGTATTTGAGCCAAGGCCCCGGCAGGAGGAGCTTGCCAGGAAGGCCACCCGAAGAGAGCAAGGCCCCGGCAAGAGGAGCTTGCCGGGACGGCCGCTCGAAGCACAAGGCCCTGGCAAGAGGAGCTTGCTGGGAAGGCCGACCAAGGCACGACAAGAGACTTGCTGCGACGCGCCACGTGTCCCGGCAAGGACCGGTGAGCGACAAGCTCCCGGGCGCGACAAGGCACCAACTGCGGCAAGGCGCTTGCCGCGGCAAGTCACCATCCCGCACCTGCGTTCCAGCTCATCCACCCACGCGTCGCTCTGGGGCCATTCCAGGCGTACGTGGCGAGAGGCTGCGCAGGCAGGGGCATGCGGTGGCGAAGCAACGCTGACAGAGTAGCCATCGTGGCAAATGGTGGCGCTCCCGACGGTCCCTTTTCTGCACTGTTTGGGCGACCCAGACGGGCATTTAATTCCCTTGTCCCCTGCCATCGGAGTTAGGTATGATAGCACTGTGCAAACAGCTGTACCCAACACAGCGTTTTCCAGTTTTACCCCCGCCTACGTTGCCACCTGTGGGTAACCCCTTGCACATATAAAAGGAGGCCCCATGCGCAACGTGAAGGGGGAGGAAGCAGACCACCCATGCTCGGTCTGATTAGTTGCCTGAGTGTACTGTAGCACTCAGCGCTCCCAAGAACACAATACAAACCACAAAGCAGCAGTAGGGTTTTACGCATCCGTGCGGCCAGAAGCTGGGTAAATCCCCTTGCGTGCATCGCCTCGATCCGCTCTTCGTGCGACCTCCACCCCCCGCCGAACCAGAAAGGGGCTCGGTCCCCATAGGTGTTCGTGGAGGCAGATTTCCCACCGACATCTTTGGCGCGCCAGGTAGGGGGCGTCGAAGTTGTGCGAACCAGATCCGGCGTCTGCACAGGCTAGATCTCCATCCTCTTCATCGACATGCCAACAAAGAAGAAGGCTCCGGAGGTGGCTGGTCCGTCCGCGTCGAACCCACCGCCCCTGGAGCAAACGGGTGGTGGGGACGGCACCGGCGGCGGAACGGGCGCCACCGAGCCAGCTCATGGTGCCACGGCGTCCGAACATGCACCGCGCCCCTCTCAGGAGGCACGGGACCAGCAGCGTCTTGGCACTCACGGTACCATACGCTCGCTGGACCCAGATCGAGCCGGCGGATCCCAGGGCGCTCAAGGCCAGCACTCACACCAACGCGCTGGCGCGAGCGTGGCGCGACTGCCTGGTCCGGGTGTTGCTCCTTCTAACGTAGTTAGAAGTTCGAGCACATCCCGCTCCACGCGCCGTTCGCCACCGCTGCCCGCCACTCCAGCAGAAGCTCTGGCGCGAGCTCAACTGCTCCTAGACTACCCTCCAACAACGGACAAGCTCGACGACTGGAGGGCCACGATACAGAGCCTCATCGGTTTCGCTAACGGCGACACCCCGCGGCAGCACAGTGCGTCGCAGCCGCGGCAGGTCGGCCAGACGAGAACCGATGGCGCCAAGACCAGTGGGGGCACGACCACCGTGCACTCCCCGCCCCAAAGGCCAAGATCGCCGACTCGCCGGAACCATCACGACAACGACTCCACCGCGTCGTCGAATCCGCGAACTCGTCGCGATCAACGCCAAGTTCTTCACGAGCGAGAGCGAGAGGACGCTCGTACTCGCATCGAGCATCGGAGAGAAGCGCGGCGTCAATCAGACCAGCGCGCTGGGCCCTCTGTCGACATGCATGCGCCGGGGGAACCGGGCGACCTGCCGTACGCGGTGGGCTGCCCTGCGTTCACCCATGAGCTGCGGCAAGTCCAGTGGCCCAGCACGAAGAATTTCGAGCCAGATGTACCAGAGAAGTACGACGGCAAGTCGCATCCGTTGGAGTTCCTCAGCATCAACACCATTGCAGTGCAGGCTGCTGGAGGGCGAGACGACAAGATCCTTGCCAACTACTTCCCGCTGGTACTCAAGTCCAACGTCAGATCCTGGCTCATGCACTTGCCGGACAACTCCATAACCTCCTGGACAGACTTGTGCCATCAGTTTGTTGGCGCCTTTACGGGCGGCCACAAACCCCATGGCCAAGCGAGCGACCTTCATCTGCTCGTCCAGAAGGAAGGGGAACCCTTGCGCAAGTTCATCCGGAGATTCAGCCGTGTACACTACAACATCCCAGACGTCCACCCCGCCGTGGTCATCAGCGCGTTCCATCAGAACGTGCGTAACCGCAGGATGCGGGAGGAGATGGCGATGTGCAAGATCAAAGACGTCAACGAGCTATATGCCCTGGCCGACATGTGTGCGCGTGCTGAGGAAGGGAGGAAACTCCCCGGAGAGAATGTTGGAGCAGGAGAATCTGACAGTGAAGATACCGCCCCGGCAAGGAAGAACCGGCGGCGGAGCAACAGGAAGAAGAAGAGCCAAGAAGTAGTGGTTGTTGAGCAGTCCGGCGATGAAGGCGCCGCCAAGAAGGCCCAGGCTGGTAGCTCCGGCAAGGAGGTTGCCGGATGCGCCAACTGCCAGGCTGTGGCGGTCGCCGACAAGCGGGACGGCACCAACAAACAGTACTGCAAGATCCACCGCACCAAGGGCCATGACCTCCAGAGCTGCAAGCAGGTCGAGCGGCTCGTCGAGCTGCAAAAGGCCGAGTATGAGCAACGCGACAAGGAGAGAGCCTGGGGAGGTGGCGGAGGATCGGGCACGAAGCGCCCCGGCCAGGGAGGACGCCGCGACAAGGACAAGCAGCGGCAAACGGTCAGACCTCCCCGTGGCCGCGACAAGAACGAAGATGACGACGAAGACGAAGACATGGATGACGTCGAGACCAGTGAGCAGGAGTTTCAGAAAGCCACAGAGGTCTTGTGCGTAGACGGTGGTGCTTCCTTGCATACTTCTCACCGCCAACTCAAGCAGTGGGCGCGGGAAGTCAATGCAGCGGAACCACCCGTCGAGTCGCGCAAGCCTCTGAAATGGTCCAGCACGCCTATCATCTTCGATATTGAGGACCACCCTGACCGCACAACTGCGATCGGGTGCTTGCCGATGTTGGTCTCGCCAACAGTCCGCAACCTCAAGGTCACCAAGATGCTAGTCGACGGCGGGGCCGGCTTGAACCTGATCTTCTCCGCTGTGCTCCGGAAACTCCAAGTCCCCTACAGCGAGCTCGAAGAGACCGGCACGTTCCAAGGAATCAACCCGGGAAGGAGCAAGCCGAAGGGGAAGATAACGTTGCTAGTAACATTTGGCAGCGAGCTGAACTTCAGGACAGAGAGGATCACTTTTGACGTTGCCGATTTTCCGTTGCCCTACAATGGAATTCTCGGCCGTCCAGCGCTCGCCAAATTCATGGCGGCCTCTCACTACGCATACAACATGCTCAAGATGCCAGGCCCGATAAGCGTCATCTCTGTCCCCGGCGACAAGAAGGATGCCCTTATCTGTGCCGACAAGATCTACCGAGAAGCAGCAGCCGCAGCGGATCACAAGCCGCTTGCCGCCGAAGCTCCCGGAGGGAAGAAGAAGACCAAGCCCGGCAAGTGCTCTGGTGCCCACTCCGGCAAGCGCACCTCTTCGGAGTGCTGCGCTACCGTCGAGGACGCGCCATGGAGCTCCACCGGCAAGAGTAAGAAGACAATGGTAGCTCCGCCAACGACCAAGAAGGTGTCCGCCAAGGAGGACGGCACTGGTGGTACCTTCACCATCAGTGCCACTCTCGACTCCAAATAGGAAAGCGCGCTCATTGCTTTCCTGCGGGCGAATGTCGATGTGTTTGCCTGGCAACCATCTGACACCCCGGCGTTCCCAGGAAAGTGATTGAGCACCACCTCACCGCCTGTCCTCACGCGCGGCCCGTCAAGCAGAGAGTCAGGAAGCAAGCGGTGGAGCGCCAAGAGTTCATCGCAGAAGAGATCAAGAAGTTGGAAGCGGCAGGCCTCGTCAGAGGTGTGCTCCATCCGACGTGGTTGGCCAATCCTGTTGTCGTGCGCAAAGTAAATGGGAAATGGAGGCTTTGCATCGACTTTACTGATGTTAACAAAGCTTGTCCCAAAGATCCCTTTCCCTTGCCGCGCATTGACCAGATTGTTGACTCCACGGCCGGATGTGACCTGCTTTCATTTCTTGACGCCTACTCAGGATACCATCAGATCTTCATGGCTGAAGAAGATGAGGAGAAGACTGCATTCATCACTCCATGTGGCACGTACTGTTTCGTACGGATGCCTTTCGGTTTGAAGAATGCTGGTTCGACGTTTGCGAGGGTTGTCCATACCGCTTTTGAGCCGCAAATCCACAGAAATGTGGAAGCCTACATGGATGACATAGTGGTCAAAAGCAGGGACAAGGCAACCCTGATTCAAGATTTAGAAGAGACCTTCACGAACTTGCGCAGGATCAGCCTCAAGCTCAACCCCGAGAAGTGCGTGTTTGGAGTCCCTTCCGGCAAGCTTCTCGGGTTCTTCATGTCTCAGCGAGGAATCGAAGCCAATCCAGACAAAATCAAGGCCATCGAGCAAATCAAAGCACCAACACGCGTCAAGGATGTACGAAGGCTTGCTGGCTGCGTCGCGGCTCTCAGCAGGTTTATTTCCAAGTCTGCAGAACGCGCCCTGCCATTTTTCAAAGTTTCGAAAAAGGCGGGTCCAGTGAAATGCACTCCGGAAGCGGAGGCTGCGCTGCAAGACTTGAAGAAATACCTATCCTCCGCTCCAATACTTGTCGCGCCTAAACCACAAGAGAAGTTGTTGTTGTACCTGGCGGCAACCAATCAAGTGGTTAGTGCTGCGTTAGTAGCGGAGAGGGAGGCAGATGATGAGCCAGCAACCGCGGCAAGCACGTCCAGCGACAAGCAGGGGGCTTCCCCGACAAGCTCTGGCCCCGACAAGGATGAATCTGCGCAGGAGCAAGTGGAGGTGCGGAAGAAGAAAATGGTGCAGCGCCCAGTTTACTTTGTCAGCTCCCTTTTGCAGGGGGCTAGGTCAAGGTACTCTGGTGTGCAGAAATTGCTTTTCGGCCTTCTCATGGCCTCGAGAAAGCTGCGCCATTACTTCCAAGCACATGAGATTACAGTTGTCACCCGCTTTCCGCTGAAGAGGATACTGCAGAATCAAGAAGCAACAGGCAGGATTGTCGAGTGGGCACTGGAACTGTCAAGCTTCGGTCTCAAATTCGAGAGCACTTCAACTATTCAGAGCAGAGCATTGGCGGAGTGGACACCGACGCCAGACGAAGAAATCCCAGAGACGAGCATCCCCGCCAAAGAAGCAAGCAAAGAGTGGATGATGTATTTTGATGGTGCCTTCTCGCTGCAAGGCGCCGGTGCTGGCGCGTTGCTTATCGCGCCCACCGGAGAGCACCTCAAGTACGTAGTCCAGATGCACTTCCCCAAGGAACAAGAAACCAACAATACTGCAGAGTATGAAGGGTTGCTTGCCGGCCTCAGCATCGCGGCAGAACTTGGGATCAAGAAGCTCATTGTCAGGGGTGACTCGCAGCTTGTCGTCCGCCAAGTGAACAAGGATTACCAGAGTCCGTTGATGGAAGCGTACGTTGATGAAGTGAGGAAGCTAGAAGAGCACTTTGACGGCCTGCAAATGGAACACATTCCAAGAGCTGAGAACGACATCGCTGATGGCCTATCAAAGTGCGCAGCATTTAAGTTACCTGTGGAACCAGGAACCTTTGTGCTCAAGCTGACTCAGCCATCCGTAACACCATCAACCGGACAGAGCAAGAAGAGGAAGTTGGTCTCCGACGACTATCTTCCGGCAGAGCTCCCCGGAGCCGCCGCCAAGAAGGTCCCTAAGATCGACGCCAAGAACGCTGAGGAGTCGTCTGCTCCGGAAAACCCCAGGGTTTGTTCCGTAGAAGCAGGCGCTCCCGACAAGTTTTGCTCCGGCAAGCTTGCCAGGGAACGTCAAGCTACGGCTGAACCCCAGATCCTCGCCGTAGAAGCGGACGTTCCCGCAGCAGCAGATGTGCCTTCAGTCCTTGTTGTCGAGCCACAGGCTCCAGCATGGGCGCAGCAGACTGTCCATTTCCTCCAAAACGGAGAACTTCCCGAAGAACAAGAAGAAGCGGAAAGAGTAGCCCGGCGCTCGAGTATGTACCAGTTCATCGACAACACGCTGTACAGAAGAGGGCGCAACGGTGTCAAATTGAAGTGTATTTCCCGGGAAGACCGACAAAAGCTGCTGGCAGAGATACATGGAGGCATATGTGGTCATCACATTGGCGCCAGAGCACTTGCCGGCAAAGCGTTCCGGCAAGGTTTCTTCTGGCCGACAGCCCTCCAGGATGCAACTGCACAAGTAACCAAGTGTGAAGCGTGCCAGTTCCATTCCAAGCAGATACACCAGCCAGCTCAAGCTCTCCAGACGATCCCTTTATCCTGGCCATTTTCGGTCTGGGGGCTCGACATCCTCGGCCCCTTCCCACGAGCTGTTGGGGGCTTTGAGTACTTGTACGTCGCAATCGACAAGTTCACAAAGTGGCCGGAAGTGGAACCAGTGAGGAAGGTGACAGCACAGTCAGCAGTCAAGTTCTTCAGGTCGATTGTTTGCCGCTTCGGGATCCCCAACAGGATCATCACCGACAATGGTACACAATTCACGAGCCGCGCCTTCATGCAATACGTCCAAGATCTCGGCGCCAAGGTCTGCTTCGCTTCTGTTGCTCACCCCAGGAACAACGGTCAAGCGGAGAGGGCCAATGCCGAAGTGCTGCGCGGGCTCAAGACCAGAACTTTCGACAGGCTGCACAAGTGCGGAAGGAACTGGATCGAGGAGCTGCCGGTGGCTCTTTGGTCGATCAGAACAACGCCAAATCGAGCCACTGGCCAGACACCATTTGCTCTAGTCTATGGAGCAGAAGCAGTTACCCCCACGGAACTCGTATACGGGTCACCTCAAGTGCTCGCTTATGATGAGCTTGAGCAAGAGCGGCTGTGTGAAGATGACGCGCTGCTCCTTGAGGAAGATCGTCTTCAGGCTGCTGTGCGAGCCTCTCGCTACCAGCAAGCTTTGCGTCGCTACCATAGCCGCAAAGTTAAAGCCAGAAGCTTCGAGGAAGGCAACCTTGTTCTTCGGCGCGCTCCGTCCGCCAAGAATCATAACAAGTTGACGCCGAAGTGGGAAGGCCCTTACCGGGTGAGACGAGTCACGAGGCCCGGCGCTGTCCGCCTCGAGACCGAAGATGGCACTCCGGTGAGCAACTCCTGGAATATTGAGCATCTTCGTAAGTTTTACCCATAAGGCGCGGTTGTCGGGCCCCGCCCGGCAACCAACCTTTTGTACAAGTCTTGCCGCTGTTGCATGTAATCCTTTGTACAAAGCCAGGCGCAGACCCTGAGCAGCAGAAAATGAAGCGCTGACGCCCTAAGTTTTAGCATGCATGCTGAGTCGAGTCTCGTCCTTGGTTAGGGTTGATAGTGCCTAACAGCTGCTAACCCCTAGCTTAGAGGTCGAGTCTGCGTCTTTTTTCCTGTTCTTTCATTTCCTTTGGTTCGTAGGGTTTTGCATATCCTGGCCAGACCGCTTAAGGACGAAGAAGAGAAGAAGGGCGGACCAGCATCTGGTCCCCGGCAAACCAATGTTGCCGGGGGCTGCAAGTACGAGGATTCGCCCGCGGCAAGCCAAAGTTGCCGGGGGCTGCAATCCCAGATAAGTTTTTCATCCCTTGTGATGCATTCTCTTATGGACTGAGGAATGCGAAAACCTTGTTTCTTCCCAAAAAGCTACCGTGCTCCCTTAACTCTGAGCCCTGGAGCGCGTTCTTGGGGCCAGTTTTGGTAGAAGCCGCGGCGGCAAAGGAACGGAATGAGGATCCCGAACCCGCCTCATCCCTACCTCCGCCAAAGGCGTGAGGAAGGTCGAGTGGCGCGGGAAGACGGCAGGGCCTGTTGCCGGGCAAAGAAGTGTCTATCTTAACGATATAAAGGACTCGCTCCTTGGCGTGGGTTTTACCCACGAGACAAATGACCCGGCAAACATCCCCTTTTCATTAAAAACATTCCGCTCAAGTACAGTTCACAGAGAATGAAAAACATGAAAGATGGGATTACAAGCTTTAAATGCATCTAAGGCCCGAAGGCTTACAAGCTAAAAAGAGATAAGGTGCCCGTAATCCCTTTCTTGTCTCTCTCCTCAGGAGGTAGGACAAGGAGGCGAAGGGGGCAAAAGGGGCGCCTAGGCAAGCTACGGGTGGCAGAAGACACCAACAGAACACCCCGGGGGCTGGCTGAAAGCTGGACGGTGACGGCGGCGCCGGAAGCAAGGCTCGACGGGGCGGCAGGACGTCAGCACGCTGTTGAGGGCACCTCGCCCTCGTACTCCGACTTGACGGCCTTGCCGCCAGCCCTCTTCCTCTTCCGCAGCCTCGCCACGCCAGCCGCCAAGGAGACGACCCCGGGAAGCTCAAGGAGCCGGCGACACCGATGAAGGGGTCGCCGGTGCCACGCGGAGCCGCGGCCGACGCCAAGTCGAACCCGTCATCCCGACGACCGCTGCCCTCGTCGTCGCTGTCGCTTCCCTCCTCGTAACTCTCGCTCGAGGAGGAGCCTTCGCTGTCGGAGGAGCTATCCACGCAGCACCGGGCCCGGGTCCCGAGGTCCCCGAAGACCTTGACGGAGAGGAGGTCGCCCTCCATCAACTTAAAATGGAGGGTGAACCCCTCCATCAAGCTGTGGATACGGGCGAACGTCTTCCACCCTCGACCAAGATACATCACGCCGGGGGCTGGGGACTCAACGTGGACCCGCGTGCCGCTGATCCCGCAGCCCCTCATGCGCAGTCTTAGCGTCTCGGGTTGTTCCATCTCCATCACGCTCGCGAAGGGAGCCGGGAGATGGAGGCGACGACGGGGCGCCCGGCGCAGCCTGACGAAGAACTCGCAAGGGTCGTCCCCGATGTGGACCGCCGTGAGAAGGGGAGCCGTTGGCGGAGGCGAGGCCGGCGCGTCGCCCCGTCCGCCTCGACCACGGCCTCGTCCACGACCTCGCCCCCTCCCCCTTCCCCTTACGGTTGGCTCCGCCACCGCGGGTGCAAGGGGAGGAGGGGCGCGTTGCCTAGCGGCGACCCTCGCCGCCACCGATGAAGGACCAAGATTCCCTTTCTCCATGGCGAATGGAGAGAGGGGATCAGAAGCCGAAGGGAAAGAAAGATGAAGGAGTGCGGATTTCCGTCGCCCCCTCTTGCTCTTTATAAAGAAGCAGGGCGGGGGCTCGGCCGCCCCGCTCAGCCAATCAAGACACAGGGAGGGCAGGCGACTAGGACCAGCCTGCTGCCTTGACCCGCGACGGCCCGGTTTCCTGCCTCCACCGTCCGCAACTCCGGGTGCATGGGAGCCGCGTGGCTAGCGTGCAGGACCGAGGCGATGGATGAGGCGACCTCCCTCCACCCCGTGATCGTGGGGAGCGGACGTCTCAGAAACCGTGCCTCGGCCCCGTCTAGCAAGCGAGCCACGCCTCCACGCCTCCCTCCACTTATGGAGATAGCGCGAACCGTCCCCCTTTATTGCGACGTGACGCATGCCTGCGGGGCTCAGCCCCGCGCACGCCGCCCACGTCACGCACGCCTCTCCCCACAATGCCGCACTCGACGCGTGCCGTTTGGGGAGGACGTGGTGGATGCAGAAGAAGATGCAGCGTGACCCAGGCCGCGCGTGCCCGTGCACTGTTTTGGGCCTGGCCCAACAGCGATCGGCACCGTGTATGGCCCAGGCCTGGGGGCTCCTGTCGGTGTACTAAAGTAGGGGTACCTTAGTACCCCGAACTTGTGCACGGGCAGTCGTAGCACCCCGCGGCAAGGCTTGCCAGGCGATCGCCAAAACTCTCCGTGGTCCCTTTTTTAGGCCATCCAAGAACAAAGTATTTGAGCCAAGGCCCCGGCAGGAGGAGCTTGCCGGGAAGGCCACCCGAAGAGAGCAAGGCCCCGGCAAGAGGAGCTTGCCGGGACGGCCGCTCGAAGCACAAGGCCCCGGCAAGAGGAGCTTGCTGGGAAGGCCGACCAAGGCACGACAAGAGACTTGCTGCGACGCGCCACGCGTCCCGGCAAGGACCGGTGAGCGACAAGCTCCCGGGCGCGACAAGGCACCAACCGCGGCAAGGCACTTGCCGCGGCAAGTCACCACCCCGCGCCTGCGTTCCAGCTCATCCACCCACGCGTCGCTCTGGGGCCATTCCAGGCGTACGTGGCGAGAGGCTGCGCAGCCAGGGGCATGCGGTGGCGAAGCAACGCTGACAGAGTAGCCATCGTGGCAAACGGTGGCGCTCCTGACGGTCCCTTTTCTGCACTGTTTGGGCGACCCAGACGGGCATTTAATGCCCTTGTCCCCTGCCGTCAGAGTTAGGTATGATAGCATTGTGCAAACAGCTGTACCCAACACAGCGTTTTCCAGTTTTACCCCCGCCTACGTTGCCACCTGTGGGTAACCCCTTGCACATATAAAAGGAAGCCCCATGCACAATGTGAAGGGGGAGGAAGCAGACCACCCACGCTCGGTCTGATTAGTTGCCTGAGTGTACTGTAGCACTCAGCGCTCCCAAGAACACAATACAAACCACAAAGTAGCAGTAGGGTTTTACGCATCCGTGCGGCCCGAAGCTGGGTAAATCCCCTTGTGTGCATCGCCTCGATCCGCTCTTCGCACGACCTCCGCCCCCCGCCGAACCAGAAAGGGGCTCGGTCCCCATAGGTGTCCGTGGAGGCAAATTTCCCACCGACAAACATAGTTTTGGTCATCATTGCAATTAATAGGAAGTAATAAAGAAAGAGAGGTTCTCACATATAAATATACTATCTTGGACATCTTTTATGATTGTGAGCACTCATTAAAATATGACATGCTAAAGAGTTTATGTTGGACAAGGAAGACAACGTAATGGGTTATGTTTTCTTATATCCAAAATAAAGTATGTTGTCATGGATCATCCAACATGTTGAGCTTGCCTTTCTCCCTCATGCTAGCCAAATTCTTTGCACCAAGTAGGATACTACTTGTGCTTCCGAATATCCTTAAACCCAGTTTTTGCCATGAGAGTCCACCATATCAACCTATGGATTGAGTAAGATCCTTCAAGTAAGTTGTCATTGTTGCATGCAATAAAAATTGCTCTCTAAATATGTATGATTTATTAGTGTGGAGAAAATAAGCTTTATACGATCTTGTGATGTGGAAGAAATAAAAGCGACGGACTGCATAATAAAGGTCCATATCACAAGTGGCAATGTAAAGTGACGTTCTTTCGCAATAAGATTTTGTGCATCAAACCACAAAAACACATGACAACCTCTGCTTCCCTCTGCGAAGGGCCTATCTTTTACTTTTGTCTTATACCTTATGGAAGAGTCTTGGTGATCTTCATCTTTCCTTTTTACATCTTATCCTTTGGCAAGCACATTGTGTTGGAAAGATCCTGGTATATATATCCAATTGGATGGAAGTCATCATGAACTATTATTGTTGACATTAACCTTGAGGTAAAAGGTTGGGAGGCAACACTATAAGCCCCTATCTTTCTCTGTGTACAATTAAAACTCCGTACCCATAAGTATTGCGTGAGTGTTAGCAATTGTGAAAGACTAAATGATAGTTGAGTATGTGGACTTGCTGAAAAGCTCTTGTTGACTCTTTCCGATGTTATGATAAATTGCAATTGCTTCACTGACTGAGATTATAGTTTGTTAGTTTCCAATGAAGTTTCTGATTCATACTTGACATTGTGAATAGATTATTACATTAACATAAGGAGTCATATGACAAAATATATACATGTTGCTGTTATAAGAATGATCATGACGCCCTCGTGTCCGTATTTTATTTTATCGACACCTCTATCTCTAAACATGTGGACATATTTTTCGTTATCGGTTTCCGCTTGAGGACAAGCGAGGTCTAAGCTTGGGGGAGTTGATACGTCCGTTTTGCATCATGCTTTTATATTGATATTTATTGCATTTTGGGCTGTTATTACACATTATGTTACAATACTTATGCCTATTCTCTCTTATTTTACAAGATTTACATGAAGAGGGAGAATGTCGGCATCTGGAATTCTGGGCTGGAAAAGGAGCAAATATTAGAGACCTATTCTGCAAAACTCCAAACGTCCTGAAACTCCACGAAGTTATTTTTGGAATTAATAAAAAATACTGAGCAAAGAAAGTACCAGAGGGGCCACCCACCATCCATGAGGATGGGCGGCGCGCCCTACCCCCTGGGTGCGCCCCCTACCTCGTGGGCCCCCTGGCAGGCCTCCGGTGTCCATCTTCTGCTATATGAAGTCTTTTACCCTGGAAAAATCATAAGCAAGCTTTCGGGACGAAACACCGCCGCCACGAGGCGGAACCTTGGCGGAACTAATCTAGGGCTCCGACGGAGCTGTTCTTCCGGGGAAAATCATCACCATCGTCATCACCAACGATCCTCTCTTCAGGAGGGGGTCAATCTCCATCAACATCTTCACCAGCACCATCTCCTCTCAAACCCTAGTTCATCTCTTGTATTCAATCTTTGTCTCAAAACCTCAGATTGGTACCTGTAGGTTGCTAGTGTGTTGATTACTCCTTGTAGTTGATGCTAGTTGGTTTATTTGGTGAAAAATCATATGTTTAGATCCTTTATGCATATTAATACCCCTCTGATTATGAACATGAATATGATTTGTGAGTAGTTACATTTGTTCCTGAGGACTTGCTATAAGTAGTCATGTGAATTTGGTATTCGTTAGATATTTTGCTGAGATGTATGTTGTCTCTCCTCTAGTGGTGTTATGTGAACGTCGATTACATGACACTTCACCAATTTTTGGGCCTAGAGGAAGGCATTGGGAAGTAATAAGTAGATGATGGGTTGCTAGAGTGACAGAAGCTTAAACCCTAGTTTATGCGTTGCTTCGTAAGGGGCTGATTTGGATCCATATGTTTCATGCTATGGTTAGGTTTACCTTAATACTTCTTTTGTAGTTGCGGATGCTTGCAATAGGGGTTATTCATAAGTGGGATGGTTGTCCAAGGAAGGACAGCACCCAAGCACTGGTCCACCCACATATCAAATTATCAAAGTAATGAACGTGAATCATATGAGCGTGATGAAAACTAGCTTGACGATATTTCCCATGTGTCCTCGGGAGCGTTTTCCTTTATATAAGAATTTGTCCAGGCTTGTCCTTTGCTACGAAAAGGATTGGGAAACATTGCTGCACCTTATTTACTTTTGTTACTTGTTACCCGTTACAAATTACCTTATCACAAAACTATCTGTTACCGATAATTTCAGTGCTTGCAGAGAATACCTTACTGAAAACCGCTTGTCATTTCCTTCTGCTCCTCGTTGGGTTCGACACTCTTACTTATCGAAAGGACTATGATAGATCCCATATACTTGTGGGTCATCACTCTCTCTCTCTCATGTTCTTGCTCTCAAACCCGTGGATTTCGATCTCTTTGCTCGAAGCTCCGTTTCTGAAACTGTTTTGGGGGATTGCTAATTGGTATGCGACTCCTCCATTGCTCCAATTAGTTTTTGCTTTGGTGGTTTATATTTTGAATAATTAGCTACTCTTGGTGTTGTTGTAGATGGGATTGCATGTTGAATTCTTAGAGTTCTAAGTAGTTTGAATGCTTGTTATGGCCTCTAGGCATCCCTATGAGTAGTTGCTATCAATCTTGTGAAGTTTCTTTGACAAAAATTTTGTGGACTAAAAATTTCATAATTTTATTTATAGGAATAAGATGAGTTTCTTTAGGAAGTTTTCCTCCAAGAAGAATGCTAAGCGATTCATTGGGGAGTCATCGGACAATGACCTCAACACTCCGAGAACGGCGGAGGTGGGGCCGTGCGAATGGCTGCATAATGCCTTCATGGAGGAGGTCTTGTTCCATCAAGAGTTTGCCCAATTCGTAGTGAATGCAGGCTTACCAAATTCATCACACATGAGTGTGATCAGCACCACCTCCTCATGAACTCCTTTGTGCAAAAATTTCATTTTCTGAGTAGGAATAATACTCCCGAGGTGCAATTTAATTTATATGCTGAAAATCGCCAGATATCGTTAACTGAATTTTGTGAGATATGTTTGATTTCCTATGACAAGGAATTAAGAGAGCCTAGACCTATAGAGTTTAAGGACTTGTACCACAAATTGTCAGTGGGGGATGAGAGAGGCTTGTTGTGACACCCTTGACTCAATCATACACTAATCATGCACACAAACGTGTACGATCAAGATCGGGGACTCACGGGAAGATATCACAACACAACTCTAAAAACATAAATAAGTCATACAAGCATCATAATACAAGCCAGGGGCCTCGAGGGCTCGAATACAAGTGATCGATCATAGACGAGTCAGTGGAAGCAACAATATCTGAGTGTAGACATAAGTTAAACAAGTTTGCCTTAAGAAAGCTAGCACAAACTGGGATACAGATCGAAAGAGGCGCAGGCCTCCTGCCTCGGATCCTCCAAAACTACTCCTGGTCGTCGGCGACACGTAGTAGTAGGCACCTCTGGTGTAGTAGGAGTCGTCGTCGACGGTGGCGTCTGGCTCCTGGGCTCCAGCATCTGGTTGCGACAACCAGATAGAATGGAAAGGGGGAAAAGAGGGAGAAAAGCAACTGTGAGTACTCATCCAAAGTACTCGCAAGCAAGGAGCTACACTACATATGCATGGGTATATGTGTAAAGGGCCATATCGGTGGACTGAACTGCAGAATGCCAGAATAAGAGGGGGATAGCTAATCATGTCGAAGACTACGCTTCTGGCAGCCTCATCTTGCAGCATGTAGAAGAGAGTAGATGGCAAGTTCACCAAGTAGCATCGCATAGCATAATCCTACCCGACGATCCCCTCCTCGTCGCCCTGTTAGAGAGCGATCACCGGGTTGTATCTGGCACTTGGAAGGGTGTATTTTATTAAGTATCCGGTTCTAGTTGTCATAGGGTCAAGGTACAACTCCAAGTCATCATGTTACCGAAGATCACGGCTATTCGAATAGATAAACTTCCCTGCAGGGGTGCACCACATTACCCGACACGCTCGATCCCTCCGGCCAGGCACACTTTCCTGTGTCATGTCCGGCCTCGGGAGATCAACACGTCGCAGCCCCACCTACGCTCAACAGAGAGGTCAGCACGCCTGTCTAAATCCTATGCGCGCAGGGGTCTGGGCCCATCGCCCATTGCACACCTGCACGTTGCGTACGCGGCCGGAAGCAGACCTAGCCTAGCAGGCGTTCCAGTCCAATCTGGCGCGCGCCGCTCAGTCGCTGACGTCAAAAAGAGCTTCGGCTGATACCACGATGCAGGTTGCCCATATCTTGTCCCACGTGGCGGTTAGTGCGTATAAGGTCAACGACCCAACTCAGATCAAATACCAAGATCTCGTTAAGCGTGTTATTAAAGTAACCGCGAATGCCGACCAGGGCTGGGCCCACCTCTCTCCTAGGCGGTCCCAACCTGCCCTGTCGCTTCGCCACAAAGATCCACACGGAGGACCATCGGGAAAGTATGTCCTTTCAGCCACCAATCCGTGAATCAACCGCGGGTACTCAACGAGTCGACCCGACTTTAGTCACCACATGTATCATGCATAAAGTATGTAGTATATACCCGTCATCACCTCCCTAGTGATCACGACCCGATAGTATAGCATGGCAGACGGACAAGAATGTAGGGCCACTGATGGAATACTAACATCCTATACTAAGCATGTAGGATTGCAGGTAAAGGTAACAACAATAGTAACAAGGACAGGCTATGCATCAGGATAGGATTAACGGAAAGCAGTAACATGCTACACTACTCTAATGCAAGAAGTAGAGAGAAGAATAGGCGATATCTGTTGATCAAGGGGGGGCTTGCCTGGAAGCTCAGCCGAGAAGGAGGGGTCGTCAACACCGTAGTCGTACTAGGTAGCGGCGGCGTCAGTCTCGATGTCTAACGAGAAAAGAGGGGGAATAAACAATAAATATAATGCAAACATAAGCATGGCAATGCATGACATGACAATGCACGGTGCTAGGTGTGCCCTAATACGGTAGGAGGTGATACCGATGAACGGGGGAAACATCCGAGAAAGTATCCCCGGTGTTTCGCATTTTTGGATAGATGAACCGGAGGGGGAAAGTTGTGTGTTTGCTATGCTAGGGGTGTGTGGCGGATGAACAGGCTGCGTATTCGGATTTGTCTTGTCGTTCTGAACAACTTTCATGTAGAAAGTATTTTCATCTGAGCTACGGTTTATTTTATACTCCCTCCGTTCCTTGATATAAGGTGTATAGATTTTTGAGAAAAAGTCCGAAATATAAGGTTTATTGCGTTGCACCACTCATTTGGATAATTTTTTAAGGGATTTGATTACATTTCCTTATATAGGGCAAGCTCCTCTATTTTCTCATGTCAATTAGTCAGGTGTAATCTCTCCGAAAACTTGTGAAATATTCCCTCCACATGTGTTCCTTAATTTCCGTGCCAAAAACTATACACCCTATATTGAGGAACGGAGGGAGTATGATTTTCTAAACTTTTAAAACTTTTTTAGAATTTATTTTATTATTTAAATCGAACGTTATCCAGAACAGTGAAAGGTGATGTCAGCATGACATCACCATGATGTTAGCAGGTCAAACCCAGCTGATCAGAGTCAAACCTGGACTGTGGGTCCAGTGGGACCCACCTGTCATAGACTAACATGTTAATTAGGGTTTTATTAAGCAAGATTAAATAAGTTTAATTAATTGATTAGGTTAATCTAATCGGGATTAATTAAGTTAATTACTTCTTTATCTAATTAATTATTATTATTATTATTATTCTTTTTTTAATCTATTTTCGTCCTGGGGCTAGGCCCACTTGTCATTTGCTCACAGGGGCCTAACGGTTCGGGCGTGCTAACGGGCGAGGCAGTGGGCGCCCGATGGGCATGGCGCCACCCAAACGGGCGCGCCGGCGAGCAGGGCAGCGGCGGCCGTTGCGGGCTGCGGCGAGCAGCGAGCGTGGGGAGCGGAGCGTGGCGAGGGAGGCCGGAGCGGGGCGGCGGGCGAGCAGCAGCGATGCAGAGCCAAGGCGGCACGCGGCGGAGCAAGGCCACGGTAGAGCAGGGCGAGGGGAGCAGGGGCGAGGCCACGCGCAGGGCGCGGGCGATGCGGCACGTGCGCGCGCAGCGAAGGGCACCAGCGGGGAGGGTGTCCGGAGTAGGACATGTGTTGGGTGGTGCGCGTGCGTGCGTGCGCAATGGATGAGCGGTTCGAGCGGACGACGAGTGCGGGGAGAGAAGGAGAGGTCGGGGCCTCACCGGGGTTGTAGGGTCTTAGGCAGCGGGGCGTGGGGAGGACGATGGGGACGACGTGCGGCGAGGCGACGAGGTCCAGCGGCGGGTGACGGCGATCCAGGGAAGGGAACGGCTCGATCGGCGTGAGGCAGAGGTCCCGATCTCTGATGCGTCCTTGTAGTTGACGAAGACGGCGGAGGCGGTGCTCCCGGCGTAGTCTGAGGTGGCGGGGAGGACGTCGAGCGCGGGCGGCGACATCGATCGGTGCCAGGGGCGCCCGATCTGGAAACAAGGGGAGGGAGCGTGTGAGGGAGGAAGAGTCGTGGGGGGAGTGGGGGACGTGGCTTTAGGTCACGAGGTGCAGGGATAAGGCGAAGGGGTGGGCTGGCCTGGTGGCTGACTGGGCCGGCCTGTTGGGTCGGTTGGCCCAGGGGGTCTTTCTCTTTTTTATTAGTTTGTTTTCTTTTATCTATTTCCTTTTTACTGTTTTTTTCACTCTCTATTTACTATAGTTTTAGAAAATACTAAATTAGTTCCTAAAATAGTGTTACTACTTATTCTAATGTCACAATAACTTGGGCTCCCAAATAAATTAGTTTAAGATTTTATATATTATAAAAAGCATTTAGTTATTGGTTTTAGCTGTTGTTTTGCTCATTTTAGAGTATTTACACATTTTGTAAAAGTGTGCTTTCTCCTCCATTATTACTTAGGATTTATTTGTTCCAATTTGAACATTTTAGTTTTAATGTTTGAAAACTTTTATCGTTTGCCTTGATTTTGAATTTTGAATTTGAACGGGATTGAATCATCGGGAGATTAACAACAGTGATCATGGTGATGTGGCCCCATTAGCAGGCAATTACTATAGCCTAATTATCCGGGCGTCACAATTCTCCTCCACTACAAGAAATCTCGTCCCGAGATTTAAGAGGTGCAGTAAGGGGGAAGTTCTGGTTACGAAATTCTAACGAGTCTTCTTGGTCCTGGTTTCTCTTCTCGAAGAGGACAGTCCATTATGTTGATGTCTTCATTCTCTGCTTCGGGTCATCATGATGAAGTCGTCACCCTTTCTTCAGGATCTCCATCATACTTAGGGAAGGTTTAAGTGAAAAAACTCGGGAAGGACGGAGTTCAACACATGTTAGGTACCTAGGGGCTATCTCAGTGAACGAGGTATATAGGCATCTCTCAGGTGACATTCAAGAAAGTCATCGAGAGTAGAGTAAGAATGTGTAAAAATAAGTTTAAAGCAGATAGGCAATCGTCCGTTGCTTGAAACGAAATGTGAAACGGGTTCAGAGCAATGGGAATAATTATTGTGTCTGATACCAGAATTGATGATCCTCGGAGGGTGGCTCGTGAATTACATACGAAGACAAACATGAGGAGTAACTTTGGAAATAGGGGTGTAGAGGAGAGTCGGATTTCGATCCTGTGGAACGGTGGGTTATGGGCCCACCATGTGGGTTAAAAGTAGGAAGGGCGATGATGTCTTGCACGATAATGTAAGCAAGGCATGTCTGAGGATATCCTGTCAGTTATGTCAGCAACAACAATGGTACCAAGGGCGAGGGACGAAGAGAACCATTTTCCTGCTCGTTGAAACGAGGCGGACCAATAGGCAAAGTTCTCGTCCATCGGTAGTTACCGGAATGTCATCAACAATAGTAACAGGGTCTGGCTGACAGAATTGTACACCGAGGTGTTTACATAAGGAGGAGAATATTTCTTCTTGAATCATATAGATCACAAGAAAGGTTAAACCAAACAATGAAAAGGAAAATGTGATTATCAGATTAAACAGAACAATGGAAAGGAACAATGTGTTTAAACACATATTTCAGGGGTATATCCTTCCCATGGACAAGCAGAGCATGATATCCGTGACAAGATATAATGTAGAAAACCCTTTAGGAAAGGGGGAGAAATTTCATGACATTACCCATACAACAATGTTTGGATAATTGAGCAAGAAAACATTTAGCATTGGGCTTCAAATGTTCTTGTCGAAAATCGGAGTACCACAGACATGCTTCGAGATAGCATTGACATGGTCTTCAAGTAAAGGTAGGACTTGGATATACAAAGGATTCATCAGGAACAACTTATAGAATAAGTCTCATAATTTCCTCATGGAAGAATGGTTAACCTTGCTAAGATGGAAACTATAACAATAGGTCCTCCGGCCATGTGTGCTAGGCATGACATCACCTTACCGGGTCATATAAAGATCAATGCTATGACTCTTGGAAAATGTTCCAACCATCATATCTGACAAGTTTCAAATCTGATTGGTGTCAGGATACCTCAGACTCAGGATGCCTGAGAAGAAGAGGTGCAACACAATTGACGAGACGACATTATATGATTCTCGGGAAAGGAACTATGGAAGCGAGTTCCGAACAAGGGTTCACCATTAAATCAAGGAGAGGTGAGGAGGTGAGTGATTGACTCAGCGACAATCCATTGAGATTTCCAAAAAGATGGATTTCCACAACTATGTGAACAAGGAGATAGCATTAGCTAGATC
Source organism: Aegilops umbellulata (assembly GCA_032464435.1). Taxonomy (NCBI): domain Eukaryota; kingdom Viridiplantae; phylum Streptophyta; class Magnoliopsida; order Poales; family Poaceae; genus Aegilops; species Aegilops umbellulata. Next base: position 262,283,592 of record CP136055.1, read on the forward strand.
AAATGACTTAATGATGTATGCTCGAGGAAAACATACACAGTTAAGCATTGGTTGAAATGTGCACCCGAAATATGGGCTAGGTAGCACGATCAATGTTCGAATGATGATTCAATAAGCCATAGACGTAGAATGAAACTATAGACCAATAACTTCGAAGCAATAGGGTTGCTAGAAGTTTAGAATTTACACATCACAGACCGTTTGTCGGTATTCCAGTTAGAAACAACATGGGGACCAAGAAAAGAATGGTGATGTTAATAAGTATCACTTGTATCAAGAATTCTTAAGGGTGGTGAATTTCTCACAACATCCTTGACAAAAAGGCAGTAATACTCCAAGGTAAAGAAGAACAATGCTGGGTAGCAAGGAACTCAAGGTATAACACAAAACACAAACAAGTTTGTGTTGGAGGGAAGGCAATAAAGTGGCCGATGATAACACAACTCATCAAGGGAAAGGATGGTATTTCTCTTCATGAATCCGGTTGATATCCTGGAAGAGCTCATAAGGTTGATGATGATCACGACACATTTGTTGAGAGATTTTGGAAAGATGTAATCAATCAGCGATGACATTAAGTCAAAGGAATGATGAAGCGAAAGGTTATTGGAACCACGACACAAACTTGAAATCAAGCTTGCTGTTCAAGGCGAAATTATATGATGAGGAAAATTGACATAAGCTCAGCTCATCGTCAAAAATTGTGCTCCGGGAAGAAGGACCAGGTAGCATAGTTAAAAGTTTACACGATAATGATATAGCCGATCAGGTTAGGAATGACTTGAAGGATTAATAAACTCGTAAGCAACGAAAATTACTTAGAGTTATTGATTCGGTGTGCAGAACCGATTCACTTATCGGTGTTTTGGGTTGACAAACAACCCAACATCCATGAAGTGACAGTGACAGGGAAAGGTAGTACTTCATCAAAAATTCATAAGATGTAAAGCAATGGCATGATATCCTCGAGATACCAGGGGTAATACTCGAAGGTAGATCATAATAGAGGTCGGGCAGACGCATTGATCTATAGAAGACAAATGTTTTAACTTGTCCAAGAAATGGGATCAAAGAAGAACAATCATGGTCGGAACCACGGTTGCAAAGGATCAATTCACATATACCAGATGATAGTTATCAAGGAAATAGTTATTATTTCAAGAAGCTTCCATGATAGGATCTACATCGTGTCCATGGGCATGGACACAAAGTTCAAGGTCGACTCCCACTTCTTTAATGCATAACCTTTCATTCACTTCTCGCCTTCAACGAAGTTGTGGTGTTGAAATTTTATCTGACATAACACCAGTAGAGTATGGCCCGTAGTAGTTTCTAGGTTCACACAGATTAGAAAAGGCATATGTCCAACCCATCGGGGCCTCTTAGAAACATATACCACAAACTTCAGGAGTAAATAACACAAGCTCGAAAGCAGACCATGGTTGACAAAGCAGAGGATACAATTTACCAAAGGCATTATGTATCCGAGAAAAGACTCACAAAGTTATTGAATGTGAAGGACGTCGTCTGATAAAATCCAATAAAGGTTCTGGTGGTCCACAAGGGATCTGATGTGAGCATCTGTACTCAACCAGAAGAAGAAAGAAAGCAAGGCGACCGGATTATCAAAACAACTGACTAATTCAAAGCTCAAATGCAAAGGAATTATGATCTCCAAATCAAGTGATCAGAAGCAAACACTCTGATCAAGGATGGATAAGTTGAGTAGGCTTAGGGATACGATCGACGGCAATTGATTAGTCGAGAACCAGCTCCTGTTCAAAATGACATCTGAGCCGGAAGGATGAATTATAGGATATGATTGAGGATTGCGAGCATTCGCAACTTATTGAATCAATGGACTCAAAATGATAATGACAAGGGATGCCAATAATGATTACTAGACTTATGGGATTAACCATGATGCAAGCAAGGAAGAATTTCAAGAACAATAGACTGCTCAAGAGTTTCGGAAGATCGAATGGTATTTCAAAGTCTTTTGTGAAACACATGAACAACTGGGAATGAGCGGACACTCAGTAACTGCGAGGAATTACCCGTATGGGTATTAATGCGGAAAAGAGCTGCAAAGTAGTAGACACAAAGGATTCTCAGAATATCAGAGAATTTTTTAGGGTATCAAGTAATAACAAGGGAAACTGGGTACGAAGGTATGAACAACAAGTGTAAGTAGTTATCCTTCAGGATTTATTGGTGGTCGGGAATAGCAAAAGCGGTGGTCACAAAGTCTCGAAGGAACATCGGAGAGTATCTTCGGAATCTTCTGGTGCAGCAGGCGGTCATCTATATTTAGGGGCTCTCCGGGTGGAAGCGATCACGAGATCCTAGAGTTAGAGTTAGTAAAATCATTTAACCCAATTAGAAGAGAGATCGGAGTTCCAAAGTATAGGTCGAGGAATAAAAGATCCTAATACCACCGGATGGCAACGTGGGCCCGTAAGCCACAGAGCCATGTTAGTAAAAGTTTTGTAATGACTAGACTCAACTTCGGCCAAGGAGTTGGAAGGGGATTCCTACAGGCAGTCGGCTCTGATACCAACTTGTGACGCCCCCGATTCAATCGTACACTAATCATGCACGCAAACGTGTACGATCAAGATCAAGGACTCACGGAAAGATATCACAACACAACTCTAAAAACATAAATAAGTCATACAAGCATCATAATACAAGCCAGGGGCCTCGAGGGCTCAAATACAAGTGCTCGATCATAGACGAGTCAGCGGAAGCAACAATATCTGAGTACAGACATGATTTAAACAAGTTTGCCTTAAGAAGGCTAGCACAAACTGGGATACGGATCGAAAGAGGCGCAGGCCTCCTGCCTGGGATCCTCCTAAACTACTCCTGGTCATCGGCGACACATAGTAGTAGGCACCTCCGATGTAGTAGGAGTCATTGTCGACGGTGGCGTCTGGCTCCTGGGCTCTAGCATGTGGTTGCGACAACCAGATAGAATGGAAAGGGGGAAAAGAGGGAGAAAAGCAACCGTGGGTACTCATCCAAAGTACTCGCAAGCAAGGAGCTACACTACATATGCATGGGTATATTTGTAAAGGGCCATATCGGTGGACTGAACTGCAGAATGCCAGAATAAGAGGGGGATAGCTAATCCTGTCGAAGACTACGCTTCTGGCAGCCTCCATCTTGCAGCATGTAGAAGAGAGTAGATGGTAAGTTCACCAAATAGCATCGCATAGCATAATCCTACCCGGTGATCCCCTCCTCGTCGCCCTGTTAGAGAGCGATCACCGGGTTGTATCTGGCACTTGGGAGGGTGTGTTTTATTAAGTATCCGGTTCTAGTTTTCATAAGGTCAAGGTACACTCCAAGTCATCCTGTTACCGAAGATCATGGCTATTCGAATAGATAAACTTCCCTGCAGGGGTGCACCACATTACCCGACACGCTAGATCCCTCTGGCCAGGCACACTTTCCTGGGTCATGTCCGGCCTCGGGAGATCAACAAGTCGCAGCCCCACCTAGGCTCAACAGAGAGGTCAGCACGCCGGCCTAAATCCTATGCGCGCGGGGGTCTGGGCCCATCGCCCATTGCACACCTGCATGTTGCGTACCCGGCCGGAAGCAGAACTAGCCTAGCAGGCGTTCTAGTCCAATCCAGCGCGCGCCGCTCAGTTGCTGACGTCAAAAGGAGCTTCGGCTGATACCACGATGCCGGTTGCCCATATCTTGTCCCACGTGGCGGTTAGTGCGTATAAGGTCAATGACCCAACTCAGATCAAATACCAAGATCTCGTTAAGCGTGTTATTAAAGTAACCGCGAACGCCGACCACGGCCAGGCCCACCTCTCTCCTAGGCGGTCTCAACCTGCTCTGTCGCTTCGCCACAATGATCCACACGGAGGGCCGTCGGGGAAGTATGTCCTTTCAGCCCCCAATCCGTGAATCAACCGCGGGTACTCAACGAGTCGACCCGACTTTAGTCGCCACATGTATCATGTATAAAGTATGTAGTATATACCCGTGATCTCCTCCCTAGTGATCACGGCCCGATAGTATAGCATGGCAGACGGACAAGAATGTAGGGCCACTGATAGAATACTAGCATCCTATACTAAGCATGTAGGATTGCAGGTAAAGATAACAATAGTAGTAACAAGGACAGGCTATGCATCAGGATAGGTTTAATGGAAAGCAGTAACATGCTACACTACTCTAATGCAAGAAGTAGAGGGAAGAATAGGCGATATCTAGTGATCAAGGGGGGGCTTGCCTAGAAGCTCAGCCGAGAAGGAGGGGTCGTCAACACCGTAGTCGTACTAGGTAGCAGCGGCGTCAGTCTCGATGTCTAACGAGATAAGAAGGGGAAGAAACAATAAATATAATGCAAACATAAGCATGGCAATGCATGACATGACAATGCGCGGTGCTAGGTGTGCCCTAACGCGGTAGGAGGTGATACCGACGAAGGGGGGAAACATCCGAGAAAGTATCCCCGGTGTTTCGCGTTTTCGGATAGATGAACCGGAGGGGGAAACTTGCGTGTTTGCTATGCTATGGGTGTGTGGTGGACGAACAGGCTGTGTATCCGGATTCGTCTCATCGTTCTGAGCAACTTTCATGTAGAAAGTATTTTCATCTGAGCTACGGTTTATTTTATATGATTTTCTAAACTTTTGAAACATTTTTAGAATTTATTTTATTATTTAAATCGAACATTATCCAGAACAGTGAAAGGTGATGTCAGCATGACATCACCATGATGTCAGCAGGTCAAACCCAGCTAACCAGTCAAACCTGGACTATGGGTCTAGTGGGACCCACCTGTCATAGATTAACATGTTAATTAGGGTTTTATTAAGCAGGATTAAATAAGTTTAATTAATTGATTAGGTTAATCTAATCAGTATTAATTAAGTTAATTACTTCTTTAACTAATTATTTATTTATTTATTATTATTATTTTGATTCTTTTTTTAATCTATTTTCGTCCTGGGGCTAGGCCCACTTGTCATTTTCTCACAGGGGTCTAACGGTTCGGGCGCGCTAACGGGCTAGGCCGTGGGCGCCCGATAGGCGTGGCGCCACACGAACGGGCACGCCGGCGAGCAGGGCAGCGGCGGCCGTGGCCGGCGCGGGCACCGAGATGCGGGCTGCAGCGAGCAGCGAGCATGGGGAGCGGAGCGCGGTGAGGGAGGCCGGAGCGAGGAGGCGGGCGAGCAGCAGCGATGTAGAGCCAAGGCAGCGTGCGGCGGAGCAAGGCCACGGTAGAGCGGTGCGAGGGGAGCAGGGGGCGAGGCCACGCGCGGGGCGCGGGCGATGTGGCTCGTGCGCGCGGCGAAGGGCACCAGCGGGGAGGGTGGCTGGAGTAGGACATGTGTGGGGCGGTGCGCCTGCGTGCGTGCGTGATGGACGAGCGGTTCGAGCGGACGACGAGTGCAGGGAGAGAAGGAGAGGCAGGGGCCTCACCGGGGTTGTAGGGTCTTAGGCAGCGGGGCATGGGGAGGACGACGGGGACGACGTGCGGCGAGGCGACGAGGTCCGGCGGCGGGTGACGCGATCCGGGGAAGGGAACAGCTCGATCGGCGCGAGGCAGAGGTCCCGATCTCCGATGCGTCCTTGTAGTCGACGAAGACGGCGGGGGCGGTGCTCCCAGCATAGTCTGAGGTGGCAGGGAGGACGTCAGGCGTGGGCAGCGGCATCGATCGGTGCAGGGGCGCCCGATCTGGAAATAAGGGGAGGGAGCATGCGAGGGAGGAAGAGTCGTGGGGGAGTGGGGGACGTGGGTTTAGGTCACGGGGGGGTGCGGGGATAAGGCAACGGGGTGGGCTGGCCTGGTGGCTGACTGGGCCGGCCTGTTGGGTCGGTTGGCCCGGGGGTCTTTCTTTTTATTTATTTATTGGTTTGGTTTTCTTTTATCTATTTCCTTTTTACTGTTTTATTTCATTCTCTATTTACTATAGTTTTATAAAATACTAAATTAGTTCCTAAAATAGTGTTACTACTTATTCTAATGTCACAATAACTTGGGCTCCCAAATAAATTAGTTTAATATTTTATATATTATAAAAAGCATTTAATTATTGGTTTTAGCGTCTGTTTTGCTCATTTTAGAGTATTTACACATTTTATAAAAGTGTGGTTTCTCCTCCATTATTACTTAGGATTTATTTGTTCCGATTTGAACATTGTAGTTTTAATGTTTGAAAACTTTTATTGTTTGCCTTGATTTTGAATTTTGAATTTGAACGGGATTGAATCATCGGGAGATTAACAACAGTGATCGTGGTGATGTGGCCCCATTAGCAGGGAATTGCTGTAGCCTAATTATCCGGGCGTCACACGTGTCGAGTGTCACCGCCACTAGTTTGCAGTTTCCTTTTGTGCATTACTTCGCTTTATTCATCGCGAAGTGTTTAACTGCTAGGGAAAGGTTGGCGCACTCAGTGCCCCGACTTCGCCATTTTATGCCGTGCACTTCACAATGATCACATCTTTAGCCTAGGGGCTATTATTGCACGTCGTCTGCACGTTCATAGAACTAAGGGAAAATTTCATGGTGGTATTTATGCCACTCGCTTAGCGAGTCATTTTAATGTTCAGATACACCAACATGATTTTCCTTTGTCCCGAGTTTATCTAGATCACCAGGCGATGGTGGACCACTGATGTCGCTTGAAACTGCGTCGGTATTTCCCCAAAGAGGAAGGGATGATGCAGTACATCTATGGTAGGTATTTCCCCCAGTTGTGAAACCAAGGTATCAATCCAGTAGGAGAACCAATTAACACTATGTAAATGGTACCTACACACAAAGAACAAATACTTGCAACCCGACGGGTAAGAGGGGTTGTCAATCCCTCCTCGGGCAAAAGATAGATTGCTTTGTATGATTTTGGATAAATAGATCTTGCGATAACACAAAATAAAATAAGTAACAAAAAAGTGCAGCAAGGTACTTTTTGGATTTTTGGAATTATAGATCTGAAAACAAAAGAAAATAAAAATAGATCTCAAAACAAATACGATAAAGAATAGACCCTGGGCCATAGATTTCACTACTGGCTTCTCTCAAGAAATAGCACACGGTGGGTGAACAAATTATTGTTGGGCAATTGATAAAACCTCAAATAATTATGACGATATCCACGCAACGATCAATATATAGGCATCACATCCAAGATTAGTAGACCGACTCCTACCTGCAACTACTACTTTTACTCCACACATCGACCACTATCCAGCATGCATCTAATGTATTAAGTTATGGAAAAATGGAGTAATACAAATAAGAACGATGACATGATGTAGACGAGATCTATTCAAGCAGGAATAGCCCCCATCTTGTTATCCTTAATAGAAATGATACATACGTGTCTTGCTGCCCCTTCTGTCACTGGGAAAGAATACCGCATGATCGAACCCATCACAAAGCACCTCTTCCCATGGAAAGAAAAATTGATCTAGTCGGCCTAATTAATCTAAATAAGAAAAAAATACCGAGGCTATAAATAATCATGCATATAAGAGATGTAACATCCCAAATTTTCAATTTGAAATGTTATACATAGGTCATTCATGCATATCATATTTTATTGCTTTTTGTTTCGCAATCCTCGAAATTCTAAGCAACTCAAGGACCCTCAGAGAGAGTTGGGGATTTCACCGTTTTCATATTTGAATTTTATCAAATATTGAAACAAGGATCATTTTGGTTTTAATTAATTTTTCTCTCCAAACACATTTCATATCAAAATATATGAGAGGAGATAATATGACTTCTCCAAAATAAATGAAATATTGGAGGAAAAATATTAAAATCAAATAAATATATTTTATTTGGGTTTTATCGCCATTTTATTTGAATTAGGAATAATATGTGTTTTTCAAAATTTCATTAGAGGCTCAAATAAATGTTCACTTTGTCCGAAATATTATTAGAGGACCGAGAAAATTTATTTCAGGATTTTTGGAGTCCGTTTAGTATTTCTTTTGTTTGTTTTTCTACGTCGAGATTTATTTAAAAAAACGCAACCGAATTACCGGGCCGTGTCCGACCAGGACACTGCGCCCGGGCGGCTTTATAAGCCGAGGCCCGCGACCCCCCGAGGCTCAAGTCACCCCGCCGCCGCCCAAACCCTAGCGCCGCCCCGACGCCGCCGCCAGCCGCCGTTGCGCTGCGCCGCCCCGCAGCGCCGCCGCCGCCCCAATTCGCCTCCTCGCCGGATCCGCCCGCCGGAGCCGCCGTCTACCCTGCCGGACCTCGCCGAGGTAGCCGTCCGCCGCCGCTGGTTTTCGTTAGAAAACCGTTCGTTTTTTTCGAAACCCTAGATTCGGTTTTTCTAGTTAGATCGGTTTTAATTCGGTTTTTCCTGGTTTAGTTAAATAGCGGACGTTCGTGCTTACATTTGTTTTAACAAACGCCGTTCATCTGTTAGTCACAGACAGCGAACGTTCGTTCGTTAGCCTGTTCGTCAGTTTTTCTTTTTCCAGGGTTTTTTTGCGATTATTTTCGATCGCGATTTTTGCCCTGATTTTCGTTTTAGTTTATCTTTTCGCTCGTTTATCGGAATCAGGCGATTCAAGTGCCTAGATCTTCGTATCAAAACCCTCTTTCTGTTTAACCAACTTGAATAAGATTTTGATACAGTAAAATTTGACTTTAGCCCAGATTAGTAATCGAATCTTGTTTCTTTCGCAGTTTGAGTTTCGTTGCTCCGTTTGATTTGATTCTTTTTGCAAACCGATTTCTTCAGTTGAACTTTCTGGTTAGATCTTCTTATTTGAGATTTACCCATGCATCTCTGCTTGATTGCTTATGTATGCTATTATTTGTTTGCGATAGAATTCCCGGAGTGCGAAGCGTGCTACTATGAGTCTTTAGGATTTGCAGATCGTCAGCAAGGCAAGTAACACATTGACCATACTCTTTTCATACCCAGTTTTTATGCATTAGTTTCAATCCTCAAACATTGCATGATTAGGATCTGATTAACTTGAGGGTTTTGGGAAGTAGTTGATGAGGTAGAACATATTACCTGTTTTATTATCAAACCCTTGGGAGTTACTTCTACGTTATGCTTATATTGCCATGCTATTCTCGTAGACGTGGTTTGGTTTGGGAGATCCATGACAAATGTGATTATTTAATTAATGGTTAAATTAAGGTGGCAACTCTAATACACATCTGGGTGGATTGTTGGTTTTGGGCACCTGGGGTTATACCAGTGTTGTCCTAGGAGATTCCGGGGTTATACCGTGTGATCATCCTATGGTCCGCCACCCAGGCTCAAAGGGATCATAAGATTATTCATGCTAGAAACTTCCGTGTGCAGCCACAAGCTATTATGGGCTCTAGCATAGTTGAGTAGGTTGCATGACCTATTCCAGTGGTAGGCTAGCATATGTAGGGGATGTAGGTTGGTACTGTCTACCCGGGGTTAGAGTTAATGCTTCTGAAAGACTGTGTCTCGGCCATCCGTTTCTCAAACACCATGTACTGCGAGAAATCAAATGGAGGAGAGCGAGTCTTGTGGGGAAAACTGCACAAACCTTTGCAGAGTGTATAAACTAATAATGGTTAGTTGTGTCCCTGGTTATGGACAGCTTGAGTATCTGGTTCTTGGATTATCATATGGATCTCATCACTCTAAATTAATTTGTTGGGTTGTTAATTACTTTTAATTGGGATTGAGATGGGGGTACCATTCTCAATGTTTCAACTACCATGATAGTTAAATAAAATCTATTCCTTTGTTGTAGGGAAAAATTGGCTTTTCGCAAAACATATTAACCATACAACCTCCACCAGCCATATATGCATGTAGTGATAGCATTCATTCTGTTTGTTACTCTACTGTGTTACTATGCCAGCATATTCCATGTGCTGACCCGTTTTCGGGCTGCAACGTATCATGTTGCAGACTTTTCAAACGAGGAGTAAGGTTCGCTAGGCCGTTGTCGTGCACTCAGTTATGCCGTTGGAGTTGATGGACTCACTTTATCTTCCAAGCCTTCCGTTGTTATCTTATTAGATGGCCTTAAGCCATATTTATTGTAATAAGTTCTCTTTTGAGACATTCGATGTAATAAGTGTGTGATTGCTACTCTATTATAAATCCTTTGAGTACTGTGTGTGTCAGCATTACCGATCCAGGGATGACACTTATGCACAGAGACTTGACCGTCTGAGGTCGGGTCGCTACAAGATGGTATCAGAGCACACGCTGAATGTAGGACACGACCACTAAGAAAAGCCATAGGTCACTCTTCTCTACTCATTTCTTACTTATCTCCATTTTCTACTCTTTAGGATGGCAGACTCGAGGAACAAGTTTGCACAACCGGGTGAAGACACACCCTTTGGACCACACTTGAAGGAAGTCACTAAGTACCTGAACATCGAAATACCAAGCTTCACCGGGACCTACACCGCTACTTTACCAGAAGAGGAGCGTTGGATGATTCGAGTTCAAGTTCCAGGAAGGACGTTAATGTCAGTCACTAAGCCCATAGAGTTTTCCTTTGATGCACCAACCTGGAGTTTAGGCAAAAGCATGGCAGCCCACATTACTATGGGACGTATTGGAGAAGTCTACAAGAAGGAGCTGAAGGACACTATTTACCAGATATGTGGGCGCCGAGATGAGCAATGGGAGATGATCAGCACCAGGAAGGATAGGTCCATTGCCACTTTCATCCAGGAGTTAAACCAACACATTCGTCGACAGGAGAACCAGATGTGCGCAAGCATGTTAGATTTGAAGAAGGCTATGACCAGGAACATGGAGCTAGAGGAGGAACTCAAGTCTACACATGACGGATACGAGGAGGAAATCGCCATACTATTGGAGAAGAATGATGACCTGATAAAGAAGATCGGAGTGTTCATGGGACATCCCGCGCCAGGAGGAGAAGATGACGATTCCACTTGTCCAGAGAACTACATCATCATCGACGACACCGACTCTGACCCCGACAATAGTGATGATGACTATGAAGATGAAGCTGGAGCAGATATCATGGAGTCTTCCACCGATCGAAATTTCTAGTAGACCACCATATGATCAAGTAGTATTCCCCCATGTATATAGTATAGTCTGAGTACTGTAATGATAGTTAGATCGATTGTATGCACTTGCTTGATTGATTGAGTGATATGATATGATTGTGTTTGTCTCATGTGCATATGGGTAGTGCTTTCTCACTAGACCTCATTCTATTCTAATCTCTTCCCTCTAAACCCATCAGATGCCTTCGAGACGTGATACCGGATTTGTCTTCCCACCGGAGCTCTCTCAGTTGATCCAGCAGCAGAATGCCTTGATGCAGTTGTTCATTCAGAACGAAGGCAACAACAACAACAACCCACCGCCACCACCTCCAGTTGACAACCTAGCCCGTTTTCTGAGATTGCAGCCACCGGTGTTTTCCAGTACACTGAGCCAATAGTTGCGGATGACTGGCTACGCAGGATTAGAAGGGAGTTAACCACCGCAGGTTGCACAGATGCTGAGAAGGTGCGTTTTGCCGCACATCAATTGGATGGACCAGCAGCCTCATGGTGGGAGAATTACACAACAACTTTCCCTATAGCCAATGTCACTTGGGATCAGTTTCAGCAAGCATTCCGCACAGCCCATGTCTCAACTGGAGCTATGAGCATGAAGAAGCGTGAGTTTCGCAACTTATGCCAGGGAAATCGTACTCTGGCTCGGTACATAGATGAGTTTAGTAAGCTATTTTGTTATGCCCCAGATGATGTGGCCACAGATGTCGCGAAACATGAGAAGTTTATGGAAGGGCCGAATGATGAGACGAGTATGTAGTTGATGGTGGCCACATTTAATAACTACCAAGAGTTGGTAGATAAGGCTCTTATGATTGAAGGGAAGCAGCAGCAGATTGAGAGCCGCAAGAGGAAGTATGGGCAAGGGAAGTACAATTCAGGAGCATCGCAGAAGCCTCGTTTTACCCCGAACTCGGGAGGAATTACCCATAACCATGGGGGCCACACCCATAATGGAGGAAGTTCTCATAACCATAATGGCCCAAAGAATGGGAATGGGAATGGAGCAAGCAGCAACCAGAACCGCTCTAACCTAGCCACATCCGCCAAGAAGGACCAGAGTCACGTTACCTGTTTCAAGTGCGGGAAGACCGGGCACTATGCCAATGATTGTCCGGAATTGAAGAACAGAAATGGCAATGGAAGCGCTGGGAATAAGACCAACCCTTTCAACAAAGGACAAGTGAACCACGTGAACGTGGAGGAGGTCGAAGAGCAGCCTGATGCAGTTATCGGTAAGTTTTTGGTTAAGTCATTTACCGCCCTTGTTTTATTTGATACTGGCACATCGCATTCATACATTTCAAGGGGATTTGTGGACAAGTTTAAGTTACCCACCTTAGCCCTTAGGACACCCTTGCTAGTGAGCTCACCCGGTGCAGAGTATATGGCCAGCCGATGGTGCGACCGGTTACCCTTAACCATTGGCAACCATGTTTTCCCCTCAGACCTCATAATTTTGGAGTCACAAGGATTGGATGTGATACTGGGAATGGATTGGTTGTCGAAGTATGGAGGAAATATTGACTGTGCTAGTAGGTCAATTCTACTCACTACCACGGAGGGAAAAAGGATTAAGTATGTATCTAGGCATGCGCCTAGGAGGACCCAAGTAGATTCTCTCACAGGAGTTGTTCAGGAGGAAGTGCTTGTAGTAAAGGACTACCCAGATGTATTTCTAGAGGAGTTACCAGGTATGCCGCCAGATCGAGACATCGAGTTTTTAATAGAGTTGTTGCCAGGCACCGGACCGATATCGAAGAGACCATACCGGATGCCTGCAAATGATCTGGAGGAGATTAAGAAGCAGATTAAGGAGTTATTGGAGAAAGGTTACATTCGACGAAGTTCATCACCATGGGGAGCCCCAGTGCTCTTGGTCGAGAAGAAGGATGGATCGTTAAGGATGGTTGTTGACTATCGTGCGTTGAATGAAGTGACGACCAAGAACAAGTACCCACTACCAATGATCAATGATTTGTTTGACCAACTACAAGGAGCTAAAGTGTTTTCGAAGATCGATTTGCGATCAAGATACCATCAGCTGAAGATTCGAGAAAAGAATATACCTAAGACAGCTTTTGCCACGAGGTATGGGTTATATGAGTATACGGTTATGTCATTTGGATTGACAAACACCCATGCCTATTTCATGAGTATGATGAACAAGATGTTCATGGAGTTCTTGGATAAGTTTGTTGTGGTGTTCATTGATGATATCTTGGTATACTCAAAGAATGAAGAGGAACACAAGGAGCATTTGCTCGAGAAGCTCAGGGAACATCAGTTGTATGCCAAGTTCAGCAAATGCAAGTTTTGGTTGAAGGAAGTTGGATTTCTTGGACATGTTATATCAGGAGAGGGTATAGCAGTGGATCCTACCAAGGTTCAGTCTGTCACGGAGTGCTTGGCACCCACTTCAGTTGGAGAGATCCGCAGTTTTCTAGGACTCGCGGGATACTACCGGAGATTTATTGAGAATTTTTCCAAGATTGCAAAGCCTATGACGGCATTGTTGAAGAAGGACACCAAGTTCCATTGGACTGAAGAATGCGAAGCAAGTTTCCAGGAGTTGAAGAAACGTTTAACGACAGCACCAGTGCTAATCCTGCCGGATATACGCAAGGATTTCCAAGTCTATTGCGACGCCTCACACTCAGGACTTGGAGGAGTACTTATGCAAGATGGAAGAGTTGTTTCATATGCCTCACGACAACTTCGACCGCATGAGTTGAATTATGCCACGCATGATTTGGAATTAGCAGCCGTAGTGCATGCGCTCAAGAACTGGAGACATTTTCTTATTGGAAACCATTATGATGTGTACATGGATCATAAGAGTTTGAAGTACATTTTCACACAGAAGGAGCTGAACCTCAGGCAGAGGAGATGGTTGGAGCTTATAAAGGATTATGATATGAAGATGCACTATCATCCAGGAAAGGCCAATGTCGTAGCTGACGCTTTGAGTCGGAAGGGTTATGTCAATACCCTCGTAAACAGAGGAATGCCCAAGGAGTTGGCAGAGGATCTAAGGGAGCTAAGTTTGGAGATAGTTCCTAAAGGTTTTGTTGCAGCATTAGAGGTTCAGTCAACATTATTGGGAAAGATTCGTGAAGCTCAGAAGGATGACAAGGAGATTGCTGAAATAAAGGAGAAAATGAGCAAAGAAAAAGCCAAAGGTTTTCGTGAGGATGAGCATGATACCTTGTGGTTTGAGGACCGCATTTATGTGCCCAATAATGCAGAGATCAGGAAGTTGATACTTCAAGAAGCTCATGACTCACCATACTCGATACACCCCGGAAACACCAAGATGTATTTGGATCTGAAGGAGCATTTTTGGTGGACTGGTATGAAGAAGGATATTGCCAAGTATGTAGTCGTATGTGATGTATGTCAGAGAGTGAAGGCAGAACATCATAAGCCAGCAGGATTACTGCAGCCTATGCCGATACCCGAATGGAAGTGGGATAAGCTTGGCATGGATTTTATAACCAGATTACCCAGGACCCGATCGGGATGATTCTATCTGGGAAGTAGTGGATCACTTGACCAAGGTAGCTCACTTTATCCCAGTGAAAACCACCTATACCAGTGCGAAGTTGGCCAAGATATACATGAACAGGATCGTATGTCTGCACGGAGTTCTGAGGATCATCATATCAGATAGAGGAACATAGTTTACTTCAAAGTTTTGGCATCAGTTGCACCATACTTTGGGTACCAGGCTGGAGTTCAGCACAACTTTTCACCCACAGACAGATGGACAGACTGAGAGAGTCAATCAGATTCTCGAGGACATGTTGAGAGCTTGTGCGCTAGATTATGGATCTAGTTGGGATGATAATTTGCCATATGCGGAGTTCTCGTACAACAACAGCTACCATGCTAGTTTGAAGATGGCCCCGTTTGAAGCCCTGTATGGAAGAAGATGCCGAACCCCGTTGATGTGAGATGAAGTTGGAGATTGTCAGTTGTTTGGACCGGATTTGATTAAGGAGTCAGAAGAGAAGGTTAAGCTGATTCGAGATAGACTGAAGGTAGCTCAGTCTAGGCAGAAGAGTTATGTCGATTCAAAACGCAAGGAGGTAGTCTATGAAATCAGAGACAGAGCATATCTTCGTGTGTCGCCTCTGCGAGGAGTTAAGCGTTTTGGAGTTAAGGGAAAGTTAGCCCCGAGATTTGTAGGACCATACCGAGTTTTGGAGCGTATGGGAGAGGTTGCCTACATGTTGGAGTTACCCGAAGGACTGTCGGGAGTTCATGATGTGTTTCACGTTTCTCAGTTGAAGAAGTGCCATGCAGAGATAGCTGATATTCCTCATACAATGCCCCTAGAAGCAATTTATTTAGACAATGATTTGACATATGAGGAGAAACCAGTCAAGATTCTCGAATTTGCCAGCCAAGTTACTCGCAGCAAGGTTATCAAGTTTTGCAAAGTTCGGTGGAGCCACCATACCGAGGATGAATCCACATGGGAGAGAGAGGATGATGTACGCAAGGACCACGCACACCTATTTTCTAGCCAACCCGAATCTCGAGGACGAGATTCATCTTAAGGGGGGTAGGTTTGTAACATCCCAAATTTTCAATTTGGAATGTTATACATAGGTCATTCATGCATATCATATTTTATTACTTTTTGTTTCGCGATCCTTGAAATTCTAAGCAACTCAAGGACCCTCGGAGAGAGTTGGGGATTTCACTGTTTTCATATTTGAATTTTATCAAATATTGAAACAAGGATCATTTTGGTTTTAATTAATTTTTCTCTCCAAAAATATTTCATATCAGAATATATGAGAGGAGATAATATGACTTCTCCAAAATAAATGAAACATTGGAGGAAAAATATTAAAATCAAATAAATATATTTTATTCGAATTAGGAAAAATATGCATTTTTCAAAATTGCATTAGAGGCTCATATAAATGTTCACTTTGTTCGCAACATTATTAGAGGACCGTGAAAATTTATTTCAGGATTTTTGGAGTCCGTTTAGTATTTCTTTTGTTTGTTTTTCTGCGTCAGGATTTATTTAAAAAAAACGCAACCGACTTACCGGGTCGTGCCCGACCTGGACACTGCGCCTGGGCGGCTTTATAAGCCGAGGCCCGCGACCCCCCGAGGCCCAAGTCGCGCCGCCGCCGCCCAAACCCTAGCGCTGCCCCGACGCCGCCGCCAGCCCCCGCCGGATCCGCCCGCCAGAGCCACCGCCGACCCCGCCAGACCTCGCCGAGGTAGCTGCCCGCCGCCGCCGGTTTTTGTTAGAAAACCGTTTGGTTTTTTTTGAAACCCTAGATTCGGTTTTTTTGTTAGATCGGTTTTCATTCGATTTTTCCCGGTTTAGTTAAATAGCGGACGTTCGTCCATACGTTTTTTTTAACGAACGCCATTCATTCGTTAGTCACAGACAGCGAACATTCGTTCGTTAGCCTGTTTGTCAGTTTTTCTTTTTCCAGGGTTTTTCCGCGATTATTTTCGATCGCGATTTTTGCCCTGATTTTCGTTTTAGTTTATCTTTTCGCTCATTTATCGGAATCAGGCGATTCAAGCGCCTAGATCTTCGGCTCGAAACCCTCTTTTTGTTTAACCAACTTGAACAAGATTTTGATACAATAAAATTTGACTTTAGTCCAGATTAGTAATTGGATCTTGTTTCTTTCGCAGTTTGAGTTTCGTTGCTCCGTTTGATTTGATTCTTTTTGCAAACCGAGTTCTTCAGTTGAACTTTCTGGTTAGATCTTCTTATTTGAGATTTACATGTGCATCTCTGCTTGATTGCTTATGTATGCTATTGTTTTTTTGCGATAGAATTCCCCGAGTGCGAAGCATGCTACTACGAGTCTTTAGGATTTGCAGATCGTCAGCAAGGCAAGTAACACATTGATCATACTCTTTTCATACCCAGTTTTTATGCATTAGTTTCAACCCTCAAACATTGCATGATTAGGATGTGATTAACTTGTGGGTTTTGGGAAGTAGTTGATGAGGTAGAACCTATTACCTGTTTTATTATCAAACCCTTGGGAGTTACTTCTACGTTATGCTTATATTGCCATGCTATGCTCGTAGACGTGGTTTGGTTTGAGAGATCCATGATAGATGTGAGTATTTAATTAATGGTTCAATTAAGGTGGCAACTCTAATACACATCTGGGTGGATTGTTGGTTTTGGGCACCTGGGGTTATACCAGTGTTGTCCTAGGAGATCCCGGGGTTATACCGTGTGATCATCCTATGGTCCGCCACCCAGGCGCAAAGAGATCATAAGATTATTCATGCTAGAAACTTCCGTGTGTAGCCACAAGCTATTATGGGTTCTAGCATAGTTGAGTAGGTTGCATGACCTATTCTAGTGGTAGGCTAGCAGATGTAGGGGATGTAGGTTGGTACTGTCTACCCGGGGTTAGAGTTAATGCTTCTGAAAGACTGTGTCTCGGTCATCCGTTTCTCAAACACCATGTAGTGCGAGAAATCCAACGGAGGAGATCGAGTCTTGTGGGGAAAAGTGCACAAACCTCTGCAGAGTGTATAAACTAATCATGGTTAGCCGTGTCCCCGGTTATGGACAGCTTGAGTATCTGGTTCTTGGATTATCATATGGATCTCATCACTCTAAATTAAATTGTTGGGTTGTTAATTACTTTTAATTGGGATTGAGATGGGGGTACCATTCTCAATGTTTCAACTACCATGATAGTTAAATAAAATATATTCCTTTGTTGTAGGGAAAAATTGGCTTTTCACAAAACATATTAACCATACAACCTCCACCAGCCATATATGCATGTAGTGATAGCATTCATTCTGTTCATTACTCTACTGTGTTACTATGCCAGCATATTCCATGTGCTGGCCCGTTTTTGGGCTACAGCGTATCATGTTGCCGACTTTTCAGACGAGGAGTAAGGTTTGCTAGGCCGTGTCGTGCACTCAGCTATGCCGTTGGAGTTAATGGACTCACTTTATCTTCCAAGCCTTCCGCTGTTATCTTATTCGATGGCCTTAAGCCATATTTATTGTAATCAGTTCTCTTTTGAGACATTCGATGTAATAAGTGTGTGATTGCTACTCTGTTATAAATCCTTCGAGTACTATGTGTGTCAGCATTACCGATCCAGGGATGACACTTATGCACAGAGACTTAACCGTCTGAGGTCGGGTCGCTACAAGAGATCAAAAGAAGACTCAAATAATATTCATGGATATCAATCTGATCATAAACTGAAAGTTCATCGGATCCCAACAAACACACCGCAAAAGAGTTACATCAAATAGATCTCCAAGAGACCATTGTATTGAGAATCAAAAGAGAGAGAGGAAGCCATCTAGCTACTGACTACGGACCCGTAGGTCTACGATGAACTTCTCAAGCATCATCCGAGAGGCGCCAATGAGGATGATGAACCCCTCCGTGATGGTGTCTAGATTGGATCTCGTGGTTCTGGAACTTGCGGCGGCTGGAATTGTGTTTCGTCAACTCCCCTAGGGTTTCTGGAATATTTAGGTATTTATAGGGCGAAGAGGCGGCATGCATAGCAATATGACAATGATGGAGCGTGTCATAATAAACGGAACGGTGGAAAGTTGCATGGCGATATATCCCGGAATCGCTATGGAAATGCCATAATAGGTAGGTATGGTGGTTGTCTTGAGGAAGGTATATGGTGGTTTTATGGTACCGGCAAAAGTTGCACGGTACAAGAGAGGCTAGCAATGATGGAAGGGTGAGAGTGCGTATAATCCATGGACTCGGCATTAGTCATAAAGAACTCACATACTTATTGCAAAAATCTATTAGTCATCAAAACAAAGTACTACGCGCATGCTCCCAGGGGGATAGATTGGTAGGAAAAGACCATCGCTCGTCCCCAACCGCCACTCATAAGGAAGACAATCAAAAAATATCTCATGCTCCAACTTCGTTACATAACGGTTCACCATACGTGCATGCTACGGTACTCACAAACTTCAACACAAGTATTTCTCAAATTCACAACTACTCACTAGCATGACTCTAATATCACCATCTTCATATCTCAAAACAATCATAAGGAATCAAACTTCTCATAGTATTCAATGCACTTTATATGAAAGTTTTTATTATATCCCTTTTGGATGCCTATAATACACTAGTAGAAAACCGGCCTTTTGTCCCGGTTCGTAAGGGCCTTTAGTCCCGGTTCCCGAACCGGGACTAAAGGGTCGTTACTAATACCCTCACCCTTTAGTCCCGGTTCAAACCAGAACCGGGACTAAAGGCCCTCCACGTGGCCGCTGCCGACAGCCCAGGCAGGGGGGCCTTTGGTCCCGGTTTATGACACAAACCGGGACCAAAAGGGTTCCACGCGTCAGCAGGAGGTTTTTCTTTTTTTTTAAAAAAAAGTGGCTGTTTTAGGGGTTTAGGTGGTTATTTTTAGGTTGTTATTAGCTAGCTAATAGAGAGAAGTGTCCTCTCTTATATGTAGTCCTTGGTTTACCTACGCTACTGCTATGTTCATTTCACCCGCAGATATATATATAATAACTCATGCATGCTCGCATCATACATCATCATATATAATAACAAGTCCTACTAATAATTAATCAAGCATCATCGTACAACTTCTACTCGTTATTAATAATAAGTCATACGATCATCATCCTCATAGTCATCGAACCCAACCCTACATAATTGTTCTTAGCACATGATCATCAGTATCAGGTAGGACCTAAACACACTTAAGGTAAAATAGCATAAAACAATATAGACCCTGACTCTCCATTAAGAAGAATGGAGATCATCCTGTCTCCAATTCTTACGCCTCGCTTCCTTTTGCTTCCAAGAAGCTCCTTACGACCGTCCATACATTTTTTCCATCCTTTGATTGTCATGTCTCCACTTGTTTTAGAAATCCGGTATGGACAGTTGAGATTTGTAGGATGACCTGGATATATGTTCGAAACACGAAGGCTGCCGCCATTCTGATACATCAAATGAGGCACACAATCCTCTGGGATAAGCTGTTGAAAAACATAGTAATAACTTCGTAGTTAGCAATGATGTACTAGTTTTAGAAGTATGCAAAAAGATGCACGGATGTCGTAATAGTAAAAAAACTTACCAGGGTATCTCCATGGTAGTTACCGTAGTTCAACACGTGCACTAGTGGCACGTATTGACCATAATGTTGAGGAGTTCGATTACAGATATTGTAATTCTCAATATCATTACAAAATCCAACCAGATGAGTTTTCTCCTTGTAAGTTAACTCAGAGCCATCGGTGTAGTAAGTTCTATCTACCATCTTCTGCATATTCTTTGATACTTCAAAATAAGCTGTCAATGGAAATAAGCTGTCAACTATTTTGAAATGAACAATATAAGTTCTAGTAATAATTAACTATGTTTGAGAAACTCACATAGCGGTAGAACTGGAGGAGTATCAACAAGGACCCAAATGTCCATATTGTCTTGCTCGATTTCAGGATCACCAAGATCCATGGTGATAAGCATACCCTCATCAAAACCATACAATTTGCAAAATGCTTCCCAATTTTTGCAACCAAAATGGGTTACGCTCTCCGCATTATACAACTTTACTTCAAAATCCACATCATGATGGGTCCTTAGGTGAATTTTCTTCGTTTCAAAATTTTCATGGTCTTCAAAATCCATCCTCTCCAAGACATAGCGTCTTGCATGGCATGGGATCAACTATACTCGAATTGTAAAAGATGAAAATTACACGTTGAAATAGTTGAAGTCATGCTTAATTATGAAAAAAAACACTTGTCGTTGTTGCGTACCGTTTCAACTTTGAAGGTCTCCTCGAGCTTAATGCTGAAGCGTCGACCATCGTCCAGGTGAGGCATGTCGCACTCACCTCGATTATCGTGGCACCAGTCGCACTCCCCCGGGAGACTTTCATCGTCCGATGATGACATTTCCTATACGTTCATAATTCAAAGACTAAATTAGATCATTATTATTCAACTAATCATATGCATATGCCTTGCGTAGTGCTCTCCAATTTGAGCATTCAATAAGAAAAATCAAATCGCAAAATTAAGTAGTATTCAAATTAGGATGCCTTCAATTATAAGAAAAACTACATCATCTTCATGTGTCCGTACATCGAATATTATCACTAATACACGTCAAATACTATATATCATACATATCGCCAGTATAGCTAGAACCGTAGCGCCCGACGGGTATCGGCGCGGGTGGTGGACACCCAAAGGGAAGGAACCATCACAGGATCATAGCTCCAGTGAGATCCCTGAAGAACCTGCCAGGTATTCTCGAACCTGCCCTCCAACGCAACCATGTACCGACGGACGTGCTGGTCCTCCTCGCTGACATGGTGACGTACCACCTCTGCGGTGTCCAGAAGCCTCGGCACCGTCACTGGCCCACGCGACCGCCACCAAACAAGGATCGGGTCAACGACGGGCTGGCTCCTCACCAAGCTACGCCCCCGGAAGGTAGCGCCTCCCAGTACCACCCCGGCGGAGCCCAGTCCCGGACATGGCCCATCTGGTCAAGCAGGTGTCGTCCGCCCCCGACTCGACGACGAGGATGCGGGATAGGCATCGTCCACGTCGATGCGGGAATAATTGCTTTAACTAAAAAAATAAACTAGTTCTATTAATTTTCTTGCTAAAAATAAACTACTTCTATAGTAAAATAAACCACTTTTATTAAATCAACTAGTTCAACTACTAAGCACTTACTATAAATAGAATAATGTAGTACTTACTAAAAATAAACAAGTTTACCTCGTTCTAACTAATTCCATTAAACACTTTCTAAGTAGTACTAATTACTAAAAGTTAATTATCGAGGAGGGGGGTATGTCGACAATGACATACCCGATAACAAAAAATAAGAAGAGGAAGAAGAAGAAAAAAAGGAGAGGAAGAAAGGAAAAGGGAGAAGAAAAAAAGAAAAAAAAGAGAAGAAGAAGGAAAAATAGAGGAGAACAAGAAGAATTCTTCTTCTTCTCCTCTATTCCTTCTTCTTCTCTTCTTTTTTTCTTCTTTTTCATCTTCTTATTTATTTCTCCTGTTATTTCTCTCCTCTTTTTCTTCTCCCTTCTTCCTCTTCTTATTTTCCTTTTTTCTCTCCTTCTTTTTCTTCTAAATATGAACATATACATAAATGACTTTGATCATACATAATGTTCAGATTCCTACACAGTATGAACAAAATTACAACAGAAAAAAAAATTCTATGAACAAAATTACAACAAAAAAATCATAAAAATTCTGTGAAAAAATTGACATATTATTTGCATATATATGAACACACAAACTTTTGCATATGCAACAATAATATCACCAAAAAAATGTAGGAACAGAAAAAAATTCTAACTTTTGCATCTAAACTATACATCTAAATTAAGTACAACTAAATTAACTATACATCTAAATTAACTATACATCCTAACTATACAACTAAATTAACTATACATTCTAATTAAATTAGGAAATTACGCAAGCCGGGCGGACGGCGCGGTCGGGGGCGACGGCAGGGGCGGCGGACGGCGACGGTGAGGGGCACGGCGTCAGCGGCGAGGAGGCAGGAGGCACGGGGCGGCGACGGCGAGGCATGGGCGATGGCGTCGGGGCAGAGAGGGCGACCACGTCGGGGTGGTGCGGGGCGGCGACGGCGACGGTGAGTCGGCGGCGAGGAGGCAGGGGGCATGGGGCAGCAACGGCGACGGCGAGGCACGGGCGACGACGTCGGGGCAGAGAGGGCGTCGGGGCGGCGCGGGACGGCGACGGGGTGGCGATGGCGTCGGGGCGGCGCGGGACGGCGTCAGAGGGGCGCGGGACGGCGCGCGGCGACGACGGCGACGGCGAGGCGCAGCCTGGCGGCGTCGTCGATCGGGCGGGGAAGAACGAACTGAATGAAAATTTCACAAGTGCTACTTATATAGACGAAGCATTGGTCCCGGTTCGTGGCAACAACCGGGACCAATGCCTTCCTTTAGTCCCGGTTGGTGCCACCAACCGGGACCAAAGGCCACTTTTCGGCAGCCCAAAGGGCGGGAAGCGGAGGCCTTTGGTCCAGGTTGGTGGCACCAACCGGGACTAAAGGGAGGCATTGGTCCCGGTTGGTGCCATGAACCGGGACCAAATGTATGCATTGGTCCCGGTTTGTGGCACCAACCGGGACCAATATCCTGCACCTGCCAAAGCCGCAGTGCGGTGGGATGTTTAGTCCCACCTCGCTAGCTGAGGAGCGGCCACACCTGTTTATAAGCGCTGCCTCGCCATCTCCATCGAACTCCTTAGAACTGCAGGCCTATGGGCCTAATCTCACACTGCTATGCCTGTGGGCCTGCTGGGCCTTCTGCGGGCCTGAATCCTGGCCCACGGATGGGCTTCTAGTCGTATTCAAGCCGTGGTGGCCCAGTAGGTGGCACCTTTTTTTCATTTCTACTTAGAACTAAATACTTATAGTTTTTTAGTGATTTCTTTTTTCTTTTAGGTCACAAAAATTATAAACTTTCTGTTGGTGATTCTAGTTTTCAAATTAGAATAGTTATAATTTGAATTCTTTGAAATTTGTGTGAATCTCATGTTTGTGATTAACTTTACTAGTGCCATTAGTTTTTCGTTTCTACTTAGAACTAAATACTTATAGTTTTTTAGTGATTTCTTTTTTCTTTTAGGTCACAAAAATTATAAACTTTCTGTTAGTGCCATTAGCTTTAAAATTTGAATAGTTTAAATTTGAATAATTTAAAATTTGTGTGAATCACCAGTTTATGAATCATTAGTTTACTAAATTTGTGTGAAAACACTTTGTGTATTATATTTACTATGTACAATCTTTCTGCACAGATACCAAAAATTATAAACTTTCTGTTAGTGATTCTAGTTTGCAAATTATAATAGTTATAATTTGAATTCTTTGAAATTTGTGTGAGTCTCATGTTTGTGATTAAAATTTGTGTGAATAGTTATAGTTTTTTAGTGATTTCTTTTTTCTTTTAGGTCATAAAAATTATAAACTTTCTTTTAGTGCCATTAGCTTTAAATTTTGAATAGTTTAAATTTGAATTTTTTAAAATTGTGTGAATCACTAGTTTATGAATCACTAGTTTACTAAATTTGTGTGAAAACACTTTGTG
Organism: Aegilops umbellulata; assembly: GCA_032464435.1. Classification (NCBI taxonomy): domain Eukaryota; kingdom Viridiplantae; phylum Streptophyta; class Magnoliopsida; order Poales; family Poaceae; genus Aegilops; species Aegilops umbellulata. The sequence goes on from CP136055.1 coordinate 262,307,778, forward strand.
TATTATATTTAGTATGTACAATCTTTCTGCACAGAGATACCAAAAATTATAAACTTTCTGTTAGTGATTCTAGTTTTCAAATTAGAATAGTTATAATTTGAATTCTTTGAAATTTGTGTGAGTCTCATGTTTGTGATTAAAATTACTAAAAAAATGAACATAGATGCGCCTATAGAGAAAATTCAACCTAAATTCATAATCAATTTCCATGAATTTCATAGAAATTCATTATGAATTTAAGTCAAATTTCCTGTATAGGGGCATCTATTTTCATTTTGAGAGGAGCTAAACAATGCATAGAGGGACGGGCTTATAAACCAGTGTGGGCGCCCTTCGGTTGGCGAGGTGGGACTAAACTGTGAATCGCAATGAGGACCGACCATTTAGTCCCGGTTGGTGGCATGACCGGGGACTAAAGGTGGCCCTTTGGTCCCGGTTCAGGCCACCAACCGCGACCAATGGTGGTGGGCCAGGAGCCAGACCCATTGGTCCCGGTTCGTCCCACAAACCGGGACCAAAAGGTCCTGATGAACCGGGACCAATGGCCCACGTGGCCCGGCCGGCCCCCTGGGCTCACGAACCGGGACCAATGCCCCCATTAGTCTCGGTTCTAGACTGAACCGGGACTAATGGGCTGCCCCAGCCTGGACCATAGCCCCCTTTTCTACTAGTGATATTAGGAACAATTTTATAACCAAAGCAAATTACCATGCTGTTTAGAGACTCTCAAAATAATATAAGTGAAGTACGAGAGTTCAACAATTTCTACAAAATAAAACCACCGCCGTGCTCTAAAAAATATAAGTGAAGCACATAGAGCAAAATTGCCTAGCTCAAAAGATATAAGTGAAGCACAAAGAGTATTCTAATAAATCATGATTCATGCGTGTCTCTCCCAAAAGGTGTGTACAGCAAGGATGATTGTGGCAAACTAAAAATCAAAGACTCAAATCATACAAGACGCTCCAAGCAAAACACATATCATGTGGTGAATAAAAATATAGCCTCAAGTAAAGTTACCGATAGACGAAGACGAAAGAGGGGATGCCTTCCCGGGGCATCCCCAAGCTTAGGCTCTTGACATCCTTGAATATTACCTTGGGGTGCCTTGGGCATCCCCAAGCTTAGGCTCTTGCCACTCCTTATTCCATAGTCCATCAAATCCTTACCCAAAACTTGAAAACTTCACAACACAAAACTCTAACAGAAAATCTCGTAAGCTCCGTTAGTATAAGAAAAATAAATCACCATTTTTTGTACTGTTGTGAATTCATTCCTTATTTATATTGGTGTACTATCTACTGTATTCCAACTTTTCCATGGTTCATACCCCCTGATACTAGCCATATATTCATCAAAATAAGCAAACAACACGCAAAAAACAGAATCTATCAAAAACAGAATAGTCTGTAGTAATCTGGATATTTCGAATAGTTCCGCAACTCCAAAAATCCTGAGAAATTAGGGATTCCTAAGAAATTTGTCTATTAATCTTCTGCAAAAATAATCAACTTAAAAGGACATTTCTGTGATTTATGAAAATTATTTAGGTGCGTGCAAAAGTTTCCATTTTTCAGCAAGATCATATCAACTATCACCGTAGGCTATCCCAAAGGTATTACTTAGCACGAACACTAATTAAAACACAAAACCACCTCTAACCATAGGCTAGATGGAATATTTATTTATAAATAGGACCTAAAAAGCAAAAACAAAAATAAAATTGGGTTGTCTCCCAACAAGCGGTATTGTTTAACGCCCTTAGCTAGGCATAAAACACGAATAGATCTAAGTATTATCGTATTTGGCATGCAATCCATAAGTGGCTCTCATAATAGATTCATAATGCAATTTAATTTTCCTTCTATGGAAGTGTTCCATGCCTTTCTTTAACGGAAATTGAAATCTAATGTTTCTTCTTTCATATCAATAATTGCACTAACCGTTCTAAGGAAAGGTCTATCGAGAATAATAGGACATGTAGGATTGCAATCTATATCAAGAACAATGAAATCTACGGGCACATAATTCCTATTTGCAACAATAAGAACATCATTAATCCTTCCCATAGGTTTCTTAATAGTGGAATCCGCAAGATGCAAATTTAAGGAACAATCATCAAATTCACGGAAACCTAACACATCACGTAAAGTTTTTGGAACCGTGGAAACACTAGCACCCAAATCACACAAAACATAACACTCATAATCTTTAATATTAATCTTAATAGTAGTTTCCGACTCATCATAAAGTTTTCTAGGGATAGAAACTTCCAATTCAAGCTTTTCTTCAAAAGATTGCATCATAGCATCAATGATATGTTTAGTAAAAGCTTTGTTTTGACCATAAGCATGAGGAGAATTCAACATGGATTGCAACAATAAAATACACTCTATTAAAGAACAATTATCATAACTAAATTCCTTGAAATCCAAAAGAGTGGTTTCATTGCTACCTAAAGTTTTGACCTCTCCAATCCCACTTTTATCAATTTTTGCATCAAGATCTAAAAACTCTAAATCATTGGGACGCCTTCTAACTAAAGTTAACATATCTCCAGTCCCATCTTTATCAAGATTAACATTGGAAAACAAAGATTCAATAGGAGTCATATCAATCACTTTAAGATCTTCATCATTATTTTCACGGAAACTAGACGAACACGCTTTTATAAACCAATCTTTTTAGCACGCATCTTAGCGGTTCTTTCTTTGCACTCATCAATGGAAATTTTAATGGCTTTGAGAGACTCATTTATATCATGCTTAGGTGGAATAGATCTAAGTTTCAAAGAATCAACATCAAGAGAAATTATATCCATGTTTCTAGTCAAATCATCAATCTTAAGCAAATTTTGTTCAATCAAAGCATTGAAATTCTTTTGTGAACTTATAAATTCTTTAACACAAGTCTCAAAATCAGAGGGCATATTATTATAATTTCCTTAATAATTGTTGTAGGAATTACCATAATTATTAGAGGAATTACTAGGAAACGGCCTAGGATTAAAATTACCTCTATACGCGTTGTTGCCAAAGTTGTTCCTACCAACAAAATTCACATCCATAGATTCATTATTGTTTTCAATCAAAGTAGACAAAGGCATACCATTAGGATCAATGGGAGCACTCTTGCTAGCAAATAATTTCATAAGCTCATCCATCTTTCCACTCAAAACATTAATCTCTTCAATGGCATGCACTTTTTTACTAGTGGAAGATCTTTCGGTATGCCATTGAGAATAATTAACCATAATATTATCTAGGAGTTTATTAGCTTCTACTAAGGTAATTTCCATATAAGTACCTCCCGTGACCGAATCTAAAGATTTCTAGAAGCAAAATTCAATCTGGCATATTTTTTTGTATAATCATCCACAAATTCAAACCATGAGTAGGGCAATTTCTAATCATTAATTTCATCCTTTCCCAAGATTTTGCAACATGTTCATGATCAAGTTGCTTAAAATTCATAATATCGTTCCTAAGGGAGATGATCTTAGCGGGAGGAAAATACTTGGAAATAAAAGCATCTTTATGCTTGTTCCATGAATCAATACTATTTTTAGGCAAAGATGAAAACCAAGTTTTAGCGCGATCCCTAAGCGAGAACAAAAATAGCTTCAATTTAACAATATCATTATCCACATCTTTTTTTCTTTTGCCTATCACACAAATCAACGAAGTTATTAAGATGGGATGCGACATCTTTATTGGGAAGGCTGAAAAATTGATCTTTCATAACAAGATTCCGCAAGGAGGTATTAATTTCACAAGATTCTGCATTAGCATCAGGAGCAATTGGAGTACTAGTAAAATCATTGTTGTTGGTATTGGAAAAGTCACACAATTTGGTATTATGTTGAGCCATCGTGACAAAGCAAGCAATCCAACACACGAGCACACAAAAAGTGAACAAAGAAGACGAACGGAAGAGGGGCGAAGAAAGGGCGAATATTTTCAAAAATCGTTTTAGAAGTGGGGGAGAGGAAAACGAGAAGCGAATGGCGAATAATTTAATGCGAGGGACGAGAGTTTCTAATGGGTACTTGGTATGTCTCGGCTTGGCGTAGATCTCCCCGGCAACGGGGCCAATAATTATTCTTGCTACCTCTTGAGCTTGCGTTGGTTTTTCCCTTGAAGAGGAAAGGGCGATGCAGCAAAGTAGAGTAAGTATTTCCCTCAGCTTTTGAGAACCAAGGTATCAATCCAGTAGGAGACAACGCGACAAGCCACCGAATACATGCACAAACAAACACCAACTTGCATCCAACGCGATAAAGGGGTTGTCAATCCCTCCACACTTATTTGCAAAGTGAGATCTGATATAGATGGATAAACGGTAAAGTAATATTTTTGGTATTTTTGGTTTATGGGAAGGAAAGTAAAAGATTGCAAAGAAAGTAAATAGGAAACTAAAATTGTAGATCGGAAACTTATATGATGGAAAATAGAAGATTATATGATGGAAAATAGGCCCGGGGGCCATAGGTTTCACCAGAGGCTTCTCTCAAGATAGGAATTATTACGGTGGGTGAACAAATTACTGCCGAGCAATTGATAGAAAAGTGCAAAGTTATGACGATATCTAAGGCAATGATCATGAATATAGGCATCATGTCTGTGTCAAGTAGAACGAAACAATTCTGCATCTACTACTATTACTCCACACATCGACCGCTATCCCGCATGCATCTAGAGTATTAAGTTCATAAAGAATGGAGTAACGCCTTAAGCAAGATGACATGATGTAGAGGAATTAACTCAAACCATATTATGAAAACCCCATCTTTTTATCCTCGATGGCAACAATACAATATGTGTTGGTTCCCCTTCTGTCACTAGGATCGAGCACCGCATGATTGAACCCAAAGCTAAGCACTTCTCCCATTGCAAGAAAAACCAATCTAGTTGGCCAAACCAAATCGATAGTTCGAAGAGACTTCCAAAGATATCAAATCATGCATATAAGAATTCAGAGAAGATTCAAATAATATTCATAGATAAGTTGATCATAAATCCACAATTCATCGGATCTCGGCAAACACACCGCAAAAGAGTATTACATCGAATAGATCTCCAAGAACATCGAGGAGAACTTTGTATTGAGAATCAAAGAGAGAGAAGAAGCCATCTAGCTACTAGCTGTGGACCCGTAGGTCTGAGGTAAAATACTCACGCTTCATCGGAGAGGCAATGGTGTTGATGTAGAAGCCCTCCATGATCGAATCCCCCTCCGGCAGGATGCCGAAAAATGCCCCTAGATGGGATCTCACGGGTACAGAAGGTTGCGTTGGTGGATAAGTGGTTTCGTGGCTCCCCTGGAAGTTTTTGGGGTATTTGAGTATATAGGATGAAGATCTAGGTCAGGGGGTCACCGAGGGGCCCAGAAGGTCGAAGGGCATGCCCTACCCCCTGGGCGTGCCATCCACCCTTGTGCCGCCTCATGGCTCTTATGACTTGCACCCCAAGTCTCTTGGGTGTCTTCTGGTCCAAGAAAAATCATCATAAAAGTTTTATTCCGTTTGGACTCCGTTTGGTATTCCTTTTTTGCAAAACTCTAAAAGAAGGAAAAAACAGAAATTGGCATTGGGCTCTAGGTTAATAGGTTAGTCCCAAAAATCATATAAAATAGCATATTAATGCATATAAAACATACAAAATAGATAATATAATAGCATGGAACAATCAAAAATTATAGATACGTTGGAGACATATCAGGAGGTCCTTTCGTAGCAACTCATGAGGTTTTGGGATACTGCTCAGGTTTCCAGTAGGTCCCATCAGCATTGAGTTTCCTCTCAAAGGCAATACCCTCTTTCCTAGGGTTCCTGTTGAGGATCTGCTTTTTAAGCACATCACAAAGAGCCTGATGCCCTTTGAGGCTTTTTACATGCCTGTCACATACAATTCCTTCAACCCTGCATTGCCAGTGATACTTGTGGTATCCTCAGATGAGGAATTTGTGACCATAGAGACAGTTGAAAAATTTGCAGCAATAGAAGCATTTGAACTTTCAGGTGAAGAATTAGCGGATTCACGTTCAATGCATTTCAAACATGGTGGAATGAATTCTTCCTGAGCAGAACTGATCTGTTGAGCAAGCAATTAATCACGTTCCTTCTGAAGATCTTCATAACTCACCCTTAGCTTTTCAAGATGTTGCTTTCTTGAAGAAATTCATAAGAAAGCTTCTCATGATCAGCTAAAAGAGTGTTATGATGACTCTGAAGTTATCAAACTTAGTCTAAAGTCTCTGAAGATTTCCAGTCAAAGTTTGAGTTCGATCCATTTCCTCACCCAACAGGTCATCGCTTTTGTCTAGCATATTTTGAACCTTTTCAAAAGCCTTTTGTTGTTCGACGGCAATCTTAGCAAGTTTGGAGTAGCTAGGCCTGAGGTTTTCATCAGATTCATCCTCACTTGATTCAGAGGAGGGATATTTAAGTACCTTGGCACCTTTTGCCATGAAGCAATAGGTGGGAGCATAGTCATTGTTGCCGTCGTCAGCGGTGTTGGGGAAGTCATTTTCCTCATAGTTGTAGATGTACTTGCTGACAAAAGCAGTAGCGAGGGCTAAGCTCACCACACCAGAGTCTGACTCCTCAGATGCCTTCTCTTCTTCATTTTCCTCAAATTCAGCTTCAGAGTCCATTTCCTTACCAATGAATGCCCGAGCCTTTTTAGAACTGCTCTTCTTCTGAGATGAAGACTTTGAAGATTTGGATGATGAGGACTTTGAAGATTTCTTCTTCTTCTTCGAGTCATCAGAACTATCATCCTTGTACTTCTTCTTATTTGATTCCTTCGCCCAGTGAGGACAATCAATAATGTAGTGGCCAGGTTTCTTGCATTTGTGGCAAGTCATTTCTTGTAATCACGGATGAGGAATCTGATCTCATGTCGTTACCTCTTGAAGATTTTCCAAAGCGACCACATCTTGAGAACTTCTGGAATTTCCTCACGAGCATTGCTAGCTCCTGGCTCAGTTCTTTAGGATCACCAAGGCTGCTACCAGAATCGTCTTTTTCAGATTCATAGACTGCCTTGGCCTTCAGTGCGCGAGATCGACCATAGCTCGGTCTGTAGAGATCTCTCTTCTCAGCAAGCTGGAACTCATGAGTATTTAGCCTCTCGAGGATATCAGCAGGATCAAGTGACTTGTAGTCTCCATGTTCTTGAATCATCAGTGCAAGTGTGCCGAATGAGGAATCAAGCGATCTCGGCAATTTCTTCACCACCTCATGGTTGGTGATGTTAGTGGCACCAAGTGCTTGAAGCTCATTTGAGATGTCAGTGAGGCGATCGAAGGTTTGCTGAACATTTTCATTGTCGAGTATTTTGAAGAAATTGAAGAGATTGCGAAGAACGTCAACTCGAGAGTCACGTTGAGTTGAGACTCCTTCGTTGACGTTGGACAACCTATCCCAGATATAAGCTTTGCTGTCTGAAAAGCACTCACTCTGCCGTACTATCCTTTGCTCAGATGGCCACATATGATGTTCTTCGCTTGAGAGTTGAGTTTCTTGAATATCTTCACATCAGTAGCGTTCACGGAAGGTGTGACAGAGGGAACGCCATTTTCCACAACGTACAAGAGATCGTTGTCAATTGCCTCAAGATGCATGCACATCTTATTCTTCTAGTAGGGGTAGTCCGTCCCATCAAATGTAGCACACCCAGTCGAGACCTTGATCATGCTTGCAGTCGACATAACTAAAACTCCAGGTGGTTAAACCAAAAACACATAGAACAAGGGATTACCTTGCTCTAATACCAATTGAAAGTGCATTAAGTCGACTAGAGGGGGGCGAATAGGCGATTTTTACAAATTCGTCACTGAGGAAATTCGAAGTGAGGAATTTCCTAAGTCACAAACTACAAGCAGCGGAATAAGTACTCAGATGCATGCATAACAGAACAGTAGCACAATCATCATGATGAAATGAAACATACACAGAGCACAAGTAGCGTGTAAACAGGATAAGCAGGCTGAAGACAAAGTGACTGAAAAATTAGGATTGAGGAAATTGAGAAAGTCTTCAGTCAAAGTCTTCAAACAGTAACGATTAAGTACATCAACACATGAATGAGGAAATGGAAGGGTTGAGGAAATAGAACCAGTAGCTTGGTGAAGATGATGATTTGGTAGACCAGTTCCAACTGCCGTGACAGTCGTACGTCTAGTTGGAGCGGCTAGGTATTTAAACCTGAGGACACACAGTCCTCACCGTATTCTCCTTAAGCTAAGCTCACACAAACCTCGCCCAATCACTTGTGGTAGGTCTTCAGGGGACTTCCAAATCTTCACAGACTCGGTCACTCGGCGATCCACAATTTCCTCTTGGATACTCTAGACCATGACGCCTAACCGTCTGGAGGATACACAGTCCTCAAATGTAACAAGCATCGGTTCCACACAGGAACAATCTCTTCGGTGATGCTCAATCACTTTGGGTTTGTAGGTGTTTGGGTTTGTGTTTTCCTCACTTGATGTTTTTGCTCAGAGTCCTCGGAGGATGGGATGCACTCAATGACAAGTGTCAGTTTCTCTCAGAGCAGCCAACCAACTAGTGGTTGTAGGGGGCGGCTATTTATAGCCTAAGGAGCAGCCCGACATGATAAGACATAAATTCCCTTCAATGATATGACCGTTAGGTGGGTAGATATTTTGGGACAGCTGGCGCGTAGCACAACAACGGTCGGATATTTGAGTATCAAATTCCTCAGGGCTATCATGTTCCTCACTTGTAGGCAATCCGCACCGGCGAATTTCTAACTCCTCAGTCAGAACAAATTCCTCAGCGAACAGAAGATCTTCGTCTCTGTCGCTGAAGAAATTGACTGAACTGTATGAGATTTCCAATGGCTTCACTCGAAAGGATAGGGTAGGTGTAGGATTTTGAGATGAGCATCACTTGGAAACTTTTCCTTAGTTTTACCTCGACCCCCTTTAACAGTACGGTGTTTCCTATGACTCAAGAAAGAGAAAATGAAACTATAAAACAAAAGCCTTCACGCTTCATAATCCTCGCATGAATATCAAGTCTTCAAGGTCACACCAATTTCCTCACTTTCAAAGTCTTCAAGAAAACCAAAGTCTTTAGCTGGAGACATTCATTTTTAGGGGTCGACTTTCAGCGTAAATATCAAACTCCCCGTAGACTTATAGACCTGTGTACACTCACAAATACATTAGTCCCTTAACCTATAAGTCTTCAATACACCAAAATCACTAAGGGGCACTAGATGCACTTACACCTTGAGTGCATCATAAGAAGCAAATGAATTGGCGGGGTTCAAAGCAGACGTGCAAATAAGCAACTCCATATTAACCTCGTCAAACATATTCTCAAGTTCTTGAATGATTTGATCAAGGATACCAAGATATACTTCTCTTCTATGACGATCATCATTTGTTTGCACTTCATAATACCAAGGTGATCTTCCATGAGGCACATAATTATCCTCCGATGTAGGAACTTCAGTGCCATGTTTGTTGCAAAACAATGTCACCTTCGCCAGAAATTCTTCCCAGCCATGAGACCTTATATGTCGCATTTTATTCTTTGCCAAACTAACAAGTGCGACTACATTAACAATATCTTGATCTCTCTTTTGCAATGATTGAGACAACTCATTAGTGTGTCCAAGAATAACAACCATCACGTGAAGATTGAAAACAACGTCATATGACTCAAAGGCAAAAGCCACTGCACGTATTATTGTCCACTCACCACTTTGTGAAGGATCTTTTCCAATAGTATCAAGTACTTCTAGTATTGTGGGATACATGGTAATAATGTGCAAAATGGTTCAAGAATGAGAACCCCATCGACTATCACCAGGTCTGGCTAATCCCATCTCTTGATTTAACCCACTTCCACTTTCAATTTCACCCATTTCAAGTGCTTCCAAAACCTTTTGAGATCTAACATCTCGAAGCAGGTCATGACACATGCAAGCAACTCCAACAATATTGAGAAAGTAAGAAACATGATCGAAAAACCATTTACATGGTTCATTCCCTTTGCCACGACAATAAGAACCAATTGAAGTTGATGTGCAAAGCAATAAATGTAATAAGCAATGGGCGACTCTTTTATGATCAATGTTTTCAACCCTTTAATCTCCCCTTTCATATTGCTAGCCTCGTCATATCCTTGCCCATGGATTTGAGTAAGAGTCAAATGATGATCGGTAAGCAAAGATTCAATTGCAGCTTTAAGTGACAAGGAAGTTGTGTTGGCAACATGAACAACACCAAGAAACCTCTCACACCCCTTTCCAACTTTATCAACATAACGTATGCAAATAGCGAGTTGCTATTTGTGAGACGCATCACTAGACTCATCATCTAGGATTGCATAGTGCTCATCGCCAAGATCTTCAATAATTTATTGAGTAGTTAGCATAGCACAACGTTCAATAATTTTTTGTATCATTGGACTAGTCAGATGCATTTTCTACGAGCATTGTGCAAAACAATCTTATCAACTTCTTCATCATTTTTTGAAAGCCATTTTAGAGGTTCGAGAAAGTTCCCCCTATTTCTACATTCTTCACTCTCATCATGTCCACGAAATGCCAATCCTTGGTTCAAAAGAAATCTCAAGCATCTTAGTGAATAACTTAGCCTAGCCCTGTAAAGACGTAGATCCTCTTTAGACACCCTCACAATTATATTAACAATTGACATATGAGGTGTCACAAATAAATTGTACTTCTCTTGAGCTTGGTTGTGAATGCTACCAATACCACCCATATGTTTGTCCAGTGCATCAGGTTTGTTCCAATTTCTCCAACCAGTTTTAACAAAGGCATCACCCCTAGGCCCCCATTAATTTTCCCTTTGAACAAATAGCACACAAAGCAATATGCTGCTCCTTTGAGACACTATATTCTAGCCAACTATACTTTTCAAACCAAACAAAACTAAAGTGTCGATTTTTACCATAGATTTTCCTGACTTGAAAAGCATGTGCATATGGTCGGCATGTAGTTTTAGCAATATATCTTATTCGAACACTATCTTTTATCATTAAAAGCATACTCTTAAATAGGAGTTTTTCCCTAGATCGCCTGAAAAGACATGTTCACTTGGTTGTTGGGGTGATGGAAGACTTGGCATTGCGTCTTCAATTTCAACATCGATCTCAGTATCTGTATCCATGTTCGTATCGAAATGGACTGGAGGTGGGGAATTAGGACACCGCACATTTCTAATATCTTCAGTGTGATGAGCAATCTTCCTCGCTTTCTCTTCATGTCTTCGAAAAAGGTCCAGAATGGCACCATTCATCTTCATGTTCTGCTCTGCAATTACATCAAAATTAAAACATCATTGGCAGCAGTAGCATACCGAATCAGTTCTACACAAATAGTTCTCTCTAGTCCGATCTACAATTACAACAAAAGAAGGACAACTAATATAAGAATCAACTGTTGAGCATTGCATATAAACCAGCACAAATATACACTAGATTGGGCCACTTGGGCACTGGACATCTACTGGTAGCAATTCATATACCTTAGACTCGGCATCAATTTATTGGGAAGCAGGGAAGCATCATCTTTTGGGGGAAGCTTGGAATCTCACCTTGCTGATTTGTTCAGCCGGAGGTTGGGAAAGCTGTCGCCTGCACTATGGTGAGGTCGATGGATTTGAGGTCGTCCGACGGTGAGGGAGACACAGCTGGAGAGGCTCTAGCCAGCCGCGAGCATGATGGGATCGATCTAGCCGCGGGGGAGACGGTCAGGCATCAACTGTCTCCTCTCTCCTGGCCTGACAACGGCAACTATGGGCGGGGCGAGCTACGACAGGAGGGTAGAGGGGAGAGGAGGGTAGCGACGAGAGGAGGGGAACCTGTTGTCGGAAGCCCAGAGAAGAGATGGCCAAGGCGGCGTGGCTAGAGAGGAGACGGGCATGCCTCCTGATTCACACGCGAGTAGAGACCTGGACGGCTGGGGGCTAGGCCTTGGACAGTCCTTTGGGCTAAATTAGTACAGACTAAAAAATCTCCAAATTCTGGGTGGGCCTCAGCCCACTGTGCCTACACGCTGCCTCCGCTAGTGGTGGACATATATTTGTTTCAATGGGACATGGTTTATAAAGAGAACACACAATATATGATCTCTAAAAATCCGTAAAATATAGAGAGCCATCAACCTCCCCATGCTTAAACCTTGCCCGTCCTCGATTAAGAAGGTTGACTACCAAAAGCTCATTGTTGCCAATTCTAAAGCTTACGCTAAAACCAAACCCCGAAAATGAATCCATGTTCTTTGTGCGAGCACGCAAACATTAACTAGCAAGGGAGTGATACATGCCATCCCCTTATACTAGCCACAATTGGTAGTAACATAGACTAGTAACATGCATATGTTATTGGTCTATATTACTACCTCTATAGTGGGGAGTAACATATGTGCGGTAACATGCAACACTTCATTTATTATGCTATAGACTCATCTTGACTTGATATGTGTGATGTTACTCATACTACTAGTAACTAGCTATATTACCACTTTCCTCTCTTTCTTCATTTATTGATTTCCATATCACCTATTTTATCTAGATATGTGTGATGTTACTACCTATGTTACTCCCATTGTGGGTAGCCTTAGTTACATTGCCATGGAGGTCGAGAAAGAGGAAATATTTTAATGGAGCCTAGGTTCCCGTTGCCAAAGGTTTAGGGAGAAGGTCAAAATTATGTTAGAAACAAAGGATTGTCCGTCACCGCTTCAAAAACACCAATATGATGATACAAGGTACAATAGAAAGATCATATGTCTGTGTTAGTCAACCGCTCAACTACCTATGCAGTACTGAGATAATAAAATTCTAAACACGTTTTGAACTTTTGAACATTTTCCTAAAAGAAGCAAACAATTTTGAAATTATAATTTTTTTTGAATCTATGAATTTTTTAAATTCATGAATAAAATTAAAAAACAAGATATTTTTTAAATTTTTTTGTAAGATGCAAACCTTTTTTTGAAAAATAAAATTAAACTTGAAAAAGGAAAATATAAATGGCAGAAAAGAAAAAAAAGAAACAGAAAAAGTAAAGAAAAAGAAACATAATAGAAAAAAGGAGAGAAATGGAATAAAGAAAGAGGAAAAAATAAAAAATAAATAAAATAAAACCTGTTGGGAACCTCCTAGAATGTTCCTAACGGGGATTGTCGAAACGCTTAACTGGTCGGCCCATCCCGAACACTCTCTCAATCTCCCAATGTGCATCAACGACAATTCAACACGGAGAGCATCGAGACCTTCTATTTTGTGTGTTTAGCAGCGCGGAAGGTAACTCGTGATTTGTTCAAGAACAACTCTAGTTGCGCTAATTATTACATAGTATAATTGCTTAGATCTTTGAATTATTTGGAAATAATTTGGAAAACGTGATTTTTTTTGTAAAAATGTGAATAAAATTTGAAAAGTTTACATATTTAAGAAAAATGTTCACGAATATGCAAAAAGTCGCCTACACAATCTTTTCAATGAATTGAATAAAGTTCATTTATTAATAGAAGTTCACGAATTAAAAAAATTTTACAAATTTGAAAATTCATGAAATATAAAAAAGCTCACTCATTTGTGAAAGAATTGCGAATTTTAAGAAAAGGTCGTGATTTTGAAAAAATCATGAAATTGAAAACATTTACTTATTTGAGGAATGTTCTTGAATTTGAAAAAACTTGGTGAGATTGGGAAAAAATTGTGAATTCAGAAAAAGGTCATGAATTGTAATGAAAATCGTGAAATTTGAAAAAAAAATCACAATTTTGAATAAAGTTCTCGAATTTGAGAAAAGTTACACAAACTTTCAAAAAAAGTAAATGAACTAGAGAAAAGTTCACGAATTTTAGAAAAAAATCCACATAATTTAAAATAAAACTCATGAATTTGAAAAGTGCACTAATTTAAAAAACATTATAAAAAGTTTAAGAATTTGAGAAAACAGTTTTTTTCTTAAAAAAGTTTTCCAATTTGAAGGAAGTTTGTGAATCGGGAAAATAAAAAAGAAAGAACAAAAAAACGAATCAGGAAGAAAGGCCAAAAAACCATTTAGGGAGCACGATGATTTTTTAACGTTATATTTGTAACAGGAAGAAAAAACGAAGTGGGCACAATATAGTATGTTGTATCAGAGGTTGTTGACGCCAGGACTGAAGGTGGAGGCCTGGAGTTTGAACCTCCCACAACGTGTATTATTTGAAGGTTACAAAGAAAAAAAAGTTAAATGGGCCAAGCCCAGGACGGCTGGGAGTTGTGCGTCAAGTTGCATAAGACATCGTAACATGCAGAGCTCCTATTCGGCGCTTCAGGCGCCAGGGATTCCCTGGCGCCCATGCGCCAACGCTTCTGGGTCGGTCCATCTAGATGCAAGCCCTGGATCGCATTTTATTTCCCCCTCGTTCGCACGATCGCGTTTGAGAAAACAAATCACATAAAATAAAAAAATGTGAATTAAAAAATGTTCATGTATTTAAAAATGTCATGAATTAAAAAACATTGCTTTGAAAAAATTCATTGAATTTTAAAAAGTTTGTGCATTTTGCAAAAAAGTTTGTCAAATTTGAAAATTTTCATCGACATTGAAAATACAATCATGGATTTTTAGAAAAAATGTCCATAAATTCGAAAAAGTTCATCAAATTTGAAATAAGTTGATCGAATTGAATAAAACAATTTATCAATTTTGAAAAAAATCAACAATTTGAAGAAAAAGTTCATGAATTTGAAAAAAAATCATCGAACCAGGAGAAGAAAAGGAATGAAGCAAGAAGAAAAGATGAAAATGGTGTAAGTTATCAGATTGGGCAAGGTAGCGGTGTGGTTACTTAAGCTTAGCTCGATGCAGGAGGCCGCTGGTTAGATTCATCACGTGCTTTTTTATTTTTCAAAAAATTGAAAAAAAAGGTAGATGGGCTAGCCCAGCGTGGAGAGGGTGTGTGCGTCTGTTTGGAAAACTAGATGGTACCCCGCGCGTTGCTGCGGGAATTTTGTAGCAATGCGGACGTACCGTGGGATAATTCAGAGTCGCTAACAGCGTAACAAATACAAAAAGATGGATCAAAGTGATTACCCTATAGATAGGAACAACATATTACGGATTTGGTATGCCACAGTTGCAAGTAGAAACTAACCAAATGGTACTAATGAGAGTTTTTTCTTGATTACAAACAAATGTGGCCACATTACTGATAACCATTCTAAATTTAGGCAACATAATTACTACTTTTAGGTGGAAGTCATAGTGTAGTTTGTAAAAAGCTACATGCATGGTTAACGTTGCACCATGTGAGGTCGTCTAATAAGGAAATTCTAAAAGAAATAAAAGAGAACACTTCAACTTGTATATGTGAGCTGCATATGAAATATTCAGATAGGTCCATAACATCATGCCTCTATAATAAGAGAAAGAAATGTGGACAAAAAGTAGGTTGATGAATATGAGCAGAAAATGTTTTTTTTCTATTTTGCTGCTGTCAAAAGATATAACATCCATTACTTTTTACCCTCATAATGTAACTAAAAATAGATGTGTGAACTGATTTGACAGAATCTGTAGGTATAAAATCACATGAATCAAAAACAAAGGCCCAGTATACAATCTTGTATAGGCTAGCCCAGACCCAAGGGCCGTGACCCTGTACTTCTTCCTCTCCATACTGAAAAGAAATACTGTTCGGGTCATTCTCTCTCTTGTACTACATTGAACAAATACATCCATTCTGTCGGATCACGGGTTCCGGCAGACCCTTAAGGTTCGAACTCTGGGGTGCGCGCGGAGATCGTGCCCTCTACCTCTCCGTCTCGTAAGGATCTAAACTACTGCGAGAACAACACAAGAGACACAGGGTTTATACTGGTTCGGGCCACCATTGTGGTGTAATACCCTACTCCAGTGTGGTGTGGTGGATTGTCTCTTGGGCTGATGAGTAAGAACAATACAAGGAAGAACGACCTCGCGAGGGTCTGTTCTTGGCTGGGGATGAACTGCTAGGGGGAGTTCAATCGCCCTTCTCTCTCTCTACTTGCTCTGGGTACTGAATCAGGTTGGATTCTCTCTCTGTGTGTGTGTGTGTCTCTACCCTAGGGGTGGCTAGTCCAATTTATAGGCAAAGGCCCTCGGCCTCTTCCCAAATATTTGAGCAGGAAGGGCGCCAACAATTGGCCGATTTGAAGGGGAACATCGGGTACACTTATCCTGACTAAAGTTGGTCTTCCCCTGCCAAAGGTTCTGGTGATGACGCCGGCTTGGGCTCCACAGTGACTTCCTCTTTGTCGTGGAGTTGGTCTTGGTCTCGTTGCTTCGAGCTTGGGGAGGACTGCATTCACTTCGCGAGCAAACTGCTTGAAGATACGTTGGGAGGCTGGGGCTTGAGCTCCGCCCAGGATGCATGCGATGGCGGGAAGCTCCTGGAAGCCCCCAGCCCCCTCGTCCTGGTGGCGGTCTTCATTCCTTCTTGGCTGAGGCGGCAACGGCGGTAGGGCTGGGTTGCCATGAGGGCGATCCTCACGAGACTGATCCCTCCAGTCCCCCTCGCGAGGCGAGTCGCGCCAGCGGTCCTCGCGAGGTTGGTCACGCCAGCCTGGCTTCCTCCCGAGGGAAGCGTGTTTCAAAAAACGCCTCCACATGGTGCCCCAGCGCCTCCCTCATGACCTTGGCGAGGTCGGTGGCCCTCCAGGTGAGAGCCCCCGAGCCCTGCCTGAGGAGGGCGCCGGGCACGCTTTCCTATGCGATTGAAGGAGGGTCCC
The DNA here is from genome assembly GCA_032464435.1 of Aegilops umbellulata. Classification (NCBI taxonomy): domain Eukaryota; kingdom Viridiplantae; phylum Streptophyta; class Magnoliopsida; order Poales; family Poaceae; genus Aegilops; species Aegilops umbellulata. The sequence continues at coordinate 262,324,551 of CP136055.1, forward strand.
CCTGGGCAGACACGGGCCTTGAAGGGCCTGCCTCCTAAGGGTCTGAGCCTGACGTTGTCTTCTTCTTCTTGGGGTGGTCTCAGGAAGCCTCCTGCTTCCGCGATCTGGGTCTTCTAGTGACGCGGCCTGAAAGGCTCGCTCCAGTGCACACACTGCATCCTTCTCTTGACATGGCACCGTGATGACGCCGCCGCTTCCTGGCATCTTGAGGACGTTGTAGCCATGGTGAGTCACGGCCATGAACTTGGCAAGCGCAGGTTACCCGAGGATGGCGTTGTACGGCAGGCGGATGTGGGCGACGTCGAAGTCGATGAGCTCGGTGCGGTAGTTGTTGTAGGTGCTGAAGGTGACTGGGAGGCGGACCTGCCCGATCGGGACTGTGGAACCGTCGGTGACTCCGGAGAAGGGCTTGGTCGGCTGAAGCTGGTCATAGGGCACTTGGAGGCTGTTGAACGTTTCCACGGACAAGACATTGAGCACTACCCCTCCGTCGATGAGGGTCCTGGTGACCAGAACGTTGCTGATGACTGGGGAACAAAGCATTGGGAGGACTCCGGCTGTAGCTGCGCACTTGAGCTGGTCTGCTGAGCTGAACATGATGGTGCAGGCCGACCACTTGAGGGGACGCGTTGCTTCGAGCTTGGGGAGGACTGCATTCACTTCGCGAGCAAACTACTTGAAGATACGTTGAGAGGCTGGGGCTTGAGCTCCGCCCAGGATGCATGCGATAGCGCGAGGCTCCTGGAAGCCCACAGCCCCCTCGTCCTGGTGGCGGTCTTCATTCCTTCTTGGCTGAGGCGGCAACGGCGGCAGGCCTGGGTTGCCATGAGGGCGATCCTCACGAGGCTGATCCCTCCAGTCCCCCTCGCGAGGCGGGTCGCACCAGCGGTCCTCGCGAGGTTGGTCACGCCAGCCTGGACGTGAGCCGCGGTCTTCCCAGCGTCCCGGGTTCCTTCCTCCTCCTCGGCCGTAGCCCCGGTCAGCACGGTCAGGGCGTCTCTTCCTTCTCGCACGGCGCGGAGTTCTTGGCATTCATTGGTGTTGTGGGTGTGGAGGTCATGGTACACATAGTACCAGCTGCCCCTGGAAGATTCAGGCAGATCCTTACCCCGCTTGGTGTCTGGTTCTGCCGCGAGCACGGCAGCCCCCTTGCGCTTCACGTCCTTGGCCTTGGGCTTCTTCTCTTCTGGGTCTGCGGCAGGCAGCTCGAGGAGGGAGAGGCGTCCCTCCTCAGCTCTGGCGCACTTGGTCGCCAGGTTGAACAGCTCCAGGGAGGTGCAGAGGTCTTCATGCATCGCCAGCTCCTCCTTCATCTTGACGTCGCGCACGCCATCGGAGAAGGCCGAAATGATGGCTTCTTCGGACACCCTGGGGATCTTGAGGCGCGCGCTGTTGAAGCGCTGGATGTACTTCTATAGGGTCTCCCCAGGTTGCTGCTTGATGCGGCGCATGTCGCTCACGGCGGGAGGTCGGTCGCGGGTACCTTGGAAGTTGGCGATGAAGCGGGTACGCATCTGGTCCCAGGAGGAGATCGTGCCTGGGGCCAGGTTCACGAGCCAAGTGCGAGCACCTTCCTTCAGCGCCATGGGGAACCAGTTCGCCATGACCTTCTCGTCCCCGCTGGCAGCTTCGACTCCCATCTCGTAGAGCTGGAGGAACTCCGTGGGGTCAGTGGTGCCGTCGTAGCGAGGAGGCAGGTCCGGCTTGAACTTGCCGGGCCACGCGACGCTACGCAACTCAGGGGTGTAGGCGCGGCAGCCAGCGGTGGCCGCGGGAGGTTTTGGTTGAGGGAGAGCTTGGCCTTGTGGGTCCCCTTGCGCCGCAGCTGGGAGCAGCGCGGGGTCTTGACGCGCCGGAGCTGGAGTAGGGTCTCGGCGAGCCGGAGCCGGGAGCGCCCGAGCGGCCTCTTGCGGTCGCGGGACTTCTTGGCAGCTCCGTTCCTGCTGGGCCGGCGCATGACGGAGCGGATTCCGCCCGGGAGCTGCGCGCCTTGGGGCCATGGCATCTTCTTGGAAAGGTGGCGGCTGGAACGCCCCCGGAGCTTCATTGCCCATGCGGGGCGGAGTGCGGCGCAGTGGTGCGGAAGGCGCGGGAGAGCCCCCTGCGGCACGGACGAGCTCGGCGACGCGGTCGAGCCACTCCTCGTAGACGTCGTCGACGGGGCGGTAGCGCAGGAGCTCGTTCGCCGCGATGAGCGCAGCTCGAGCCTCCAATGGCGCGCGCAGCGCGTGCGACGAAGAACCGGCTGGGGTGAGCGACGGAGTGGCCGTGCGGCCATCCCGCCGCACGGACGGGTGTTGAGAGGACGCTTGCTGCTCGTTCCCCGCCAGGCCGGTGGCGGCTTTGACAGCGGGCGACGGGGAACGACGAGGGCGCCCGTCGATGGGGGCCGTCTGGACGGCGCGGGAAGCGATGGCGGTCCGGCGCTCGGCGCGGGCCCGACGAGCGTCAGACATGGATGCGGTGGTCGGAGGAGAGCGGAGCGGTGGAAGATGGATCCCGACGCACCCCTACCCGGCGCGCCAAATGTCGGATCACGGGTTCCGGCAGACCCTTAAGGTTCGAACTCTGGGGTGCGCGCGGAGATCGTGCCCTCTACCTCTCCGTCTCGTAAGGATCTAAACTACTGCGAGAACAACACAAGAGACACAGGGTTTATACTGGTCCGGGCCACCATTGTGGTGTAATACCCTACTCCAGTGTGGTGTGGTGGATTGCCTCTTGGGCTGATGAGTAAGAACAATACAAGGAAGAACGACCTCGCGAGGGTCTGTTCTTGGCTGGGGATGAACTGCTAGGGGGAGTTCAATCGCCCTTCTCTCTCTCTCTCTACTTGCTCTGGGTACTGAATCAGGTTGGATTCTCTCTCTCTCTGTGTGTGTGTCTCGACCCTGGGGGTGGCTAGTCCTATTTATAGGCAAAGGCCCTGGGCCTCTTCCCAAATATTTGAGCGTGAAGGGCGCCAACAATTGGCCGATTTGAAGGGGAACATCGGGTACACTTATCCTGACTAAAGTTGGTCTTCCCCTGCCAAATGTTCTGGTGATGACGCCGGCTTGGGCTCCACAGTGACTTCCTCCTTGTCATGGAGTTGGTCTTGGTCTCATTGCACCAAAATGGGTGCCTTTGCTTGATCCTCTCGCCTGCGCTTGCCCCCTTTGCACCAAAGAGGAAAGGGAGGACACTGCGTGGGCTGGCGCCCGCCTGGCACCTCTGGTCGTCATGGCTTGCGTCATGGGCACCTCCTGAGGTACCCCACCTTGATCTCTCTGCCTCGTCGCGAGCCAGCCTAAGGAGGCCGTGCTGGAGGAAGCTCCATGTCGTCCGCCTCGCGAGGCTTGGCCCCTTGCGAGGGTCTTGAGCCTTGTGTTGATGAAGATGGGCCACGTTGGGCCGCAGGCAGGCAAGTCTGGGGACCCCCGTTCCCAGAACGCCGACAGTAGCCCCCGGGCCCAAGGCGCGCATGGACTTGGCCGTGCCGTGAGGCGAAAGGGCAAGGGTGAAGCGCCGCGGGCCCTAACAGCCTGCGGCCTGAGGCGCCGCGTGGCGGTTGATTGGACGTGGGCGTCTCCACTTCCCCACGACGCGTCGATGATCGCGCGGATTGGACAAGTCCCTGCATGCAAACCATGTCATGATTACCTGTGATCATGGAGGCAGGCGGTTTTGGCCTCCGCCGGCTATAAGTACGGCACCACGCATGCCCTTCCAGTCCATCTCTCCTTGCTTCCTCTCCCGCCTCAGTTCTTGCTCCGCCTTGGTGTGATGGCTCCGATTAGCCGGTTCTCCGCGGCGGAGAAGGGAAAGGCTCCTCAGGAGGTACCTGACCCGCTCCCGCCGAAGAAACGGCCTGCCTTGCGCGGCCAAGACGAGGAGAATCGCCTGGTGGTGCCGACGCCTTGGTACGAGCGGCCTCCGCCGGGGTTCCCGCTTCCCTTGTATGCCCACGCCGAGGGTTCTGGAAGAGGAGATGCCGATCCCCTCGGCCAGCGCCGTCGCCGGCGCCGCAGGATCACGAAGGTGTTGGTTGTTCCTCCCGGAGTCCACACCGAGGGTTCCTCCCGCGAGCTCGTGCTCCACGCTGCCATGCCTCCGCGGACTTGGATCCGCCTTCCTCCCTTCTTCGCCTCCGCCTTCCAGCAGGTGAGACTCCTGAAGCTATGGCTGCAGCATGCCGACTGCTGTACTCCTGCAACCGGGGCAGAGGTTGCGATCACCGCCCCGGGCGAGGTCTTCATGACTCGCGGCTGGGGGGAAATCGCTCGGTGCTGCAGAACGAAGGGAGCCCTCACGATCCACCTGTAGTACGACGGCGCTTCGGTGATGTTCTTCAAGGTCTTTGACGCGAACGGTCGCCGGCTGGAGTGCTGCCCCAGGGAAGGCGTCCAGGACCCTGCCACGGCGACGGCGGGGCCCGCCAATCGCCCCCTAGATAGCTCCGCAAGCGACGGGAGCGCCGGAGGATCCAGCGATCCCAGTGAGGTCTTCGCGACGCCGGAGACGAGCGACGACAGCTATGAGCCCGCGAGCCGGCGCCGCTCCCGGAGCAGGGCAGGCTCGCTTGGTCGCCGCCGATCCTGATCTGGATGGGGTTGGCGCCGGCGCCTACCGGCCCACTGTTGATGATGGCATCTTCTGCAGGGGCGCGTGTAGTTAGCACCCTTTAGGATTCGTTCCCTGCGAGGAATCACATTGCGCCCCATAGGGGCTTGTAAGGTGGTTGTGATCCTTGTTGTTAATATGTAACCCTTGCTATGAATTTGTGCGAATCGCGAATTCCGTCATAGTTTGGTTCCCCCTTTCGCACCTCGCGAGGGCTTGGTGCTCTGCGTCGACAGGTCCCAGTCCCAAGGCGGCGTCAGCCGTCGCTGGTATGCCAGGTCACGATGCCGTGGTCAAGGCCAGGAGGTGAGCGACCCGGGGTCCGGTAAGAGCCCCTGAGTCGCGATGCTCAGGAGGTCCCCTTTGGCGCCCAAGCAGCCGTCGCTAGGTGAGAAAGGGAAGCAACGTCGCTAGTACGGAGTCGCTTCAGGTGCGGGGGTAGTGCCGCGGTAGCCAATGCATTGGATGGTGACTTATCTTGAGGATTGGAGATTGCCTTCAGCGTGCCGTCGGATCTGGGGGGGTGGCTCGAGCGGAGCTGCTTGACGAGGTCCTCGCGTGCCCCTTCTCCCTCGCCTCTGCTCCCCTTTCTGCTCTACGTCCTCGGGTCCCGGCCCTCGAGCTAGTCTCAGCCGTCGCTGGTATGCCAGGTCGCGATGCCATGGACAAGGCCAGAGGGTGAGGGTTGGAGAGCCAGTAGGAGCCCTGAGTCGCGATGCTTAGGCACCCCCCCTTTAACGTGCAAGCGGCTCGCGCGGGCAAGGGCGAAGGCAACACCGTGAGGGCCTCGGCTAGCGTGATTCCCCCTATGGGCCCTGCGGATTCACCTCAAAAAGAGAAGACGGGATTGCCATAGCAGCGATTAGTTAACTGTTAGTCGCTCAGGAGCTCGCCGGTTGGAGCGGGCGAGGTGTGTCGGGGCACCCGTGAGCCAGCGCGGGGCTCACGAGGCCCTACCTCTAGGCGGGCTGCGCCTAGCGCTGGGCCGCATCTCGAGATGTGTTCCTGCAAAGTCTGGTTAGATGTCGGCACTCTACGTCCTCGGGTCCCGGCCCTCGAGCTTGTCTCAGCCGTCGCTGGTATGCCAGGTCGCGATGCCGTGGACAAGGCCAGAGGGTGAGGGCTGGAGAGCCAGTAAGAGCTCTGAGTCGCGATGCTCAGGCACCCCCCCTTTAACGTGCAAGTGGTCGACATGAAGAAGAAGGGCACCGCAGACGGCATCGAGTAATGATGCATAACTGGAAATAAACGCGGAAGGGATACACGCCGCTGGGCCTAACCCGAGCGGCCTGGGGGTGATGCAGCCCGAGGGGCGCCCCCAGCAAAGCAAGCTAGCAACTGGAAAGATAAAAAGGGATACATGCCACAGGGACGGACCCACGCGGCCTGGGAATGACGCAACCCTGGGAGGGCGCTCCCAGCTGAGAATCAAACTTGAAAGATTTCACCTGAAGTTGTCGTTGGTGCAGTGGCGTTGGCACAGCAGACTCGGTGGGCTATGGAAGCTGATCCTTACGAGACCCCAGGCCCGGGGGCCTCGGGAGGCTCCGAAGGCACTGGTGGCTCCTCGTGAGCAGCCTCCATCTCCGCCAGGGCTGCGGAACGCCTGCCTTCTTGCGCCTCCAAGATGCTCCTCATGATGCGCTGGTACGCCGCAGCCACGCTCGGCAGGCCATAAGGCATGCGAACATAGCTGTGGGGTGGTCCTCCGCATCGCCCCGCGTGTGAGGGCCAGAGGCGCTCCGCCGTGGCAACCTGGTTGAGCCCTGGTACGTCGACGCAGACCCGCAGCCCACCATCCTTGCCTGGATGGGGAGCCACAGCTGGTGGGCGACGGCAACCCCTCATGATCCTTGACTCCTGTAGCTCTTGTATCGCCTTGCTAACAAACTCCTGTTGGTCTGGCCTTCCTTCCCTGGCTTCCTCTCGAGGGAAGCGTGTTTCAAAACACGCCTCCACATGGTGCCCCAGCGCCTCCCTCGTGACCTTGGCGAGGTCGGTGGCCCTCCAGGTGAGAGCCCCCGAGCCCTGCCTGAGGAGGGCGCCGGGCACGCTTTCCTATGCGATTGAAGGAGGGTCCCCCTGGGCAGACGCGGGCCTTGAAGGGCCTGCCTCCTGAGGGTCTGAGCCTGACATTGTCTTCTTCTTCTTGGGGGTGGTCTCAGGAAGCCTCCTGCTTCCGCGATCTGGGTCTTCTAGTGACGCGGCCTGAAAGGCTCGCTCCAGTGCACACACTGCATCCTTCTCTTGACATGGCACCGTGATGACGCCGCCGCTTCCTGGCATCTTGAGGACGTTGTAGCCATGGTGAGTCACGGCCATGAACTTGGCCAGCGCCGGGTACCCGAGGATGGCGTTGTACGGCAGGCGGATGTGGGTGACGTCGAAGTCGATGTGCTCGGTGCGGTAGTTGTTGTAGGTGCCGAAGGTGACTGGGAGGCGGACCTGCCCGATCGGGACCGTGGAACCGTCGGTGACTCCGGAGAAGGGCTTGGTCGGCTGAAGCTTGTCATAGGGCACTTGGAGGCTGTTGAACGTTTCCACGGACAAGACATTGAGCACTACCCCTCCGTCGATGAGGGTCCTGGTGACCAGAACGTTGCTGATGACTGGGGAACAAAGCATTGGGAGGACTCCGGCTGTAGCTGCGCACTTGAGCTGGTGTGCTGAGCTGAACGTGATGGTGCAGGCCGACCACTTGAGGGGACGCGTTGCTTCGAGCTTGGGGAGGACTGCATTCACTTCGCGAGCAAACTGCTTGAAGATACGCTGGGAGGCTGGGGCTTGAGCTCCGCCCAGGATGCATGCGATGGCGCGAGGCTCCTGGAAGCCCCCAGCCCCCTCGTCCTGGTGGCGGTCTTCATTCCTTCTTGGCTGAGGCGGCAACGGCGGCAGGCCTGGGTTGCCATGAGGGCGATCCTCACGAGGCTGATCCCTCCAGTCCCCCTCGCGAGGCGGGTCGCGCCAGCGGTCCTCGCGAGGTTGGTCACGCCAGCCTGGACATGAGCCGCGGTCTTCCCAGCGTCCCGGGTTCCTTCCTCCTCCTCGGCCGTAGCCCCAGTCAGCACGGTCAGGGCGTCTCTTCCTTCTCGCACGGCGTGGAGTTCTTGGCATTCATTGGTGTTGTGGGTGTGGAGGTCGTGGTACACATAGTACCAGCTGCCCCTGGAGGATTCAGGCAGATCCTTACCCCGCTTGGTGTCTGGTTCTGCCGCGAGCACGGCAGCCCCCTTGCGCTTCACGTCCTTGGCCTTGGGCTTCTTCTCTTCTGGGTCTGCGGCAGGCAGCTCGAGGAGGGAGAGGCGTCCCTCCTCAGCTCTGGCGCACTTGGTCGCCAGGTTGAACAGCTCCAGGGAGGTGCAGAGGTCTTCATGCATCACCAGCTCCTCCTTCATCTTGACGTCGCACACGCCATCGGAGAAGGCCGAAATGATGGCTTCTTCGGACACCCTGGGGATCTTGAGGCGCGCGCTGTTGAAGCGCTGGATGTACTTCTATAGGGTCTCCCCAGGTTGCTGCTTGATGCGGCGCATGTCGCTCACGGCGGGAGGTCGGTCGCGGGTACCTTGGAAGTTGGCGATGAAGCGGGTACGCATCTGGTCCCAGGAGGAGATCGTGCCTGGGGCCAGGTTCACGAGCCAAGTGCGAGCACCTTCCTTCAGCGCCATGGGGAACCAGTTCGCCATGACCTTCTCGTCCCCGCTGGCAGCTTCGACTCCCAGCTCGTAGAGCTGGAGGAACTCCGTGGGGTCAGTGGTGCCGTCGTAGCGAGGAGGCAGGTCCGGCTTGAACTTGCCGGGCCACGCGACGCTACGCAACTCAGGGGTGTAGGCGCGGCAGCCAGCGGTGGCCGCGGGAGGTTTTGGTTGAGGGAGAGCTTGGCCTTGTGGGTCCCCTTGCGCCGCAGCTGGGAGCAGCGCGGGGTCTTGACGCGCCGGAGCTGGAGTAGGGTCTCGGCGAGCCGGAGCCGGGAGCGCCCGAGCGGCCTCTTGCGGCCGCGGGACTTCTTGGCAGCTCCGTTCATGCTGGGCCGGCGCATGACGGAGCGGATTCCGCCCGGGAGCTGCGCGCCTTGGGGCCATGGCATCTTCTTGGAAAGGTGGCGGCTGGAACGCCCCCGGAGCTTCATTGCCCATGCGGGGCGGAGTGCGGCGCAGTGGTGCGGAAGGCGCGGGAGAGCCCCCTGTGGCGCGGACGAGCTCGGCGACGCGGTCGAGCCACTCCTCGTAGACATCGTCGACGGGGCGGTAGCGCAGGAGCTCGTTCGCCGCGATGAGCGCATCTCGAGCCTCCATTGGCGCGCGCAGCGCGTGCGACAAAGTACCGGCTGGGGTGAGCGACGGAGTGGCCGTGCGGCCATCCCGCCGCACGGACGGGTGTTGAGAGGACGCTTGCTGCTCGTTCCCCGCCGGGCCGGTGGCGGCGTTGACGGCGGGCGACGGGGAACGACGAGGGCGCCCGCCGACGGGGGCCGTCTGTACGGCGCGGGAAGCGATGGCGGCCCAGCGCTCGACGCGGGCCCGACGAGCGTCAGACATGGATGTGGTGGTCGGAGTAGAGCGGAGCGGTGGAAGATGGATCCCGATGCACCCCTACCTGGCGCGCCAAATGTCGGATCACGGGTTCCGGCAGACCCTTAAGGTTCGAACTCTGGGGTGCGCGCGGAGATCGTGCCCTCTACCTCTCCGTCTCGTAAGGATCTAAACTACTGCGAGAACAACACAAGAGACAAAGGGTTTATACTGGTTCGGGCCACCATTGTGGTGTAATACCCTACTCCAGTGTGGTGTGGTGGATTGCCTCTTGGGCTGATGAGTAAGAACAATACAAGGAAGAACGACCTCGCGAGGGTCTGTTCTTGGCTGGGGATGAACTGCTAGGGGGAGTTCAATCGCCCTTCTCTCTCTCTCTACTTGCTCTGGGTACTGAATCAGGTTGGATTCTCTCTCTCTCTCTGTGTGTGTGTGTGTCTACCCTGGGGGTGGCTAGTCCTATTTATAGGCAAAGGCCCTGGGCCTCTTCCCAAATATTTGAGCGTGAAGGGCGCCAACAATTGGCCGATTTGAAGGGGAACATCGGGTACACTTATCCTGACTAAAGTTGGTCTTCCCCTGCCAAAGGTTCTGGTGGTGACGCCGGCTTGGGCTCCACAGTGACTTCCTCCTTGTCGTGGAGTTGGTCTTGGTCTCGTTGCACCGAAATGGGTGCCTTTGCTTGATCCTCTCGCCTGCGCTTGCCCCCTTTGCACCAAAGAGGAAAGGGAGGACACTGCGCGGGCTGGCGCCCGCCTGGCACCTCTGGTCGTCATGGCTTGCGTCATGGGCACCTCGTGAGGTACCCCACCTTGATCTCTCCGCCTCCTCGCGAGCCAGCCTAAGGAGGCCGTGCTGGAGGAGCCTTGTGTTGATGAAGATGGGCCACGTTGGGCCCCCACTCAAGCCACGCCGCAGGCCGCAGGCAGGCAAGTCTGGGGACCCCCGTTCCCAGAACGCCGACACATTCTTTCATGTGCGTGGGTGTGCATACATGTTGCTCATTCTCGATATGTCATTGGCATCCAAATTTGACGAATGGAAAGTGTTTCGCCAGACAGTTGCACATGCCAACGTGGATCTGCGCTCTGATCACTTGTACAAACATTCTAAACTCTGTCTAGCCAGGAGCCCAGGACAACAAACAAAGAACTGAGGGAAGAAGTTCCAGAGAGAGGAGCAGGAAGGAGAAGACATAGTCGCTGTGAGGAGGGCAATTTCCATCCACCGTTGGGGTGGGATTGATGGTGGGCATAAGACCCAGCCCGCGGAGAAGGCAATCAAGCTCATCCTCGACACCCCCCCAATAGCTACGCACCTACCTCCTGTCGATACTTCACTACATCAATCCTTACCCTTCCTTGCTCGATCCGCCCCACCCAAAAGTATGAATAGCTGGCATGATCTCCATTCCCCGCCAATCAAGGAGTTAATCCACACCATGTATTGTAAATGACCTGCAGCCAAACTAAGATATAAATGAGGGCGTCACCATCCGCAGAAACATTAGAGAAACAAAAAGAGACTATACACTTTGATTTTAGGGAGGAGGAGGGGCAATCCAAAGAGGAGTAGCGCTATGATGGGGCTTTTGCTTTTCAGGCAAACATTTATAGATCGAAGGGGAGAGGTGGAGCAGTGCCTGTTCGGCTGTGGTAACTGAATGAAGTAATTAGGAGCCTGTAGGGGAAGGGGATGGGACGGGTGGGAAGGAGAAGAGGTTGGGATTTTCTTTTTTGTTTGCAAATTGACACCATTGGCCTTCGGTGTTAGTTTAATTAGGGAAACTGAGCAACGACATGCATGTCTACATGCCAATAAAATTAGTTAAATTCTTTTCTAGGCCATGACCGTAGGGTGGAAAAAAGTGATTGGCTGATTTTGCAAACTAATTGATGATGTGGCATAGAGATGATGTGGATAGTGTGCATGTTGAGAGAATAGGTACAAGTGGGGAGCAACTTCTTAAGAATGTTAGATGCATGCTAGCCGGCGCAGTCTTACGCGTATGCAAAAAAGAAAAGGAGAAAAGAAAACGGTCATAGAGCATCTACAGCAGATCTTGTATAAGCGGTCAAACATTCATATTTACGGTACAAGCTGAAAAGAACGCCCCGAATAGATCCTGTAAAACAGCAATATCCCGTAATTTTTTTACAGGCTCCTGTATATTCGAGCTCCCATCCATCATATATGGAGGATTTCAACCCTTTTGGGAGGATCCTGTAAAGCTTGTCAACGCCGGAGCAGGGGCCTCGCGACGCCGAACAGGAGTAGTGGGCAGGCGGAGGAGCTCGCGGACGGCGGGCCGGAGCATCATCGGAGCATGCGGCGGGACGGAGCGTTGCCGGAGCAGGCAGCGGGCCACATCAGGCCGTAGGCCGGAGCGGTGCCGTTCTGGCCGGCCGGAGTTCAAGTTCGTGCATGCGTCCGTCCGGAAAGAAGAAGCCTGAGGAAACAAAAAGGAAAAAAATAAGTTTACAGTACGGGTTTATGTGATCTGTTTCGCCCGATCCCTCGCAATACCGTAAATTTGTTTTAAAAGGGCATGTGTATTGTTTTTCTACATGTGGTGCTTTACGGGCTCTGCTGCTATAGATGCTCTTACCCATGCATTGTTCCCCTCGAGGAAAAAAAAAACGCATGCATTGTTGCTTGTTGGATAAAGGGTCCGGCCAGTACTTTTTTTTTCGAGGGGGTCCGGCCAGTACTTGGAATTCCCTAGTACGGACTGGTTGTGCCAATCGCAGCTAGGACATTTTTGCCACGAGGCCCTTTTCAATTAAAAAATAGCGAGAATATAACTTGGATATCCATTCATGTGTCTTGCTAATCATTGTTCATTGACCAACGACGATACAAATCTACATCTCCTTTTTCCTTAAAATATACCTCCTCCGTTTCTAAATATTTGTCTTTCTAGATATTTCAACAAGTTAACTACATACAGAGTAAAATAAGTGAATCTACACTTTAAAATATGTCTATATACATCCGTATGTGATAGTCTATTTGAATCTCTAAAAAGACAAATATTTAGGAACAGAGCGAGTATAACAGATATAACACACTGTATTGGAACCACTAGGTTTTCTCAGACAAATATGTTGAGGCACAAGCATGAACGTGTACTCATGCTTACGTTTATAACGAAACTGCTTTTATAAATAGAAACATAATAAACATATTCTTTATTCCTTTGTGCAGTGCTTTTGCATGAGCACAACATACCATGGAAAAGGTTGGCTCGAAAGAATGCTCACATACACACATATTTATAAATGCACACACACGCACACTTTATTCCTATGAACATCTTTAAGAGACTGAACTGATATAACACCTTAAGACTAACAAAGTAATCATAACCGCCTCGTACCTTCCAGCGAAGGAAATCACCAAAAAGACTAAAACAAATTCACAAAAATACAAGCATTAATGCCGAGTTTAGGACTTGAACCCTGATGAGCTAGTTCCAGTAGAAGAAAGCCAAATGGCCATTTGAGATACGCTGAATTCACTATTTGTAGGCTTCCATTGGGTTTGAGAAGTCAGGAAGTGTACAAGCACTACCTTGAAACAAAACCATGTCAGTTATTTTCGAACGGATGGAATTGTATTTTACTGGATTACACTTTGTTTCCTTAACTAAACTGAGTAAATGAACTTGGCATGTAACTGTTGGACATGGCACTATAAAACTGAAATTCAAGTTCCTCAAAGTTACTGAACCACACGTTATAAAGATAAGAGTTACTGAACCACAATTTATTCATATCTGACACAGTCTCGCCGTGGCAGCGGTAGAAAGCTTGCCTTGTTAAAAGCGAACGGTACGGAGCTGCATCCCTCTGGAGACGATAGGCTTATCAGATCAGCACCGAAATTGTTAATAATCAAGCATGAACCACGCCGTTTCCTTCCGTTTCTTGCCCCAGCAACGTGAATCATGGCACTGCAGTGCAAAGCAACGGAGAGAAGTGCGGTACGTAGCGTAGAGGAGAGTTTCCGTTCCGTTTTACAGCGCGTGCAGAACCCCCGAATAAAGACCGCGTCAGGTCAGAGAGAGAGACACGACCTGATTCGCCGCACCTTTCACGCATTCCTATGCCCATAAATGCTGCCGATTCTGTGCCATCTCCCCCCACACGCTCCACCTCCACTTCCCATTTCCCGCCGCCTCCTTTCCTAAAATTCTACACAAAGATTCGTAGCAAAACTCCCCAAATCCCCCACCTCCCGTTTCCCCACCCCAATCCCCTCCAAGAAACCCTCGCCCCCCCTCGCCTCGCCGCCATGGGGAGCGCCGCCTCGCCGCCGCGGGCCCTCGACGCGGCGACGCAGGAGGACCTCAAGCGCGTCTCCGCGCACCGCGCCGTCGACATGGTGGAGTCCGGCATGACGCTGGGGCTCGGCACCGGCTCCACGGCCGCGCACGCGCTCGACCGCCTCGGCGACCTCCTCCGCACCGGCGCGCTGCGCGCGGTCGCCGGGGTGCCCACCTCCCTCAAGACGGAGGCGCACGCCGCGCGCGTCGGGATCCCCATGCTCGCGCTCGCCGACGCCGCCGAGATCCACCTCTCCATCGACGGCGCCGACGAGGTCGACCCGGACCTCAACCTCGTCAAGGGCCGCGGCGGCTCGCTCCTCCGCGAGAAGATGATCGAGGGCGCCGGCGCCCGCTTCGTCGTCATCGTCGACGAGTCCAAGCTCGTCCCCCGCCTCGGCTGCACGGGCTCCGTGCCCGTCGAGGTCGTCCCCTTCGGCAGCGCCTACACGCTCGGCCTCATCCGCAAGGTGTTCGACAAATTGCCGGGCTTCCACGCCAGGCTCAGGACCGTCAAGTCCAAGGCCGGCGACGGCCAGGAGGAGCTCTTTCTCACCGACAACGGCAACCACATCGTCGAGATGTTCTTCGAGGACGGCATACACGGCAACCTGCGCGACATCAGCGACAGCCTGCTGCGCATCACTGGCGTCGTCGAGCACGGCATGTTCCTCGGCATGGCCACCAAGGTGATTGTCGCCAAGAAGGACGGCACCGTGGCGGTCCTCAGCAAGAAGTAGCCGCCTGGGGAAGAGTCTGCAGAGGAGATGACAATAAGCCAAGATTGAAGATGTTCTTGCTCCTGCTGTGAGCTTGCTCTACGTTACTGTTACAGCGTTTCCTCCTATTCATGGGTAATGCGATGGTGCCCAGCTTAATGTGGTGAAGCTAATAAATTTTGGACTTCGCTCCATAATGTTATCAAGTCAGTTTTGTTCATTGCTCGCCTCCCAATTTTGAATCCTTGTTTAGGCCTGATATATACTTTGGCTTACATCAGCTGTCCGTTCCCTCCCGATTCAGTGCTAGTAGCCATGTGCCTGTGTTTTGTGTTCACCAATCCATGACATGAAATGGATTGGCTACGGTCCAGTAGGGTCCAAATCAGTAGTCTCAACTAGGCATGGATAGAATGTGCATGCCAGTTTTCTTTTTCAAGTTTAATGGTCCGATTCAGTGCACCGGATTTCTAGATATCCGTTTGTATGGAGACACTTTCTTTTGCCACTTTTTTCTTAGGCAGTACTATGTGCCGGCGCACCGGCGCAAGTTTCGGCCGGTCCACCCAGCATCGTTCGATTTGGAAGCGCATAACCGTCAGATCTGTCCCATACCGCATCCCCTTTCGTCATCTACCCCACGGGAAAAAAGAGAAGAAAAAAAGGGAGCACCGCCGCCGCTCGCGGGATCCCGCACGCTGGCCCGCGTTGCCCCTCGTTTGGACCACCGCTGCCCCTGCTTGCCGCCGGCGAAGCAAAACACGACCCGCCTTCACCGCCGCCGGCGAAGCAAAAAAAAAATGCCGGTTCCAGCAAAATCGAAAGACGATTGTAGCAATTTTTTGGCTGGTTCAGCAAAAATCAAAAAAGGAAACTAGGGGTGGTAGCAAAAACTCCTGATGCTTCCAGCAAGACTCTGGTAGTAGCAAATGGCGTCTCCCGTAGTAGCAAAAATCCGAGACGGTTGCAGCAAAGAAAAGCCGTCGCCGCCGTCGACCAACACCGCCGTGGATGGATGTAGCAAAAATTGTCTTCGATTCCAGCAAAATGAAAATACGGTTGTAGCAAAAATTATCTTCGGTTTCAGCAAATCAAACTATGGTTGTAGCAAAAAAATCAACTGAAAGAAAACATGCGATGTCATGGAGATGGATGTAGCAAAAAATCCACAAAACAACGGTAGTAACAAAAACTCAAAACAATTGTAGCAAAATGGTTCGCCAGTTCCAGCAAAAATCACCACCACGAGAGCAGATTTTGGGGTGAGTGGGTGGTAGCAAAAACATGTGTTGGTTCCAGCAAAAATAAAACACGGTTGTAGCAAAAATCTTGCTGTGGCGGCCATGGAGAGGAGCGCAAATCAGCTGCGGGCGGCCATGGCAACGAGCGCTAGTTGCAGCACCGTCGTGGTTGCAGCCCCGCTCAGCTTCGGCCACCAAAAAGACGCACGCCGTGGCATCTACACTGCGCGAGTCGCCGGTGCTTCGCCACCAAAATCTCGCATCTCCATGTTGGATCGCCGCCGTGCAGCAGCAAGAAGCGGAAGTGGATGGGAAAAAGCAGAACGAATGGTGGAGAATGGAGGAGGCGACGCAAGCAAAGGGATAAGGCTGTGGCCAAAGCGGTGTGTGGACCCGGCTAGCAAGTGGACGCGAGTGCGGCTGCGGAGGCAACACGAGCATCCGGTCTGGTGCATCAGACGACGCGCATGCAACCGGCCCAACGCTTGGGCCGGCGCCCCGGCCACAAACACTTCCCTTTTTTCTTCCTTTCTCCCATCCAAATGCGCTACTCTTTTTGGCACTTATTTGCATGGACAATAGTGTTTCGCTTTTAACACAAGCAGAGAAAAAAGAAACCTAGTGCAAACAAAGCACCTCTAAGAACATCTCGAGAATGTACACGGACGAGGAGGCGTATTGGCGTCAGCGGGGAACCCAGCGGTGGGTCCTTAAGGGCGATGCTAATACAGACTAATCCAAGCCATCGCTAATGGCCGCCGACGCCACAACACGACCCCCTACTCTGGGACAGAGACTCCTTGCTCCAACACCCAGATGAGATCCGTGCCCGTGTAGATGGCTTCTATAAAACCCTTTTCTCTCCCTCCCCTCGGGGAGGGGTAGCCCTTGCCCCATATATTTGGCAAGGCAGCGACCACGTCTCTGCTGCGGCCAAGACGCCCTCCTTAAGTGAGGCAGAGATCTGGGTCGCAATCAAAGGCATGAACCCCTTGTCCGCCCCAGGCCCGGATGGTCTCTCGGTTAAGTTCTTCTAGACCTTCTGGCCGGTCATTAAACCGGAGTTGTTCGCCATATTTCAGGAATTCCACGTTGGGGCGATTGACTTGGCCCGACTGAACTATGGGATCATCACTCTCATCCCTAAGGTGGCCGGGGCCTCAGACATCCGTCAGTTCCGCCTTATTACGGTGACCAATTTGATCTTCTATATTCCAGCGAAGGGGTACGCTAATAGGGTGACCCTGCTAGGTGACAAAATCACCCACAGGAATCAATCGGCTTTCATAAAGGGTCGATACATCCTGGATGGGGTTTTGGTGTTCCATGAAGTCCTTCATGAGGTCCACGTCCGGCGTCAACATGCGGTCTTCCTGAAGATTGACTTCCATAAGGGCTACGACATGGTCCACTGGCCCTTCCTGCGGGAAGTTCTCCCGCGCAAAGGGTTTAACGATAGATGGGTCACACGTGTGATGTAGATGGTATCCTGCTGCCACACCGCGGTGAACATTAACGACGAGATTGGTCCCTTCTTCCCCACCCTTTGTGGAGTAAGACATGATACGTCTCTAACGCATCTATAATTTCTGCTTGTTCCATGTTGTTATATTATCATTCTTGGATGTTTTACAATCATTTTATAGCAACTTTATATCTTTTTTGGGACTAACCTATTGACATAGTGCCTAGTGCCAGTTGCTATTTTTTGCTTGTTTTTACTTGGCAGAATATCAGTACCAAACGGAGTCCAAACGCAGCGAAACTTTTTGGAGAATTTTTCTGGACCAGAAGACACCAGTTGGGCCAAAGAAGTACCGAGGAGGGCTCCGAGGGAGCACAACCCACCTGGGCCCTGGTGGGTTGTGCCCACCTCGGCTGCCTCCCGCACCGCCTCTTTGCTCTATAAATACCCCCAAAATCCAAAAACCCTAGGGAGTCGACGAAACACAATTCCAGCCGCCGCAAATTCCAGAACCACCGGAACAATCTAGACACCATCATGGAGGGGTTCATCATCCTCATTGGTGCCTCTCCGATGATGCGTGATTAGTTCATTGTAGACCTACGGGTCCGTAGTGAGTAGCTAGATGGCTTTCTATCTCTCTTTTGATTCTCAATACAATGGTCTCTCGGAGATCTATTTGATGTAACTCTTTTGGCGGTGTGTTTGTCGGGATCCGATGAACTTTGAGTTTATGATTAGATCTATTTTATCCATGAAAGTTATTTGAGTTTTGATCTCTTATATGCATGATTATTTATAGTCTCGTATTTCTTCTTCGAATCTTTGGTTTAGTTAGGCCGATTAGATCGATTTTTCTTGCCATTAGAAGAGGTGCTTTATAATGGGTTCGGTCATGCGGTGTTCTTTCGGAGTGACAGAAGGGGCAGCAAGACACGTATTGATCGTTTCCATTAAGGACAACAAGATGGACTCTATTCCTACATGAATAGATCTTGTCTACATCATGTCATCGTTCTTATAGCATTACTCCGTTTTTCCAGCATACACTAGATGCATGCTGGATAGTGGTCGATGTGTGGAGTAATAGTAGTAGATGCAGGCAGGAGTCGGTCTACTAATCTTGGACGTGATGCCTATATAATGATCATTGCCTGAATATCACTATAATTATTTGAAGTTCTATTAATTGCCCAACAATAATTTGTTTACCCGCTATATGCTATTTTTCTCGAGAGAAGCCACTAGTGAACTCTACGGGCCCCGGGTCTTCTTTATCATATTTGCTTTGAGATCTATTTTTATTTGCTTTTGCTTTTAGATATATTATTCTAAAAACCCAAAAATACCTTGCTGAACTTTTTCTTTCTTTATTTTACTTTGTTTTATCGCGAGATCTATTTATCCAAAATCATACAAACCAATCTATCTTTTACCCGAGAGGGATTGACAACCCCTCTTACGCATCAGGTTGCAAGTATTTGTTCTTTGTGTGCAGGTACCGTTTACATAGTGTTGCTTGGTTCTGTTGGGGAACGTAGTAATTTCAAAAAATTTCCTACGCACACGCAAGATCATGGTGATGCATAGCAACGAGAGGGGAGAGTGTTGTCTACGTACCCTCGTAGACCGAAGCGGAAGCGTTGACACAACGTAGAGGAAGTAGTCGTACGTTCTCCTCGCGATCCAACCGATCACAGCACCGTTACTCCGGCACCTCCGAGTTCTTGGCACACGTTCAGCTCGATGACGATCCCCGGGCTCCGATCCAGCAAAGCGTCGGGGAAGAGTTCCGTCAGCACGACGGCGTGGTGACGATCTTGATGTGTTACCGGCGCAGGGCTTCGCCTAAGCACTGCTACGATATGACCGAGGTGGAATTTGGTGGAAGGGGGCACCGCACACGGCTAAGGAAAGATCTCAATGATCAATTGTGTGTCCATGGGGTGCCCCCTGCCCCCGTATATAAAGGAGCCAAGGGGGAGGGGCTGGCCGGCCAAGCCTGGCGCGCCAGGAGAGTCCTACTCCCTCTGGGAGTAGGATCCCCCCCCCCCAATCCTAGTTGGACTAGGATTCTCCAAGGGGGAGAGAGAGAGGGGGCGGCCACCTCTCCTAGTCCTAATAGGACTAGGGGAAGGGGGGAGGCGCGCAGCCCATGAGGGCAGCCCTCTCACCTCTCCTCCAAGGCCCATGTTGGCCCATTATGCTCCCGGGGGGTTCCGGTAACCCTCCCGGTATTCCGGTAAAATCCTGATTTCACCTGGAATGCATCCGATGTCCAAACATAGGCTTCCAATATATCATTCTTTACATCTCGACCATTTCGAGACTCCTCGTCATGTCCGTGATCACATCCGGGACTCCGAACTCCTTCGGTACATCAAAATGCATAAACTCATAATAACTGTCATCGTAACGTTAAGCGTGCGGACCCTACGGTTCGAGAACAATGTAGACATGACCGAGACACGTCTCCGGTCAATAACCAATAGCGGGACCTGGATGCCCATATTGGCTCCTACATATTCTACGAAGATCTTTATCGGTCAGACCGCATAACAACATACGTTGTTCCCTTTGTCATCGGTATGTTACTTGCCCGAGATTCGATCGTCGGTATCCAATACCTAGTTCAATCTCGTTATCGGCAAGTCTCTTTACTCGTTCTGTAATACATCATCTCGCAACTAACTCATTGGTTGCAATGCTTGCAAGGCTTATGTGATGTGCATTACCGAGAAGGCCCTGAGATACCTCTCCGACAATCGGAGTGACAAATCCTAATCTCGAAATATGCCAACCCAACATGTACCTTCGGAGACACCTGTAGAGCACGTTTATAATCACCCAGTTACGTTGTGACGTTTGGTAGCACACAAAGTGTTCCTACGGTAAACGGGAGTTGCATAATCTCATAGTTAAAGGAACATGTATAAGTCATGGATAAAAGCAATAGCAACATACTAAACGATCGGGTGCTATGCTAATGGAATGGGTCATGTCAATCAGATCATTCAACTAATGATGTGATCTCGTTAATCAAATAACAACTCTTTGTTCATGGTTAGGAAACATAACCATCTTTGATTAATGAGCTAGTCAAGTAGAGGCATACTAGTGACACTCTGTTTGCCTATGTATTCACACATGTATTATGTTTCCAGTTAATACAATTCTAGCATGAATAATAAACATTTATCATGATATGTAAGGAAATAAATAATAACTTTATTATTGCCTCTAGGGCATATTTCCTTCAGGTTCTCCTACTGGTTTGATAACCTTGGTTTCCTAACTAAGGGAAATACCGACTGTAGCTGTGCTGCATCATCCCTTCCTCTTCGGGAAATACTGACGCGGACACGAGCCATCAAGAAAGGGTAACTGGCGCCGTTGCTGGGGAGACATCATCAACATCTATTAGTTTCCTAATCACAAATATTATCTCCTTGCAATTTACATTATTTGCCATTTGCCTCTTGTTTTCATCTCCCCTACTTCACAAAAATTTGCTGTTTTATTCGCCCTTTTATTTCGCTTGCTGTTTTTCTCGTCAGATCTTTTTGTGTGTGCAATTTTGTTTGCCACTTTTTGCCATTATGGATAGCTCTTCCTGTATTGCGTGCACCTCGAGAACGAGGTTCTTAATTTTAAACAAAGGGGAGGGGAAAATCTAAAAGATGCTTGGTATAGGATTTGTAATGCTCATAATAGATCTGTTTGTAAGCAATCTACCATTGTTCTTCTTCATTGTTTTTATGTGGGCATCACTAGGTATATATTCGTCCTTGATGCGATTATCGATGGGAATTTTTCGATGTGTCCTTCTATAGATGCTTTTAATGCTATGGAAAATCTTGTTGGTTCACCACCTCTTATGATTAATGAAACAACTTTAACTCTTGAGCATGTTATGGAAAGGCTAGATGCTATTGAAAAGAAAATGAAGGAAATATGGCCTAGAGGCAATAATAAAGTTGTTATTTATATTTCCTTATATCATGATAAATGTTTATTATTCATGCTAGAATTGTATTAACCGGAAAGCTAGTACTTGTGTGAATACATAGACAAACTGAGTGTCCCTAGTATGCCTCTACTTGACTAGCTCGTGAACCAAAGATGGTTAAGTTTCCTAGCCATAGACATGTGTTGTCATTTGATGAACGGGATCACATCATTAGAGAATGATGTGATGGACAAGACCCATCCGTTAGCTTAGCATAATGATCGTTTAGTTTTATTGCTATTGCTTTCTTCATGACTTATACATGTTCCATAGACTAAGAGATTATGCAACTCCTGAATACCGGAGGAACACCTTGTGTGCTATCAAACTTCACAACGTAACTGGGTGATTATAAATATGCTCTACAGGTGTCTGCGATGGTGCTTGTTGAGTTGGCATAGATCGAGATTGGGATTTGTCACTCCGTGTATCGGAGAGGTATCTCTGGGCCCTCTTGGTAATGCACATCACTATGAGCCTTGCAAGCAATGTGACTAATGAGTTAGTCACGGGATGATGCAGTATGGAACGAGTAAAGAGACTTGCCGGTAACGAGATTGAACTAGGTATGATGATACCGACGATCGAATCTCGGGCAAGTAACATACCGATGACAAAGGGAACAACGTATGTTGTTATGCGATTTGACCGATAAAGATCTTCATAGAATATGTGGGAGCCAATATGAGCATCCAGGTTCCGCTATTGGTTATTGACCGGAGATGTGTCTCGGTCATGTCTACATAGTTCTCGAACCCGTAGGGTCCGCACGCTTAACGTTCGATGACGATTTGTATTATGAGTTATGTGATTTGATGAACTGAAGTTTGTACGGAGTCCTGGATGAGATACGTACATGATGAGGAGTCTCTAAATGGCCGAGAGGTAAAGATTCATATATTGGAAGGTTGCATTTGGACATCGGAATGGTTCCGAGTGGTTCGGGCATTTTTTCGGAGTACCAGGAGGTTACCGGAACCCCCCGGGAGAAGTTACGGGCCTTATGGGCCATAAGAGGGAAGCACACCAGCTCCCAAGGGGCTGGTGCACCCCCCCTTCGCCAGGAGACCGATTAGGACTAGGAGAAGGGGGCCGGGCCCCCCTTTCCTTCTCCTTCTCCCTTCCCCCTTTCCTACTCCGTGTGGGAGGTGGAATCCTACCAGGACTAGGGAGTCCTAGTAGGACTCCACACTTTGGCGCCCCCCAGGGCCGGCTGCCCCTCCCTCTTCCCCCCTTTATATACGGAGGCACGGGGCACCCCAAAGACACACAAGTTGATCTTTTAGCCATGTGCGGTGCCCCCCTCCACTGTTACACACCTCGGTCATATCGTCGTAGTGCTTAGGCGAAGCACTGCGCTGGTAACTTCATCATCACCGTCACCACGCCGTCGTGCTGACGGAACTCTCCCTCGGCCTCAACTGGATCAAGTGTTCGAGGGATGTCACCGAGCTAAACATGTGCTGATCGCGGAGGTGCCGTACATTCAATACTTGGATCGGTTGGATCACGAAGACGTTCGACTACATCAACCGCGTTACAAAACGCTTCCGCTTTCGGTCTATGAGGGTATGTAGACACACTCTCCCCGCTCGTTGCTATGCTTCTCCTAGATAGATCTTGTGTGATCGTAGGCAATTTTTTTAAATACTATGTTCCCCAACAGAAAATGCTCACTGAAGAAAACATTGAAAAACTAGATAAAATGATGCACAATCTTGTTAATAGAATTGGGTCAAAAGCGGGAGATGCTCTTAAAGTACTAAAAGAAAACGAACCTGCATTCAACGAGAGAATAGAGGAGAGCTCCGCTAGAATTGATAAGTTGGAAGAAATTTTTAGTAATCTAAGCACGGCTTTTGCTTCTGCTAAAACTATTGAAAAAACTCTTGTAAAAATTGGCAAGATTACTCAAGTCACTAAAAACAAGGGTGCAACTTGTAATAATAACAAAGAAGATCTTAAGATGATTAGTATTCACCCCGATTTTGTTGAAGTGATAAAAGACCCTACTTGCAAGAATGAAATTTTCAAACTTGTTGCTAGGAGTTTTGTTATTGAAAATTTGTATGCTAAATCTTTGAAGAATTCTAAGTGTTTTATTCAGGAGTTGGAAACTAAAGATGACAATACTTAGATCTATGCTTTATAGCCTAGCTAGGGGCGTAAAACGATAGCGCTTGTTGGGAGGCAACCAATGAATAAAATTTATTTTTGCCTTTTTATTTCTGTTCTTGACTGTCTGCAAAATTATGCTGCTGTTATGATTGTGTTTTTCATGTTTCAATTAGTGTTTGTGCCAAGCAAAACCTTTGGGATCATGTTGGGTGATAGTTGATCTCATCTTGTTGAAAAACAAAAACTTTTGCACCCAGTAAAATCATTTAAAAAAATCACATAAGCGTGATAAAATTCTGAAATTTTTACACAAGATTAGTGTTTTAAGAATTTTTGGAGTTACAGAAGTATACGAACTTTTCAGATTGCTACAGACTGTTCTGTTTTTGACAGATTCTGTTTTCTTTGCGTTGTGTGCTTATTTTGACGAATCTATGGTTTGTATTGGAGGGTATAAGCCATACCAAAGTTGGAATACAATAGATATAATGCAAAATAAATATATGAATGGGTTTGCAACAATACTTAGAGTGGTGATTTGCTTTGTTATACTAACGGATCTCATGAAGGTTTTTGTTGAGTTTTGTGTGATTGAAGTTTTCAAGTTTTGGGTGAGATCACGAATGGATGAAGGAATAAGTAGTAAGAAGAGCCTAATCTTGGGGATGCCCCATGGCACCCCAAGGCAATATTCAAGGAGAAACAAGCAACTAAGCTTGTGGATGCCCCGAGTGGCATCCCCTCTTTCTTCTGACGGCCATCGGTATTTTACTTGGAGCTATATTTTTATTCGTCACATACCATGAGTTTTGCTTGGAGCGTATTGTATTATATGAGTCTTTTCTTGTTTTGCTTTTTAGTTTGTCACTAGTATCCTTGCTGGACACACCTATTTGAGAGAGCCAAAATTATGCTATGCTTTGTTATAATTGCTCTTTATGCTTCACTTAAATTTTTTGACCCATGGAATTGCTCTAGTGCTTCACTTATATCTTTTTGAGCACGGTGTTCTTTATTATGTTTGAAGAAATTCTCTCATGCTTCACTTAGATTTATTTGAGAGTTAGTAAATTTTTGGAGAAATTCTCTCATGCTTCACTTATATTATTTTGAGAGAAGAAAATTTGTATGTTCATGTTCCTCACTTAAATTTGTTTGAGCTTATCAAAAGCAACATATGAAATTAGTCCCAAAGGGATAGATATTCAAGAGGGATATAGTAAAAACTTTCATGAAGATCATTGGATAAAATAAACTTGATTCTTTGTAATAGTTTTGAGATATGCTGATAGTGATATTTGAGTCATGTTGGTGAATAATTGTGCTTTAGTAAGAATATTGGTGTTAAGGTTTGTGATTTCCTATGCAAGCACAAAAGTCAATAGTTATGCAATGAAAATACATCTTACTTGTGGTGCATTATTCGGTGTTAGTTATGCTTAATGCTGGTTTATGTGATTTTTTGTTCCTTGGTTGGATGCTTCTGAATCTTTTTGCTAGCCTTCACTTGTACTAAGTAGGAATACTACTTGTGCATCCAAAATCCTTAAACCCAGTTTTGCCATATGAGTCCACCATACCTACCTATATGTGGTATTCCCGTGTCGTTCTAAGCAAATTTGTATGTGCCATCTCTAATTTTCAAAATAAATTCCTTTTTGTGTGCTTGTACCGCTCATGAAACGGTAGGGGGTGGCTGATATTTTTCCATGCTAGATGTGTTATTCTCAAGATGAGTGTTTATTCACTTGTCATTGCACGAGAGTACGTCAAAGGTATTAGGGATGCCCAGCCCCGAAATGAAAAATGAATTTACTCTATGTTGTCAAATAGTAAGTTCCTTGGAAAGTGTTGGATAGATGGCACCCGTGGATACGGCTAGCCGTAGAATGTGAAAGTATGGTTGTTGCGAACTGCCTATGATATATCGAGCATGGCAAGTACTCCCTCCATTTTTTTATACAAGGCCACAACCCCATATTACAGGTACCAAGATAGAAATTAATGGCTACTTAAACCAATGTTGCAAACTTGTCTTTTCTCCTTACTTGACGTGTTGATTAATGTGTATTTTTCTCTCCAACGCACAACAAGACAACTCTCTCACTCTTCGTTGGTTGGTTAATACGGTGCATGCAAATTAATCTTCTCACTCCCGCATGCATGCATGAGGTATTAATATCTTCGGTTGCTAGTACGAGGCTAACCTCATCAATTTTACATCGATTTGTGTTTTGATAGTGGCCTTGTATATAAAAATGGAGGGAGTATTGGGAACTACTTGAAGCATGCCACCCAAAATGTTTTATCTCTATTTTTTCGCTTTGAGCTCTGGCACCTCTACAAATCCCTACTTCCCTCCGTGAAGGGCCTTTCTATTTACTTTATGCAATTTTTATTTTTTATTTGAGTCTCCATCTTCTCTTATAAAGCACCAACTAAGGGGCACTATGATCGTACTTGAGCATTGGATGTAGCTAACACTGGTATGCGTCGGTGCTATACGAATAGTTTTTAACCCCTTTCCGCGACGACATTTGGAACCGTCGCCTAGTGAGTGTGGGCGATAGGGGGTCCTTCGCACACGACCCAGAAATTGTCGGGGATATGCCCTCCTGGCACACACGCTCGGTAACATGAGGTCGTGTGCGACCGTCGAGTGCTCAAATATGGAAATACGTACAGTAGAGATAAAAAATACAATTATACAGGCGAAATTGTTTCCGGTCGCAAGTATATCCCACACAGTCAGTCCCTGCTAAACGTTTCCGTTCGTATATACATCCCACACAGTCGCTCCAAGGAAAACGTTTCTGTTCACAGGTACATCACACAAAAATTTTCCCGTTAAATCGTTTGCGTTATTGAATGCATCACACACGGTCCGTAGAAGAAACTGTGTGGCAAAGGCTGTCCATCACACACACTTTTTATATGGTAAACGTTTGCGCAAGGTGGCCTAACACAAACAATTTTCAAGAGAAAGTCGTGTGTGATTGTTCATTGATCCAACCACTACTGCAGGAGACTGCTAACGCGACACTACGATCAGAGACCCTTTGCCGAAACTGCGTGCAATGCAATAATCGCAAACGGTGGTGTAAAAAACCGTCAAAAAAGGTGCAAAACATTTGCGATGATGGCTGAGGGAGTCCTAGATTAGGGGGTGTCCGGATAGCCGGACTATAACCTTTGGCCGGACTCTTGGACTATGAAGATACAAGATTGAAGACTTCGTCCCGTGTCCTGATGGGAATTTCCTTGGCGTGGAAGGCAAGCTTGGCAATACGGATATGTAGATCTCCTTCCATTGTAACCGACTCTGTGTAACCCTAGCCCTCTCCGGTGTCTATATAAACCGGAGGGTTTAGTCCGTAGGACGAACAACAATCATACCATAGGCTAGCTTCTAGGGTTTAGCCTCTCTGATCTCGTGGTAGATCTACTCTTGTACTACCCATATCATCAATATTAATCAAGCAGGAGTAGGGTTTTACCTCCATCGAGAGGCCCCGAACCTGGGTAAAAACATCGTGTCCCTTGTCTCCTGTTACCATCCGCCTAGACACACAGTTCGGGACCCCCTACCCGAGATCCGCCGGTTTTGACACCGACATTGGTGCTTTCATTGAGAGTTCCTCTGTGTCGTCACCTTTAGGCCCGATGGCTCCTCCGATCATCAACAACTATGCGGTCCAGGGTGAGACCTTTCTCCCCGGACAGATCTTCGTATTCGGCGGCTTTGCACTGCGGGCTAATTCGCTTGACCATCTGGAGCATATTGAAAGCTATGCCCCTGGCCATCAGGTCAGATTTGGAAGTTTGAACTACACGGCCGACATCCGCGGAGACTTGATCTTCGACGGATTCGAGCCACAGCCAAGCGCGCCGCACTGTCACGATGGGTATGACCTAGCTCTGCCGCCGAACAGTGCCCTGGAGGCCGCGCCAGCATCAGCTTCGACCCTTAGCTCGAAGCCAACTGCGCCGATCGAGGACGGGTGGCTAGACACCGCCTCGATGGCTGCAGTCTCAACGGCGATCGAGCCGAACACCAGCCTTATCCTCTGCGAAGCCCGTGACTCCAAGGTGCCGGACTCTTTTCCGGACTCCGAACCCTCCGCGCCCCCGCCAATCGAATCCGATTGGGCGCCGATCATGGAATTCACCGCCGCGGATATCTTTCAGCACTCGCCCTTCGGCGACATTTTGAATTCACTAAGCTCTCTATCTTTGTGAGGAGAACCCTGGCCGGACTATGGCCAATAGGATTGGGATGCGGGCGACAAAGAAATTCGACGCCCACCCACCACCCACTTCGTAGCCACTGTCGATGATTTAACCGACATGCTTGACTTCGACTCCGAAGACATCGACGGTACGGACGATGATGTAGGAGACGAACATGAACCAGCGCCTAT
This sequence comes from Aegilops umbellulata, assembly GCA_032464435.1. Taxonomy (NCBI): domain Eukaryota; kingdom Viridiplantae; phylum Streptophyta; class Magnoliopsida; order Poales; family Poaceae; genus Aegilops; species Aegilops umbellulata. Next base: position 262,351,985 of record CP136055.1, read on the forward strand.
AGGGCACTGGACAGCCACCCCATCCTACGATGTATACATGGTGGACACACCCAAAGGAAATGACGAGGAAGAACAGGAGGACGCAACGAAGGGTCGTTCCTCCGAAAAGCAGTCAAAGTGGCGGCGTAAGCGCCGCTCCAAGCCCCGCCTCGACAGAGACAACGGTCATACAGACCCAGCCACACAGCAGGGCGAGCCGGCGAACGATGAACATGGCATCGAGCAACCGTCCGAACAAGACAACTTGGATAACCAAACCGCACAACCCGTCCCCGGCGAAGATAACAGTCCGGACGACCTCACGCCGGACAAGTCCCTGGAGCAGAAGAACCTCCACAAAAGGCTCGTCGCCACTGCGCGTAGCCTAAAAAAGCAGAAGCGGAAGCTCAAAACTGTGGAAGATGCACTTTGAATCAGATGGAGCAAAGTACTCAACACCGCAGACAAATACGGCGACAGTCGCCACACAAAGAGCTACCTGAAGCGAAAGCTACTGCCTGAATTTGATGAGGAGGCCTTTGAGCCCCCAAAATCAAAAAACAAGGAAGCCACCTGGTCGGATAGATGACCCCATGGCCAACATAGAGTGGCAAAAAGCGCCGCACACAAGCCAATACGCGATCCACTCAAGGATTCGCATCAAAAAGATGGCCCAGCCAGATCTATCTACGGGCCAAGAAAGCAAGCTCTAATAAGCAATGCAATACAACAAACATCCGAACACCACGGCACACCCAAATACAGGGGTGCTGCACACCCCCTATGTTTCACCGATGAGGTGCTGGACCATGAATTTCCAACGGGATTCAAGCCCGTAAACATAGAGGTGTACGACAGAACAACCGACCCTGGAGTCTGGATTGAGGATTATATCCTCCACATCCACATGGCCAGAGGAGACGACCTCCATGCCATAAAATACTTACCCCTCAAGCTCAAAGGGCCAGCCCGACATTGGCTTAAATGCCTTCCCAAAAACACCATTGGAAGTTGGGAAGAGCTCGAGGATGCTTTTCGGGCAAATTTTCAAGGGACCTATGTCCGACCTCCGGATGCAGACGATTTAAGTCACATAACTCAACAGCCCAGAGAGTCAGCCCGGAAACTCTGGAACAGATTTCTTACTAAAAAGAACCAGATAGTCGACTGTCCGGACACCGAAGCCTTAGCAGCTTTCAAACACAGCGTTCGAGACGAATGGCTCACCAGACACCTCGGCCAAGAAAAGCCAAGAACAATGGCCGCATTAACAAGCCTCATGACCCGCTTTTGCGCGGGAGAGGACAACTGGTTGGCAAGATGCAGCACCAGCGACCCAAGTACATCTGAAGTTAGGGATGGAAATGGGAAACCGCGACGCAGCAAGGACCAGCGCCGGAATAAGGGAAACAGCCTGAAGAGCACGACAGTCAACGCTAGATTCAAAAGCTCTCGGCAGGGTCAGAAAAAGCTACCCCTCAAGGATAACAGGGACGAGCTATCTAACCTAAACAAAATCTTGGACAAGATATGTCAAATCCACAGAGAATGTTGGGTCTTCAAGCAATCCGGCAAACCATAGCCACAGAGAATGTTGGGTCTTCAAGCAATCCGGCAAACTCAACGCCGAACACAAGGGGCTCGATACACCAAGTGAGGACGATGACGAACCCCACAAGCAGAGCACCGGGAAACAAAAGAATTTCCCACAAGAAGTCAAAACAGTAAACTCACTTCACGTGACAAAAAGGGAAAAACAGAGTGGCGCCTATAGAGATACGTGCCATACGGCCTACCACAAAGGAGTCTCGCCACTGTTTGTTAAAACCGATCACCTTCGACCATCAGGATTACTCCGGAAGTATCCAGAACGTAGGCTGGACTGCCTTGGTATTAGATCCGATAATCGACGGACTCCACTTTACACAAGTCCTGATGGACGGCGGCAGTGGTCTAAACCTGCTATATCAGGACACAGTCCGCAAAATGAGGATGGACCCAACAAAAATTCACCATAGCAACACTTCCTTTAAAGGAGTAACGCCAGGCCCGGATGCCCATTGCACGGGTTCTCTCCTGCTAGAAGTTATGTTCGGTTCCCCCGATAACCTCCGCCGCGAAAAGCTAACCTTCCACATCGCCCCATTTTCAAGTGGCTATCAAGCACTACTGGGACGCGAAGCTTTCGCCCGCTTTAACGCAATACCGCATTATGCATCTCTCACACTCAAGATGCCCGGTCCACGAGGCATCATCTCACTAAAGGGAAATATTGAGTGTTCCTCGCGCACAGAAGAATATGCGCCTGCCTTGACAGCCACACATTAAAACAGCTTCACCAACAAAAGCATCTAACAGGTCATTAAGACCACGAACATGGCTAGGCGAGTCCGGAGCAAACATATAATTGATAAAGGTTTAGTAGCTATACACCCCTATACAAGGGGTTCCGCATATGTAAAATAAGCGAAAATAAGGCTCAATTTTACCCGTCTTGAATTATACTTTGTTTATTTAGTACAACGTACATTCCGCACGACTATTCTTTTTTCAACTAAGTTCCTCTCTTTTACAGATGAACAAGCTACGCCCGTCCAGGACACGGCACAACGAAGACACAGGCGCAGACGTGCAGCAGGGACCTGTCTCCAGGATTCCTTTTAGATCAAGACCCTGCGTAAACCTTTTTTACTGTCTCTTGTTGATACACATCCCCCGGATCCTCAGTATAACCGAGGAGGAGGCTGGCGTCTTGGCATGTGGCCACGTCAGAATTTTGCACGTATCTGGACTCCAGGGGCTTATTATCAAGGGCACTGCTCAGCCCGTTTTCATAAAGACTGAATACCTTAGGGAGTGTTCGGCGTCGCGAGTTTGGCCTTATATGCATCAGCTCCGAATCATGTCTTTGGTCAAATGTTGGGTTTGCCCGGCTCCTGTGTTTTGCTGCCTTACGTTCCGCTCTATCGGCTAAGGCGGCACCAGGAGAACTACTGCGATTGTGCCCCGGTTCAGCCAGGCGAGCACCTCAGTAGAGAAAGCCGAAAACTGACTGTCATGATATAGCGTGAGACTGGTCAACCACTCAATGACCTATCGGAATCTTCAGGATTCCTCCGCATTAACGAAGGGCCGTTTTCCGGCCAGGCACACACGCACCCCGAGTTCGGGCGAGCGTGGCGCCACCAGGGGCTATATGGTAGCCTCACTGTCAAACTCCTATGGTTAAGTGAAAGTGATAAAGTATTATAGTCTGATTTCCTAGTTTGCTGCGCTATCACCTCCTTCATGGACCAAGACGTTGGATCAAGTGTGAAAATGCGCCTTCTGCGAACACCCCCGCATTATATGCGTGGGGGCTAAAGCCGACGACTGCCATCTTTTAGGTTATATACACATATACATTAACGGCCGCACAGGAGGTATTTTAATTCTTGAAGGCACAAGTATAAAATGCTTCTACATTTCATCAAAATTTTGTTTTACAATAATACATGTTATTCGAACATAGTATCCTTCGAGCACTGCGTCTCTATTAAACGAGCGCCTTGCAGAACTTCCTGAAAATAGTGCTCGGCAGGTACTCGGCTTCCGTCCGAATCTTGGGATGCAACAGTGGTGGCCTCCATCTCCGCCCAGTATGTCTTGACACGGGCAAGGGCCATCTGCGCACCATCTATGCATGCTGACCTCTTCATCGCATTGATATGCGACACTGCACCAAGGAACTGCTGCACCAAGCTAAAATAACTGTTCGGCTTTGGCCTTTCCGGCCACAGATGATCCACGACATCCTTCATGGCGAGTCCGGACAACCTATTCAGTTCGGCCCATTCGGCCAAAAGATCGGGTAATGGAAGTGGACGTTCCGGATTGTTGAACGGTGACCAGAAGAGCTTTTCCACTTTGCTATCTTTCTGATCTCGGAAATGTTCGGCCGCATCAGCGGCACTCGCAGCTAAATCCAGATATGCGTCCGCCGAACTCCACATCCGGTCCAACAGAGCGTATTTAGGATCTCTGAACTTCATCCGCAGCATAAAGGGCTTTCCAGCTGCGATATCTCCGGCCTGACGCATCTCCTCCTTCATCGCTCTCATCGCAGAACGAGCATCCTTGGCCTCCGTAGTGGCCTTTTCCAGGTCTGCCCGCTCCGCCTGATCTTCTTTTTCAAGAAGCTTGCAACGGTCAGCAGCGGTCTTTAACTTCGCAGCCATCTCGGCCATTTCCTTCTTGCTTCGGCAGTGAGCAGCCTGTTCGGCTTTCAGCTCGTCAACCGCCTTTAGGGCAGCCGCATCGCTTTTTCTGGCTTGCTCCTTGGCTCGGGCAAGCTCTGCCCGAAGGTCCTCCACAGCGGCAGCCCGATCTGCATTAAGTGCACACACTGTAAGATACTGGCATCAAGCTCCTCTTACCAGGTGTCTCCGGAGAAATTACATACCTTGTGCCTCGTCAAGCCGCTTGTTGACAAGCGCGATGTCGGCATCTACCATGTAAAGTTGCCGCGATAGCTCGGCAAATTCATCAGTACGGCTGGCCACCGGACACTTCGCCACCTGCATAAGAAGGCGGCAAAATTATACCTGGGACTATGATCCTCTGCGTGCTGCCGTCTTCGACAACACACAGAGTCTCAGGGGCTACTATCTACACAGGGCGCATCTTATATATGCGACACTGTCAAAAGGTACATCACTTCGCGTACCTCAAAACCTGTCAGTAAACTCCTGACGGTCTCGTGCAACCCGCTTTCCGCGGACGAAATCCTTTCAATTACCGTACCCATCAACACACGGTGCTCCTCTGAGATAGACGCTCGCCCTAGCAGGTCCTTCAGCTCCTCCGACCGCGCACCAGGTGGTGCCGGACTCGTTTGATGGCTTTTCTCAAAGGCCGGACACGGAGAGCTTTGGGGGGCCATATGACTACCTTCCTGCCCTGCCGGATTAGGAGAACCCCTCCGCGACGACACCTCAGGGTCGCCTGCCTCGTAAGGCGGAACGGCAGGGGGAGGCATTCCGCTCTCCATCATCTCCGAAAGAAGGTCCCCCGAAGATGAGCTCTCTTGAGAAGGGCTGAGATCCGAACTACAAGGTAAAACGTCGGTTATTTTCCTCAGTGATAAAATAAGGATTCCTCTCATTTTAAACCTCCCCTCTCTACTTACGGCTCGGGGGAGGGCTGATCCCCTTGGGGGCACAGTACAACTGAGGTATCCCCCGGCACAGGACCCTCTAGCGAAGATTTCTTCCCCCGCTTTGAGACCACGGTCTCCGGGTCTTCAGAGGCGGTCCTCTTCCTCCCCTGGGTAGAGGAATTTTCGATTCCTCCTTTCCTGGCAGCCTCCTTTGGGGAGGCGGTAGCTTCCTTGTCCCCCCCTCGTTTTCTTCCGAAGGCACGATCTCCAGCATCCTGGTTAACACGGGATCCGGCGAGGTCTCAGGAAGGGGGGCCGGACATCTGATTAACTTCGCCTTCGCTACCCACTCTTGTTTCAAGGACAACTTTTTTAAGGGTGATGTTGTGATAAATGAGCGGATGGTGTGTCCAGGCACAGGGCAACTTACTTGAGTATCCGGATGATTGCAGCTCAGACCTGCATCCTCCGTGGAATCCGGACACATTACTTGTGGTCCAAAGAACAATTTGTACATCTCCACGGGCGTCATGCCAAGAAAATGTTGGAGAGCTCGCGGTCCTTCCGGATTGAACTCCCACAGGCGAAGGGGGTGACGTTTGCAGGGTAGAACTCGGCAAATTAGCATAACCTGTGTCACCATGACCAGACTGATGTCTCTTTCTAGGAGATCTCGAATGCGGCCCTGCAACAGGGGCACGTCCTTTGCCGACCCCCAGTCCAGCCCCTTATTGACCCATGACGCTAGTCGTGGCGGGGGACCCGAGCGGAAAGCAGGCGGCGCCACCCACTTGGTGCCCCTGGGAGCTGTGATATAAAACCACTCTTGTTGCCATAAGCTGAACTCCTCTTGAAAAGAGCCCTCGGGCCATGGAGCGTCAGCATTCTTGCTTATGACAGCGCCTCCGCACTCCGCGTGATGTCCCTCGATCATCATCGGCTCTACTTTAAAGGTCTTAATGTTGGAAATATGCACTAGAGGCAATAATAAATTGGTTATTATTATATTTCCTTGTTCATGATAATCGTTTATTATCCATGCAATAATTGTATTGATAGGAAACTCAGATACATGTGTGGATACATAGACAACACAATGTCCCTAGTAAGCCTCTAGTTGACTAGCTCGTTGATCAATAGATGGTTACGGTTTCCTGACCATGGACATTGGATGTCGTTGATAACGGGATCACATCATTAGGAGAATCATGTGATGGACAAGACCCAATCCTAAGCCTAGCACAAAGATCGTGTAGTTCGTATGCTAAAGCTTTTCTAATATCAAGTATCATTTCCTTAGACCATGAGATTGTGCAACTCCCGAATACCGTAGGAATGCTTTGGGTGTACCAAACGTCACAACGTAACTGGGTGGCTATAAAGGTGCACTACGGGTATCTCCGAAAGTGTCTGTTGGGTTGGCACGAATCGAGACTGGGATTTGTCACTCCGTGTAACGGAGAGGTATCTCTGGGCCCACTCGGTAGGACATCATCATATGCACAATGTGACCAAGGAGTTGATCATGGGATGATGTGTTACGGAACGAGTAAGGAGACTTGCCGATAACGAGATTGAACAAGGTATCGGATACCGACGATCGAATCTCGGGCAAGTACAATACCGCTAGACAAAGGGAATTGAATACGGGATTGATTAAATCCTCGACATCGTGGTTCATCCGATGAGATCATCGTGGAACATGTGGGAGCCAACATGGGTATCCAGATCCCGCTGTTGGTTATTGGCCGGAGAGTTGTCTCGGTCATGTCTACGTGTCTCCCGAACCCGTAGGGTCTACACACTTAAGGTTCGTGACGCTAGGGTTATAGGGAATATATGTACGTGGTTACCGAATGTTGTTCGGAGTCCCGGATGAGATCACGTCACGAGGAGTTCCAGAATGGTCCGAAGGTAAAGATTTATATATGGGAAGTCGTCATACGGTCATCGGAATAGTTCGGGGGGTTACCGGTATTGTACCGGGACCACCGAAGGGGTTCTGGGGGTCCACCGGGAGGGTCCACCTGCCCCGGAGGGCCCTATGGGCTGTATGTGGAGAGGGACTATCCCCTTAGTGGGCTGGGCGCCTCCCCCCTAGGGCCCATGCGCCTAGGGTTTGGGGGAACCCTAAAGGGGGCGCCCCCCTTGCCTTGGGGGGCAAGGCAACCCCCCTGGCCGCCGCCCCCTCCTCAGATTGGATCTGAGGGGGCCGGCCCCCCTCTCCCTTGCCCCTATATATATGTGGGGGGTGGGAGGGCAGCCGTACCAAGGTTCAGGCGCAGCCCTCCCCTTCTCCCAAGTCCTTCTCCTCTCCCGCGGTGCTTGGCGAAGCCCTGCAGGATTGTCACGCTCCTCCACCACCACACCGTCGTGCTGCTGCTGGACGGACTCTTCCCCAACCTCTCCTTATCCCCTTGATGGATCAAGGCGTGGGAGACGTCACCGGGCTGGATGTGTGTTGAACGCGGAGGTGCCGTCCGTTCGGCACTAGGATCATCGTTGATTTGGATCATGACGAGTACGACTCCATCAACCCCGTTCACTTGAACGCTTCCGCTTAGCGATCTACAAGGGTATGTAGATGCACTCTCCTTCCCTCGTTGCTAGATTATTCCATAGATTGATCTTGGTGTTGCGTAGAAAATTTTGAATTTCTGCTACGTTACCCAACACTTAAGCCACAGTCCGAAGTGAGGGGTAATACGGAGGAAGGCTTCACACACGACGATGAATGATGAGATGTGGAGGATGGACTCCGGAGCTAAGTCGTGAAATTCTAGCCCATAATAAAACATGAGGCCCCTCATGAAGGGATCCGTCGCGAAGCCTAGCCCTTGGAGGAAGTGAGACACGAACACCACGCTCTCACCAGGCTTGGGAGTAGGAATAACCTGCCCATGAGCAGGCAGCCTATGCGAGATTTCACAGGTAAAAAACCTGGCCTCTCTCAGCTTTAGCACGTCTTCCTCCGTGACGTAGGAAGGCATCCATCGGCCTCGAAGGTTGGAACCGTACATCGTCGAAGGTCCGAAGCACCTGAAATCTGGGGCCTTGGGTGTTGGAACTCGGGGCGAAGGGCGAATTCGATTGAGATTGAAAGAAAGGAGTAAGGCCTTGGTCTCTTTATAAGAGGTTGAATACCAAGAGCCCTCCCCGTGACCGTTTGGGACTCACCTTTGATCGAGGAGGCATACCAATGGGCATGACTAGGTTACCCACGTCCGTATTGATGAGGATCCCATAAATAAAGGGGACACGATCTCTACCTCGACAAGACGTGCCAAGCAAACCGCCTCGCAAAACGCGCTGAGGTAGGACAGTAAAAATGATTCGAATAAAGGCTTGGCTGTGGTGTGATGACACGCTATGGAATACATTAGCAGATTAGATTGGTGTAAATATTATTCTCTCTACGACAGTATGTGGGACTTATTTTGCAGAGCCAGACACTATCCTTGTGTTCAAAATCTTCTATGAAGTATTCGGAGGAGGAACCCACCTTGTAATGCCGAAGACAATCTGCGCACCGGACTCGTCGTCATTGAAGCCTGCTTCAGGGGCTATTGAGGGAGTCCTAGATTAGGGGGTGTCCGGATAGCCGGACTATAACCTTTGGCCGGACTCTTGGACTATGAAGATACAAGATTGAAGACTTCGTCCCGTGTCCGGATGGGACTTTCCTTGGCGTGGAAGGCAAGCTTGGCAATACGGATATGTAGATCTCCTCCCATTGTAACCGACTTTGTGTAACCCTAGCCCTCTCCGGTGTCTATATAAACCGGAGGGGTTTAGTCCATAGGACGAACAACAATCATACCATAGGCTAGCTTCTAGGGTTTAGCCTCTCTGATCTCGTGGTAGATCTACTCTTGTACTACCCATATCATCAATATTAATCAAGCAGGAGTAGGGTTTTACCTCCATCGAGAGGGCCCGAACCTGGGTAAAAACATTGTGTCCCTTGTCTCCTGTTACCATCCGCCTAGACGCACAGTTCGGGATCCCCTACCCGAGATCCGCCGGTTTTGACACCGACAATGGCTGCATCAAACATGGTTAAGATTTTAGTTGCGTGTGCGATGCAGGGCATACGGTTAATCCATTCAAACTGTCTACAATGAGGCAGAACAACAGAAACGGGCAGCCATAACAATGTGTGTGCGATGCAGGACACACGGTTAATTCATTCGAACTGTTTGCGATGAGGTAGAACAACAGAAATGGGCAGCCATATCAATGCGTGTGCGATATATGACATATGGTTAACTCGGACGAACTGTTTTCGATTAGGGAACACAACAGAAACGGTTCAACTTAACAAGATGTGTGTGATATGCAGCATACAGTTCACATGGATGAACTGTTTGCGATGAGCCAAAAGAACACAAACGAGTCGTGTAAACAAGATGTGTGTGATACGTGGCAAACAGCTGACTCGAATGAACTGTTTGCAATGAGAAATTACAACACAGACGATCAATACAGTTACTTCGTGTGTGATTCTGTGTGTACAAAAAAACTTTGAAAAAATGCATACTAGTTGCTTGCGGTGGCTAGGAGTATCACACACAATGCGTCTGCGAGTACTCGTGTGCGATTATTAGTATGTTACACATACGTTTCCTTATGTGAACATGTGTGTGAATTTGCAATATGGGCAGTTAATATGCAAATGCCTTCTGGACATCGGGCACACGCTTAAACTCAATGAACTGTGTACGATACTAATATTTTCCATGCAAATTTATGAACTTGGGTAGCAACATTTGAGTAACATATATATAGTGCTTACACTATTCGACAAAAGGAGGATCTTTGTAACACGGTTTTGACAACCATATGGTCCATATCTACATACTTAACATAGTAACAACTATCACATTTTAAGAGGCTAAGGGCCAACAACAATATGGTCCATATCTACATACTTAACATATATAGTAACAACTAGCACATTTTAAGAGGCTGAGGGCCAACAGCCACAACTATCCACTGGAAGCAGCTTGATCACGGCGACTCGGCATCTCGTCAATGAAAAGGAAGAGCCCTCCTGTGCCTTGGTGGAGCAGGAGTAGAACAGTGTCTCCAATTTTCCAATATGGATGCATTTCCACGAGAAGCAAGAACTTGTTAATTTGAATGGTTACATTTTTGTGGGAAATGCAGTACCTTGCAATCACTTTGGCGTTATTAGCAGGCACAAGTGTAATTCAACCACACCGGGAAATCGATCCAGGAACGGCTACAGGGGGCAATTTCTGTTGACATGTAGAATAAAAAACAATTGTAACATATCATTGAAGATATATATAGTTTATGAGCATCAACATTAAAATAAGACTTTTTACCAGCGCTTTGTGCACACAATTGGTCTTGTTCAGTGTGTGCACCATAGGTCTAATTAATCCCATCCAAAGTCCAGCGTTCGTACGCTATGCCATCTCTGTCAGATTATCAACAAAGTTTATGACATGCTTCAAGTCCTTCCAATGAAATTTGGTACGCTTAGTAACATACAGATCGTTCACTATGCATCCAACATATCCTGCTTAAAAGGTGGAAAGGTATTATTTATTCAGAACATGGCAGAAGAATATATAGTGCGCATAAATTGGTAAACATAATTTGTTACTGCCTAGGAACAGAGTCAGAATATGATATCACAATTGGTTGCTTAAATAGTGATCAATTGGTTGCTAAATAGTAATATGACAACATGGAGAAAGTTGAAAGGACACTAACCTCGATCAGACTTTGATCGGCTAATGACGTTGGGGAAGTAAACATCCATGTTAATTAGACCAGGGTGTGGTGCACGCACTAGAATTTTATTGCCAGCTTTAAGTTCATAACACTTAGACATTTCTCTCCAAAGGTCCGCATTAAAATATGAGTGACCATCTTTATCAAGTTTTATGCTAACCATCATTGTAAATCCATGTTGCGTTGTCAATATGACATCCTGGGAGTCATCAGCAAAGTAAAGCCCAAGATTGCAAATATGGGAGTAACTGATAGAACATATCCATATATAGATGCAAGCAAAGTACAAAAATATAGAAGTAAAAATAGATATTGTAACAAAGATTTGATGCAAATATATAGATAATGTAGCAACAAACGGTATATGTTCACAAATTTAGGCCATGCCGACCGTGGTAGGTTGAGATTGAACATATCGAGCGCTCCTTGAAGTCATCCGTAATGGCAGATAGAACTTCGTTTCCGACTGGCCATGACCATAGTTGCCCGATTTGTGCTCGCACTATGCACACATGAATGAACACCCACGAATCAGCTAGAACAAAAATGATTCCACGGCGGTTTCCGCCGGTTGATTAACAACGACGGACGGACTGCGGTAAGAGATGAGTGAATATTTTGCTAATTAAGTTGATTTCCTTCTCCATGAGAAAAATCCCAGCCCAATCCCGCAGAAAGCCCCAGTCGACTAGAGTCTAGAATGACAGTGCAGATAGGCGGCGGAAAGCGGTGGAGGCGAAATCTGGTGCCGTTTGGAGCGCGACCTATGCCCGCCGCCAACAGCCGTCGAGCTTAGGGTGCAGAGTTGCGGAGGAGTCCGCGGCGAGTGAGTGGGGACGAAGTGGGCAAGGGTTTTCTTTTCCTTTTGCATGTGTGAGTGAACACACACGATTTGCAGAGGCGACGGAGATGAGTCGTGTGCGATAGTAAATCACTGAGATTGAATGAGAATCCAAATTTCCTTTGTCCTTCATCCATGAGTTTTTTCTACGATGAACATAAACCCTGCTAATCACCGTATTTAAATTTGACACTTTCCCGGATTCATTTACGATATTTAGGGGATTATGTGCATTTTGTAGGCATTAATGCACGTAATTCAAATTCAAACAATTGGTGCATGAAAGGGTGCACAAGAACGATCTGGAAAAACCATACTCGTGGTATTTAGCAATTTCTCAAGCCTTTTACAAGGAATGGGCAGAGATTTCAATGGAATGCGTGGCAATAGTCAACCACAAATGCGCCATTTACTGGGTTATCAACTATATAACAATGAAATATGTGCTTGAAAAACATGACGGCTGGCATGGTGCCATGGTATGGCCTCACCGGGCCCTGGTTAAAAGTTGAGAAGGTTCGATTCATGTCGTCATGCACACCCTTCATAAATCGAACCATCACCGAGGAAGCTCAATTCTTTCGAGAGGGAAATCACCAAGATTGAAGGGGAATCCAAATTTCCGTCCTAGTTTGTCATCCAGTTTTTCTCCAACGATCAACATACCGCCTCAAATGAAACGTGTTCAAATTTGACATTTTTCCGAACACATTTACCATATTTAGGGGATTGTGTGCATTTAATTATGCACATAATTCAAATTCGAACAATCAGTACATAAAAAGGTGCAAAAGAACGATATGGAAAACCATGCTCGTGCTATACAAAAAATGAAACACATGGTTGGAAAACATGACGCCTGGTGTGGTGCCATGGTATGGCCTCACCATGCCCTGGTAAAAATTGGAGAATATTTTCCTTATGTCGTGATGCGCGCCTTTCATAAAACGGACCATCATCCGAGGAAGTTTCATGGTTTTGATGGGGAAATCACCAAGTTTGAAGGGGGGTCAAAATTTACTTTGTCCTTTGTCCACGAGGTTTCTCTATGATGAGCATACAACCTGCAAATCACCATGTTCAAATTTGGCACTTTTCCGGGTTCATTTGCTATATTTAGGGGATTATGTGCATTTCCTAGGCATTAATGCGCATAATTCAAGTTCAAACAATCGATGCATGAAAGGGTCCACAAGAACGGCCTAGAAAACCATGCTCTTGCAATTTAGTAAATTCTCATGCCTTTTACAAGGAATGGACAGATATTTCGATGAAATGTGTGGCAATAGTCAACCACAAATGTCTGTTTGTTGGGTTTTCAACTATAGGAAAAATGAAATAAATGCTTAAAAAACATGACGCCTGGCATGGTTCCATGTTATGACCTCACCATGCCTTGGTAAAAATTTGAGAAGGTATGGCTTATGTTGTCATGCACGCCCTTCATAAATCGAACCATCACCGAGGAAGTTCCATGCTTTCGAAAGGGAAATCCTCAAGATTGAAGGGGAATCCTAATTTTCTTTGTTCTTTGCCCTGGAGTTTTTTCAACGACGAACATACACCCTGCAAATCACCATGTTCAAATTCGGCATTTTTCCGGGCTCATTTACCATATTTAGGGGATTATGTGCATTTTCTAGGTATTTAGCGCATATAAATCCAATCCAGCTACATGTGCACGGGTGTGATGTGAGGGACGTGGATTGCCGTTCGATCGCGGCGCATCCAACGGTTCACACACGTGATCCGCGTGGCTAGGGTTCCGGACAATCATAACGCAACACACAATAGGCTCAACGCACACTATTTCTGGAAGCGACGGAGATGAACCGTGTGCGATAATGAACGAGCAAAATTGTAAGGGAAGCCAAATTTCTGTTGTCGTTTGTGGTTGAGCTCTTGAATACCACCGCACTATATGGCTGCCCGGCCCCTCCGTCCCAGAGCTTTGTCCAGGCGTCGTCCATGGCACCGCGGCGCACAATAACTGGTAAGGAAGCGATGGCATCCCGCCGTGCCGCGTTCCTCGCCGCCCGCGACCGCACACATGGTAAGGAGGCGATGGCATCTCGCCGCACCGAGTTCATCGCCGCCGGCGGCCAGACAGTTACATGGGAGGACTTTGAGGCTGCCATGGCCGAATGGGTGGTCGATCTAGAGGCGGCCAAAGCCGCACAGAAGGAGTGGAAAAGGCAGAAAGCAGTCAAGAAAAGAGAGTCCCGCCGCCGCAAGAAAAAAGAGGCCGCACGCCATGGTGAGGAGAGCTTGGAGGAGACCGAAGCACGGTGGGCTGCCGCCTACAAAGTTGGGAAGGAGAACGCCGGCGTCTGGCCAGCATGCCCTGATGGCAGCATTTGAGAAGTAGTTTAAGTTTGTAGTATTAGAGCAAATTATCAGTAGTACTTTAAGTTTGTAGTATTAACGTACAATGTCGGTAAGAGCATTCTTGGAGGGCTTTGAGCATTGATTAGCATGTGTGCCCGTGTGCGGTTTTTTGCGTTAATCATTAGATGATCACAAAACACACGGTTTCTATGCCGTACTCATCTGCGTTTTTCGCGTTAATGACCCATAAGTTAGTTACTTATGCGATATTTCCTAATAAACCAGGCGTACCATTGACCCAAAAAAATCAAGTACACGTGTACATTTTTTTTGGAGATGGGATCTGTCAACTTTCTTTTTTCTCGCACACAAGTATTTTACGCGCTTCGTCTGTGTTGTGTGTTTCCCCCGCCCAAGTTTCAAATTTCGCACAGAATTTTTCATTAGGTGCGCGATTTCAGAATTTATTCCTCAAACCACATCCCCTTCCCCTCAGTACCCCCCTCCCTCGCGCTTCCCCCTACCAGCATCTCAAACCGCCGCCACCGCAACCACAACTTCAACCACATCTACGTTCTGCTCGGATCCAGTCAGGTAACCCACCGATCTCTATCACGTCCTCGGCCTGATTGCTTAAATGGCGCCTGCGAAACATCCTCATGCCTCCAAATCCCCCCGCCAGGAGCTGATGGCGGTCCATGGCGCGATGGCCGCTGTGCGTGTTGACCCGGAGGAACACCTCGCCTTCGCCGCTGCCGCCGACATGGTGCAAGCTCTGGCCCAGATGAAGTCCCCCAGCGACTACCCCCCGGGACTTAACAGGTAAGATCTGACCAGCTAAATCTTACCAATACCACTTGCAACGACTATGATTTATACGGTTGATGTATTAAGCATGTTCGTGCCTTGTTTATTTTAGTACTACACACTGTGTGATGTTCAAATATTACCGTGTCTAGCTCAATTTCATCAATACCAGCAACAAACTTACAATACATGACTCAGGATATCACTAGAGATGCTGCCCATTTGCTATTTTTAGTGGATGCTAACCTTGTTGCACTTAACATGCCTGTCCATGTACTTACACAGGGTCATAACGGACGATGCTTTTGTTTGCCGTCGAGGTGAGCTGCTTCCCATGTCTTACAGTATTTCACATAATTTGTGCAATTGCAGTTTAACTTCTACCCATTTACTGGTTGCCTGTAGGTACACATGTCGGTGGCACTGATCCACGCTTCGACCCGAAGGAACAACTCGCCTCCGCCGTCGCTGACTTTGGGCGAGCTCTGGCCAAGATGAAGTGCCCCAGCAACTACCTCTCATGACTTACCAAGTATGTACTCACCAGTTCAATCTTACCAATACCAGTTGCAATTAATGTCTATGTTCTATACGGTCGATGTATTAAGCATGTTCTAACATGCCTAACACATTTTTGCTACTTTCTCTACCTTTTTATGGACATCTGGGCCATTCTCTGCTCTGGCAGCACCTGCCTTGTGATGTTTAACTATGCCAATTGCATTTTTATCAGTACCGGTTTCAATGTCTATTAAGCCTGTTGCAATTAACAATTGAATCCATTTTTAAACAGTTGCATTCCAATGGCTACAAACTTACAAAACATGACTTAGGATGTTGTTAAGACTGTTGCAATTAACAGTAGTATCCATTTTTAATCTGTCCATTTGCTACCATGCTACTCTCCGCAATGAAGATTTACTAGAGATGCTGCCACAATTGCTTTTTTGGTGGATGCTAACCCTGTTGTACTTAACATGCTTTTCCATGTAAGTACGGAGGGTCATAACGGCCGATGTTGTTGTTTGCCGTCAAGGTTAGCTGCATCCCATGTCTTATAGTATTTCACATCATTTGTGCAATTGCAGTTTAACTTCTACCATTTACTGGTTGCCTGTAGGTACACATGTCAGTGGCACTGATCCATGCTTCGACCTGGAGGAACAGCTCGCCTCCGCTACCGCTGACTTTGGGCGGGCTCTGGCCAAGATGAAGTGCCCCAGCAACTACCTCTCAGGACTTACCAAGTATGTACCCACCAGTTCAGTCTTACCAATACCAGTTGCAATTAATGGCTATGTTTTGTACTGTCGATGTATTAAGCATGTTGTAGTAAACATGCCTAACACGTTTGAGCTATTTTCCCTACCTTTTTGTAGACAACTGGGCCATTATCTGCTCTGGCAGCACCTGCCCTGTGATGTTTAACTCTGCCAATTGCATTTTTATCAGTACCGGTTTCAATGGCCATTAAGCCTGTTGCAATTAACAGTTGTATCCATTTTTAAAGAGTTGTATTTCAATGGCTACAAACTTACAAAACATGAATTAGGATGTTGTTAAGCCTATTGCAATTAACAGTTGTATTCATTTTTTAATCCGTCCCTTTGCTACTGTGCTACTCTTTCGAAATGAAGATATCACTACAAATGCTGCCGTTTTATTACCATTTGCTATTTTTGGTGGATGTTAACCCTGTTGTAGTTAACATTGGCTTTCCATGTACTTACACGGGGCTACAATGGGCGATGCCGTTGTTTGCCGTCGAGGTTAGCTGCATCACATGTCTTATACACCATCTATTCCAAAATATAAGTATTTTTAGATATTCCAATATAGACTACATAAGGAGCAAAATGAGTGAATCTAGATTCTAATCTAAACTATATTATAATTCTATATACATCCGTATGTAGTTCATATTGAAATTTCAAAAAAATTACTTGTACTTAGGAACATAGGTAGTTGTATTTTACATCATTTGTGCAATCTCAGTTTAGCTTCTAACATTTACTGGTTGCTTGTAGGTACATATATGAGGGGTACTGATCCACGCTTCGATCCCTTTTGCGTATGGGGCAATGAGATATTCATGAACAAGCGTCAAGTGAGGAAACTAAGAAAGATTGTTAGGCGAAAGAAACGGGTGGTTGGAATTAAGCTCTTTATTTACACTTTGTCGAAGACAACAGTGAACTTTAGGATGGTAAGTAATGTGTTGCCTTTTCCCCCTGCCCACAACAAGTTACTCTATTAGACCCCATTATCTGATATTTTTCTCTTTTCAGTGGTTTCCGAAGCTATTTACTGATGATTACCTTGCAAACTACTTGACCGGAGTGGAGGCAACTAAGGTTAAAGTATATAATTCATGCTACCATGATAATGCTCTAGAAGTCTTCATGAAGGCGGTGAAGGTTGGGCAGGCGATCGTCACAAGGGGTTGAAGAAAGGTGGTTCGTGCCTATGGCATGCAGGAAGGCACATTATGGGCATTCCGCTTCTTCAACACCGTCGGCAGTCAAAATGATTTACACTTGTCTCTTCACCTTTACTGCCTTTAAATACTGCAGTTCATCATAGTTAATTGCTGCCTAATCCTGTAATTACTAAACATATTGTATTGGCAATTTTATTTATGGATTCATTGTTGAACCATTGTGCTGAGAATTTGAATTGCACGTTTTGTATTTCAAAATTTCCAATTAGAATAATAAATTACAGGCAAAAATAAAAATAGAACAGACGGTCATGGACCTTTGCAAATAGTTATAGCAGTAAAAGCGCTTGCGATGGATAGCCCAATGCCACACAGTTTTCTACATCAAATCGTGTGTGATGTAGTTAATGAAAGCAAACAGTTAACCAAGGCAGAGCATGTGTGTGATAGTTACACCTTTCACACATGAGCGTATACATAAAACCGTGTGGGATGTACATCCGAACGGAAACGTTTTCCCTGAATTGACTGTGTGGGATGTACATAAGAACGGAAACGTATTACTTGGATTGACTGTGTGTGATATACATATGAACGGAATGTTTTTCTGGGATTCACCGTGTGGGATGTACATACCTACGGAAATGATTTTCTCGGATTACCGTGTGGGATGTACATACCTACGGAAATGATTTTCTCGTATTACTGTGTGGGATGTACATACCTATGGAAATGATTGGATTTTGATGCCTCGCCCGATCGCACACGGCCCCAGCCTGGGTCCCAGGAGGGCCTATCCCCGACGAGTTATGGTCGTGTGGGAAGGACACCCTATCGCACACACTCACTTGGCGACGGTTCCAAATGCCGTCGCGGAAAGGGGTAAATATCATTTGTTTAGGACCGACGCGCACCAGTGAACATTTATTCCTAGAAACTGTGTGCGTTGCCTGAGGTCATCGCTCACGGTATTTTTTCAATAACCGTTTGCAATAGCAAAACCCAATTAGCAGGCTAATTCGCCATTAGCAGGCTAATTGCCCTATTATTAATAATCCATTTATTAATCTAATTGACATTCATATTAAGCACATAATATATTTCATTTCCATATTAAGGAAGCATAATTTCATAATTGAAATACATCAGAGGACAACATGATATTGCTTCAGCACTCAGCTACCCCATTACACAACTGCACTAGCACCAAGTTTCACATGTAACATGTAGAACCTTTTGAAATTAGCATCATAGACGGTATATAGACAGATGCATCTCATCTGGAAAATTGCTGAAGCAGAAGGTGAATATTGAGCCTTCATTCATGTTGAAGGTCTTTGTCACTTTAGGCCAGTGCTTGTGGATGATTGACCGTTCGTCCTTCGTCCTCTTCAGGAACACTTCAATATTGAACCGTGGGTGTTGTATGAAAACCTTCCTCGCCTCCTGACCATAGAGGTTGTTTCAGAGGTAATCATCAGTGAATTGATTTGGAAAGTCCTAAAAACAAAGATGTGCATAAATATCTTCTCTATATTGGAGATGGGCAAAGGAATAAAAAAAGGCAAGGTATAGTAGTTAGTACCTTCTTGTAGTGAACTGATGTCTTCTTCATTGTGCAGACAAATATCTTGTTGTTTTTTTGTCGCTAATTTCTTTATCCTAACAATCTTTCTGAGTTTCTTGATTTGATTGATATTCATGGACAACTCATTCCCCATATGCAAAAAGGGTCGAATAGTGGGTCAAAACCTCTGACAGCAGGACCTACATGTGCAGGACCAAATTGTTAAGAACCTAAATATTAGAATGGTTCCTGCAATTGCACAATGATGTGCTATTAGACAATGGACCATGCATGTGCTAACCTCGATTGTAAACCTTAGTGCTTCCATTGTTTCCCTGCAACACATATAAGGTAGTTAGTCATCAGGTTAAGTAAGGGTTCACATGCTATCAGTAAAATAGGTTGATGAAAAATAAGCACATTGCAGATTCATCAGATTAATTCAGCCACATGGAAAACCCATTTATCCAAACCAAGTATGATTAAGAACTAGGAAATATAGCACTTGTATATGTTTCTCATGTATTAAATGCAGCCAAATTTGATTTATTTCTCATATGGTATACGATAACAGAATGCAGCCACAACAATTGGACATCACATTGCAGAATTGAACCATGCAGTTATGTAAACACCACAACAAATGAACCAAATATTAATTGAGCACCACATTGCACAATATAACATACTCCTAATAGAAGATCAGACAATTAAACAAACCAAGCATGCTTAACAACTTGGAAATATAGCAATTGTATTTGTTTCTCATGTATTTACTACAACCAAATTCAATTTATTCCTCACATGGTATACAATAACAGAATGCACCCACAACTATTGAACATCGCATTGCAGAATTGAACCAAACAGTTAACTAAACACCACAACACAAATGAACCAAACGTTAACTGAGCACCACATTGCACAATGTATAACCAAACCAAGCATGCTTGGCAACTTGGAAATATAGCAATCGTATTCGTTTCTCATGTATTTTGTAAAGATAAATTTGATTTATTTCTCACATGGAAGACAATACAAAATTGCTGCCTGAAGAATTGAACATCACATTTCCAGAATTGAACCAAACAGTTAACTGAAGACGACAACTAATTAACAAAACAGTTAATAAGTGAGCACCACACTGCACGACATATAGAGCATATACACTAGAGCAACAGATTGCACGGTAAAATTAGATAGCGCAATTCACTAGAATTTGTGAAGGAAAGGCAGGAGCAGCACACGCAACGGCTAAACCGAGCATGCTTAACCGGTGTAGCTAGCAAATGGCAAGGTGCTCCTCCAAGATTTGGGGGTTGGCATGAATGGCAGCCATCACGACTTCATCTGCGCATGCGGCCGCAATTTGCTTCTCTGCTGCCAAATGCTCCTTGAGATCCTGGCTAAACTGCGTGCACCATGGCTTAGGGCGACACTTATTTGGTGGAGGGGTCGGTGATTTGGGTGGAAGGGGTCGCGCTCACGCCGGCGGTCGGGGCATGTGGGATGTGGAAGGAGGAGGAGGATGGGGGTCAGGTGTGGATTACCTACCTAGATAGACGAGGCCGAGCAGCGTGAAGGTGGGTCGCCGACGAGGAGGCGGCACTGCAAGCAAGGAGTGAAGGTCTCAACTTGGAAAGGAAGGGGGAAACATGGGAAATGTGGATTTTGGTAAGGGGGAGGGGGTGGGGAGGTACATATTTCTACAGAAGCCGAAAATTTGGAATCGCTTCAACGAAAAAACTGGCGCGCAAAGTGTCATCAGACACGGTCCCTTATTTAGAACTGTGTACGATATGTGAACATCACAACCAATTCAGATAGCTTAACCCGTGTGTGATGAGTTTGAACGTCAAAATTTTTGGTTCGAATTTCCATGGTTACAGTGGTCATCCACGTCATTGCATAATTAGGGTACACAAAGGAGACCACATCACACCCACACTTCTTAATCGAGCAAGTTCAGCAATTAAACAGAGCTAGCTGACCTAAACATTACTCTAACAAATTAAAGACCGGCACTCTTAATTAAACAAAACAAAGAGTACTAGTACTACGGCTGGTTCTCGTCTATCTCCATCGCCGCCTCCATGTCCAGTTCGCGCCCGACGGCCTCTTGGGGAAGGGGCTCCATGGCATCCATCGCACCATACCGGGCAAGCATCTCGCCATCCGCGTCCGCCATCTGTTTGGAAAAGTCCGCCACGAGCTGGCAGTGGGCGGCCGCGATCTCGGCTTGGACGGGCTCCGCCGTTGCAAGATATGCGGCGGAGGAACGGACGGCTGCTCGAACGCTCTTGGCGATTGCCAACTCTTCGGCCGTGGGTTGCCGACCGTTGTCGGAGAAGCTTCGTTCGATTTGTGCGGTGACCTCCACGAGATGGGCGTGGGCGGCCTCCATCAGGGCTAAGGCCGCCGCTGCGGAATGGACAGCTGCTGTGTCGCTCTCGCCAGTTGCTATCCCCGAGGCAGATGTTGCTGCCACCAACTAAGAAGCAACAGCAGCTGTTTGGGCTGCCTTGGCCACCCGGTCGCAGATTGCGGCCGTGCTCATGCACCTTATTAGCACGCGCATGGCGGCTGCGGCTGCGCTCTTGCTGGAGTGGGCCACCGAAGTTGCCTTCACGACGCGAGTCCACGTGCCCATCTTTCACCAGCGATGATTGAACAGTGAAATGATATTCGGGGAGTGAGCTAGTGTGCTTGAGACGCGGGATGTGGACTGTAGTCGACACACCTTCTCGCGTAAGCCATAGGCATACTATATATACACCGACGGTGCTCTAGGTTATTTTGTGCTGCATCTCACATGGTTGGTGATAACAAACTGTGTGTGATCTACTTGATTTTTCTTCTTGATTTGAATTACATAATGGGGTCACAGCGGCAACGGTGTTTGAATTGCTAGACCTTTTATCTGCATTGAACATGCAACTATATGTGTGTCGTAAAAGAATTGGAATTATTCAGGGTACGTTTGAACATTTTATACATTAAATTGGTTTTCTAGCCATTTCAGGTGCACAATTCAAAATTAAACTACATGCAATGCTCCGGTGCACCAACATGGGTTGTAAAATCATATATGTGTCCATGGGTTTATTCTTATGTCCCATGCAAGAAATGGGGATGAAATTAGAACACCACGGCACCGTGGCACTCCGGCAAATGTCGACATACTTGCGTCTGTACTTCTAGTAAATCCAAAATTCGTCTGAAATTCATGGAACTTGGCATGCTATCATGTAGCGGCATCAACATGCCGTCGTAAAAAGTTTGTCCCATTGGGGCAGGTTTGGGTATAAGCTTCTCATAAACCAGAGCTTCTCACAACAAGTGTGATGGTTTCGGTAGGGAACATTTCACCTTTCTAGACGAAACGATATCCGTTGCCTCTTCTCGATTTCAAAAAATTTCCTAGTGTCAACATAGTACAACAGGAGTGTTGTGTCAATTTTTGGGATTTTTTGGGGTTCGCTTGGACATTTTTATACATTAACCGAGTTTTCTATGCATTCATGTGCATAATTCAAATTTGAACTACATGCACATGCTCCAATGCATATAAATTAGTTGAAATTTCAAACATGTGTCCTTGGTTGCCTGCTTAGGTCCCATGAAATAAATGGGAATGAATGTCAAACACCCTGCCACCGTCACTCGGACGCAAACATTGAGATACCTGGTTTTTAAATTCTAGTAAATCCAAAACTCGTCTGAAATTCATGAAACTTGGCATGCTATCATGGAGCGGCATCAACATGCCGTGGTAAAATTTTTGTCCCATATGGCGCAGGTTTGAGTATATGCTTCTCACAAACTAGATCTTCTCACAACAAGCATGATGGTTTCGGTAGGGAATGTCCCACCTTTGGGGACGAAACGATATCCATTGCCTCTTATTGCTTTCAAAATTTTTCTCGTGTCAACATAGAACAACAAGAGTGTTGTGTCAAATTTTGTGATGTTTCGGGGTTCGTTGGGACATTTTTATGCATTAACTGAGTTTTCAATGCATTTATGTGCATAATTCAAATTTGAACTACATGCACATGCTCCAGTGCATATAAATTGGTTGAAAAATCAAATATGTGTCCTTGGGTGCATGCTTAGGTCCCATGCAAGAAATGGTAATGAATTTCAAACACCAGGGCATCGTTGATTGTCGGCAAAAGATTGAGATACCTGGTTTTTAAATTCTAGTAAATCCAAAACTCGCCTGAAATTCATGAAACTTGGCATGCTATCATGGAGGGGCATCAACATGCCGTGGTAATTTTTTGTCCCATTTGGGGCAGGTTTGGGTATATGCTTCTCACAAACCAGAGCTTCTCACAACAAGCATGATGGTTCTAGTAGGGAACGTCCCATCTTTGAGGACGAAACAATATCCATTGCCTCTTATTGCTTTCAAATTTTTTCTCATGTCAACATAGAACAACAGGAGTGTTGTGTCAAATTTTGTGATGTTTCGGGGTTCGTTGGGACATTTTTATGCATTAACTGAGTTTTCAATGCATTTATGTGCATAATTCAAATTTGAACTACATGCACATGCTCCAGTGCATATAAATTGGTTGAAAAATCAAATATGTGTCCTTGGGTGCATGCTTAGGTCCCATGCAAGAAATGGTAATGAATTTCAAACTCCTGGTCACCGTTGATTATTGGCAAAAAATTGAGATACCTGGTTTTTAAATTCTAGTAAGTCCAAAACTCATCTGAAATTCATGAAACTTGGCATGCTATCATGGTGCGGCATCAACATGCCGTGGTAATTTTTTTGTCCCATTTGGGGCAGGTTTGGGTATATGCTTCTCACAAACCAGAGCTTCTCACAACAAGCATGATGGTTTTGGTAGGGAACATCCCACCTTTGGTGACGAAACGATATCCATTGCCTCTTATTGCTTCCAAAATTGTTCTTGTGTCAACATAGAACAACATGAGTGTTGTGTCAATTTTTTGTTATTTTTCGGGGTTCGTTTGGAGATTTTTATGCATTAACTGAGTTTTCAATGCATTTATGTGCATAATTAAAATTTGAACTACATGCGCATGCTCCAGTGCATATAAATTGGTTGGAAAATTAAATCGGTGTCCTTGGGTGCATGCTTAGGTCCTATGCCAGAAATGGTAACGAATTTCAAACACCAGGGCACCGTTGATTGCTGGCAAAACATTGAGATACCTGGTTTTTAAATTCTAGTAAATCTAAAACTCATCTGAAATTAATGAAACTTGGCATGCTATCATGGAGCGGCATCAACATCCCATGGTAAAACTTTTGTCCCATTTGGGGCAAGTTTGGGTATATGCTTCACACAAACCAGAGTTTCTCACAACAAGCATGATGGTTTCGGTAGAGAACGTCCCACCTTTGGGGACGAAATGATTTCCATTGCCTCTTATTGCTTTCAAGAATTTTCTCATGTCAACCTATAACAACAGGAGTGTTGTGTCAATTTTTGTGATTTTTCGGGGTTCGTTTGGACATTTTTATGCACTAACTGAGTTTTCAATGCATTTATGTGCATAATTCAAATTTGAACTACATGCACATGCTCCAGTGCATATAAATTCGTTGAAAAAACAAATCTGTGTCCTTGGGTGCATGCTTAGGACCCATGCAAGAAATGGTAATGAATTTCAAACACCAGGGCACCGTTGATTGCCGGCAAAACATTGAGATATCTGGTTTTTAAATTCTAGTAAATCCAAAACTCGTCTGAAATTCATGAAACTTGGCATGCTATCATGGAATGGCACCTGACATGCTGTGGTATTTTCGTCTCCATTTTGAGAGAAGGCGCACTCGAATAATGACAACCAACAAAGGCATTTAAAAAAATAGCTGCCACTTTAATATCTCAAACGTTTGTATAATTCAAACCATGTGCACTCTGTTAACCATTCACGTGACGCCACGTGTCTTGGTTTTAATGGCTGCAGGAGGTGTCATGCGGACATCTGCTTGACCTTGACCGAACAGGATGCGTGCGAGCGCGGTCTGGTGTGCAGGCTGACCGAGAGGCGTGCAAGCTGTCCTCGAATGTGCAGGCTCACCGGGAAGCGTGCGAGCTGTATGCTGCACAGTCTCACTGGGAAGTGAGCCCTTTGACTTCCATGGTCGCCTGGCTTCCTCTCCGTGTGCACGCCCCCCATAGCGGCATGGGACGCCGCCGTCGAACGCTATCTCTCAGCGCTACCAGCTACCGTCCTCCCGCGCCCCGCCCGTCGATCCCGGGATGACATGATGCAAAGTGAGAGCAGGATTTGTGCATCTCTTTAATGCAAACGGTTCTTTTGGATGACCAGTGTGCAACCATGTACAAACAATTTGGTAAGATTTGCATCTATCATATTAGGTATGTTGCCATTTGTCAAACTGGAAAGATTGACATTTGTTGATCTAGTAACATTGCCATTTGTCAACCTTGTAACAATGCGATCTGTCAAAATATGAAGCTAAAAATCACTAGCAGTATCTAATTTTTGCAACTGAAATTCAGTAATTAAGCATGGATTTCATTCATAGATTAAGCGGTCGTTCTTAATTTATACAAACAGTTCAACTCGATAGTTGAACCGACCAAATTTTTTCCCAATTGTTGCCAACCACGTATTGAAATAGCTAGTTCAACTATATATACTAGCTAATTTTAAGTACGTTGCACAGTTCCACCACATCTATAGTCAAATGAACTGAACAAAATAGCCCCTAAATACTACTACTACTGGGGAGGGGCTTTGTACTACTTCCGGCTGCCTCTCCTCCTGCGAGCGCGCTTAGTAAGAGGCGGAAGAGGAGGAGCCTACTAACAAGCTGGGCAACCGCAATACGGTGCCTGCCGCTGGTGCAGCTTCAGCGACGCTCACCTCGAACGCCCTCTGCCTCTCCAGACGGCCCCTCTCAAAGCGGTGGTTCTCCTCGTAGATCTCCTGATTCCTCGCCTCTGAGGCAGCGTGTGCCACGGGCACAGCGGCGGTAGGGCTCTTTGCATGCTCGACGAGGCGCTCCTCCTCCTCCCGCAGGAACTCGGTGTAGCGCGCAAGGTCGCTGACGCACGTGCGGGCATCCACCTCCGCCTCCCGCCTTCAGCGGCGGTGGCGAAGCGGGTGATGACCCCGGCGGTGGACGGTGGGCTGGCGGCCACGGCGGCCAATGATGGGGTGGCGGCCACGACCACCACCTCCCGCCTTCGGGCAGCGGTGGCAGAGCGGGTGATGGCCACGGTGGCCGGCAGTGGGGTGGCGGCCACGACGGCCACCTCCCGCCTTCGGGCCGTGGCGGCGGAGCGGGTGATGGCCACGGTGGCCGCCAGTGGGGTGGAGGCCACGATGGCCACCTCCTACCTTCGGGTCGTGGCGGCGGAGCGTGCGATGGCCCTGGCTTTTGACGGTTGTGTGGCAGCAACGGCGGCCGGCAACTGCTGCAGACGGGCACCGTTAGCGGAGCATTTGGTGGGTGTTCCGCTCACACCCAACAGGGACGCCATGCGCACTACACTACGCCAGGATTGCGCCGCCGCCGCGGTGTAGCCTCACAGCTAGAGCTGTCCTCTGATGATGGCGGAGTGGCTGAGCGACGACGACGGACTGGTGCTATTGGCAGTTGTGGGAGAAGCAGACGAGATAAGCTACAGAGAGGGAGGGGAAAATGCGACGCATGACTCGCCGACCGTGAGGGTTTTTATAGCAGGCAGGTAAGCATTGGGATTTTGGGGGATTTCAACGAGTCGGTCGGGAAGCTTGCGCGGGAACCTGCGAGGTTGCGCGGGAACGGGCTCACCGACGATTCATTGGCGCCACCGTTTGGCCAAAAGAATGCCCCCGCGCGCTGCGCAAGCTTGTGCTGTAAGCCCGATACGTCTCCAACGTATCTATAATTTTTTATTGTTCCATGCTATTATATATTCTGTTTTGGATGTTTATTGCATTATGGGCTGTTATTTTGCATCATGCTTTTATATCGATATTTATTGCATTATGGGCTGTTATTTCACGTTATGTCACAATACTTATGGCTATTCTCTCTTATTTTACAAGCTTTACATAAGGAGGGAGAATGCCGGCAGCTGGAATTCTGGGCTGGAAAAGGAGCAAATATTAGAGACCTATTCTACGCAACTCCAAAAGTCCTGAAACTCCATGGAACATCTTAAAATAAATAAAGAAAAAGCCTCGCCAAAGATGAAGGCCAGGGGCCCACACCCTGCTCACGAGGGTGGCCCCCCCTTAGGGCACGCCCCCTACCTCATGGCCCCCCTGGTGGGTCTCCGACGCTCATCTTCTGCTATATGAAGTCTTTCGATGAGAAAAAAATAGCAGGCAACCTTTCGGGACGAAACTCCGCTACCACGAGGCAGAACCTTGGCGGAACCAATCTAGGGCTCCGGGAGAGCTGTTCTGCCGGGGACAGTGTCCCTCCGAGAGGGGGAAATCATCGCCATCGTCATCACCAACACTCCTCTCATCGGGAGAGGGCAATCTCCATCAACATCTTCACCAGCACCATCTTATCTCCGAACCCTAGTTCATCTCTTGTATCCAATTCTTGTCTCTAAGTCCGGGATTGGTGCTAGTAGGTTGCTAGTAGTGTTGATTACTCCTTGTAGTTGATGCTAGTTGGTTTATTTGGTGGAAGATCACATATTCAGATCCTTTATGAATATTATTACCCCTCTGATTATGAACATGAATATTCTTTGTGAGTAGTTACAGTTGTTCCTGAGGACAAGGGAGAAGTCTTGCTATTAGTAGTCATGTGAATTTGGTATTCGTTCGATATTTTGATGAGATGTATGTTGTCTAGCCTCTAGTGGTGTTATGTGAACGTCGACTACATAACACTTCACCATTATTTGGGCCTAGAGGAAGGCATTGGGAAGTAATAAGTAGATGATGGGTTGCTAGAGTGACAAAAGCTTAAACCCTAGTTTATGCGTTGCTTCGTAAGGCGCTGATTTGGATCCACATGTTTCATGCTATGGTTAGGTTTACCTTAATACTTTTGTTGTAGTTGCGTATGCTTGCAATAGAGGTTAATCATAAGTGGGGTTCTTGTTTAAGTAAGAACAGCACCCAAGCACCGGTCCACCCACATATCAAATTATCAAAGTACCGAACGCAAATCATATGAATGTGATGAAAACTAGCTTGACGATATTCCCATGTGTCCTCGGGAGCGCTTTTCCTTATATAAGAGTTTGTTCCGGCTTGTCCTTTGCTACAAAAAGGATTGGGCCACCTTGCTGCACTTTATTTACTTTTGCTACTTGTTGCTCGTTACAATTTACCTTATCACAAAACTATCTGTTACCACTTATTTCAGTACTTGCAGAGAATACCTTGCTGAAAACCGCTTACCATTTCCTTCTGCTCCTCGTTGGGTTCGACACTCTTACTTATCGAAAGGACCACGATATTTCCCCTATACTTGTGGGTCATCAAGACTCTTTTTCTGGCGCCGTTGCCGGGGAGTGTAGCGCCTTTGGTAGGTGGAATTTGGTAAGGAAAAATTTATATAGTGTGCTGAAATTTACTGTCACTTGTTACTATGGAAAGTAATCCTCTGAGGAGCTTGTTCGGGGTATCTTCACCCCGTCCAGTAGAGAAAAGAGTTGCTCCTCAACCTACTGAACCTATTGAAAATGAAACTCCTTTTGAATTTCCTTCGGGTATGATGGAAAAACTGCTAGCTAATCCTTTTACAGGAGATGGAACAAAGCATCCTGATGAGCACTTAATATATGTGAATGAAGTTTGTGGATTATTTAAGCTTGCAGGTATAACCGCTGATGTTGCTAAGAAGAAGGTCTTCCCTTTATCTTTGAAGGCAGACGCATTGACATGGTATAGGCTATGTGATGATACGAGATCATGGAACTATAAAAGATTGAAATTGGAATTTCATCAAAAGTATTACCCTACGCATCTTGTTCACCATGATCGCAATTATATATATAATTTCTGGCCTCGCGAAGGAGAAAGCATCGCTAAAGCTTGGGGGAGGCTTGAATCAATGTTATATTCATGCCCCAATCATGGGTTTCCAAGGGAAACAATTATTCAAAATTTGTATGCTCGGCTTTCTGAAAACAATCACACCATGCTCAATACTTCTTGTGCTGGCTCTTTTATGATGGAGACTATTGAATTCAAATGGGACTTATTGGATAGAATTAAACGCAACTCTGAAGATTGGGACCTCGACGAAGGTAAGGAGTCAGGTTTGACACCTAAGTTTGATTGTGTTAAATCTTTTACGGATACCGATATTTTCCGTAAGTTTAGCACTAAATATGGACTTGACTCTGAGATAGTAGCTTATTTCTGTGAATCTTTTGCTACTTATGTTGATCTCCCTAAGGAGAAGTGGTTTAAATATCATCCTCCCAAAGAACTAAAAGTATCTGCACCTATTAAAGTTGAAGAAAAGACTGTCACTTATAATGATCCTATTGTTCCTACTTCTTATGTTGAGAAACCACCTTTCCCTGTTAGAATAAAGGATCATGCTAAAGCTTCAACTGTTGTTCGTAAAAGCAATATTAGAACTTATACACCTCCTGAGCAAGTTAAAGTAGAACCTAATATTGCTATTGTTAAATATCTCTTGTCTGATAATATTGATGGGCATGTTATTCAGTTCAACGATGAACTGCTAGAATTGCTAAGCCTTGTGCTAAAGATAAACATAGACCTGTGGTAGGCGTGCCTGTTATTTCTGTTAAAATAGGAGATCATTGTTATAATAGCTTATGTGATATGGGTGCTAGTGCTAGTGTTATACCTATTACTTTATATGAAGAAATTAAGCATGAAATTGCACCTGCTGAGATAGAAGATATTGATGTTACAATTAAACTTGCCAATAGAGATACTATTTCACCAATTGGGATTGTTAGAGATGTTGAAGTCTTGTGTGGGAAAACTAAATATCCCGCTAATTTTCTTGTTCTTGGTTCCCCACAAGATAGCTTCTGTCCCATTATATTTGGTAGACCCTTATTGAACACTGTTAATGCTAAGATAGACTACGAAAAGAATGTTGTTACTATTGGCTTGGATGATATGATTCATGTGTTTAATTTATCTAAATTTAGTAAACAACATCGTGAGGAAGAATTGCCTAGTAAGGATGAAATTATTGGTCTTGCTTCTACTGCCGTACCTCCTAGTGATCCTTTAGAACACTATTTGATAGACCATGAAAATGATATGTTCATCAATGAAAGAAGGGAAATAGATGAAGTATTCTTTAAACAGGAACCTATTCTGCAACACAATTTGCCTGTTGAAATTTTAGGGGATCCTCCTCCACCCAAGGGTGATCCCGTGTTTGAGCTTAGACCATTGCTTGATAATCTTAAATATGCTTATCTTGATGAAAATAAGATATATCCTGTTTATTATTAGTGCTAACCTTTCAGAGCATGAAGAAGAAAGATTATTGAAAACTCTGAAGAAGCACCGTGCCGCTATTGGATATACTCTTGATGATCTTAAGGGCATTAGTCCCACTCTATGTCAACATAAAATAAATTTGGAAGTAGATGCCAAACCAGTTCGTGATCCTCAAAGACGGCTGAATCCTAAAATGAAAGAAGTGTTAAGAAAAGAAATACTCAAGCTTGTGGAGGCATGTATAATTTATCCCATTGCTGATAGTCAGTGGGTAAGTCCTGTCCATTGTGTCCCTAAGAAGTGAGGTATTACTATTGTTCCTAATGATAAGGATGAATTGATCCCACAAAGAATTATCATAGGTTATAGGATGGTAATCGATTTCCGCAAATTAAATGAAGCTACTAAGAAAGATCATTACCCCTTACCTTTTATTGATCAAATGCTAGAAAGATTATGC
The DNA here is from genome assembly GCA_032464435.1 of Aegilops umbellulata. Lineage (NCBI taxonomy): Eukaryota > Viridiplantae > Streptophyta > Magnoliopsida > Poales > Poaceae > Aegilops > Aegilops umbellulata. The sequence continues at coordinate 262,382,722 of CP136055.1, forward strand.
AAACATACACATTACTGCTTTCTAGATGGTTATTCTGGTTTCTCTCAAATACCTGTGTCGGCTAAAGATCAATCAAAGACTACTTTTACATGCCCTTTTGGTACATTTGCTTATAGACGTATGCCTTTTGGTTTATGTAATGCACATGCTACCTTTCAAAGATGCATGATGGCTATATTCTCTGACTTTTGTGAAAAGATTTGTGAGGTTTTCATGGATGACTTTTCCGTCTATGGTTCCTCTTTTGATGATTGCTTGAGAAATCTTGCTCGAGTTTTGCAGAGATGTGAAGAAACTAATCTTGTCTTGAATTGGGAAAAGCGCCACTTTATGGTTAATGAAGGTATTGTCTTGGGACATAAAGTTTCTGAAAGAGGTATTGAAGTTCATAAAGCCAAGGTTGATGCTATTGAAAAGATGCCATGTCCCAAGGACATCAAAGGTATAAGAAGTTTCCTTGGTCACGCCGGATTTTATAGGAGGTTCATTAAGGACTTCTCAAAAATTTCTCGGCCTCTGACTAATTTATTGCAAAAAGATATACCATTTGTCTTTGATGATGATCGTGTAGAAGCATTTGAAATACTTAAGAAAGCATTAGTCTCTGCACCTGTTGTTCAGCCACCTTATTGGAATTTACCCTTTGAAATTATGTGTGATGCTAGTGATTATGCTATAGGTGCTATTCTAGGGCAAAGAGTTGACAAGAAACTAAATGTTATTCATTATGCTAGTAAGACTCTAGACAATGCCCAAAGAAATTATGCTACTACTGAAAAAGAACTTTTAGCAGTTGTATTTACTTGTGATAAGTTCAGACCTTATATTGTTGATTCTAAAGTAACTATTCACACTGATCATGCTGCTATTAAATATCTTATGGAAAAGAAAGATGCTAAACCTAGACTTATTAGATGGGTTCTCTTGCTACAAGAATTTGATTTGCATATCGTTGATAGAAAAGGAGATGAGAACCCCGTTGCAGACAACTTGTCTAGGTTAGAAAATGTTCTTGATGACCCACTACCTATTGATGATAGCTTTCCTGATGAACAATTAAATGTCATAAGTACTCCTTGGTATGCTGATTATGCTAGTTACATTGTTGCTAAATTCATACCACCTAGTTTCACATACCAACAAAAGAAAAAGTTCTTCTATGATTTGAGACATTACTTTTGGGATGACCCACATCTTTATAAAGAAGGAGTAGATGGTGTTATTAGACGTTGTGTGCCTGAGCATGAACATGAACGGATCCTACGCAAGTGCCACTCCGAAGCTTACGGAGGACACCACGCTGGAGACAGAACTGCACATAAGGTATTGCAATCCAGTTTTTATTGGCCTACTCTCTTGAAGGATGCCCGTAAGTTTGTCTTATCTTGCGATGAATGTCAAAGAATTGGTAATATTAGTAGACATCAAGATATGCCTATGAATTATTCACTTGTAATTGAACCATTTGATGTTTGGGGCTTTGATTATATGGGACCCTTTCCTGCCTCAAATGGATATACACATATTTTAGTTGCTGTTGATTACGTTACTAAGTGGGTAGAAGCTATTCCAACTAGTAGTGCTGATCATAACACTTCTATTAAAATGCTTAAGGAAGTCATTTTTCCGAAGTTTGGAGTCCCTAGATATTTAATGACTGATGGTGGTTCACACTTTATTCATGGTGCTTTCCGTAAAATGCTTGCTAAGTATGATGTTAATCATAGAATTACATCTCCTTATCACCCGCAGTCTAGTGGTCAAGTAGAATTGAGCAATCGAGAGCTCAAATTAATTTTGCAGACTCCGATAATTTTGCAGACTTCCAGACCGTTTCAGACTCCAAAAAGGAATAAGTATGTGGTACGGTAAGTGAACCGACTCCAAAACAATTTTTAAGGCAATGTTTCTATGTTTTGGAGTATTTAGAAAAATAGAAAAATAAGTAGCAGTCCGGAAGGACACGAGGGCCCCATGAGGGTGGTGGGCACGCCCTACCCCCCTGGGCGCGCCCCCTACCTCGTGAGCACCTCGTGTGCCCTCCGGACTCCGTTTTCTTGCACGATACGTATTTTTGTCGGTAAAAATTCACTATATATTCTCCCGAAGGTTTTGACTCCCGTATCACACAAATATCCTCTGTTTTCGTTTCGAGCTGTCCCGCTGCAGATTAGATCAACATGTCTTTCCAGGATTCGGAAGGAGAAAGCTATGTTGATGATTACTTAGCCAATCCTAAGGTCTATGGAGATGTGGAGCACGATGGTTGGACCACGGAGGAAGAAGAGGACTATGAACCCAATGGGAAGGAGGAGACGAGCTCAGATGAAGATGAAGCCCCATTACCTCAACCTGGGGACATGCACGTGGAGTTCAAAAAGTCAAGTCTCCCTGATAGGGTAAAGAAGCCAAAGTTCGAGTTTATCCCTTTCCGTCTCTTGCAGGAAAATAAGCAGGACCTATGCAAAAAGATATTAACCCTGGAGTGGGAGATTGATGATCTGAGGGATCAAAATGCCGTCCTCAAGCGTAAATTAAGGAAGAAGTCTATGCCATCAACTAAGTCAACGACACCTCCAACCTCTTCACCGACAAAGGAGACATAGTCACATGGGTATGGGCACTCCCCTTGGCAACTGCCAAGCTTGGGGGAGGTGCCCCGGTATTGTATCACAATCACATCTCCTATCTTTATCGTTTTTCTTTGTTCGATCCTATTAGTAGTATCTTGATCTAGTAGAATAAAGTTTATGGCATGATCTAGTTTTGAGTTTTGCTTTATAATCTCTCTATGTAATCAATCCGTGAGCTATATATAATAAAGATTAGTGTTGAGTCAAGGGCTTGATTATTTTGCCATGATCTTGGGTGAATAAAAGAAAAGAATAAAAAGAATAAAAAGAAATAAAGAGTTCATATTGATCTCATTGAGAGTAATGACTTCACATAGAAAGAGTATGATGATTAAAAATTGTTGGGAGTTGGCAGGCATAGCTTTGGTCATCATTGCAATTAATAGGAAGTAATAAGGAAAGAGAGGTTTCACATATAGATATATTATCATTGACATCTTTTATGATTGGGAGCACTAATTAAAATATGACATGCTAAAGAGTTGATGTTGGACAAGGAAGACAACGTAATGAGTTATGTTTTGTAACGCCCTACTTGTAACGCCCTCGATGCGGCTATATCTCCCACGTGTCGAGGCACGACTTAGAGGCATAACCGCATTGAAAGCAATGTCGCAAGTGAGGTAATCTTCACACAATCCATGTAATAAATAAAGGGGAAAGATACATAGTTGGCTTACAATCGCCACTTCACACAAGTACATAAATAACATCCATCAAACAGATTACACTCAAGGTCCGACTACGGTACCAAAATGAAAGAAGACTACCCCAAATGCTAACAGATCCCCGGATCACCCAACTGGGCTCCACTACTGATCATCTGGAAAAGAAACATAGTAACGGCCACGTTCCTCATCGAACTCCCAAGTGAGCTCGGTCGCGTCATCTGCACTGACATCGTTGGTACCTGCAACTGAGGTGATAATATCTGTGAGTCACGGGGACTCAGCAATCTCACACCCGCGAGATCAAGACTATTTAAGCTTAAAGGTGGGAAAAGGATAGTGAGGTGGAGCTGCAGCAAGCGACTAGCATGTGGTGGCTATAGCGCAAAAGAGAGCGAGAAGAGAAGGCAAAGCACGGTCGTGAAGCTAGAAGTGATCAAGAAGTGATCCTGAACAACCTACGTCAGACATAACTCCAACAACCGTGTTCACTTCCTGGACCCCGCCGAGAAGAGACCATCACGGTTACACACGCGGTTGATGTGTTTTAGTTAAGGTCAACTTCGGGTTTTCTACAACCGGGCATCAACAAATTCCCATCTGCCTCATAACCGCGGGCACGGCTTTCGAAAGATAATACCCTGCAGGGGTGTCCCAACTTAGCCCATGATAAGCTCTCACGGTCAACGAAGGATATTCCTTCTACCGGGAAAACCCGATCAATCTCGGAATCCCGGACTACAAGACATTTCAACAGCAATAAAACAAGTCCAGCAAAGCCGCCCGATTGTGCCGACAAATCCTGATAGGAGCTGCACATATCTCGGTCTCAGGGCACATCCGGATGAACACTCCGTACAACTAAAACCAGCCCTCGAGTTGCCTCGAGGTGGCGCTGCAAAGGGCTCTAGTTTGGACCAGCAATCGAAGGAGAACTGGCCCGGGGGTTTAAAATAAAGATGACCCTTGAGTCTGCAGAACCCAAGGGAAAAAAAAGGCTAGGTGGCGAATGGTAAAACCAATGTTGGGTCTTGCTGGAAAAGTCTTATTCAAAGCGAACTGTCAAGGGGGTCCCATAAATCACCCAACCGTGTAAGGAACGCAAACTCCGGGAACATAACACCGGTATGACGGAAACTAGGGTGGCAAGAGTGGGACAAAACACCAGGCATAAGGCCGAGCCTTCCACCCTTTACCAAGTATATAGATGCATTAATAAAATAAGAGGTATTGTGATATCCCAACAAGTAAACATGTTCCAACACGGAACAACAAGATCATGTTCCAACAAGGAACAAACTTCATCTTCACCTGCAACTAGCAACGCTATAAGAGGGGCTGAGCAAAAGCGGTAACATAGCCAAACAACGGTTTGCTAGGACATGGATGGTTAGGGGCTGACATGGCAATATAGGAGGCATGATAAAGCAAGTGGTAGGTATCGCAGCATAGGCATAGCAAAAGAGCGAGCAATCTAGCTAGCAAAGATAGAAGTGATTTCGAGGGTATGGTCATCTTGCCTGCAAGGTTCTCAGAGTTGTCGAAAGCTTGGTCCTCGTAAACGTTCTCTACAGGTTCCTCGTTCACGTACTCGTCTCCCGGCTCTACCCAAGACAAGAGAACAAGCAAAGGAACCAAAATCAACCACGATGCAACGCGCAATCAACATGATGCAAAACATGGCATGATATGCGAGAGGTGATATGCAATGCGTATGCATGCTCCGGAAGGACAAGGATGAACAGGGCATAATCTTGGCAAACCAAGCATGCCGCTGGATAGATGAGGTGATTTCGGTTGAAATCGATATAAAGATCACCGGAATCGGATGCACGGTTTGCAAATGGCAAGCAATATAAGAATGACATGAATCTGCCATAAACAGCATGATGTTACTTAGCAAGCAACAAATAATTAAGCTACTGCACCCAAACATGGCAACAAAGCATATGACAGTAATCTACTCAAGATGCACGACAAAAGATGAACACTGAGCTACGGCTCAATCCCATCATAACAGGTTCAAACAAGCATGGCAAAAGTGCAACTTATAACAGATTCACAGACTTGGTGAAAAAACAGCAAGTCAGGAAAACAACATCAGGATGACAAGTTCAGAGCAACTAAACATCATGCTACAGGTTCAGAACATAGCAAAGTAAGGCATGGCATGAATCTACTCATAGCACTTGACAAAAGTCTCTTACTGACCATAAGCCAAAAAGGATCAGAAAATATGATTACACCCATGTCAAATAAGCAAGTTTCGTTACAGGTTTCAGACTTAGCAGAAAACTGGACATGGCAGGAAACTGTTAACGACTAGGCATGTTCGAGAGCTCGATGCACTCACTACAGAGCAAAACATGATAAACTAAGCATACATACATCAAGAAGACATGGCATAGTAACAATACATGGCAAGAGTAACATCATATCATGCAAGGATCAACTACACCAAGCTTGGCAAAATCGAATAACATGTAAACAATCTGCCAGCAACATTTTGAAGCAAAAGTAGAGCTCGATTGTCTCAAGCTATGGCATCCCATAATTGCAAACAAAGGCGTGGATGGATTAAGCAAATACTCAAGTTCAAAACTCCCTTACTGATCATGCTCAAATTATGCACAGATCACTTGGAAACAACAAGAACACATGGCATGATAATAACAAAAGTCAGGGACTTAGTGAAATCACTAAGTCTCTGAAAACAGCAATATCATCATCCCTACTTTGCATGCAATTTCTAGCCACCTCAAGCATCACAAAAATACATAGCAAAATCCTCTGGATAGGTAACATGGCATATTACAAAACACATAAATAGCTCAACCTCATAGGAGGTACACATCAATCATGGCAAAAATGACAAAAGTGCATGTTCAGATAAGATTCAGCAGCTAACATCAACTAGCCCTCTTCTAACAGAAATTCGGGCATCAAGATGGCTTCAAATGAAAATGATGCAATGGAACAAAATGATGTACTCTTCGAAACGAACAAAATGACATATTATACTCGCGAATCGGAGCTACAGATGCAAAGTTATGGCATGTCGAAGTTGCGATGATAATATGCAAACTTGGGGACTTAGAAATATTAAGAGAGAGGAGAGAAGTCAACGGTGGCGCGGAGTTCGAGGTTCGCCGGCGCGGGTCGCCGGAGGAGCGCCGGAGGAGGCGGGGAAGAGATGGATCCGGCCGGATCCGGGCGGATCCGGTGCCGGGGCGGCGGCGCGAGGCGGCGGGGCGGCTCGGGGCGGCGACGCTAGGCGGCTCGGGGCGGCGCGGCGCGACCGGCGCGGCGGCGGGGCGGCGACGGGAGGAGGTCGAGGCGGCGCGGGCGCTCGGGAGCGGCGAAGGGAGGCGCGGGAGCTCCGCGGGCGGCGGTGGCGGCGGACCGGGCCGGCGGGCCCGACGCGGGCCTGGCGGGCCGGCGCGGTGGCGCGGTACGGGCGGCGGAGAGGCGACACGTGGCGCGCTCCCACTGGCCCGGGGCGCGCCGGCGGCGGGCAGGAGAGAGAGGCGCGCGGATCGAGGAGAAAAATTAGGGTTTCGGTGATACTCTCTCAGATTTGGAAGGGGAGGACGTTTTTATAGATAGGAGGAGCTAGGAGGCTCCAAACGGAGTGCGGTTTTCGCCCACGCGATCGTGATCGAACGGCGGAGGACATGGGAGTGACTTAGATGGGTTATTGGGCTGTTTTGAAGGGGTGTTGGGTTGCAACACACACGAGGCCTTCACGGTTACCCGGTTAACCGTTGGAGTACCAAACGAACTCCGATTGACCCGAAACTTGACAGGCGGTCTACCGGTGCTATACCAAGGCCACATGTCAAACCTCGGTCCATTCCGAGAATGTTTAATACCCGCTTACGAAGAAAAGTAAAAGAGGACGCCGGGAGACATAGGAGCGCCGGATTGCAAAACGGACAACGGGAAAGATGCTCGGATTTATGAGAAAAATGCGTATGCGAATGCGATGCACATGATGACATGATATGAAATGCATGACATGACCAAAATGCAAAATGGAGAGAACCCAACCACGGAGGGAATATCATAACACATAGCCGGAAATGGCAAGAGTTGGATTACAAATATGGCAAGTTACATCGGGGGCGTTACATGTTTCCTTATATCTGAGATAAAGTATGTTGTCATGGATCCTCTAACATGTTGATCTTGCCTTTCCCCCTCATGCTAGACAAATTCTCAGCACCAAGTAGAGATACTACTTGTGCTTCCAAATACCCTTAAACCTGTTTTGCCATGAGAGTCCACCATATATACCTATGGATTGAGTAAGATCCTTCAAGTAAGTTGTCATTGGTGCAAAGCAATAATAATTGCTCTAAATATGTATGATTGATTGGTGTGGGAGAAATAAGCTTTATACGATCTTGTTATGTGAAAGTAATAAAAGTGACAGACTGCATAATAAAGGTTCATATCACAAGGGGCAATATAAAGTGACGTTCTTTCGCATTGAGATTTTATGCATCCAACCATAAAAGCGCATGGCAACCTCTGCTTCCCTCTGTGAAGGGCCTATCTTTTATTATTATCCTCTACCACAAGAGTCATGGTGATCTTCACCTTTCCTTTTTCATTTTATCCTTTGGCAAGCCCAGCATGTTGGAAAGAACATGATATATATATATATATATCTAATTGGATGTAGGGGAGCATGAGTTATTATTGTTCACATTACCCTTGAGGTAAAAGGTTGTGGGGCAAAACTATAAGCCCCTATCTTTCTCTGTGTCCGATTTAAAACTCCGTAACCACAAGTATTGCGTGAGTGTTAGCAATTATGAAGGACTAGATGATGGTTGAGTATGTGGACTTGTTTTTAGCTCTGACATAGACTCTTTCTGATGTTATGATAAATTGCAATTGTTTCAATGACTGGGGTTATAGTTTGTTGGTTCTCAATAAGGTTTCTGATTCATACTTTTGCATTGTGAAAAGATCATCACTTGAACATAAGTAATCATATGACAAAATCTATATATGTTGTTGTTATGAGAATAATCATGATGCCTTCATGTCCGTATTTTATTTTTATCGACGCCTCTACCTCTAAACATGAGGACATATTTATTGTTATCGGCTTTTGCTTGAGGACAAGCGAGGTCTAAGCTTGGGGGAGTTGTTACGTCCATTTTGCATCATGCTTTTATATCGATATTTATTGCATTATGGGCTGTTATTTCACGTTATGTCACAATACTTATGACTATTCTCTCTTATTTTACAAGGTTTACATAAGGTGGGAGAATGCAGGCAGTTGGAATTCTGGGCTGGAAAAGGAGCAAATATTAGAGACCTATTCTGCGCAACTCAAAAAGTCCTGAAACTCCACGGAACATCTTAAAATAAGTAAAGAAAAATCCTCGCCAAAGATGAAGGCCAGGGGGCCCACATCTTGCTCACGAAGGTGGGGGGGCGCGCCCCCCTTGGGCATGCCCCCTACCTCGTGGGCCCCCTGGTGGGTCTCCGACGCTCATCTTCTGCTATATGAAGTCCTTCGATGAGAAAAAAATAGCAAGCAACCTTTCGGGACGGAACTCCGCCGCCACGAGGCGGAACCTTGGCGGAACCAATCTAGGGCTCCGGCGGAGCTGTTCTGCCGGGGACACTTCCCTCCGGGAGGGGGAAATAATCGCCATCGTCATCACCAACGCTCCTCTCATCGAGAGAGGGCAATATCCATCAACATCTTCACCAACACCATCTCATCTCCAAACCCTAGTTCATCTCTTGTATCCAATTCTTGTCTCTAAGTCCGGGATTGGTGCTAGTAGGTTGCTAGTAGTGTTGATTACTCCTTGTAGTTGATGCTAGTTGGTTTATTTGGTGGAAGATCACATATTCAGATCCTTTATGCATATTATTACCCCTCTGATTATGAACATGAATATTCTTTGTGAGTAGTTACAGTTGTTCCTGAGGACAAGGGAGAAGTCTTGCTATTAGTAGTCATGTGAATTTGGTATTCGTTTGATATTTTGATGAGATGTATGTTGTCTAGCCTCTAGTGGTGTTATGTGAACGTCGACTACATAACACTTCACCATTATTTGGGCCTAGAGGAAGGCATTGGGAAGTAATAAGTAGATGATGGGTTGCTAGAGTGACAGAAGCTTAAACCCTAGTTTATGCGTTGCTTCGTAAGGGGCTGATTTGGATCCACATGTTTCATGCTATGGTTAGGTTTACCTTAATACTTTTGTTGTAGTTGCGGATGCTTGCAATAGAGGTTAATCATAAGTGGGATGCTTGTTCAAGTAAGAACAACACCCAAGCACCGGTCCACCCACATATCAAATTATCAGAGTACCGAACGCAAATCATATGACCGTGATGAAAACCAGCTTGACGATATTCCCATGTGTCCTCGGGAGCGCTTTTCCTTATATAAGAGTTTGTTCCGGCTTGTCCTTTGCTACAAAAAGGATTGGGCCACCTTGCTGCACTTTATTTACTTTTGTTAATTGTTGCTCATTACAATTTACCTTATCACAAAACTATCTGTTACCACTTATTTCAGTACTTGCAGAGAATACCTTGCTGAAAACCGCTTACCATTTCCTTCTGCTCCTCATTGGGTTCGACACTCTTACTTATCGAAAGGACTACGATAGATCCCCTATACTTGTGGGTCATCAGAGGATGAAAGGCCACGTACACACACAGTTAATAAAAAACGTTTGTGATTTAATTACCTACTATACCCCCGTCCTGGTTTATAAGTATGATTTAACTAATAAAATACGAATGCATGTTGCCAAAGATTATATAGTTGGATTCGTAGTTGAACATAGTTTCCAATTATATATTTTTTATAACATTCATTAACATTTTGTTGGTTAAATTTGAGGGCAAAGTATGGCACATAATATAAAGGGGACTATAGACTAGACGATGGTGGTAGCACACGGCCGCTCTCTACGCAGCGACGCAACTGTTGGCCGGCTTGTAGGCGACCATTTCCTGTGTGTTCAACTGCTCTATGCGTGTGGTTGCTTGCGGTTCAGGCGGCCACGGCGCGCTCTGCTCGCGTCCCGCTGCGCGCTTTGCTCTTGCGTCCCTCCTGGTGCTCTGCCCTCGTCCCTCCACGCGCGCTGCCAGTGTTTGGGGCCGGTGCATGATCACGCACGTTCGTGTGCATGCGGTTGCGCCGGGCGTGGCGCAACGATGCAGTTACCCGCTGCAAAAACTGCCATGCGGACGCACAGACAATCCAGGCCGCCCGGCCCCCATTTATTCTTGCGGCCATTTACCTTATATCTCTCGCGTCACACGACACAATAAGCACACCCACGACGACACATACATATAGGACATCCAAGGGTTCCAATGGTGCTCCCCGTGGCTCCAATGGCGCTCCCAACAGCCGACGGCGACAACAGCGGGTAGTTCACCATGCATCACGTAGTAGACACCCACGTGAGGGGAAGGCCCTCTCGGTGGTGTACACGAATGATCCGGTCTCGGCAGAGAGCTCCATCCAAACTATGGAGTAGTTCCTTGCCGAGGACATGTACCGAGTGGTCGGCTTCGACCTCGAGTACACCATCGGTCGTGCCGGGCACGATCAGAAGGTTGTCGTCGCCCAGTTGTGCGTGCGACCTGGCGTCCTCGTCTACCACTACCACCTTGCCACAAGGCCTTGCGAGCGTTTCTCTAGGTTTATCAATAGCTCCGACTACAGTTTCGCTATGGTGGACACCACCAACGATCTAAAAGCGCTCAAGGTTTTGGACTTGAAATGCCCGAATCTTGTCAACATCCTGCACCACTACAAGGTCTGGGGCACCAACAAAAACAAACTGAACTCCCTAGTTGACCTCGCCTCTGCCATCATCAACCCCTACTACATGAAGGTGAAGAATGAGAGCAATAAGGACAAGAACGCCTGTCACAGTGTGTGGCATGAGAGACTGGATGAACAACATGTCAAGTACGCGTGCATGGACGCGTACACAAGCTACGAGATGTACAGGCGGATCGTTGACATGAGAAAGTGTCTTCTTCCTGCCCCAGACGAGGGATCGAGCCACAAAGCAGTGGCGGGAGCATCACAAGAAGTAGATGACTAGACGATCATTTCTCCTACTTTAGAATGCATGCAATTGTTTATTGAGGTGTGTGCAAATGATTTGTATAGTCACTTATGTAATTGGATGTTTATTTCAGTTATATATATACACACACACACACACACACACACACACACACACACACATGCTATTCTACTGTAGACAGAGCAAATCACACGGCTTATTAGCAGAAATCGTCTCTGTTATTATTGGTCTTCGCACACATTTCTAATTACGGACATGTGTGCCGCGTATCACACACATCTTATTCAGTTGAATCATTTCCATTGTGTTGCCTAATCACACACAGTTCATCCTAGTGAACCGTATGCTGTATATCGCACACGCCTTCATCTGGCTGCCCGTTTCTTTTGTTCCTCCTCATTCCAAACAGTTAATTGAACTGAATCGTATGCCCTGCATCGCACACGCAACTAAAATCTGATCCGTGCTTGATGCATCCGTCATCGCAAACATTTTGCACCTTTTTTGACGGTTTTTACACCACCGTTTGCAATTATCGCATCGCACATAGTTTCATCGAAGGGTCTCTAATCATAGTGTCGCGTTTGGACCATCCTGTAGTAGTGTAATATGCAAGTGTGTTTCATGAGTGGATCAATGATTGATCATAATGGGCTAGGGATAATTTGCTTTAGTGTTGATATTTTGAAAGACATGGTTGCTTGTTGATATGCTTGAGTATTGAAATCTCCATGTCAAAAATAGACTGTTGCTTTGAATCATATAGAAGTCGATATGTCCATGCTACAAAAGAAAAGAATATGTGATGAATATGTTAGGCATCATTCCACATCAAAAATTCTATTTTTCTCATTTAACTACTCGAGGACGAGTAGGAATTAAGCTTGGGGATGCTGATACGTCTCCAACGTATCTACAATTTTTGCTTGTTCCATGCTGTTATATTTCATTCTTGGAGGTTTTACAATCATTTTATAGCAACTTTATATCATTTTTTGGGACTAACCTATTGACATAGTGCCCAGTGCCAGTTGTTGTGTTTTGCTTGTTTTTTCCTTCACATAATATCAGCACCAAATGGAGTCCAAATGCAGCAAACTTTTCTGGAGAACTTTTCTGGACCAGAAGACACCTGTTGGGCCAAAGAAAGACCAAAGGGGGGCTCCGAGGGGAGCACAACCTACCTGGGCGCGCCTGGAGGCCCAGGCGTGCCCTGGTGGGTTATCCCACCTCAGCCGCCTCCCGCATCGCCTCTTTGCTCTATAAGTACCCCGAAAATCCAAAAATCTTAGGGGAGTCGACGAACACAATTCCAGCCACCGGAAGTTCCAGAACCACCAGATCCAATCTAGACATCATCATGGAGGGGTTCATATCTTCATTGGTGCCTCTCCGATAATGTGTGAGTAGTTCATTGTAGACCTTCAGGTCCGTAGTTAGTAGCTAGATGGCTTTCTCTCTCTCTCTCTCTCTCTCTCTCTCTCTCTCTCTCTCTTTTAATTCTCAGTACAATGGTCTCTTAGATATCTATTTGATGTAACATTTTTGCAGTGTGTTTGCTGGGATCCGATGAACTTTGAGTTTATGATCAGATCTATTTTATCCATGAAAGTTATTTGGGTTTTGATATCTTATATGCATGATTACTTATAGCCTCGTATTTCTTCTTTGAATATTTGGTTTAGTTAGCCTGACTAGATCGATTTTTCTTGCCATGGGAAGAGGTGCTTTGTGATGGGTTCGGTCATGCGGTGTTCTTTCCTAGTGAAAGAAGGGGCAACAAGACACGTATTGATCGTTGCCATTAAGGTTAACAAGATGGGGTCCATTCCTACATGAATAGATCTTGTCTACATCATGTCATCGTTCTTCTTGCATTACTCCATTTTTCCATGAACTTAGTACACTAGATGCATGCTGGATAGCGGTCGATGTATGGAGTAATAGTAGTAGATGCAGGCAGGAGTCGGTTTACTAATCTTGGACGTGATGCCTATATAATGATCATTGCCTGGATATCGTTATAGTTATTTGAAGTTCTATCGATTGCCCAACAGTAATATTTTTACCCGCTGTATGCTATTTTTCTCCAGAGAAGCCAATAGTGAAATCTATGGGCCCCGAGTGTATTCTTTATCATATTTGCTTTGAGATCTATTTTTATTTGCTTTTGCTTTCAGATCTATTATTATGAAAACCTAAAAATACCTTCTTGCACTTTCTATTTATGTATTTTAGTTTGTTTCATTGCGAGATCTATTTATCCAAAATCATACAAACCAATCTATGATTCACCCGAGAGGGATTGACAACCCCTCTTACGTGTCTGGTTGCACTTATTTGTTCTTTGTGTGCAGTGTTGGGAATCATAGCATGGAAAACAAAAACAAAATTCTACGCACACGCAATGATATATCCATGGAGATTCATAGCAATGAGGGGAGAGTGTGTCTACGTACCCTCATAGACCATAAGCGGAAGCGGTTCACAACGTGGCTGATGTAGTCGAAGTTCTTTGTGCTTCAACCGATCAAGTTCCGAACGCACGTCACCTCCGCGTTCTGCACATGTTCAGCTCGGTGACGTCCCTTGCCTTCTTGATCCAGCAAGACATCGAGGTAGTAGATGAGTTCTGTCAACACGATGGCGTGGTGATGGTGACGGTGAAGTGATATCCGCAGGGCTTTGCCTAAGCACTACGAAAATATGACCGGGGTATAAATGGTGGAGGGGGGCGCCGCACACGGCTAGGCAATTGTGTGTCCTTGTGTGGCGCTCTCTCCCCACATATATATAGGTGAGAGGGAGGGAGGAGCATCCAAAGGAGGCGCCCAAGTAGGAGGAATCCTACTTGGAGTCCCTCCCAAGCCGTGCCTCTGCCTTATATAGGCGCGGGGAAAAGGCAGGGGAGGGTGGCGCCCCCTTTCCTTTCTCCCAAGAGAGGTAAAGGCAGGAGGGGATAGCCCTCCCCCTTTCCTTGCCTTAGGGCCTGCTGTCCAAAGAAGGGGCGCACCAGGGGCTGGTATGTTCCCCCCTTGGGCCCATTAGGCCCATATCTTTGTCGGGGGTGCCCGAAACTCCTTTCTGGTGAGCCGATAAGTACCTGGTACCCTCCAAAATACTTTTGGTGTCCAAATACCATCGTCCTATATATCAATATTTACCTCTCTACCATTTTGAGACTCCTCGTCATGTCCGTGATCTCATCCGGGACTCCGAACAATATTCGGTCACCAAATCACATAACTCACATAATACTATATCGTCATCGAACGTTAAGCGTGCGGACCCTACGGGTTCAAGAACTATGTAGACATGACCGAGATTCATCTCCGGTCAATAACCAATAGCGGAACCTAGATGCTCATATTGGTTCCTACATATTCTACGAAGATCTTTACGGTCAAACCGTTATGACAACATACGTAATTCCCTTTGTCCATCGGTATGTTACTTGTCCGAGATTCGGTCCTCGGTATCTTCATACCTAGTTCAATCTCGTTATGGCAAGTCTCTTTACTCGTTCCATAATACATCATCTTGTGACTAACTCCTTAGTTGTTTGCTTGGAAGCTTATGATGTGTATTACCGAGAGGGCCCAAAGAGACCTCTCGGATACTCAGAGTGACAAATCCTAATCTCGATCTATGCCAACTCAACAAACACCTTCGGAGATACATATAGAGCATCTTTATAATCACCTAGTTATGTTGTGACGTTTGATAGAACACAAGGCATTCCTCCGGTATCTGGGAGTTGCTTAATCTCATAGTCGAAAGAATAAGTATTTGACATGAAGAAAGCAATAGCAATAAACTGAACGATCATTATGCTAGGCTAACGGGTGGGTCTTGTCCATCACATCATTCTCCTAATGATATGATCCCGTTATCAAATGACAACACATGTCCATGGTTAGGAAACCTTAACCATCTTTGATCAACAAGCATCACCCTTTAATGAGAACGGAAATAATTTGAGAATATAGTAATAGCGAGTTTTCTCATCATGAGTAAAAAGGGTGGCTATGTCATTCAACTTAGTAAGATGTGTCACAACAGTTTCAGTTTCATAACCTTGGAAAGGATCAAATTCAACCAAAGTAATTAACTCTGGGGATACAGAGAATTCATAATCCTTATCATCACTAAAGATAGGTGAGGTAGCAAACTTAGGATCATACTGCATTCTAGCATTCAGAGATTTTTCATTATACTTGCATAATAATTTCTCTAGATCATCTCTATCCTTACAAGCAAGAATATATCTAGTTGTCTCCTCATTCATAACATAACCTTCCGGTACCTTAGGTAATTCATATCTAGGAAGACTAGTTCTAACAGGTGTTTCAGGAGTTTCTGTTTCAAGCTCATCATCAGATTCAACAACATCATGTTGTATCACTCTAGCAATTTGTTCATCAAGAAATTCACCCAGTGGCACATCATTATCATCAAGCAAGATACTAGCATCATCATATGCATCATTCATAGTAGAAGTAGCATCATCAATAACTTGCGACATACCAGGATTAATAACATGTGGTGGTGCTGCAAGTTTACTTATAACAGAAGGTGAATCTAAAGCAGAACTGGATGGCAGTTCCTTACCTCCCCTCGTCTTAGAGGGATAAATCTTAGTCTTAGCATCCTTCAGATTCTTCATACTGATAAATTGATAATAATCCCAAGTGACTCAACAAATATAGCTATGCTCCCCAGCAACGGCACCAGAAAAAGGTCTTGATAACCCATAAGTATAGGGGATCACAACAGTTTTCGAGGGTAGAGTATTCAACCCAAATTTATAGATTCGACACAAGGGGAGCGAAAGAATATTTGAAGGTATTAGCATCTTAATTGTCAATTCAACCACACCTAGAGGTTAATTATCTGCAGCAAAGTGATCAGTAGCAAAGTAGTATGATAGTTTTGATAATAGTGACAGCAGCAACGGTAATGGTAAAAGTGATAGCAGTAATTTCATAGCAAGTGTAACAGTGATGATAGCAATAGTAATGCAGCAAGATCAATAAGGATAAATTTGTAGGCATTGGATTGGTAACTTGTTGGATGATATTCATCATGTGACAGTTATAACCTAGGGCGATACAACACTAGCTCCAGTTCATCGTTATAATGTAGGCATGTATTTCGTAAATAGTCATACGTGCTTTATTAAAAGAACTTGCATCACATCTTTTGTCCTACCCTCCCGTGACAGCGGGGTCCATATTGGAAACTAAGGGATATTAAGGCCTCCTTTTAATAGTGAACCGAAACAAAGCATTAACACATAGTGAATACATGAACTCCTCAAACTACGGTCATCACCGAGAGTGGGCCCGGTTGTTGTCACTCCAGGGTTGTCGGATCATATCACGTAGTTGGTGACTATAACTTGCAAGATCGGATCTAAAACATGAATATAATGATGAATTCATAAACGGTTCAGATATGAGTTCATGTCACCCGGGCCCAAAGTGACAAGCATTAAGCATGGCAAAGTCATAGCAACATCAATCTAAGAACATAGTGGATACTAGGGATCAAGCCCTGACAAAACTAACTCGATTACATGATGAATCTCATCCAACTCCTCACCGACCAGTGAGCCTACGAAATAATTACTCACTCTCGGTGGGGAGCATCATGGAGTTGGCGATGGAGATTGGTTGGTGATGACGAAGAACAAAGATCCCCCTCTCTGGAGCCCCAAACGGACTCCAGATCTGCCTTCTCGAGGAAGAATAGGGCTTGGCGGCTCCATCTCGTGGATCGCGACAACCCCGGAGTGACAACAACCGGGCCCACTCTCGGTGATGACCGTAGTTTGAGGAGTTCATGTATTCACTATGTGTTAATGCTTTGTTCCGGTTCTCTATTAAAAGGAGGCCTTAATATCCCTTAGTTTCCAATATGGACCCCGCTGCCATGGGAGGGTAGGACAAAACATGTCATGCGAGTTCTTTTAATAAAGCACGTATGACTATTTACGGAATACATGCCTACATTATATCGATGAACTGGATCTAGTGTCGTATCGCGCTAGGTTATAACTGTCACATGATGAATATCATCCAACAAGTCACCGATCCAATGCCTACGAATTTATCCTTATTGATCTTGCTGCGTTACTATTGCTATCATCACTGTTACACTTGCTACAAATTATTGCTATCACTATTACTGTTACCGTTGTAGCTGTCATTACTATCAAACTATCAAACTACTTTGCTACTGATCACTTTGCTGCAGATAATTAATCTCCAGGTGTGGTTGAATTGGCAAATCAGCTGCTAATACCTTCAAATATTCTTTGGCTCCCCTTGTGTCGAATCTATAAAGTTGGGTTGAATACTCTACCCTCGAAAATTGTTGCTGTTGGGAATCGTAGCAGAAATTAAATTTTTTCTACGCATCACCAAGATCTATCCATGGAGTATTCTTGCAACGAGGGGATAGGAGAGCATCTACATACCACTTGTAGATCGGAACGGAAGCATTCAAGGAGAACGTGGATGATGGAGTCGTACTCGCCGTGATCCGAATCACCGATGACCAGCGCCGAAAGGACGGCACCTCCGCGTTCAACACACGTACGGTCGGGATAATGTCTCCTCCTTCTTGATCCAGCAAGGGGGAAGGAGAGGTCGATGAAGATCCAGCAGCACGACGGCGTGGTGGTGGATGCAGCAGAGTTCCAGCAGGGCTTCGCCAAGCAACTACGGAGAGAGGGAGAGGTGTAACGGGGAGAGGGAGGCGCCAAGGCTGCAGGCTACAGCTGCCCTCCCTCCCCCCCTTTATATAGGCCCCCTAGGGGGGGGAGCGCCGGCCCTAGAGATCCATCTCCAGGGGGGGCCGACGGCCAGGGGGGAAGGCTTGCCCCCCAAGCCATGTGGGGCGCCCCCTGCCCTAGGGTTTCCAACCCTAGGCGCAGGGGGGAGGCCCATGGGGGGGCGCACCAGCCCACTATGGGCTGGTTCCCTCCCCACTTCAGCCCACGGGGCCCTCCGGGATGGGTGGCCCCACCCGGTGGACCCCCGGGACCCATCTGGTGGTCCCGGTACAATACCGGCGACCCCCAGATCATTCCCGATGGCCGAAACGACACTTCCTATATACAATTCTTTACCTCCGGACCACTCCGGAACCTCTCGTGACATCCGGGATCTCATCCAGGACTCCGAACGACCTTCGGTTTGCTGCATACTAATATCTTTAAAAACCCTAGCGTCACCGAACCTTAAGTGTGTAGACCCTATGGGTTCGGGAGACATGCAGACATGACCGAGACGATCTGCGGTCAATAACCAACAGGGGGATCTGGATACCCATGTTGGCTCCCACATGCTCCTCGATGATCTCATCGGATGAACCACGATGTCGAGGACTTGATCAATCCCGTATTCAATTCCCTTTGTCTATCGGTACGATACTTGCCCGAGATTCGATCGTCGGTATACCGATATCTTGTTCAATCTCGTTACCGGCAAGTCTCTTTACTCGTTTCCGTAATACATCATCCCGTGAACAACACCTTGATCACATTGAGCTCATTATGATGATGTCTTACCGAGTGGGCCCAGAGATACCTCTCCGTCACACGGAGTTACAAATCCCAGTCTCGATTCATGCCAACCCAACAGATACTTTCGGAGATACCTGTAGTGCACCTTTATAGTCACCCAGTTACGTTGTGACGTTTGATACACCCAAAGCATTCCTACGGTATCCGGGAGTTGCATAATCTCATGGTCTAAGGAATGATACTTGACATTCAGAAAAGCTCTAGCAAACGAACTACACGATCTTTGTGCTATGCTTAGGTTTGGGTCTTGTCCATCACATCATTCTCCTAATGATGTGATCCCGTTATCAATGACATCCCCATGTCCATAGTCAGGAAACCATGACTATCCATTGATCAATGAGCTAGTCAACTAGAGGCTTACTAGGGACACATTGTGGTCTATGTATTCACACATGTATTATGATTTCCGAACAATACAATTATAGCATGAACAATAGACAATAATCATGAACAAGGAAATATAATAATCCATTTATTATTGCCTCTAGGGCATATTTCCAACAGTCTCCCACTTGCACTAGAGACAATAGTCTAGTTACGTTGTGATGAATCGCACACCCATGGAATTTTGGTGTTGATCATGTTTTGCTCTAGGGAGAGGTTTAGTCAACAGATCTGCCACATTCAGGTCCGTATGTACTTTACAAATCTCTATGTCTCCATTTTGAACACTCTCACGAATGGAGTTGAAGCGACGCTTGATATGCCTGGTCTTCCTGTGAAACCTGGGCTCCTTCGCAAGGGCAATTGCTCCAGTGTTGTCACAGAAGAGAGTCATCGGGTCCGACGCATTGGGTATGACTCCTAGGTCGGTAATGAACTCCTTCACCCAGACTGCTTCTTGTGCTGCCTCCGAGGCTGCCATATACTCTGCTTCACATGTAGATCCCGCCACGATGCTTTGCTTGCAACTGCACCAGCTTACTGCCCCTCCATTCATAATATACACGTATCCGGTTTGTGACTTGGAGTCATCCAGATCTGTGTCGAAGCTAGCGTCGACGTAACCCTTTACGACGAGCTCTTCGGCACCTCCATAAACAAAGAAACATATCCTTGGTCCTTTTCAGGTACTTCAGGATGTTTTTGACCGCTGTCCAGTGTTCCTTGCCGGGATTACTTTGGTACCTACCTACCAAACTTACGGCAAGGTTTACATTGGGTCTGGTACATAGCATGGCATACATAATAGACCCTATAGCTGAGGCATAGGGGATGACACTCATCTCTTCTATATCTTTTGCCGTGGTCGGGCATTGAGCCGTGCTCAATCGCACACCTTGCAATACAGGCAAGAACCCCTTCTTGGACTGATCCATTTTGAACTTCTTCAAAATCTTGTCAAGGTACGTACTTTGTGAAAGACCGATGAGGCGTCTCGATCTATCCCTATAGATCTTGATGCCTAATATATAAGCAGATTCTCCAAGGTCCTTCATTGAAAAACACTTGTTCAAACAGGCCATTATGCTTTCCAAGAATTCTATATCATTTCCCATCAATAGTATGTTATCCACATACAATATGAGAAATGCTACGGAGCTCCCACTCACTTTCTTGTAAACGCAGGCTTCTCCATAAGTCTGCATAAACCCAAACGCTTTGATCATCTCATCAAAGCGAATGTTCCAACTCCGAGATGCTTGCACCAGCCCATAGATAGAGCGCTGGAGCTTGCATACTTTGTTAGCATTCTTAGGATCGACAAAACCTTCCGGCTGCATCATATACAATTCTTCCTTAAGGAAGCCGTTAAGGAATGCCGTTTTGACGTCCATTTGCCATATCTCATAATCATAGTATGCGGCAATTGCTAACATGATTCGGACGGACTTCAGCTTTGCTACGGGAGAGAAAGTCTCATCATAGTCAACCCCTTGAACTTGCCGATAACCCTTAGCGACAAGTCGAGCTTTATAGATGGTCACATTACCATCCACGTCTGTCTTCTTCTTAAAGATCCATTTATTTTCTATGGCTCGCCGATCATCGGGCAAGTCATTCAAAGTCCATACTTTCTTTTCATACATGGATTCTATCTCGGATTTCATGGCTTCTAGCCATTTGTCGGAATTTGGGCCCGCCATCGCTTCTTCATAGTTCGAAGGTTGACCGTTGTCCAACAACATGATTTCCAGGACAGGGTTGCCGTACCACTCTGGTGTGGAACGCGTCCTTGTGGACCTACGAAGTTCAGTATGAGCTTGATCAGAAGTATCTTGATCATCATCATTAACCTCCTCTTGAATCGGTGCAGGTGCCACAGGAACATTTTCCTGAGCTGCGCTACTCTGATTTTCAAGAGGTAGTACTTCATCAAGTTCTACTTTCCTCCCACTTACTTCTTTCGAGAGAAACTCTTTCTCTAGAAAGGACCCGTTCTTGGCAACAAAGATCTTGCCTTCGGATCTGAGGTAGAAGGTATACCCAACTATTTCTTTGGGATATCCTATGAAGACGCATTTTTCTGATTTGGGTTCGAGCTTTTCAGGTTGAAGTTTCTTGACATAAGCATCGCAACCCCAAACTTTCAGAAACGACAGCTTAGGTTTCTTTCCAAACCATAATTCATACGGTGTCGTCTCAACGGATTTTGACGGAGCCCTATTTAAAGTGAATGCGGCTATCTCTAGAGTGTATCCCCAAAATGATAGCTGTAGATCTGTAAGAGACATCATAGACCGCACCATATCCAATAGAGTGCGATTACGACGTTCGGACACACCGTTACGCTGAGGTGTTCCAGGCGGCGTGAGTTGTGAAACGATTCCACATTTTCTTAAGTGTGTGCCAAATTCCTGACTTAAATATTCTCCCCCACGATCTGATCGTAAGAACTTTATCTTTCTGTCACGTTGATTCTCAACCTCACTCTAAAACTCCTTGAACTTTTCAAAGGTCTCAGACTTGTGTTTCATCAAGTAGACATACCCATATCTACTCAAATCATCAGTGAGAGTGAGAACATAACGATAGCCTCCGCGAGCCTCAACGCTCATTGGACCACACACATCTGTATGTATGATTTCCAACAAGTTGGTTGCTCGCTCCATTGTCCCTGAGAATGGAGTCTTGGTCATTTTGCCCATGAGGCATGGTTCGCACGTGTCAAATGATTCATAATCGAGAGACTCTAAAAGTCCATCAGCATGGAGCTTCTTCATGCGCTTGACACCAATGTGACCAAGGTGGCAGTGCCACAAGTATGTGGGACTATCGTTATTAACTCTACATCTTTTGGTATTCACACTATGAATATGCGTAACATCACGTACGAGATTCATTAAGAATAAACCATTAACCATCGGAGCATGACCATAAAACATATCACTCATATAAATAGAACAACCATTATTCTCGGATTTAAATGAGTAGCCATCTCGTATT
Organism: Aegilops umbellulata; assembly: GCA_032464435.1. Classification (NCBI taxonomy): domain Eukaryota; kingdom Viridiplantae; phylum Streptophyta; class Magnoliopsida; order Poales; family Poaceae; genus Aegilops; species Aegilops umbellulata. The sequence goes on from CP136055.1 coordinate 262,405,100, forward strand.
AAACGAGATCCAGATACAATGTTCATGCTCAAACTTGGCACTAAATAACAATTATTGAGGTTTAAAACTAATCCCGTAGGTAAATGTAGAGGTAGCGTGCCGACGGCGATCATATCGACCCTGGAACCATTCCCGACGCGCATCGTCACCTCGTCCTTCGCCAGTCTCCGTTTATTCCGCAGCTCCTGTTTTGAGTTACAAATGTGAGCAACGACACCGGTATCAAATACCCAGGAGCTACTACGAGCACTGGTAAGGTACACATCAATTACATGTATATCACATATACCTTTAGTGTTGCCGGCCTTCTTATCTGCTAAGTACTTGGGGCAATTCCGCTTCCAGTGACCAGTTCCCTTGCAATAAAAGCACTCAGTTTCAGGTTTGGGTCCATTCTTTGACTTCTTCCTGGCAACTGATTTACCAGGCGCGGCAACCTCCTTGCCGTCCTTCTTGAAGTTCTTCTTGCCCTTGCCTTTCTTGAACTTAGTGGTTTTATTCACCATCAACACTTGATGTTCCTTTTTGATCACCACCTCTGCATATTTCAGCATTGAATACAACTCGGGAATGGTCTTTTCCATCCCTTGCATATTGTAGTTCATCATGAAGCTCTTGTAGCTAGGTGGGAGTGACTGAAGGATTCTGTCAATGACCGCCTCATCCGGGAGATTAACTTCCAGCTGAGTCAAGCGGTTGTGCAACCCAGACATCTTGAGTATGTGTTCACTGACAGAGCTATTTTCCTCCATCTTACAGCTAAAGAACTTGTCGGAGACATCATATCTCTCGACCCGGGCATGAGCTTGAAAAATCAATTTCAGCTCCTCGAACATCTCATATGCTCCGTGTTGCTCAAAACACTTTTGGAGCCCCGGTTCTAAGCTGTAAAGCATGCCGCACTGAACGAGGGAGTAATCATCAGCACGAGACTGATGGGCGTTCATAACGTCCTGGTTTGCTGGGAATGGTGCATCACCTAGCGGTGCTTCTAGGACATAATCTTTCTTGGCAGCTATGAGGATGATCCTCAGGTTCCGGACCCAGTCCGCATAGTTGCTGCCATCATCTTTCAGCTTGGTTTTCTCTAGGAACGCGTTGAAGTTGAGGGTGACATTAGCGTGGGCCATTTGATCTACAAGACATATTGTAAAGATTTAGACTAAGTTCATGATAATTAAGTTCATCTAATCAAATTAATGAATGAACTCCCACTCAGATTTGACATCCCTCTAGTCATCTAAGTGATACATGATCCGAGTCAACTAGGCCGTGTCCGATCATCATGTGAGACGGACTAGTCATCATCGGTGAACATCTCCATGTTGATCGTATCTTCTATACGACTCATGTTCGACCTTTCGGTCCTCCGTGTTCCGAGGCCATGTCTGTACATGCTAGGCTCGTCAATCCAACCTAAGTGTATTGCGTGTGTAAATCTGGCTTACACCCGTTGTATGCGAACGTAAGGACCTATCACACCCGATCATCACGTGGTGCTTCGGAACGAAGAACCTTAGCAACGGTGCACAGTTAGGGAGAACACATTTTGATATTTTAATGAGGGATCATCTTATTTGTGCTACCGTCGTTCTAAGCAAATAAGATGTAAAACATGATAAACATCACATGCAATCAAATAGTGACATGATATGGCCAACATCATTTCGCTCCTTTGTTCTCCATCTTCGGGGCGCCATGTTCACCGTCGTCACCGGCATGACACCATGATCTCCATCATCATGATCTCCATCATCGTGTCTTCGCGAAGTTGTCACGTCAACTATTACTTCTACTACTATGGCTAACGCTTTAGCAATAAAGTAAAGTAATTACATGACGATTTAAGTTGACACGCAGGTCATAAATAAATAAAGACAACTCCTATGGCTCCTGCCGGTTGTCATACTCATCGACATGCAAGTCGTGATTCCTATTACAATAACAAGATCATCTCATACATCACATGATTCATCACAACTTCTGGCCATATCACATCACAAAGCAATTGCTGCAAAAACAAGTTAGACGTCCTCTAATTATTGTTGCAAGTTTTTACGTGGCTGTTATAGGTTGCTAGCAAGAACGTTTCTTACCTACGTTAAAACCACAACGTGAATTGTCAATCTCTATTTACCCTTCATAAGGACCCTGTTCATCGAATCCGATCCAACTAAAGTGGGAGAGACAGACACCCGCCAGCCACCTTATGCAACTAGTGCATGTCAGTCGGTGGAACCGGTCTCACGTAAGCGTACGTGTTAGGTTGGTCCGGGCCGCTTCATCCCATAATACCGCTGAACCAAGATAGGACTAGTAACGGCAAGAAGAATTGACAATTCGACGCCCACAACTACTTTGTGTTCTACTCGTGCATAGAAACTACGCATAGACCTAGCTCATGATGCCACTGTTGGGAATCGTAGCAGAAATTAAAATTTTTCTACGCATCACCAAGATCTATCCATGGAGTATTCTAGCAATGAGGGGATAGGAGAGCATCTACATACCACTTGTAGATCGCAATGGAAGCGCTCAAGGAGAACATGGATGATGGAGTCGTACTCGCCGTGATCCGAATCACCGATGACCAGCGCCGAAAGGACGACACCTCCGCGTTCAACACACGTACGGTCGGGATAACGTCTCCTCCTTCTTGATCCAGCAAGGGGGAATGAGAGGTCGATGAAGATCCAGCAGCACGACGTCGTGGTGGTGGATGCAGCAGAGTTCCAGCAGGGCTTCGCCAAGCAACTACGGAGAGAGGGAGAGGTGTAACGGGGAGAGGGAGGCGCCAAGGCTGCAGGGTACAGCTGCCCTCCTTCCCCCCCTTTATATAGGCCCCCTAGGGGGGGGGCGCCGACCCTTGAGATCCATCTCTAGGGGGGGGCGGCGGCCAGGGGGGAAGGCTTGCCCCCCAAGCCATGTGGGGCGCCCCCTGCCCTAGGGTTTCCAACCCTAGGCACAGGGGGAGGCCCATGGGGGGCGCACCAGCCCACTATGGGCTGGTTCCCTCCCCACTTCAGCCCACGGGGCCCTCCGGGATGGGTGGCCCCACCCGGTGGACCCCCGGGACCCATCTGGTGGTCCCGGTACAATACCGGCGACCCCCAGATCATTCCCGATGGCCGAAACGACACTTCCTATATATAATTCTTTACCTCTGGACCACTCCAGAACCTCTCGTGACGTCCGGGATCTCATCCGGGACTCCGAACGACCTTCGGTTTGCTGCATACTAATATCTTTAACAACCCTAGCGTCACCGAACCTTAAGTGTGTAGACCCTACGGGTTCGGGAGACATGCAGACATGACCGAGACAATCTCCGGTCAATAACCAACAGCGGGATCTGGATACCCATGTTGGCTCCCACATGCTCCTCGATGATCTCATCGGATGAACCACGATGTCGAGGACTTAATCAATCCCGTATTCAATTCCCTTTGTCTATCGGTACGATACTTGCCCGAGATTCGATCGTCGGTATACCGATACCTTGTTCAATCTCGTTACCGGCAAGTCTATTTACTCGTTCCCGTAATACATCATCCCGTGAACAACACCTTGATCACATTGAGCTCATTATGATGATGTCTTACCGAGTGGGCCCAGAGATACCTCTCCGTCACACGAAGTGACAAATCCCAGTCTCGATTCATGCCAACCCAACAGATACTTTTGGAGATACCTGTAGTGCACCTTTATAGTCACCCAGTTACGTTGTGACGTTTGATACACCCAAAGCATAACTACGGTATCCGGGAGTTGCATAATCTCATGGTCTAAGGAATGATACTTGACATTCAGAAAAGCTCTAGCAAACGAACTACACGATCTTTGTGCTATGCTTAGGTTTGGGTCTTGTCCATCACATCATTCTCCTAATGATGTGATCCCATTATCAATGACATCCCCATGTCCATAGTCAGGAAACAATGACTATCCATTGATCAACGAGCTAGTCAACTAGAGGCTTACTAGGGACACATTGTGGTCTATGTATTCACACATGTATTATGATTTCCGAACAATACAATTATAGCATGAACAATAGACAATTGTCATGAACAAGGAAATATAATAATCCATTTATTATTGCCTCTAGGGCATATTTCCAACAGTTGCTATCCCCTATACTTGTGGGTTATCATCGTCCTCGGGCATCTCAAGTATAACTAAGTCAGTCAAAATAGTAACATTAGCAACAACAACAGCACATCTTCGCAAATACCGATAGGTATGGCTGTTGATTTGTTAGCCATTTGCAAAGATATTTCAGTAGGTGTGAGTTTATTCAAGTCAAGTCTATTATATAAAGAGAAAGGCATAACACTAACACCAGCTCATAAATCACACAAAGCAATTTTCACATAATTTCTCTTTATGGAGCAAGGTATAGTTGGTATTCCCGGATCTCCAAGTTTTTTAGGTACTCCATCTTTAAAAGTATAATTAGCAAGCATAGTGGAGATTTCAGCTTCCGGTCTTTTTTTCTTATTGGTGATGATGTCTTTCATATACTTTGCATAAGGAGGCATTTTAAGGATATCAGTCAAGCGAGTACGCAAAAAGACTGGCCTCAGCATTTCAGCAAAGCGTTCAAATTCTTCATCATCTTTCTTTTTAATTGACTTGGGTGGAAAAGGCATAGGTTTTTGAACCAATGGTTCTCTTTCTTTACCGTGTTTTCTAGCAATAAAGTCTCTTTTGTCATATCGTGTATTCTTAGGTTGTGGGTTATCAAGATCAACTGGAGGTTCTATTTCAACATCATTATCTGGTTCGTTTACATTGTTTGGTTGAGTATCTTCATGAACACTAAAATTATCTTTTTCATTATCACTAGGTGAATGTTCATTACCAGATTGAGTTTCAGCATCAGAGATAGAAACATCATTATCATTATCAGGAGGTTTTTCTATTTCAGGTTCACTAGGGGCATGCAAAGTCCTATCATTTTTCTTTTTGTTCTTCTTTTATAAGAACTAGGTGCAGTGGTGTTGTTCCGTTGTGAATCATGTTCAATTATTTTTGGGTGTCCCTCAGGATAAAGTAGTTCCTGTGTCATTTTACCTCCTCTAGTTGCAACTCTAGCAGCAAAGTCATGTATATTATTATTCATTTCATCAAGCATCTCTCTTTGAGATTTAGTAACTAGTTCTAACTGGGTTTGAACCATAGAAGCCTGTTTTCTAACACCTCTCACATCATCAGAGATTCTAAATAACAAGTCACTCAAGTGAGCAATCATATCAGAATTATATTTCAATTGTTTCATAACATTTGCATTGAAGTGATCTTATTTTCTAATGTAGTTTTCAAACTCATAAAGGTATTGGCTAGGGTGCATATTGTGAGGATTTTCATTATCATTGAACTTCATTAGAGAATCTACCTCTACCACCTTAGGTGGTGGTGGTGTATTAAGACAATGTATTTCTTCAATAGGAGGTAAATTTTTAACATCCTCAGCTTTAATACCTCTTTCCTTCATAGATTTCTTTGCCTCTTGCATACACTAGTAGAAAACAGGGCTTTGGTCCAGGACGGGCCAACCCATTAGTCCCGATTCAGTCACGAACCGGGACCCATGGGGGCAACGGTCCCGATTCGTGAGGCTAGGGGGCCGACCGGGCCTCGTGCGGCTTTGGTCCCGGTTCGTCTGGACCCTTTGGTCCTGGTTCTAGACGAGACCAATGGGCCTCGCTCCTGGCCCACGACCATTGGTCCCAGTTCGTGGCTGGAACCGGAACCAAAGGGGATCCTTTAGTCCCGGTTCCAGCCACGAACCGGGACCAATGAGATGCCTATATATACCCCCCTCGCCCGCGAGCAGAGCGCTCCACTGCTCTGTTTTTCTTGCCAGCCGTTGGAGAGCTTTGTGGTGCTCTAGCTCACCTCCTATGCACATGAGGTGTTCGATGAAATGCCCGAGCCACACTTAAGCTTTCTCCTCTCGAAGCACCTTGTCCAAGCTCTATTTTCCTCGAGATTTGTCTAGGTTTGGCGGTCTGTCCTTTCCCGTCCCCGTCCTCACCGTCGTCGATCGCCCGCGCCGATCTCGTCGCCGGCACCACCGTGGTGAGCCTCTTGATCTTATCTTCTTTCTAAAAGAAAAAAACTTCTTACTTGTATGATTTAGATAGATACTTGTGTAGTTTTCTTACTTTTATTATTGTTTGTTATTATATAGTGCGATGGTTTTGGTATCCGCCTCCGTCGGCCCTCGTCCTCTCTATGATTCGGATGTGGTATATATTATCTTTTATAACTATTTGGTTCATTTATTGTTTATGACAATTATGCCAACCAACGTGACATAGATTTTTTTATCTAGGAGGTATGTGAACCGGAAATTCCAACCGACTTGTCGAGAGGTTAAATTTAGTTGAAGAAGAAAACAATTACTTGAAGGAAAAAATAAAAAAAATTGAGGAGGGGAAGATGATATTGGAGTTGTATGTTGCGGATGTCGTCGATGATCACAATATCAAGATGGATGGAATGCTCTTGAAGATTAGAAAGATTAGAAAATATGCCATTCATATCGAGGCTTGGTATCATTATGCCGTTGGATCAATTGTTACCGTCATTGCGATTATGATCGCATTTGTTGTTGCGTTGAAATGTTTTACATAGTTTCAATGTATGGTTTAATTAGATGCTCTGAAGAACTATGTATGTACTTTGGTTTTAATGTGATGATGAACTTCTATTAATTTGGTCACTTATCTATTCATGATGTTCTGTAATGGTTTTTGACACACTTAATTATATATAATGCACGCATATGAACCGACAATGGATGTTCAGTAACAGACGCACCTCCGAGTACATTGAGGGCCTGCATAATTTTCTCGTAGTGGCTGAGGCAAACAAGCAGAATGGTTTTATGTGTCGTCCATGCCCTAGCTGTGGGAATACAGGGTCTTACTCTGACTCTAAAACCCTTCACACCCACCTGCTTTATAAGGGTTTCATGTCACACTATAATGTTTGGACCAAGCACGGAGAAAGAGGGGTTATGATGGAAGACAACGAAGAAGAAGAGGATGATGACAACTATGTGCCCCCTGAATACGGTGATGCTGCAGCGGGGGAAGCTAAAGATCAAGAGGAACCAGATGATGTGCCCGATTGTAACGCCCTCGATGCGGCTATATCTCCCACGTGTCGAAGCACTACTTAGAGGCATAACCGCATTGAAAGCAATGTCGCAAGTGAGGTAATCTTCACACATCCCATGTAATACATAAGGGAAAGAGATACATAGTTGGCTTACAATCGCCACTTCACAATCAAGGTCCGACTACGGAACCAAAATAAAAGAAGACTACCCCAAATGATACACAGATCCCCGATCGTCCCGACTGGGCTCCACTACTGATCAACTGAAACGAAACAACACAATGAACAAGATCTTCATCGAGCTCCTCCTTGAGCTCGGGTGCGTCACCTGCACGGTTTTATCGGCACCTGCAAACTGGTTTTGGAAGTATCTGTGAGCCACGGGGACTCAGCAATCTCACACCCGCGAGATCAAGACTATTTAAGCTTAAAGGTAGGACAGGGTAGTGAGGTGGAGCTGCAGCAAGCGACTAGCATATCTGGTGTCTAACATACGCAAATGAGAGCGAGAAGAGTAGGCAAAAGCACGGTCGAACAACTATGATCAAGAAGTGATCCTGAAACTACTTACGGCAAACATAACTCCAACACCGTGTTCACTTCCCGGACTCCGCCGAGAAGAGACCATCACGGTTACTCACGCGGTTGATGTATTTTAATTAAGATCAACATCGGGTTTTCTACAACCGGACATTAACAAATTCCCATCTGCCACATAACCGTGGGCACGGCTTTCGAAAGTTCAAACCCTGCAGGGGTGTCCCAACTTAGCCCATGATAAGCTCTCGCGATCAACGAAGGATATTCCTTCTCCCCGGGATGACCCGATCAGTCTCGGAATCCCGGCTACAAGACATTTCGACAGTAATAAAACAAGACCAGCAAAGCCGCCCGATGCGCCGACATCCCGATAGGAGCTGCACATATCTCGTTCTCAGGGCAACACCGGATGAGCAGTACGTACGACAACCGACGATACCCCAAGTTGCCTCAGGGCGGCACCGCAAGTGGCTCTGGTTTGTACCAACACTTAGACAAGCATTGGCCCGGGGGGCTAAATAAAGATGACCCTCGAGAGAGGGACTCCCAAGGGAAAAGTAGGTAGTGGTGAGGCAAATGGTAAAACCAAGGTTGGGCCTTGCTGGAGGAGTCTTATTCAAAGCGAACTGTCAAGGGGTTCCCATAAATCACCCGACCGCGTTAGGGACGCAAAATCCGGGAACATAATACCGATATGACGGAAACTAGGGCGGCAAGAGTGGAACAAAACACCAGGCATAAGGCCGAGCCTTCCACCCTTTAACAAGTATATACATGCATTAGTTAAATAAGATATATTCTGATATCCCAACAAGTAAACATGTTCCAATCAAGGAACAACATCTCCATGTTCCAACAAGGAACAAACTTCATCTTCACCTGCAACTAACAATGCTATAAGAGGGGCTGAGCAAAAGCGGTAACATAGCCAAACAACGGTTTGCTAGGACAAGGTGGGTTAGAGGCTTGGTTTAACAATATGGGAGGCATGATAAGCAAGTGGTAGGTATCGCAGCATAGGCATAGCAAAAGAGCGAGCAACTAGCAAGCAAAGATAGAAGTGATTTCGAGGGTATGGTCATCTTGCCTGCAAGGTTCTCATGGTTGTCGAAAACTTGATCCTCGTAAGTGTTCTCAACAGGTTCCTCGGTCACGTACTCGTCTCCCGGCTATACCCAAAACAAGATCACGAGCAAAGGAACAACTATCAACCACGATGCAATGCACAAACAACATGATGCAAAACATGGCATGATATGCGAGATGTGATATGCAATGCATATGCGTGCGCGGGAAGGGAAAAGATGAACAAGGCATAATCTTGGCAAACCAAGTATGCCACTGGAAAGGTGAGGTGATTTCGGTGGAAATCGATATAAAGATCACCGGAATCGGATGCACGGTTTGCAAATGACAAGCAAAACAAGAATGATAAGATTCTGCCATTGACAGCATGATGCTACTTAGCAAGCAACAAAAAAATAAGCTACTGCACCGAAACATATCAGAAAAGCATATGACAGTGATCTACTCAAGATGCTTGACAAAATATGAACACTGAGATACGGCTAAATCAAAACACAACAGGTTCAAACAAGCATGGCAAAAGTGCAAAAGATAACAGGTTCACAGACTTAGTGAAAATACTATCATGCCAGAAATTAACATCAGGATGACATGTTTAGAACAAGGAAACGACCTTCTACAGGAACTGAATATAACAAAACAAGACATGACATGAATCTACTCAAAACATAGAACAAAAGTCCCTTAATGACCATTAGCCAAAAAGGTCCAGAAAATATAATAACACCCATGTCAATTAAGCAAGTTTCGATACAGTTTTCGGACTTAGCAGAAAACTGGACATGTCAAAAACAGATAACAAGTAGGCATGTTTACGAGCTCGATGCACTCACTACAGAGCATTTCATGATACACTAAGCATACATCCATCAATAAGACATGGCATAGGAGCTAGACATTGCAACAATAACATCATATCATGCAAGGATCAACTACAACAAGCTTGGCAAAATCGAATAACATGTAAACAATCTGCCAGGAACATTTTATAGCAAAAGTTGAGCTTGATTGACTCAAGCTATGGCTCTCCATAATTACAAAAAAAGGCACGGATGGATATAGAAAATCCATATGTTCAAAACACCCTTACTGATCATGCTCAAAAGAGGCATAGATCTCTCTGAAACAACATGAACACATAGCATAAAAATAACAGCAAGGCATGACTTAGTGAAAATACTAAGTCCCTGAAATCAGCAACAATATGATCCCTAGTTTGCATGCTTGTGCTAGTCACCACAAAGATCACAAAAATACATGGCATACACCCCTGTAAAGATGGCATGGCATACTACAAAACACATGTAGGACTCAACTTCATAGGATGCACACATCAATCATGGCAAAAATGACAAAAGTGCAAGTTCTGGTAAGAATCTTCTACTAACATCACATATCCCTCTTCCAACAGCATTTAGGGCATCAAGATGAGCTCAAAAGAGAATGATGCAATGAGATTAAATGATGTACTCATCGAGGTGAACAATTTGAAATATTACACGCACGAAACGGAGCAGTATGCAGCAAGTTATGATGCGATGAACATGGCACATAGTGATAGAATTACGGGACTTAGTAGAAAAACAACCTTGAGAAAAAGTCAACCGCGATTTCGAATCTGAGATCCAGATCCAGCCGGGCGCGGATCCCGAGGTTCGCCGGCCGGAGTTCGTCGGGAAGGCGCCGGAGTCGAGGGAGAGAGGCGGCCGGGGTGCGCCGGCGACGAGGAGGACCCGGGCGGCGGGGCCGGCTGCGGGCGTGCTAGGGCGCGCAGCGCCCGAGGCGGTTGGCGGCGCGGGAGGGCCGGGCGGCGAAGGCGGCGAGCGGTCCGGCGAGGAGGCCGAGGGGCGGCGCGTGGTCGCCTGGCGGCGGCTGGGCCGGGCGGGCCCGCTGCGGGCTCGCCGGGCCGCGACGGCGTGTGGCGGCGGAGGCGCCACATGGCGCGCGACCACTGGCTGCGGGGCGGCGGCGCGATTTGTCCGGCGGACGCGGACATGTCCGGGCGCGTCGGGGCGATTTGATCTAGGGTTTGGGGATTCATCCGCGAAAATGGAGGGGGAGGCACCTATTTATAGGTAGAAGGAGGTGGGAGGCTCCAAATGGAGTGCGGTTTGCGGCCACGCGATCGTGATCGAACGGCGATGGACATGGGAGTGACTTAGATGGGTTATTGGGCCACTTTGGAGGGGTGTTGGGCTGCACACAAAAGAGGCTTACACGGTTACCCGGTTAACCGTTGGAGTATCAAACGACCTCCGAATGACCCGAAACTTGACAGGAGGTCTACCGGTGCTATACCAAGGCCGCTTGACAAACCTCGGTCCATTCCGAGAAAGTTTAATACCCGCTCACGGAAAAAGGTAAAAGGGGACGCCGGGGAACATAGGAGCGCCGGATTGCAAAACGGACAACGGGGAAAATGCTCGGATTCATGAAACGAACACGTATGCGAATGCGATGCACATGATGACATGATATGAATCGCATGACAAGGACAAAATGCAAAAGAAGGAAAACCCAACCACGGTGGGAATATCATATCACATTGCCAAAAATGGCAAGAGTTGAAGTCACAAATATGGCAAGTTGTATCCGGGGCGTTACAACACTCCACCACTACGAGAGGATCTCGTCCCGAGATGTAGGATGGCACCGGAGGGAAAACGGAGAGGCAGAGGTAAAACAAAGTTGCTTCTTTACCAAACAGTGAAACCAAAGAACCTTGAGAGGTTGCAAATCTTGAAGAAATGACACGACGGAGGTGAACAAAATTTAAAACACTCCGTTAGATAAGAGGAACATGGGATATGACGAGAACCAAGAGGTTAAGTGACAAGGTAGATATTGAAACCACTCCGGTTAATAACAAGATAGAGAAGGAATAAGAATGACATGATTTGGGCAGCACTCCGACTGAAAATGGAAGGGATTTGAACATGATCTTGACAAGATGGGAGGATACTTGCTGAAATTAACAACACACTGCCTCCGAAACTATTGAAAGAATGTCACAAGCGGTAAGAAAGATTTCGGACAGCACTCCGGTTGAGAAGAGATGCAAGACTTGATAAGATGAGAGAGCTCGAATGAAAACACGACACTCCGGTTAAATGGATAAGCAAGGAAAAGAACATGATCTCCAAAATGAGATGATGGGTTGAAGAAAACATCACAATGCCTCCGGAAGAAAGAATAGAAAATAGCTCATTGGAATAAAAGAATGGAGAAGAAAACAACATGTACTACCTCAAATGGATTTGAGAGAGCGTCTTTAAAAAGAAGGATTGAGCGGAGTTGTTGGAAAACCAACAACGAAAAGAATAAGCTTGATGTGGGCTTATAGAAGACATCTCAAAATTATGAGGTGAAATTCTGCCACTAAGGGAAACAACAGATTGGATTGATATCAACAAGGAGATGAAAACTTCTTCACCAAGATGAGAAGGAGAAAATTGGATCATTGATAAACACCACAAATAGCTACATTCCTTGGAGAAGGCTATAGGTGAAATATAACCCAATAAAACTCCAACAAAAGATTGATTGGTTGAAAAGATCTCTTGAACGGAGAGAAAATGATGGATTTAAATATCTCATTCTTAACAACTTGTGAACCTTGAAACACAAAGGGAAATTGTCAAGAATGGCATAACACCATCTCAAAAGATAAGGTAGAAAGGATTGCACTTCGGAATGCAAGATGAAGAATACTTGAACTCCTCAAAACAAAACATGTGTTGAACACCATGTTTATTTTAGAGTATAGCTTGGCGGATCTTAGTTTCGAGAGAATTCTTGAAGAACACTTGAAGAATGAAAAGAATCCTTAACGAACCACCATGCAGAGCCTCCATGAAGAACTCCGGTAATGAAAGGATGATAAAAATAAAGAGAAGTTGAAAACACAAGGTGAAACCTTGCGATGATTTAGATGGAGCTTCGCGACGAGATAATGCGGTAAACTTGGAACTCCGGAAATGAAAAAGATGAAGCCTCTCGAACCGAGAAATATGACATGATGAACAACTCTGGAAAGAAGAAACTAGATCACTTGGATGAAACCATAATAAGAATTACGTTATGCATATCCTTCACCAATTTAAATTGATGACAAGCAACGGATTTGGCATACTACTTATTCTCGTAGAAAGGATTAAGAGAGATATAGCACAAACTTGAGAAAGGTATTGATGGAACCATCGGTGGAATTTGGAAACAACGATTGAATTAATAAGATAACGAAGGAATTGAAATCTTGAACGAACCACCATAAGAATTGAAAATGAACGAAGAAAAGATAAAGAAACACCGGGAAGAATTAGCAAACGAACGAAGATACTTGAGAGAATTTAGATAAAAATGAACGAATAGATCACGAGCTGAATAGAGAATACTTGAATGATGCACCGGTAAGATTTGGAGAATGATAGCTGAAAGCTGGAATTGAATAATTCTGAGATGATGGGCTCCGAAGAATCAAACTGAAAAGACTCCTGAAATGCTCCGGATGGGTGAAAAGAATTCTCACAATCGAAAATAATTATTAGAGGATGGCATCAAGCTAGAACCATGAATCTTTAAGAGAATGGAGCAAGATTTAAGAGAAACTCTTCTTCGATCTTCAAATGTAGAGAATGATGACGAGAAACACCACCATGAATTGTTGAGGCACTCTGGAATGAAAATTGGAAAGGTTGAACCAACGATGAAAAGAGTTTGAAAGATTTTGGAGAAGGACATATGACTGATGATAATTCATTCTTATGTCAAACTTTTAAGTGAATTTGTGAATAGCTCCGGGAAGATTAGAAGAGTCAGGTAAGATCCTGGGAAAAGACCTGTGGGTTAGGGCCCACTCAAAAGATACACCGTTGAACGATTACTTGAAAGGGAGAACACACCGGTTGATTTAAATGTCTTGAATGAGATAACATCCTCAAAAGAACTTGAGTGAATTGAGAATGGAAACTTGAATCTTCTGAGATATCTTCATCACTCCGGAACAAATGAATAGCGAGAGGTGAATGATTAAGAGGTGCATCGGTACGAGAAAACATTAGAAACGAGGAAAAGATATGATCGATAAAGCTTGAATTGGAACCACCGGAGAAGAAAATAAATGACGAATGATGAACTTGAAGCTCCGTTAGAATTTTCACGGGAAATCACCGGATAAGAACATTAAAAGAAAAGAATGAAGAGACTTCTCACAACTAAAAGGATATATGATCGAGAAATCCGAGTCCTTAAAGAAAAGGGTGGGAGGGCGGGAAAACAAAGGCCACTTGGGTCGGATGAAATGAACACCGTTGAGAAAACCAAGAATTGGTCTGCACAAATTGAAAGGATCAGGTTAACTTGAAGAGAAGCACGCCGGTTGGAAAGGATTGAAAAGACAACCTTCATGAACAAGAAGGATTAGCATCCACATAGAAATATGCGAACACCACTTGGAAAAGGTATGGAATCAACACTTGGCATTGAAGCAACTCGAATACCACAAAACAAAACAAACAAAAACAAAGGATTGGCTTGCAGAATAAGCCGGAAACAAACATATGATAGATCCCATATCGTATCATGTGTCTGTTGGAAAGATATCCTACGAGATACTTGAATTCCCACTTATAAACTCTCGAAACTTTCTGGTTATGCAATCAGGTGTTGGGGATACAGGGGACACAAAATATATCACCCAAACTAACAATACCTAGATCCAGCTGTATCCATCCTTCAACACATAACCAAGAAACCTTCCGAAATCGTTTACCTCAACCTTCGAAAAGCATCCGTTATACAAGTTATGGCAATACTCCCGCACTCGCCTCAGTACTGGGCTATCAGGGTTATCTCACCAACAACTGTACAAAAGAGATTTTCGATGTCGGCGTACTAAACTCACGTATTCCAGAATTGCAACGATAAAATTATGACGACAAAACCTCAGAGGTCAACTCCCCGGGACACTTCCACTAAACCCCTGCTGACAGGAGGCACCAAGACAATGTTGTCATCACAAAACCATCGGAACGATTCTAAGATACCCGCGTGATCCTAAAATTTTTTTAGTGAAATCTGAGAAGAGAAGAGTCAAAACTCTACGTCAGGATGCCTTACCAGAGCGATGAGGAGACTGGGAAGTAAAAAGAATTCCTAAACTCTCCGATACATAATTCCTAAATGACTCAAAACATTTTTTCTAGACACAACTCGGCCGCTAAAACGATCAATCAGTGGGGGCTCCTAAGGTCGGGGAAGGCTCTGATACCAACTTGTAACGCCCTCGATGCGGCTATATCTCCCACGTGTCGAAGCACGACTTAGAGGCATAACCGCATTGAAAGCAATGTCGCAGGTGAGGTAATCTTCACACAGCCCATGTAATACATAAGGGAAAGAGATACATAGTTGGCTTACAATCGCCACTTCACACAATACATGAGTAAAGCATTACATCATACAGATACAATCAAGGTCCGACTACGGAGCCAAAATAAAAGAAGACTACCCCAAATGCTACACAGATCCCCGACCGTCCCGACTGGGCTCCACTACTGATCAACTAAAACGAAACAACACAATGAACAAGATCTTCATCGAGCTCCTCCTTGAGCTCGGGTGCGTCACCTGCACGGTTTTATCGGCACCTGCAAACTGGTTTTGGAAGTATCTGTGAGCCACGGGGACTCAGCAATCTCACACCCGCGAGATCAAGACTATTTAAGCTTAAAGGTAGGACAGGGTAGTGAGGTGGAGCTGCAGCAAGCGACTAGCATATCTGGTGTCTAACATACGCAAATGAGAGCGAGAAGAGTAGGCAAAAGCACGGTCGAACAACTATGATCAAGAAGTGATCCTGAAACTACTTACGGCAAACATAACTCCAACACCGTGTTCACTTCCCGGACTCCGCCGAGAAGAGACCATCACGGTTACTCACGCGGTTGATGTATTTTAATTAAGATCAATTAAGCAAGTTTCAATACAGTTTTCAGACTTTGCAGAAAACTGGACATGTCAAAAACAGATAACAAGTAGGCATGTTTACGAGCTCGATGCACTCACTACAGAGCATTTCATGATAAACTAAGCATACATACATCAAGAAGACATGGCATAGGAGCTAGACATTGCAACAATAACATCATATCATGCAAGGATCAACTACAACAAGCTTGGCAAAATCGAATAACATGTAAACAAGCTGCCAGGAACATTTTATAGCAAAAGTAGAGCTTGATTGACTCAAGCTATGGAACTCCATAATTACAAAAAAAGGCATGGATGGATAGAGTAAATCCATATGCTCAAAACACCCTTACTGATCATGCTCAAAAGAGGCATAGATCTCTCTGAAACAACATGAACACATAGCATAAAAATAACAGCAGGGCATGACTTAATGAAAATACTAAGTCCCTGAAATCAGCAACAATATGATCCCTAGTTTGCATGCTTGTGCTAGTCACCACAAAGATCACAAAAATACATGGCATATACCCCTGTAAATATGGCATGGCATATTACAAAACACATGTAGGACTCAACTTCATAGGATGCACACATCAATCATGGCAAAAATGACAAAAGTGCAAGTTCTGGTAAGAATCTTCTACTAACATCACATAGCCCTCTTCCAACAGCATTTCTGGCATCAAGATGAGCTCAAAAGAGAATGATGCAATGATATGAAATGATGTACTCATCGGGGCGAACAATTCGACAGATTACACGGACGAAACGGAGCAGTATGCAGCAAGTTATGATGCAATGAACATGGCACATAGTGACAGAATTACGGGACTTGGTAGAAAAACAACCTTGAGAAAAAGTCAACTGCGATTTCGAATCTGAGATCCAGATCCAGCCGGGCGCGGATCCCGAGGTTCGCCGGCCGGAGTTCGTCGGGAGGGCGCCGGAGTTGAGGGAGAGAGGCGACCGGGGTGCGCCGGCGACGAGGAGAACCCGGGCGGCGGGGCCGGCTGCGGGCGCGCTAGGGCGCGCGGCGCCCGAGGCGGTTGGCGGCGCGGGATGGCCGGGCGGCGAAGGCGGCGAGCGGGCCGGCGAGGAGGCCGAGGGCGGCGCGCGGTCGCCTGGCAGCGGCGGAGGCGGGCGGCCGCGGGGCGCGGGCGCGCTAGGGCGGCGGCGACGCGATGGGCCGGGCGGGCCCGCTGCGGGCTCGCCGGGCCGCGGCGGCGGGTGGCGGCGGAGGCGCCACATGGCGCGCGGCCACTGGCTGCGGGGCGGCGGCGCGATTTGTCCGGCGGGCGCGGACATGTCCGGGCGCGTCGAGGCGATTTGATCTAGGGTTTGGGGATTCATCCGCGAAAACGGAGGGGGAGGCACCTATTTATAGGTAGAAGGAGGTGGGAGGCTCCAAATGGAGTGCGGTTTGCGGCCACGCGATCGTGATCGAACGGCGATGGACATGGGAGTGACTTAGATGGGTTATTGGGCCACTTTGGAGGGGTGTTGGGCTGCACACAAAAGAGGCTTACACGGTTACCCGGTTAACCGTTGGAGTATCAAACGACCTTCGAATGACCCGAAACTTGACAGGCGGTCTACCGGTGCTATACCAGGGCTGCTTGACAAACCCCGGTCCATTCCGAGAAAGTTTAATACCCGCTCACGGAAAAAGGTAAAAGGGGACGCCGGGGAACATAGGAGCGCCGGATTGCAAAACGGACAACGGGGAAAATGCTCGGATTCATGAAACGAACACGTATGCGAATCGATGCACATGATGACATGATATGAAATGCATGACAAGGACAAAATGAAAAAGAAGGAAAACCCAACCACGGAGGGAATATTATATCACATTGCCGAAAATGGCAAGAGTTGAAGTCACAAATATGGCAAGTTGTATCCGGGGCATTACACCGATGATGATCTTCACCGGGTCATTGTTGATGCAAAGAGACAGTGCGAAAGTGAAAAGGAGAAGCTGAAGTTTGATCGCATGTTAGAGGATCACAAAAAAGGGTTGTACCCCAATTGCGAAGATGGCAACACAAAGCTCGGTACCGTACTGGAATTGCTGTAGTGGAAGGCGGAGAATGGTGTACCTGACAAAGGATTTGAGAAGCTACTAAAAATATTGAAGAAGAAGCTTCCAAAAGATAACGAATTGCCCGACAGTATGTACGCAACAAAGAAGGTTGTATGCCCTCTAGGATTAGAGGTGCAGAAGATACATGCATGCCTAATGACTGCATCCTCCACCATGGTGCGTATGAGGATTTGAACGCATGCCCGGTATGTGGTGCATTGCGGTATAAGATCAGACGAGATGACCTAGGTGATGTTGACGGCGAGCGCCCCAGGAAGAGGGTTCCTGCCAAGGTGATGTGGTATGCTCCTATAATACCATAGTTCAAATGTCTGTTCAGAAACAAAGAGCATGCCAAGTTGATGCGATGGCATAGAGAGGACCGTAAGAAATATTGGAAGTTGAGAGCACCTGCTGATGGGTCGCAGTGGAGAAAAAAATGAGAGAAAGTACTGGGAGGAGTTTGCAGGTGACACAAGGAACGTATGGTTTGGTTTAAGAGCGGATGGCATTAATCCTTTTGGCGAGCAGAGCAGCAATCACAGCACCTGGCCCGTGACTCTATGTATCTATAACCTCCCTCCTTGGTTGTGCATGAAGCGGAAGTTCATTATGATGCCAGTTCTCATCCAAGGCCCTAAGCAACCCGACAACGACATTGATGTGTACCTAATGCCATTAGTTGAAGATCTTTTACAGTTGTGGAATGGAAACGGTGTACGTGTG
The DNA here is from genome assembly GCA_032464435.1 of Aegilops umbellulata. Classification (NCBI taxonomy): domain Eukaryota; kingdom Viridiplantae; phylum Streptophyta; class Magnoliopsida; order Poales; family Poaceae; genus Aegilops; species Aegilops umbellulata. The sequence goes on from CP136055.1 coordinate 262,423,638, forward strand.
TGGGATGAGCACAAACAGGAGGAATTTGACCTGCATGCATTGCTATTTGTAACCATCAATGATTGGCCTACACTTAGTAACCTTTCAGGACAGACAAACAAGGGATACCACGCATGCATGCACTGTTTAGATGACACCGAAAGTATATACCTGGACAAATGCAGGAAGAATGTGTACCTGGGGCATCGTCGATTTCTTCCGACCAACCATCAATGTCGAAAGAAAGGAAAGCATTTGAAAGGCGAGGTGGATCATTGGAAGAAGCCTGACATCCGTATCGGTGATCACATACTTGCCATGGTCAATGATTTACAAGTAATCTTTGGAAAGGGTCCCGGCGGACTATCTATTCCGAATGACGCTGTGGGACGCGCACCCATGTGGAAGAAGAAATCTATATTTTGGGACCTACCCTACTAGAAAGACCTAGAGGTCCGCTCTTCAATTGACGTGATGCACATGACGAAGAATCTTTGCGTGAACCTGCTAGGCTTCTTGGGCATGTTTGGGAAGACAAAAGATACACCTGAGGCATGGGAGGACCAGCAACGTGTGCACGAAAAAGACGGCATTCCTCCAAAGCAGTATGAAGGTCCTGCCAGCTACGCTCTTACCAAAGAAGAGAAGGAAATCTTCTTTGAATGCCTGCTTAGTATGAAGGTCCCGTCTGGCTTCTCGTCGAATATAAAGGGAATAATAAATATGGCAGAGAAAAATTTCCAGAACCTAAAGTCTCATTATCGCCACGTGATTATGATGCAACTGATTCTGGTTGCATTGAGGGGGCTTCTGCCGAAAAACGTTCGATTAGACATTGTGAAGCTATGTTCATTCCTCAATGCAATCTCTCAGAAGGTGACCGATCCATAAATCCTACCAAGGTTAAGGACTGATGTGGCGCAATGTCTTGTCAGTTTCGAGCTGGTGTTCCCACCATCCTTCTTCAATATCATGACGCACGTCCTGGTTCATCTAGTCGACGAGATTGTCGTTCTGGGCCCTATATTTCTACACAATATGTTCCCCTTTGAGAGGTTCATGGGATTCGTAAAGAAATATGTCCGTAACCGCGCTAGGCCAGAAGGAAGCATCTCCATGGGCCATCAAACAAAGGATGTCTTTCGGTTTTGTGTTGACTTCATTCCTGACCTTAAGAAGATTGGTCTCCCTCAATCGCGGTATGAGGGGAGACTGACTGGAAAAGTCACGCTAGGAGGGGCTCAATAATATGTAGGGACGTGCATTCTTGGTTGCAAGCACACTACATAGTTCTATAGAAATCTACCTTGTTGACACCGTATGTCGATGAACACAAGATTATTCTGCTCTCCAAACACCCGGAGCAGTGTGATGACTAGATTACACGTGAACACATCAGGAATTTTGGCAGTGGGTTGCAAACACGTCTCAGGGGTGACAACACTGTTTCTGATGAGCTGTACTTGTTGGCCAGGGGACCATCTTCGATTGTATTGACTTACAAAGGGTACGAGATAAATGGGAATACATTTTACACGATCGTCCAAGATCAAAGAGCACCAAACAAAACAACGGTGTCCGCTTTGATGCAGCAACCAAGAGGGGAAAGGACACATATTATAGTTACATAGTGGACATATGGGAATTTGACTACAGACATGATTTTAAGGTCCCTTTGTTTCAGTGCCAATGGGTCAATCTGTAAGGAGGCGGGGTACAGGTAGACTCACAGTACGGAATGACAACAGTGGATCTGAAAAATCTTGGGTACACAGACGAACCATTCGTCCTAGCCAATGATGTGGCGCAGGTTTTCTATGTGAAGGACATGTCTACAAACCGAGAAAAAGAAAAGATAAGGAAGCAAATACATCATACGATGAGCCAAAGCGCCACATAGTTCTTTCAGGAAAAAGAGACATCGTGGGATTGGATGGCAAGACAGACATGTCTGAAGATTATGAAAAGTTTCATGAAATTCCTCCCTTCAAAGTCAAGGATGACCCAAGCACCCTGTTAAACGATGAAGAATATCCATGGTTACGGCGCAATAAGCAAAGGACACAAGCAAAAAAAGTGAAGACTTTCTCTCCACAACTATTATGATGATGCCTTTGATCTAGAATGTCACTGCAGTTACATGTGAAGAAATGGAATGCCTTTTGTGACACACGAGTTTTCGTATGAAACCTAGATACTTCGAAAGAGATTGTTCATTTTGTACACGAAGTGCATCCAGCTTTTTCCATAACCCTCTCAACTTTTTAGCACATGCTATGTGGGTGAAATGATGATACCCTACCAACTTTCAACCTTTTCAGAGTTCATTTGAAGTGCTTTTCAATTTCAGGGTCATTTAGCTTTAAAAAATCAGTAAATGCATGAAAAATACCAGATGAAGTCAGAAAGGGTTGAAAATTGATGATGTGGCTTCGAATGGTTCATTTTGAACACACAAAAAGTCTGGAGTTCAAATAAGTTCAAAAATTTGAAATCCCTTTGTAACAGATGAGTTTTCGTCCGAAACCCTGATTCGAAAGAGATTGTCCATTTTGTTCACGAAGTGCATCCAGTTTTTGCAGTAACCCTCTCAACTTTTTAACACATGCTATGTGGGTGAAATGATGATACCATGCCAACTTTCAACCTTTCCAGAGTTCATTTGAAGTGCTTTTGAATTTTAGGGTCATTTAGCTTAAAAAATCAGTAAATGCATGAAAAATACCATATGAAGTTAGAAAGGGTTGAAAATTGATGATGTGGCTTTCAATGGTTCATTTTGAACACACAAAAAGTCTGGAGTTCAAAAAAATGAAATCCCTTGGTAATAGATGAGTTTTCGTCCGAAACCCTGATACTTCGAAAAGATCGTCCATTTTGTTCACGAAGTGCATCCAGTTTTTGGCGTAACCCTCTCAAATTTTTAGCACATGCTATGTGGGTGAAATGATGATACCATGCCAACTTTTAACCTTTTCAGAGTTCATTTGAAGTGCTTTTGAATTTCAAGGTCATTTAGCTTTAAAATATCAGTAAATGCATGAAAAATACCAGATGAAGTCACAAAGGGTTGAAAATTGATGATATGGCTTTGAATGGTTCATTTTGAACACACAAAAAGTCTGGAGTTCAAATAAGTTCAAAAAATGAAATCCCTTTGTAACAGATGAGTTTTCGTCTGAAACCCTGATACTTCGAAAGAGATTGTCCATTTTGTACACAAAGTGCATCCAGTTTTTGGCGTAACCCTCTCAACTTTTTAGCACATGTTATGTGGGTGAAATGATGATACCATGCCAATTTTCAACCTCTTCAGAGTTCATTTGAAGTGATTTTCAATTTCAGGGTCATTTAGCTCAAAGAATGAATTAATATAAAAAATAATGAGCTAGAAAACTTTAATGAAACTATAATAGCAAAAATAATGAACTAAAAGAATGAACTAGAAAACTTTAATGAAACTCTAATAGCAAAAAGAATGAACTAGAAAACTTTAATGAAACTCTAATAGCAAAAGGAATCAACTAAAAAGCTTTTATAAACCTCTAGTATTTTTTAAACTAAAATTATATAAAATTTATGCAACTAAAATTATCAAAGTATTTTTTGTTCAAAACATTAATAGCAAAAAGAATTTTCATAAAGATTTTTTTGTTTGAAACTTTAATAGCAAACGAAAATAAGAAAATCTGTTTTTGATTAAAACATACATTTCAAATACCCTGAAAATTACCAAATTGAATATAATGATAAAACACAGTAATATTAAATAGAAGGAAAAAGAATCACTCAAAAATATATTTTATAGTAAGGTTATTCAAATTGGAAAGCTAATGGCACTAATAGAAAGTTTATAATTTTTATTACCTAAAAGCAAAAAGAATCACTGAAAAACAGTAAGTATTTTGCTGTAAGTAGAAACAAAATAAAATAAATAAAGCAAAAAAGAAAACAAAAAAACTGGAAAAATAAAAAACGCCACCTACTGGGCCACCACGGCGTGTATACGACTAGAAACCCAACCATGGGCCAGGATTCAGGCTCGCAGAAGGCCCAGTAGGCCCACAGCCAGCGTAGTGTGAGATTAGGTTTGTAAACCTGCATTTGAGAGGAGCTCGAGAGGGCAGCCGCAGTGGGGCTTATAAACCACTCTGAGCCCCTCTCAACTAGCAAGGTGGGACTAAACTTTTGGCCGCGGGCAGTACAAGGCCTTTGGTCCCGGTTGGTAGCAGCAACCGGGACAAAAGGGGTGCATTGGTACCGGTCCGTGGTACCAACCGGAACCAATGCCCCCCTTTAGTCCCGGTTGGTGCCACCAATCGGGACCAAAGGTCCCTGTTTCCCGCCCTTTGGGCTGCTAAAAAGAGATCTTTGGTCCCGTTTGGTGGCACGAACCGGGACCAAAGGTGGGCATTGGTCCCGGTTGGTGCCACGAACCAGGACCAATGCTTTGTCTATATAAGAAAACACTTAGAAATTTTCATTCAATTCGATCGATCTCCTCATCCTCTCCTCCGACGATGACGTCAGGCTGCTCCTCGTCGCCGTCGCCGCCGAGCCCTTCGGACCGCGTCATCGCCTCCCCGAGCCCGCCTTCCTCGTCACCGGCATCCCCGAGCCCGCCGTCCTCATCCCCGTCGCCGCGTGCCTCCCCGAGCCTCCCGTCCTCCAAAGTGATCCCCCCTTTCACATGGTCCCCTGCTCCCCGTCTCTGCGCGTGCCCGCAAGCCCCCTGCTCTGCCACTGCTCCATGGTCGTCGCTGGCCCCAACACATTGAAGAGCACAACAGCAACACCGTGAAGGAGAGAAGGAGTGGAGCAGCAACAATGTTATCCACTTGTGACCTTTCTGAATTTTCTTACAGTGATGAACAGTGCGTATAGAAGGTGTTTGATGAAATGCTAGATAGCTCTGGGCATTTTTGGAATTTTTGAAGTTTTTTGTGGTGAGGTACGAATGCAAGACAAAGGCGATGGCAAAATTTCAGAATTTTTGGAGTGGTTTAGAATAGGTTTTCAGCAAGGAATTTGAATCTGGTTCAAATTTCATTTGAATGAAATTTGAAAATTTTGAACTATGGATCAGAAGGTTTTTGGTGAAATGGAGAGTGGGTATTGTCATGAAGTTGGAGTAATTTTTCTGGTTGTAAAAGGGTTAGGAAAATTTAGAATTTGCTAAATATGTGAAAAATGTTTTTTTGTTCATATAAATTTTTATATATGACTATGTATATATGACCAATGATTATCCATGGATGTATGCATTGATATATGAGAAATGATGTTCATAGAATATTTACCAAGTATATATGTATTTTTGTTCATATATGTATTTTCTTCATAGCATTTTTTCCATGTATATATGTATGTGGCTATGTATGTATAGATGGATATCATTTTTTTCCATGTATGTATGTCGTTGTCGATTGTAACGCCCACGATGCGGCTATATCTCCCATGTGTCGAGGCACGACTTGGAGGCATAACCGCATGGTGGTTTTGTCGCAAGAAGGGTCATCTTCACACAATCCCATGTAATGAACAAGAAGGGGATAAAGAGTTGGCTTACAATCGCCACTTCACACAATACATAAATTAAACATACATCATTCAGAGTACAATCAAGGTCCAAGTACTGAACCAAAATAAAAGAATACAACCCCAAATGCTAGATCCCCGATCGTCCCAACTGGGCTCCACTACTGATCATCAGGGAAAGAAACATAGTAACGACCACGTTCCTCGTCGAACTCCCACTTGAGCTCGGTTGCGTCGCATGCACTGGCATCGTCGACACCTGCAACTATTTTGGTAGAATCTGTGAGTCACGAGGACTCAGCAATCTCACACCCGCGAGATCAAGACTATTTAGGCTTATAGGAAGGATGGGGTAATGAGGTGGAGCTGCAGCAAGCACTAAGCAAATATGGTGGCTAACATACGCAAATGAGAGCGAGAAGAGAAGCAACGCACCGGTCAAGAAGCTAGAAGTGATCAAGAAGTGATCCTGAAACTACTTACGTTCAACCATAACCCAAACCGTGTTCACTTCCCGGGCTCCGCCGAAAAGAGACCATCACGGTTACACACGCGGTTGATGTATTTTAATTAAATCAAGTGTCAAGTACTCTACAACCGGATATTAACAAATTCCCATCTGCCACATAACCGCGGGCACGGCTCTCGAAAGTTTATACCCTACAGGGTTGTCCCAACTTAGCCCATCACAAGCTCTCACGGTCAACGAAGGATATTCCTTCTCCCAGGAAGACCCGATCAGTCTCGGAATCCCGGTTACAAGACATTTCGACAATGGTAAAACAAAACCAGCAAGACCGCTCGACTGTGGTGACAAATCCCGATAGGAGCTGCACATATCTTGTTCTTAGGGCACACCGGATGAGACAGGCTACGAGTAAAACCAGAGTTTCCCCGAGGTGGCCCCGCAGGCGGCTCGGTTTGGACCAACACTCAGAGGAGAACTGGCCCGGTGGGGGGGGGGGCTAAAATAAAGATGACCCTCGGGCTCGCGAAAACCCAAGGGAAAGGTATAGGTGGTAGGTAGTCAAATGGTAAAACCAAGGTTGGGCCTGGCTGGAGGAGTTTTATTCAAAGCGAACTGTCAAGGGGGTCCCATAAATCACCCAACCGCATAAGGAACACAAAATCAAGGAACATAACACCGGTATGACGGAAACTAGGGCGGCAAGAGTGGAACAAAACACCAGGCATAAGGCCGAGCCTTCCACCCTTTACCAAGTATATAGATGCATTAATTAAATAAGAGATATTGTGATATCCCAAAATATCCATGTTCCAACATGGAACCAACTTCAACTTCACCTGCAGCTAGCAACGCTATAAGAGGGGCTGACCAAAAGCGGTAACTTAGCCAAACAACGGTTTGCTAGGAAAGGATGGTTAAAGGCTTGACATGGCAATACGGGAGGCATGATATAGCAAGTGGTAGATAGCGTGGCATAGCAAAAGAGTGAACAACTAGCAAGCAAATATAGAAGTGATTTCGAGGGTATGGTCATCTTGCCTGAGATCCCGCAATGAAGAAGAACGAGTCCATGAAGAAGACAAACGGACAAGTCGAACAAATCCTCACAAACGCGACGTTATCAGAACTAACCCGAAGAAGCAACACCGGAAATAAGGAAACAACATGGTAAACAACCATCACATAAACATGGCATGATGCACAATCAAGTATGATGCATGTCCGGTTTAATGAGGCATGGGATGGCAAAGTGCTCAAACAATACTACAAATTAAGCGGAGCTCAATATGCAACGAGTTGCATATTAACGAAACACCACATCAAATATTTAGTTCACTCTCGTTTATGTACCCAACAATATTAAATGTTGATTAACATGGCAAGAGGTGAAGCATAAGTAAACTAACTATTTAGGCAAGTTTAAATGAGGCCGGAACAACAAACAACAATTCTGGAAAATCCCCATATGCATATTTTGAATTTTCTACTGTTCTGTCCTAAACACAATTTTAATGTGTTAAACAGCAAAATAAAGTGCACCATGTTAAACTAGGCATTTTTCTACCCCGTTTACATATAAAGTTTATTAAATTTGGAGCTACAGTTATTTAGTTATGAAATAAATCATTTAGCATGGCATTTATGCAAAATAAATGTAAACAGCAACTTAAACATTTTAACATGGATGAAAGTGGCATATTATGAAAGTACATGAAAAAGTGAGCATCTTACATATATAGTTTATTTAATTCTGATGCATGGTTAGTGAATTATTGATGCATGAACATGGAGGGGTAATCTGTAAATGTGCAGTTTTCTGGGTAATAGGCAAATCCGCAGACGCTGAAAAAACACGGAATGGGCCGAAACTGCAGGCTGCTGGGGCGCTCACCATGTGCTTCGGCCCAGATCGGTGAGGTGGGACTGGGCCTCGGTCAACGGGCGAAGAGGAGGCAGCCCAAGCGCGCGGAGGCGCAGTCAACATGTCGAGCGGGGTCGAGTCGGTCGTCCTCTGCTCGATGTAGAGCTGCGGGCGGAGCCTGGAGCAGAGCTCCGGCGAGCGTGGCGAAGGGGCGGCGAGGCGAGGGACTTGGCATAGGCAGGGGTGGTCGGCGACGAGCCCTGTGGCGTCAAACCGCGGCGGCAAGCGGGTCAGCAGCAGCGCAAGGAAAACGAGGAAGAAGAGGAGTGCGAGGCAAGGGCGAGGTACTTGGCGGGGCGGCGGGAGCTGCAAGGCCAGGCGGAAGCATGTGACGGCGGTGAGAATCCTGGCGAGGTCGAGGTCGTCAGATCCGGGCACGCCGGCATGGATCCGGGAGCGGGGGTTCCATTCTCGGCGCCAGAATGGAGGCGGGATGCACCGGCAAGGGGAGCTTGGAGCTTCGAGTGGTTCGGGCGTCCATGGGTCTCCTGTTGACGAGCAGAGACAAAGGGAGCGATGTGAGGGAGAGAGGAAAGCACGGGGAAGGAGGAAGGGGCGCAGGTGAGGGTGACGGCCTGGTCATGGTCGTCGATGGGGATGAGGCCTCGGGCGCGAGGAGATCAGGAGCTCCCCTCCCGATCGAGCTCGTGGATGAGGGGGGGTCGAGCGCTCGGGCTCTGGATCGAGAGGAGGAGCTCGGGGCCTTGGGAGCAGAGGAGGTGGCGGCTGTGGTTGGTTGGCGGCGCAAATCCAGGGAGGTGGTTGGAGGCGCTGGTTGGGTGGAGAAGGATCGGGAGGGGATCCCGAGAGGATTTGGTGGAGTGGCGGCGTAGAATAGGAAGGATGGGACAACTCCCTACGTTTAGGGTTGGGCCTCTTATATAGCAAATGAAATTTATGAAGGGGTCTAGAATGACCCTCCGATTTAGATCGGACGCTCGAGATAAATAGGTTGGGGAGTCAAAAAAAACACGAAGATGTTTAAGGGATGTTTGAGGATGAACCGGACCCATCGGTCACGACTGCCCGACTCGGGTTCCGGTAAGTTTCGGACACGCACGCCAGGGGGGTTAGGTCGTCACGATCAAGAGGGAAGCGAAAACCCGATTGGTCTGGAATGGTCAATGCAGGCAAGGCGATCCGAGGGAAGGTGATGAAGGCAAAGGGAGAAACGGCAATGACGAAGGAATGCAAGTTTTAAAACATGACGACAACGGAGTGCCGATGCAATGCGAATGATGCGATGATGAAATGCAACAAGAAAATAAAACACACGACGACAACGAAAAACATGGAAGGCGTCTGGAGCATCGCTGAGGGAGTCCTGGATTAGGGGGTGTTCGGATAGCCGAACTATACCTTCAGCCGGACTCCTGGACTATGAAGATACAAGATTGAAGACTTCGTCCCGTGTACGGATGGGACTTTCCTTGGCGTGGAAGGCAAGCTTGGCGATGCGGATATTCAGATCTCCTACCATTGTAACCGACTTCGTGTAACCCTAACCCTCTCCGGTGTCTATATAAACCGGAGGGTTTTAGTCCGTAGGACAACAACTCCAACATACAACAATCATACCATAGGCTAGCTTCTAGGGTTTAGCCTCCTTGATCTCGTGGTAGATCTACTCTTGTACTACCCATATCATCAATATTAGTCAAGCAGGACGTAGGGTTTTACCTCCATCAAGAGGGCCCGAACCTGGGTAAAACATTGTGTCCCTTGTCTCCTGTTACCATCTGCCTAGACGCATAGTTCGGGACCCCCTACCCGAGATCCGCCGGTTTTGACACCGATATTGGTGCTTTCATTGAGAGTTCCTGTGTGTCGTCACTTTTAGGCCCGATGGCTCCTTTGATCATCAACAACGATGCGGTCCAGGGTGAGACTTTTCTCCCCGGACAGATCTTTGTCTTCGGCGGCTTCGCACTACGGGCCAATTCGGTTGGCCGCCTGGAGCAGATCGAAAGCTACGCCCCTGGCCATCAGGTCAGGTTTGGAAGTTTGAACTACACGGCTGACATCCGCGGGGACTTGATCTTAGATGGATTCGAGCCACAACCAAGCGTGCCGCACTGTCTCGATGGGCATGATCTAGCTCTACCGTCGAACAGTGTCCTGGAGGCCGCACGCGCGTTGGCTCCGACCCTTTATTCGGAGCCTGCTGCGCCGATCGAGGATGAGCGGTTGGACGCCACCTCAGGGGCTGCGATCTCAAAGGCGATCGAGCCAAACACCAGCCCCGCACTCTGCATGACCCATGACTCCGAGGATCCGGATTCCTCTCCGGACTCCGAACCCCCTGCGCCTCTGCCAATCGAATCCGATTAGGCGTCGATCATGGAGTTCACCGCCGCAGACATCTTTCAGCACTCGCCCTTCGGCAACATCCTGAACTCACTAAAGTCTCTCTCTTTATCAGGAGAGCCCTGGCCTGACAATGGTCAGCAAGGATGGGATGCAGACGATGAAGAAATTCAAAGCCCACCCACCACCCACTGTCGGTGGGAAACAACACCTATGGGATCACGAGAATCCCTTTCTGTGGTTGCAGGGTGCGGGGGTCGTGGGAAGAGCGGATCGAGCAGGCAGTACACGATTCCTTTACCCAGGTTCGGGCCACGAAGATGCGTAAAACCCTACTCCTGCTTTGGTGGATTATATGTTTGTGTTCTTGAGCTAGCTATGGGGCGTGAGGAGCTCCAAAAAGCCGAATCCCCTTCCTGGTCGCGTGGGGCCTCCTTTTATAGGGAAAGGGGCTGCCACAGTGGCACACAGGAGGTGGAAAGGGTACAGTGATGCGAGGTTATCCCTCGCATTACATGACAAGGCGCACTTAATGCGCCTTGCTTAGGTGTCCTTGCTTTATCGGGGGCGGGGGAGAGCCCCGTCTCGTCCGTCGCCGCTATCTCCCGCGTCGACACGCGCCCTGGCCAGCGGTGCCTGCGATGCCATGTAGGCGGGCAAGTAGTTGAGGTGGCGCAGCGGTGGGTCTCCACGAGGGTCTGCATGCCGCCACGCAGGCGCCTGCCCAGCTGGTTTGGTCGGCAGCTGCATGCGAACGGCAGTGGAGGCATGACTGGCGCGGGTCCGTTGGTGGCCCCGCGGGTGTCCTTGGCAAGGGCCTTGCCGTGGCCCCGGCAAGGGTCTTGTCGGGGTCCCGACAAGGGTCTTGTCGCGGCGCCTGTTGCCATCCCCGGCAAGGCTCTTGCCGGGGGCGTTGTGGTTCTCCTTGGCTGGGATCCCGCCAAGGACCATCATCTTCTAGAGTGTGCATCTGATCTTGAATGTCTTCACAAATATCTGCATACCACCACGGGGATGCCTCCCGAATCCTTGCCCCATCGGGGCAGTGGACTCAAGGGTGACCCGCTCCGTAGGTGTGGGGCGAGGCTGTCACGGCAAGGGTCTTGCCGGGTTTGTAAAAACTGCCTCCCGGCAAGGATCTTGCCGGGGGGGCCCGCTTTGTCCCCTTTGCTCTTTGTGGTCTTGGTCTTGGCGTCGTTCTGCTCCTCTTTGGCTTCGGCCTTACCTTGGTTCTACCACCCTTGCTGGGCTCGGTGCGGCGGCGCCCGTGGCTCAGACTGCCCGTGCACAGTCATAGGGGTACAAAAAGTGTACCCCTCTTTTTGTACACCGACAGGAGCCCCCGGGCCTGGGCCACACATGAGCGCTACGCGTTGTTGGGCCAGGCCCAAGAATGGTGCGCGGGCACGCAGGGCGGTTTTGACCGTGGTAAGTTTCTTCACGCGCTGCGCCTCCCATGCTTCCCGCGCGTGGCGCGTCATGGGGAGGCGTGCGTGATGTGGGCGGCATGCGTGAGGCTGATCTCTGCACGCATGCGTCACGTCGTAGTAAAAGGGGGCGGCTCGCGCCTTCCCTATAAACGGAGGGAGGCGTGGAGGCACGACCCATTTACTGGACGGGGCCGAGGCGTGGTCTTTCAAGGCGCCCACCCCCTTTAATCACAGGGCGGGGAGAAGTCACCTCACCCGTCGCTTCGGTCCTGCACGTTCGCCACGCGGCGCTCATGCGCCTGGGTTGGCGGTTGGTGAAGGTAGGAAGCCGGGCCGTCGCGGGCTGGGGCGGCGGACCGGCCCCGGTCTCCTGCGCCATTCATGTCTTCATTGGAGGAACGGGGCGGTCGAGCCCCCACCCTGCTCCTTTATAAAGAGCGGGGGGGGGGGGTCGGTGCCCTGCATTCCTCCATCTCACTTCTTCAGCTTCTGCTCCCCTCCCTCTCATTCGCCATGGAGAAGGGGAACCCTGGTCCTTCGACGGTGGCGACGAGGGTCGCCGCTCGACAACGCGTCCCTCCTTCTCCTGCACCTGCGGCGGTAGAGCCAGCCGCGAGGGGAAGGGGGACAGGGCGAGGCCGGGGCGCTCGGGGAAGAGGAGGACAGGGCGGCGCGCCGGCTTCGCCTCCGCCAGCAGTTCCTCTCCCCATGGAGGGCCACGTTGGGGATGACCCTTGTGAGTTCTTCGTCAGGCTGCGGTGGCCGCCTCACCGTCGTCATCGTCTCCCGACTCCATTCGCGAGCGAGATGGAGCTGGACCCGCCTGAGACACTGAGGCTGCACATGAGGGGCTGTGGAATCAGCGGTACGCGAGTCCGCGTCGACTTCCCAACCCCTAATGTGATGTATCTTGGTCGAGGGTGGAAGACGTTCGCCCGTATACACCGCCTGACGGAGGGGCTCACCCTCCATTTTAAGCTGATGGAGGGTGGTCTCCTCTCCGTCAAGGTCTTCGGGTGCTTCGGGACCCGGGCAAGGTGTTGCGTGGAGAGCTCCTCCGATAGCGAAGCCTCCTCCTCGAGCAGGAGTGACGAGGAGGACAGCGGCAGCGACGACGAGGGTAGCGGGCGGCAGGATGACGGGTCCAACTAGGTGTCGGGCGCCGCTCCGTGCGGCACCAGCGACCCCATCATCCGTGTCGCCGGCTCCTTGAACTTCTCGGGGTCGTCTCCTTGGGCGGCTGGCGTTGGGAGGCTGCGGAAGATGAAGAGGGCGGGCGGCAAGGCCGTTAACTCGGAGTACGTGGGCACGACGCCTTCGACGCTTGCTGATGTCCTGCCGCCTCGTCTTCGAGCTCTGCCTCCGGCGCCGCCATCACCATCCAGCCTTCGGACGACCACCGAGATGTTCTCTTGGTGTCCTCTGCCACCTGTAGCTCGTCTAGGCGCCCCTTTTGCCCTTCTCGCGTCCTTGACCTGCCTCCTGAAGAGAGGGACAAGAAAGGGATTACGGGCACCTTATCTCTTTTTAGTTTGTAAGCCTTCGGGCCTTAGCTGAATTTAAAGCTTGTAATCCCATCATTCATATTTTTCATTATCCATGAACTGTACCTGAGTGGAATGTTTTTAATGAAAAAGGGATGCTTGCCGGGTCACTTGTCTTGCGGGTAGAACCCACGTCAAGGGGTAAATCCTTGATATCTTTAAGATAGACATTTCCTTGCCCGGCAGCAGGCCTTGCCGTCTTCCCACGTCGCTTGACCTTTCTCACTCTTTTGGCGGAGGCAGGGATGAGGCGGGTTCAGGCTCCTCGTTTCGTCCCTTTGCTGCCGCGACTACGACCAAACCTGGCCCCAGGAACGAGCCCTAGGGCCTAGAGTTAGGGGAGCACGGTAGCTTTAGGAAGAAATGAGGTTTCGCATACCTCATTCCATAAGAGAATGCATGATGAGGGATGAAGAACTTATCTGAAACTGCAACCCCCGGCAACTCTGGTTCGCCGTGGGTGAATCTTTGTACTTGCAGCCCCCGGCAACACCGGCTTGCCGGGGTCTAGATGCTGGTCCGTCCCTCTTCTCTTTTTTTCATCCTCAAGTGATCCGGCAAGGATATCCGAGCCCTGCGAACCAAAGGAGACAAAAGAACAGCAAAGAGACGCACACTCGACCTCTAAGCTAGGGGTTAGCCGCCGCTAAGCACTATCAACCCTAACCATGGACAAGACTCGATCTAGCTTGAATGCTATAACTTAGGGCGCCAGCGCTTCATTTATGCTCAGGGTCTGCGCCTGGCTTTGTACAAAGGGTTACATGCATCATCGGCAATGCTTGTACAAAAGGCTGGCTTGTCGGGAGGCCCGACAAGCCGCGCCTTATGGGTAAAACTTGCGAAGATGCTCGATGTTCCAGGAGTTGCTCACCGGAACGGCATCTTCGGTCTCCAGGCGGACTGCACCGGGCCTGGTGACTCGTATTACCCGATAAGGGCCTTCCCAATTCGGCGTCAACTTGTTGGAATTCTTGACCGATTGAACGCACAGAAGAACAAGGTCGCCTTCCTCAAGGCCCCGGGCATGAACCTTGCGGCTATGGTAGCGGCGCAAGGCTTGCTGGTAGCGTACTGCTCTCACAGCCGCCCGGAGACGATATTCCTCAAGGAGCAGTGCGTCGTCTTGCCGCAGTTGCTCTTGCTCAAGCTCATCATAAGCGAGCACTCGAGGTGACCCGTATATGAGTTCAGTAGGGATAACTGCTTCTGCCCCGTATACCAGGGCAAAGGGTGTCTGGCCGGTGGCTCGATTTGGTGTCGTCCTGATTGACCAAAGAACCGCCGACAACTCATCAATCCAGCGCCTCCCGCTCTTGTGCAGTCTGTCAAAGGTCTTGGTCCTTAAGCCTCGCAACACTTTAGCATTTGCCCTCTCAGTTTGCCCGTTGCTCCGCGGGTGAGCGACGGAAGCAAAACAAACTTTGCTGCCGAGGTCCTGAGTATATTGCATGAAGGTGCGGCTTGTGAACTGCGTACCGTTGTCGGTGATGATCCGGTTGGGTACACCGTAACGGGACACTAGCCCCTTGAAGAACTTGACGACTGACTGAGCTGTGACCTTCCTTATTGCCTCCACTTCCGGCCACTTTGTGAACTTGTCGACGGCAACGTACAAGTACTCAAAGCCCCCGACAGCATGGGGGAAGGGGCCCAGTATGTCGAGCGCCCAGACCGAGAAGGGCCAGGAGAGAGGAATGGTTTGAAGGGCTTGGGCTGGTTGATGAAGCTTTCTTGAATGGAACTGACACGCCTCACACCTGGTGACGAGTGTCGTTGAATCCTGGAGGGCGGTGGGCCAGAAGAAACCTTGCCGGAACGCCTTGCCGGCAAGGGCTCTCGACCCAATGTGGGATCCACATATGCCTCCATGTATCTCCGCCAACAGCTCCAGTCCTTCCTCCCTAGGGATGCACTTCAATTTCACACCATTTGGTCTCTTCCTGTATAGGACGTCATCGACGAACTGGTACATGGCAGAGCGACGGGCTACTTTTTCCGCTTCTTCCTGCTCCTCAGGAAGCTCCCCTGTCTGGAGGAATCGGACGGTATGTTGTGCCCATGCTGGAGCCTGAGGCTCGACAGCAAGGACTAACGACATTTCCTCCCCTATAGGGGCGGCCGTCTCGACGGCAAGAGCTTGGCGTCCTGCCGGAGCTAGCCGTCCCGTGGCGGGTTCAGTGTCCTCGGCAACATCCTTGCCGGCGGCTCCGGGGAGCTTGGCGAGAAAGTACTTGCCGGGTCCTGATTTCCTTCTCTTGTTCTGCTCTGCTGATGGATCAACGGATGGCTGAGTTACTGAAGCACAAAGGTACCTGGCTCCACAGGTAGCTTGAGGGCAGCGCGCTTCGACAGGTAATCGGCGATATCGTTCTCCGTTCGGGGAACGTATTCAGCCTGGATACCGTCGAAACGCTCTTCCAGCTTTCTCACTTCATCAACGTAGGCCTTCATCAACGGGCTCTGGTAATCCTTATTGACTTGCTTGACGACAAGCTGCGAGTCGCCCCTGACGATGAGCTTTTTGATTCCGAGGTCCGCCGCGATCCTAAGACCGGCAAGCAGCCCTTCGTATTCCGCCGTGTTGTTTGTTGACGCCTCCCTGGGGAAGTGCATCTGGATCACGTACTTGAGGTGCTCTCTAGTGGGGGCGACGAGCAGTACGCCAGCCCCGGCACCCTGGAGGGAGAAAGCCCCATCAAAGTACATGATCCAATCGCAACTTGCCTCCTTGCCGGGGAGAGCAGTCTCTTGGGCTTCTTCGTCAGGTGTGGCGGTCCATTCTGCAATGAACTCAGCCAGGACTCGGCTCTGGACCGTCGAAGTACTTTCAAACCTGAGCCCAAAGCTGGACAGCTCCAGCGCCCATTCCACAATCCTCCCCGTCGCATCTGGGTTGTGCAATCTCTGCTGCAGAGGGATGCGAGTGACGATAGTGATCTCGTGTGCCTAGAAGTAGTGACCCAGCTTCCTCGAGGCCATGAGGAGGCCGAAGAGCAGTTTCTGCACACCGGAGTACCTCGACCTAGCCCCCTGCAAGAGGGAGCTAATAAAGTAGACCGGGCGCTGCATCACTTTCTTCTTTGGCGGCACCTCAACCAACTGTGTCGCCTCCGCACTGGTGGCGTCGGGCTCTGTTGCTTCCATTTCCTCGTCGTCGACCACCTGGTTCGTTGCCGCTAAGTATAGCAGCAACGGCTCCTGGGGCTTGGGCGCAACTAGTGTTGGTGCGGAGGAGAGGTACTTCTTCAAATCTTGCAATGTCGCTTCGGCTTTTGGTGTCCACTCCACCGGGCCCGCCTTTTTTAGGATCTTGAAAAAGGGAAGGGCGCGCTCGGCGGACTTGGATATGAACCTGCCAAGGGCTGATGCAACCAGCAAGCGGGCGCACATCCTTGATTCGCTTGGGTGCTGCAATCTTCTCTATAGCTTTGATCTTGTCCGGGTTGGCCTCTATCCCCCGCTGCAACACAAAGAACCCGAGAAGCTTGCCGGACGGGACGCCGAAGACGCACTTCTCAGGGTTCAGCTTGAGGTTGATCTTGCGCAGATTTGTAAACGTCTCCCGCAAATCTGATATGAGGGTGGCCCCGTCCTTGGTTTTGACCACTATGTCGTCCATATAGGCCTCCATATTTCTATGGAGCTGGGGCTCAAAACCAATCTGGACCGCCCTTGCAAACGTCGAACCAGCACTCTTCAACCCGAAAGGCATCCGTATGAAACAATACGTACCACATGGGGTGATGAATGATGTTTTCTCTTCGTCTTCTTTCGTCATGAAGATCTGGTGGTAGCCGGAGTAGGCATCGAGGAATGACAACAGATCGCACCCAGCCGTGGAGTCAACAATCTGGTCGATGCGTGGGAACGGGAAGGGGTCTTTAGGACAAGCCTTATTGATATCTGTGTAATCAATACACAGCCTCCACTCCCCATTTGCCTTGCACACTATGACCGGATTGGCCAACCACGTCGGATGGAGCACTCCTCTTACCAAACCCGCTGCCTCCAGTTTTCGGATTTCTTCAGTGATAAACTCTTGTCGTTCCAAAGCTTGCTTTCTGACCTTCTGCTTGACGGGCCGCGCATGAGGACAGACAACAAGGTGGTGCTCAATCACCTCCCTGGGAATGCCGGGGATGTCGGAAGCTTGCCATGCAAACACATCGACATTCGCCCGCAGGAAGGTGACGAGCGCGTCTTCCTATTTGTCATCAAGGGTGGAGCTTATGGTGAAAGCTCCTCCCGTGCCGTCCTTGTTGACGGAAACCTTCTTGGTTCCCGGCGGCGTGGCCCTGGACTTCTTGCTTCCGCCACCGGAGCTCTCTGGCACGTCCTCGACGGCAGCGCTACACTCCGAAGAGGTGCGCTTGCCAGAGTGGGTGTCCGAGGTCTCACCGGCTTTCTTCTTCTTTCCCCCCCGGGGTCCCAGCAGCAGGAGCGAGTGCCCCAGCGGTGCCAGCTGCTGCGACTGCATGCTAGTACACTTGATCAGCGCAAATCAGCGCGTCCTTCTTGTCAGAGGGGATGGTGATGATCGTCACGGGCCCTGGCATCTTCAGGGTATTGTAGGCGTAGTGTGACGCCGCCATGAACTTGGTCAGCGCTGGGCGACCAAGGATCCCGTTGTAGGGCAAGGGGATCTTGGCAACATCAAACACAATCCTCTCCGTCCTGAAGTTCAGGTCGCCCCCGAAAGTGACGGGGAACGTGACCTTTCCCTTGGGTTGGCTTCTCCCCGGGCTGACCCCTTGAAACGTGCCCGTTTCTTCGAGGTCTCCATCAGGGATCTGCAGCTTCTCGATCACGGCAGGCGAGATCAAGTTCAGACCGGCCCCGCCATCTACTAGCATTTTTGTCACCTTGAGGTTGCGTATTGTTGGTGAAACCAACAACGGCAGGCACCCGACCGCAGTAGTGCGATCAGGGTGGTCCTCAGAGTCAAAAATGATAGGTGTGCTGGACCACTTCAGCGGCCTCTGGGCATCAAGCGACGGCTCTGCTGCTGTGATTTCTCGTGCCCACTGTTTAAGCCGGCGCCAAGAGGCATGCAGCGAAGCGCCGCCGTCAACGCACATGGCCTCTGTAGCTTTCTGAAACTCTTGGTCGCCGGACTCGTCGTCCTCTTCATGATCGTCATCTTCTGGCTTCCTGTCATGGCCCTGAGCGGGCCTCTCTTGTTGCTTTGCTTATCCTTGCCGCGACGGCCCGCCTGGCCATCGCGTTTCTTGCCAGATCCCTCAGCACCGTCTTGGCCCTTCTCCTTGTCCCGCCTCTCGTATTCAGCCCTCTACTTCTCAGCGAGGAGCTCAACCTGCCGGCAGTCTTGGAGAGCATGGCCTTTGGTGCGATGGATCTTGCAGTATCGCTTGTCGGAGTTGCCTGGCTTTTCGGCAACCGCCAAGGCCTGGCAGGAGACACATCCGGCAATTTCCTTGACGGGGTCACCTGCCTTGGTCTTCTTGGTGGAGCCGGTGTCGTCAGACCCCTCGACGGCAAGCACAGCTTTCCCTTTGCGCTTCCTGTTGCGGTGCCGGCCTTTCTTCGCCGGGGCGGCGGTATCCTCTTCAGAGGAGTCGGTTTCCACGCCGGCATCTTCGCCGGGGTACTTCCTCCCCTCTTCGGCCCGGGCACATTTGTCCGCGAGAACATAGAGCTTCGTGACATCTTTCACCTTGTTCATCGCCCGCTCTTCGCGCATCTTGCGGTTCCGAACGTTCTGATGGAACGCGCTTATGATGGCGGCGGGGTGAACATCCGGGATGTTGTACTGTACCCGGCTGAACCTCTGGATGTACTTGCGGAGACTCTCGCCTCCCTTCTGGGGAATGACGTGGAGACCACTCGCTTGGCCATGAGCTTGGTGACCACCAGTGAAGGCGCCCACGAACTCATGGCACAAATCCGACCAGGAGGAAATGGAGTCTACCGGCAAGTGCATCAACCATGACATGGCGTTGGGTTTAAGAGCCAACGGGAAGTAATTTGCAAGCACCTTATCGTCACGAGCTCCGGGAGCCTGCATCGCGATGGTGTAGATGCTGAGGAACTCGGACGGGTGGGTCTTGCCGCCGTACTTCTCGCCCACGTCAGGTTTGAAAGTGTGGTGAGTGGGCCACTGGAACTGCCGCAGCTAACGGGTAAAAGCCGGGCAGCCTACCTCATAGGGTAGGCCCCCAGGGCTCCCCGGTGTCGGGTGGTCCACAGCAGGCCCCGCTCGCCTATCTGACTGGTGGCGCGCTCCGCGCCGGCGCTCGATGGTGGTCCGAGCGTCTTCATGTTCCCGATCCCGAAGGACCTGGCGTTGGTCCTGGTGGGTCCGCGGGTCGGACGATGCTATGGAGATTTCGTTGCCCGCAACGTCGCGACGGGCAGGTGTCCGTGGCACCGGGCGAGGAGGAGGCGAGTGCACCGTGGTCGCGGCGCCGCCAGCCTTCCTGCCACTGGTACTCGGGACTCCGTCGGGGTCGGCTCATCTTTGTTGGCCACCGCAACAAGGCTTCGAATGGTGGCTCTCCATTCGTCGAGTTTCCCCGTAGTGGGGGGAAGGTCGAGGAGCAACTGCGCGCGCGCCAGGGCTTCTGCTGGCGTCGGTGGCAGTGAAAGCTGCACGGATCGCGACGCGCTTCGACTTCTGACCATGTCAGAAGGAGCTCTATCACGACCGCGCGGTCGCATGCCGTCTTCACCAGCGCCTGGGCGAGCGGGAAGGTCTTCTACATCCCGGGAGTGGCGCTCTGGGCTTTTCCCACGGCGACGCCCGGGGTCTTCGGGGTGATCACGCCGCTCGTCGCGCGCCGCTTGAGAGGAATGCGGCGTCGACGCCGGAGTGGGAGTCCTGGAGGCCCTCGCGCCGCCAGCGGGCGGGGCAGCAGCGACCTCGGAAGGCCCCGCGCCACCTGCGGAGGACCCGGCTCCGTCTTTGGATTTGGCGGCGCGCAGCCCGTTACCGGGCGCATGAACATCGCCGCCTCCCAAACTCCGGCTGCTGGGACGGTGTTGGTGTTCGCGAACAGCGCCCCGGGTCCTTTCGGCGACCGGTCCGCTGCTCGCCCGTGTCGGGACGGGAGGCCCGGCTTCTGACGGGCCAACCGCCACCGTCGTCTTCTTCTTGGGCGCCATGACGATGAAGAAGCGTCGAACTAATTGCTAAAGCCGATTTTCACAACTGCGCAGCCCTTGCCTGGCGCGCGAAAGATGTCGGTGGGAAACGACACCTATGGGATCACGAGAATCCCTTTCTGTGGTTGCAGGGCACGGGGGTCGTGGGAAGAGTGGATCGAGTAGGCAGTACACGATTCCTTTACCCAGGTTCGGGCGGCGAAGATGCGTAAAACCCTACTCCTACTTTGGTGGATTATATGTTTGTGTTCTTGAGCTAGCTATGGGGTGTGAGGAGCTCCAAAAAGCCGAATCCCCTTCGTGGTCGCCTGGGGCCTCCTTTTATAGGGAAAGGGGCTGCCACAGTGGCACACAGGAGGTGGAAAGGGTACAGTGATGCGAGGTTATCCCTCGCATTACTTGACAAGGCGCATTTAATGCGCCTTGCTTAGGTGTCCTTGCTTTATCGGGGGCGAGGGAGAGCCCCGTCTCGTCCGTCGCTGCTATCTCCTGCGTCGACACGCACCCTGGCCAGCGGTGCCTGCGATGCCATGTAGGCGGGCAGGCAGCTGAGGTGGCGCAGCGGTGGGTCTCCACGAGGGTCTGCATGCCGCCACGCAGGCGCCTACCCAGCTGGTTGGGTCGGCAGCTGCATGCGAACGGCGGTGGAGGCGTGACTGGCGCGGGTCCGATGGTGGCCCCGCGGGTGTCCTTGGCAAGGGCCTTGCCGTGGCCCCGGCAAGGGTCTTGTCGGGGTCCCGACAAGGGTCTTGCCGCGGCGCCTGTTGCCATCCCCGGCAAGGCTCTTGTCGGGGGCCTTGTGGTTCTCCTTGGCTGGGATCCCGCCAAGGACCATCATCTTCTAGAGTGTGCATCTGATCTTGAATGTCTTCACAAAGATCTGCATACCACCACGGGGATGCCTCCCGAATCCTTGCCCCATGGGGGCAGTGGACTCAAGGGTGACCCGCTTCGTAGGTGTGGGGCGAGGCTGCCACGGCAAGGGTCTTGCTGGGTTTGCAAAAACCACCTCCCGGCAAGGATCTTGCCGGGGGGGGGCGCCTCGTCCCCTTTGCTCTTTGTGGTCTTGGTCTTGGCGTCGTTCTGCTCCTCTTTGGCTTCGGCCTTACCTTGGTTCTACCTCCCTTGCTGGGCTCGGTGCGGCGGCGCCCGTGGCTCAGACTGCCCGTGCACAGTCATAGGGGTACAAAAAGTGTACCCCTCTTTTTGTACACCGACACCCACTTTGTAGCCAATGTCGACGATTTAACCGACATGCTCGACTTCGACTCTGAAGACATCGACGGTATGGACGACGATGCAGGAGACGAACAGGAACCAGCACCTGTAGGGCGCTGGAAGGCCACCTCGTCATATGACATATATATGGTGGACACTCCAAAAGATGGAGATGGCGATGGAAAAGCGGGGGATGACACCTCTAAGAAACATCCCAAGCGCTGGCGTAAGCAGCGCCGTTCCAAATCCCGCCAAAGCAAAAACGGTGATTCCGGCACTGGAGATAATACTACTCCGGATAGCGCCGAAGAACACCCCCTCCAGCAAGATTCGGCATAGGAAGATGGAGAAGCCAGCCCTCATGAGAGAGCGGCAGACCAAGAGGTTGAGGATGATAACTATATGCCTCCCTCCGAAGACGAGGCAAGCCTCAACGATGACGAATTCGTCGTACCATCAGACCCCGCCGAACAAGAGCGTTTCAAACGCAGGCTTTTAGCCACGGCAAGCAGCCTCAAGAAAAAGCAGCAACAGCTTAGAGCTGATCAAGATTTGCTAGCTGACAGATGGATTGAAGTCCTTGCGGCCGAAGAGTATGAACTCGAACGCCCCTCCAAGCGTTACCCAAAGCGCAGGCTGCTACCCCGATTATAGGAGGAAGCACCTACATCAACAGCGCATGACATGGCCGACCGGCCACCTCGTGGCCGCGACAGAGAGGCCTCTAGGCCCTCCACTCAAGCCATGCCCCGCCGCCGCCCAAAACATGCTAAGGCATGGGAAAACGCGCCAGACCTGCGAGATATACTGGAGGACCAGGCAAGGCAAACAAGATCGATCTACGGATCGCGCGGGCGCCCCACGGCACGTGACGGTGATCGTCACTCCGGATACAATAAATCCGGCCGGGCCAAACACAATAGACAAAGCTCCTTTGAGCTGCATCGTTCAAGCCCAGTACAGAGGCGCCGCACACCCACTATGCTTCATAGATGAAGTAATGGATCATAAAATCCCTGAGGGCTTCAATCTCGTAAACATCGAATCATACGATGGCACAACAGATCCTGCGGAATGGATCGAGGATTATCTCCTTCATATCCACATGGCCCGCGGTGATGATCTACACGCCATCAAATACCTCC
This sequence comes from Aegilops umbellulata, assembly GCA_032464435.1. Taxonomy (NCBI): domain Eukaryota; kingdom Viridiplantae; phylum Streptophyta; class Magnoliopsida; order Poales; family Poaceae; genus Aegilops; species Aegilops umbellulata. Next base: position 262,446,314 of record CP136055.1, read on the forward strand.
CACTCAAACTTAAGGGACCGGCCCGGCATTGGCTAAACAGCTTGCCAGCAGACTCAATTGGTTCTTGGGAGGACCTGGAAGCCGCATTCCTTGACAACTTCCAGGGCACTTATGTGCGACCACCGGACGCCGATGACCTAAGCCACATAATCCAGCAGCCAAAGGAATCGGCCAGACAATTCTGGACACGATTCCTAACAAAGAAAAATCAAATAGTCGACTGTCCGGACGCGGAGTCCCTAGCAGCCTTCAAGCATAATATCCGCGACGAGTGGCTTGCCCGGCACCTGGGACAGGAAAAGCCGAAATCTATGGCAGCCCTCACGACACTCATGACCTGCTTTTGCGCGGGAGAAGAAAGCTGGCTAGCTCGCAGCAACAACTTAACCAAGAACCTTGGTAATTCGGATACCAAGGACAAGAGCGGCAGGTCGCGCCGGAACAAGCAAAAGTGCCGCGTTAACAGCGACAGCAGCGAGGATACGACAGTAAATGCCAGATTCCGAGGCTACAAATCTGGTCAGCGGAAAAAGCCATTCAAAAGAAATACTCAGGGCCCGTCCTGTTTGGACCGAATACTCGACCGCTTGTGCCAGATACATGGCACCCCCGAAAAGCCAGCCAATCACACCAACAGGGATTGTTGGGTGTTCAAGCAGGCAGGCAAGTTAAGAGCCGAAAACAGAGACAAGGGGCTGCATAGCAATGACGAGGAGGAGCCCAGGCTGCCGAACAACAGTGGACAGAAGGGTTTTCCCCCACAAGTGCGGACGGTGAACATGATATACGCAACCCACATCCCCAAGAGGGAGCGGAAGCGCGCACTACGGGACGTATATGCGCTGGAGCTAGTCGCCCCAAAGTTCAACCCATGGTCCTCCTGCCCGATCACTTTTGATCGAAGGGACCACCCCACTAGCATCCATCATGGTGGGTTTGCCGCATTGGTTCTTGACCCAATTATTGACGGATTTCATCTCACAAGAGTCCTCATGGACGGCGGCAGCAGCCTGAACCTGCTTTACCAGGATACAGTGCGGAAAATGGGCATAGATCCCTCGACGATCAAGCCCACCAAAACGACCTTTAAAGGCGTCATACCAGGTGTAGAAGCCAACTGTACAGGCTCAGTTACACTTGAAGTGGTCTTCGGATCCCCAGATAATTTCTGAAGCGAGGAGTTAATCTTCGACATAGTCCCGTTCCGCAGTGGCTATCATGCACTGCTCGGGCGAACCGCATTCGCAAAGTTCAACGCGGTACCACACTATGCATACCTCAAGCTCAAGATGCCAGGCCCTCGAGGAGTAATCACAGTCAACGGAAACACTGAACGCTCCCTCCGAACGGAGGAGCACACGGCAGCGCTCGCAGCAGAAGTACAAAGCAGCCTCTCTAGGCAGTTCTCCAGTCCGGCCCTTAAAAAGCCGGACACTATCAAGCGCGCCCGGAGTAACCTACAACAAGACCGCCTGGCATGTTCCGAGCAAGCGTAGCAATGCGGCCCCAACCCTAGCCCTCGCAATATAGCGAAAACGATGCTTCGCGTACATAACTATGCCCTCGAAATACCATGGGCACAAGGGGAGGGGCACCCTCACGGCACGCCCAAAACAAGGCTTAAACCGTACTAGGGGCTGCCGGATTCTTTTTTAAATTTTCTCTTACTTTTAGGACTCCATACTTCGGATGACCTGTTCGGCAATTCAACTCCCAGATGGTCTCTATTACGAGCAGTATACCTGTTTTAAATACAATTCCGCGGCTCGCCCCTGGACAGGACATGTTAAATAGTCCAATTTCTTTTGCTTATCGCACTATTTGTATCGTCCTGCTTAGATAGCAGCCCCTATATAAACAATGCATAGCTTTTGTCTATTTTTTGCATTATCCTCTATTATATATATATATGTTTATTAATGACATGTTGCACCCGTGCACTGTGGTACGACAAATACGCCAGGGGCTTCAGTACCCCTTAATATGGTGTAAGAAGTCCGAACACTTATAAGTGTGGCACCCCGAACTTATAGCACTATATGCATCGGCTCCGAATCATGATTTGGGTCAATAGTTGGGTTTGCCCGGCTCCTATTATTTTGGTGCCTTACGTTCCGCTATATCGGCTAAGGTAGCACTAGGAGAACTACTGCGATTGTGCCCCAGTTGAGCTGGGCGGAGCACCTCAGTAGAGAAAGCTAAAACTGACTGTCATGATAAGGCGAGAGACCGGTCGCTGTTCGAGAGGTTTTTCGGGTCCTTAAAGACCTATGCCGCTTAGAGCGAGGAACCGGATTTTTTCCGGCCAAGGCATGGATAGCGCCCTGAACTCGGTCTTCTGAATACTAGGGGCTTCGTAGAAATTTAAAATTATAAAGTTCTATGGCTAAGTGAGAGTGTTCAAGCATTATAGTCCGATTGCCTTGTTCGTTGTGCTGAGCGCCTCCCTTGAAGGACCCAAACATGGGAAAAAGAGCGCTCAGGTTTATCCCGAACACCCCAGCACTAGTGGCATGCGGGCCGAAGCCGACGACTGGCCATCTCTCAATTTTTTCATAAACGGCCGAACAGAAAATAATATGTTAAATTCAACAAGCATTGCTTAGCGCAAATGAACAAGTTTTCAGCGCAGAGGACAACACGAGCGAGTTCATTCAAAAATTACATATTTTGTACATTCATCCGCCACAAGGCGGCCACCCTTCAGAACATCCTTGTAATGGTTCTCGGGCTTGCGATGCTCCTTCCCCGTCGGCGGCCCGTCCCTCACAAGCTTCTCACTGTCCAGCTTACCCCAGTGCACCTTTGCACGGGCAAGGGCCCTACGGGCACCTTCGATGCAGACGGAGCGCTTGATGACCTCGAGCCGTGGACAAGCCTCCACCAGCCGCCGCACCAGTCCGAAGTAGCTCCCAGGCAGGGCCTCTCCAGGCCACAGCCGAACTATGAAGCCCTTCATGGCCTGTTCGGCCTCCTTGTGGAGCTCGACCAGCTGCTTCAACTGGTCGCTCAAGGGCACAGGGTGTCCGGCCTCAGCGTACTGAGACCGGAACACCTTCTCCGTCGAGCTGCCCTCTTTGGCTCGGTAGAATGCGGCGGCATCGGATACGCTGCGGGGAAGATCTGCGAACGCCCCTGGAGAGCTCCGGATTCGGGTAAGTAACAAGTAGTTTACTTTTATATGTCTGCTTTGCATAAAAAAATGCCTTACCCGCCGCTATCTTTTTCACCGCATCCAATTAATCGAGGGCCTTCTGGGCTTCGGCCTTGGCAGACTCGGCAGTCTTGACGGCCGTGGCAAGCTCGGATGCTCGCGTTTTAGAGTCAAGCTCCAAACTCTCATGTTTTTTCATGAGAGCCTGAAGCTCTTGCTACGCCTCGCCGACCTGCGCCTCAAATTTCTCCCGCTCATTGCGCTCTGAGGCCGCTCTCTTCTCGGCCTCGGACAGCGCCTGCTTGAGGGTTGCCACCTTAGTCGTGGCCCCTGCAACAAGTAGCATAATCCTGTAATTTTTTCTGCAATTGCATCTTTTTATATATATTTTTCTATAAGGTATCTCTTACCTTCTTTCTCCTCGAGCTGCCGCTTGGCAAGGCCGAGCTCTTGCTCGGTCCGCTCGAGACCCTACTTCAGGGTAGCTACCTCCGCAGTCAGTGCGGCGGTAGCAAGCAGCAAAGCCTGCATACGCATATTGACTCATTTTTTGTTAGACTCCTGCGAAATTATTTGATCATCTATTCGGCTTTTCTTTCCGAACACCAAACAGAGCATCAAGGGCTACTTTCTATGCGGTAATATTTTTACATATTTTTACTTACCTCGAAGCCTGTTAAAAGGCTAGCACAAGCTTCAGTCAGCCCGCTCTTAGCGGACTGAACCTTCTGGATCACCGTACTCATAATAGTATGGTGCTCCTCGTCGATGGAGGCACCGTTAAGCACCTCCAGTAGATTCTCCGGCACCTCCGGTTGGACGGAGGCCGCCGGCTCAGAAAGCTTGCTCCTCTTAAAAGGAGTTCGCCTACCGCAGTTCGGAACCGCTGAAGATTCCGGCGCGGTGTCTGGCTCAAAGCCGGACTTGGAGCCCTGGGGGGTCTTGTCCCCTCCACTCCTGGAGTCCGGGAGGTCGCCTCGCGGCGCCTCCGGGACCACCTCCTCCTGGCTTGGAATCTGTTGGGACAACACTTTGGCATCATCCGCAGGGTGGGGGGAGGTAGCTGTCGGGAGTGAATTCACGTTCGACGAGTCCAGGGAGCCGCTCGACAACTCGCCGAGCCCGGCCTTGGGCGGACTGCATAATTATGTTCGACATAAGGAAAAGCTGTGCGACAAAGGAAAACTATGAGTCACTCTAGTATCCGAATACTTACGATCCCGCCGGGCGCCAGGCCCTTTGTGTCCACTCCTCTTCGCCCTCGTCGGTGTTAGGGGAGTAGTCCGGCGGAAGGGTTTTCCCCTTCTTGGACCCTTCAGCCTCCCCAGTTGGGGCCACCTTCCTCTTCTTTCCTCCCCCCGCTAGAGGGGGAGAGGTTTCTTCTTCCTCCTCCTTGTCTTCACGGGAGGAGTGTGTCTCGGATTCGTCAGACAACGAGTCCGACACCACCATATTACGGGAACTCTTTCGAGTCCCCGTGGCCTTCTTCTTCTTGGCCTTCTTCTTCGGCACCACATAAGTCGCCAGAGCCAGCAGCTTCGATAAACGGGCATCTGCTGGGTCTTCGGGCAAAGGGGCCGGAGAGTTGACCTGTCCGGACTTCTCCCGCCACGCCTGTCAAAGGTAGGGGAGTTTAGATCCCGCATAAAGTCAATCTATGAGAAACAAATTTCCTGTAAAAGGTAAGGATAACTCGCCGCGCTAGCTGGACGCTGCGTGCTGAATCCACGGTCCTCGGACGCGGACGCGGGAGCTTCGGCGCCCTTGAACAGCACCTTCCAGGCATCTTTGTACGTCGTGTCGAAGAGCCTGTTCAAGGTTTGGTGCTGCGCCGGATTGAACTCCCACAGTGTGAAAGCCTGTTGTTGACACGGGAGGATCCGGCGGACGAGCATGACCTGGACTATATTAACAAGCTTGAGCCGCTTGTTCGCCAGGGATTGGATGCATGTTTGCAGTCCGATCACCTCTTCCTCGTTGCCCCACGACAGGCCCATCTCTTTCCAGGACGTGAGCCGCGTGGGGGGGGGGGGGTCCGGATCGGAACTCAGGGGCTGCGACCCATTCAGGTTGCGCGGCTCGGTGATGTAAAACCACCCTGATTGCCACCCCTTCAGGGTCTCCACGAAGGAGCCCTCGAGCCATAGGACGTTGGCTATCTTGCCCGCCATGGCGGCTCCGCACTCCGCCTGGCTGCCGCGCACCACCTTCGGCTTGACGTTGAAAGTCTTGAGCCAAAGACCGAAATGGGGGTGGATGCGGAGGAAAGCCTCACACACGACGATAAACGCTGAGATGTTGAGGACAAAGTTCGGGGCCAGATCATGGAAATCCAGGCCGTAGTAGAACATGAGTCCCCGGACAAATGGGTGGAGTGGAAAACCCAATCCGCGGAGGAAGTGGGGAATGAATACAATCCTCTCATGGGGCCTAGGGGTGGGGAGAAGCTGCCCCTCTTCAGGAAGCCGGTGCACAATGTTATCGGACAAGTATCCGACCTTCCTTAGTTTTTTGACATGGCCCTCCGTGACGGAGGAGACCATCCACTTGCCTCCCGCTCCGGACATTGCTGGAGAAGGTTGAGGTGGGAAGTGCGGGCTTGGGCGCTGGAGCTCGGGTGCGCAGAAGATGGATAGGCAAAGGAGGAAGAAGGCGTAGGTAAAAAGGTGGATCCTTATCCCCTTATATGGGCGGATGCGGCTATGCGTCCCTACCAGCCTAGTAAAACTCGCTTGCCTCCCAAGCGCCGTGATAAATGGTGCGGTTGGGTTACCCACGTCCGTATTGATGAGAATCCCGTAAATGGGGGACACGATCTCTGCTTTGACAAGACGTGCCAAGGAAACCGCCTTGCAAAACGCGCTGAGGTGGAGAAGTGAAAACGATTCGAATAAAGGCTTGGCCGTAGTGTGATGTCACGCTATGGAATACGTCAGCAGATTAGATTTGTGTTAATATTGTTCTCTCTATGGCAATATGTGGAAACTTATTTTGCAGAGCCGGACACTACTCTTGGTGTTTACCAACTTTTATGAAGAACTTGGAGGAGGAACCCGCCTTGCAATGCCGAAGACAATCTGCGCGCCGGACTCGTCGTCATTGAAGCCTGGTTCAGGGGCTACTGAGGGAGTCCTGGATTAGGGCGTGTTCGGATAGCCGAACTATACCTTCAGCCGGACTCCTGGACTATGAAGATACAAGATTGAAGACTTCGTCCCATGTCCGGATGGGACTTTCCTTGGTGTGGAAGGCAAGCTTGGCGATGCGGATATTCAGATCTCCTACCATTGTAACCGACTTTGTGTAACCCTAACCCTCTCCGGTGTCTATATAAACCGGAGGGTTTTAGTCCGTAGGACAACAACTCCAACATACAACAATCATACCATAGTCTAGCTTCTAGGGTTTAGCCTCCTTGATCTCGTGGTAGATCTAGTCTTGTACTACCCATATCAATATTAATCAAGCAGGACGTAGGGTTTTACCTCCATCAAGAGGGCCCGAACCTGGGTAAAACATTGTGTCCCTTGTCTCCTGTTACCATCCGCCTAGACGCACAGTTCGAGACCCCCTACCCGAGATCCGCCTGTTTTGACACCGACAATCGCTCTCGGGGCGTTACATCGATATACCCCCTCCCTGATAAATTCGACATGAGGGGGGGTCGATATACCCCCTCCCCGATAACATTTTTTCCATGTATGTATGTCGTCGTCGATATACCCCCTCCCTGATAACATTTCCTTCTTCATATGTTGAGTTAGCTGATTTAGGTTAGTGCATTTTAGGTTAGTTGATTTACTGTGCATTTTAGGTTAGTTGTTGTTTGTGCATTTTAGGTTAGTAGATTTTAGGTTAGTCGAGGGGAAAAAGTAAAACAAGGAAAAAGAATAAAAGAGGAAGAAGGAAGAAGAAGAAGAAAAAGAAGTAGAGGAAAAAGGAAAATAAGAAGAGGAAGAAGGAGGAGAAGAAGGAGAAGAAGAAGAGGAGAAAAAATAAGAAGAGGAAGAAGAAGAAGAAAAAAGAGGAGAAGAAGAAGAAATAGAATAAATTCTATTTTTTCTTCTTCTCCTCTATTCCTTCTTCTTCTCCTCTTTTTTTTGTTCTTCTATTTTTTCTTCTTCCCCTCTATTCCTTTCTTCTCCTCTTTTTTTCTTCTTCTTCATATTATTATTTTTTTATCGGGAACGAGGGTGTCGAGGATCGCCGAGCGGTCGAGGATCGGGAACTAGGGTAGAGGGTCGAGGGTCATTGAGGGGTCGTGGGTCGAGGGTCGATGATCGCCTAGGGGTCGAGAGGGAGACGTCAATCAACTCCCTCTCGCTCAACCAACTCTCAAGGACACCCAAACACTATAAAAAAACATTGTCGATCTCCCACCCCCTCCCGCCCCTACCCGACAAACTCTCTCGAGTTTATAAGAGATTTATCAAGAATGCCCCCATTATGGATGTGCATAATTAAGTTGATCCATATTTTTCTTTATCTCATCTACGCTTCTATATGTGCACGTTCTCTTGTGTCAAAGTATTGAAGAAATCCATGGTTTCATAATTAGCCGGAAGTAGCAGGCGCATGATGGTATGAATCTCTCCAAAATTATTTTGGAACGGAGTCCTGATAGGATAATTCGCTTTTTGGTACGAAGTTCAGCAAAGGCCTTCCGAAGAGCGATATTCGAAAGGCTCTTGCTGAATTTCGTACCAAAAAGCGAATTATCCTATCAGGAATCCGTTCCAAAATAACTTTGGAGAGCTTCATACCATCATGCGCCTGGTATTTCCGGCTTATGGTGAAGCCATGGTTTTCTTGAATCCTTTGACACTAGGCAACATGACATATAGAAGGGTAAGTGAGATCAGGAAAAATAGGGACCATTTTCTGCACATCCAGAATGGCGCCATTTTGTTAAATCCCTTGTCGGTCCGGACGTCGGACATTCATGAGAGAGGCGGTCCGGCCCAAACCCAAGAAGCGTTGCCGAGGCCACCCCAAACCCTAGAAGCGTCGAGGCCACCCTAAACCCTAGAAGTGTTGCCGAGGCACCCAAATTTACCAAGTTAAAAGAGCGCTGTCATCGAGGCCACCCCAAACCCTAGAAGCATTGTCGTCGAGGCCACTAATTAATATTCCTTGATGTGATTAGCTAGCTAGGTCTATGTTTGCCACTTATATATCCATCTCTCATGTTTGTATATTAATTTCCATGTTGTAATAATTGCATAAACTATGGAGCACAGAGACTTGGAAACAGAACAATTGTTGGGGGACATAATCCTCGGCGGAGGTGATATCTTGTCGTATCTCAACGACACCGATGGTCTGGAAGGAGAGGGTGAAGCAGGCTCAGGTGATTGAACAATCGATGAGGAATGACATGATCATGATGTCTCCGGTGATAGAATGCCGGTGGAAGAAGGAGATTGTGATGACGGCTCCGGTGACCAAACGGAGGAGGGGGCTGTTGCAAAGTCCGGCGAGGTATATATATATATTAATTAAGCCTGTGCCGACTAGCTAATTGATGCATTAATTGTTTTGGTATGTACATATATTAACTCTTATTCCTTCTTTTATAGCCCTCCGGATCGAGCCAAACTTCGGTAACAAGACGAGGACCGAAGAAAAGGTTGCGCCAGGATGAAAGGTTCACGACCACAACAATCTTGGATGATGGCCAACCGATTGAACCCAGGCGGACCAAGGAAGCATTTTCTGCACAGTGCGGGGCTATTGTTAGGGACATGATCCCGATCAGCATCCAGCTATGGAATAAGCCTAAGAACGAAGACCCTCAAGTTCCTTATGTCAATGATAGACAGAAAGATGATATTTGGAACTCGCTGAAGACAAATTTCGCCCTACCGCCAGAGGAGGATCCGGATAAGCCTGCTATAGAGCCATTGGTCAAGGTCATGCTCTTAGAAGATGGCAGATCTATTCAGGAGGTGGAAGAATGAGTTGACATCAACATATGTCAAAAAAGGGAGGACTCCAGAATTCACCGGCCGATTTGAGAAGATAAGAGATCACTGACCCGCATTTGTGGCCTACAAGACATCAGACAGGAGTAAGAAGATGTCAGAGACAAACAAGATAAATGCTGCAAAGAAGTTGTATCACCAACACATGGGGTCAGGTGGCTACCTCATGAAGGAAATATGCCCTAGAGGCAATAATAAAGTTATTATTTATTTCCTTATATCATGATAAATGTTTATTATTCATGCTAGAATTGTATTAACTGGAAACATAATACATGTGTGAATACATAGACAAACAGAGTGTCACTAGTATGCCTCTACTTGACTAGCTCATTAATCAAAGATGGTTATGTTTCCTAACCATGAACAAAGAGTTGTTATTTGATTAACGAGATCACATCATTAGTTGAATGATCTGATTGACATGACCCATTCCATTAGCATAGCACCCGATCGTTTAGTATGTTGCTATTGCTTTTATCCATGACTTATACATGTTCCTTTAACTATGAGATTATGCAACTCCCGTTTACCGTAGGAACACTTTGTGTGCTACCAAACGTCACAACGTAACTGGGTGATTATAAAGGTGCTCTACAGGTGTCTCCGAAATATTTGTTGGGTTGGCATATTTCGAGATTAGGATTTGTCACTCCGAATGTCGGAGAGGTATCTCAGGGCCTTCTCGGTAATGCACATCACATAGAGCCTTGCAAGCATTGCAACCAATGAGTTAGTTGCGAGATGATGTATTACGGAACGAGTAAAGAGACTTGCAGGTAACGAGATTGAACTAGGTATTGGATACCGACGATCGAATCTCGGGCAAGTAACATACCGATGACAAAGGGAACAACGTATGTTGTTATGCGGTCTGACCGATAAAGATCTTCGTAGAATATGTAGGAGCCAATATGGGCATCCAGGTCCCGCTATTGGTTATTGACCGGAGACGTGTCTCGGTCATGTCTACATTGTTCTCGAACCGTAGGGTCCGCACGCTTAAGGTTTCGATGACAGTTATATTATGAGTTTATGAGTTTTGATGTACCGAAGGAGTTCGGAGTCCCGGATGAGATCGGGGACATGACGAGGAGTCTAGAAATGGTCGAGACGTAAAGATCGATATATTGGACGACTATATTCGGACATCGGAAAGGTTCTGAGTGATCCGGGTATTTTTGGGAGTATCGGGGAGTTACGGGATTACGGGAGAAGTAATGGGCCTTGATGGGCTTTAGTGGGAAGAGGAAAAAGGCTGCTGCGCCCCCCCTCTCCTCTAGTCCGAATTTGACTAGGGAAAAGGGGGCCGGCCACCTTTCCTACTCCTCCTATTCCTTCTCCCTTCCTCCCCTCTTGGTGGACTCCTACTAGGACTTGGAAACCTAGTAGGACTCCACACCCTGGCGCGCCAAACCCTAGGCCGGCCACCCCCTCCCTTGCTCCTTTATATACGGGGGCAGAGGGCACCCCATAGACAAACAATTGATCATTGAGATCTTTCCTTAGCCGTGTGCGGTGCCCCCTTCCAACAAATTCCACCTCGGTCATATCGTTGCAGTGCTTAGGCGAAGCCCTGCGCCGATAACACATCAAGATCGTCATCACGCCGTCGTGCTGAAGGAACTCTTCCCCGACGCTTTGCTGGATCGGAGCCCGGGGATCGTCATCGAGCTGAACGTGTGCCAAGAACTCGGAGGTGCCGGAGTAACGGTACTTGGATCGGTCGGATCGCAAGGAGAACGTACGACTACTTCCTCTACGTTGAGTCAACGCTTCCGCTTCGGTCCACGAGGGTACGTAGACAACACTCTCCCCTCTCGTTGCTATGCATCACCATGATCTTGCGTGTGCGTAGGAATTTTTTTGAAATTACTACGTTCCCCAACAGTGGCATCCGAGCCTAGGTTTTTTATGGTTTGATGTTATTTGCACGAGTAGAACACAAGTGAGTTGTGGACGATACAAGTCATACTGCCTACCAACATGTCATACTTTGGTTCAGCGGTATTGTTGGACGAGACGATCCGGACCAACCTTACGCGTACGCTTACGCGAGACCGGTTCCCTCGACGTGCTTTGCACATAGATGGCTTGCGGAAGACTGTCTCTCCAACTTTAGTTGAACCGAGTGTGGCTACGCCCGGTCCTTGAGAAGGTTAAAACGGAGTCTATTTGACAAACTATCGTTGTGGTTTTGATGCGTAGGTAAGATGAGTTCTTACTTGAGCCCGTAGCAGCCACGTAAAACTTGCAACAACAAAGTAGAGGACGTCTAACTTGTTTTTGCAGGGCATGTTGTGATGTGATATGGTCAAGACATGATGCTAAATTTTATTGTATGAGATGATCATGTTTTGTAACCGAGTTATCGGCAACTGGCAGGAGCCATATGGTTGTCGCTTTATTGTATGCAATGCAATCGCGATGTAATGCTTTACTTTATTACTAAGCGGTAGTGATAGTCGTGGAAGCATAAGATTGGCGAGACGACAACGATGCTACGGTGGAGATCAAGGTGTCGTGCCGGTCACGATGGTGATCATGACGGTGCTTCGAAGATGGAGATCACAAGCACGAGATGATGATGGCCATATCATATCACTTATATTGATTGCATGTGATGTTTATCTTTTATGCATCTTATCTTGCTTTGATTGACGGTAGCATTATAAGATGATCTCTCACTAATTATCAAGAAGTGTTCTCCCTGAGTATGCACCGTTGCGAAAGTTCTTCGTGCTGAGACACCACGTGATGATCGGGTGTGATAGGCTCTACGTTCAAATACAACGGGTGCAAAACAGTTGCACACGCGGAATACTCAGGTTATACTTGACGAGCCTAGCATATAACAGATATGGCCTCGGAACACGGAGACCGAAAGGTCGAGCGTGAATCATATAGTAGATATGATCAACATAGTGATGTTCACCATTGAAACTACTCCATCTCACGTGATGATCGGACATGGTTTAGTTGATTTGGATCACGTGATCACTTAGAGGATTAGAGGGATGTCTATCTAAGTGAGAGTTCTTAAGTAATATGATTAATTGAACTTTAATTTATCATGAACTTAGTCCTGGTAGTATTAGCATATCTATGTTGTAGATCAATAGCTCGCGTTGTTACTTCCCTATGTTTATTTTGATATGTTCCTAGAGAAAATTGTGTTGAAAAAATGTTAGTAGCAATGATGCGGATTGGATCCGTGATCTGAGGTTTATCCTCATTGCTGCACAGAAGAATTATGTCCTTGATGCACCGCTAGGTGACGGACCTATTGCAGGAGCAGATGCAGACATTATGAACGTTTTGCTAGCTCAATATGATGACTACTTAATAGTTTAGTGCACCATGCTTAACTGCTTAGAATCGGGACTTCAAAGACGTTTTGAACGTCATGGAGCATATGAGATGTTCTAGGAGTTGAAGTTAATATTTGAAGCAAATACCCGAGTTGAGAGATATGAAGTCTCCAACAAGTTCTATAGCTAAAAGATGGAGGAGAATCGCTCAACTAGTGAGCATGTGCTCAGATTGTCTGGGTACTACAATCGCTTGAATCAAGTGGGAGTTAATCTTCCAGATAAGATAGTGATTGACAGAATTCTCTAGTCACCATCACCAAGTTAGTAGAACTTCGTGATGAACTATAATATGCAAGGGATAACGGAAAATATTCCCAAGCTCTTCGCGATGCTAAAATCAGCAAAGGTAGAAATCAAAGAAAAACATCAAGTGTTGATGATTGACAAGATCACTAGTTTCAAGAAAAGGGCAAAAGGAAAGAAGGGGAACTTCAAGAAGAACGGCAAGCAAGTTGCTGCTCAAGTGAAAAAGCCCAAGTCTGGTCCTAAGCCTGAGACTAAGTGCTTCTACTGCAAAGGGACTGGTCACTGGAAGCGGAACTACCCCAAGTGATTGGCGGATAAGAAGGATGGCAAAGTGAACATAAGTATATTTGATATACATGTTATTGATGTGTACTTTACTAGTGTTCATAGCAACCCCTTAGTATTTGGTACTAGTTCAGTTGCTAAAATTTAGTAACTCGAAACGGGAGTTGCAGAATGAACAAAGACTAGTTAAAGGACAAGGTGACGATGTGTGTTGGAAGTGGTTCCAAGATTGATATGATCATTATCACACACTCCCTATACTTTCGGGATTAGTGTTGAAACTAAATAAGTGTTATTTGGTGTTTGCGTTGAGCATGAATATGATTTGATCATGTTAATTGCAATATAGTTATTCATTTAAGTTAGAGAACAATTGTTGTTCTGTTTACATGAATAAAACCTTCTATGGTCATACACACCAATGAAAATAGTTTATTGGATCTCGATCGCAGTGATACACATATTCATGATATTGAAACCAAAAAGATGCGAAGTTAATAATGATAGTGCAACCTATTTGTGGCACTGCTGTTTAGGTCATATTGGTGTAAAGCGCATGAAGAAACTCCATGCTGATGGGATTTTGGAATCACTTGATTATGAATCACTTGATGCTTGCGAACCATGCCTCTTGGGCAAGATGACTAAAAACGCCGTTCTCCGGAACAATGGAGCAAGCAACAGATTTGTTGGAAATCATACATACTGATGTATATGATCCGATGAATATTAAGGCTCGCGACAAGTATCATTATTTTCTAACCTTCACAGATGATTTGAGCAGATATGGGTATATCTACTTGATGAAACATAAGTCTGAAACGTTTGAAAAGTTCAAAGAATTTTAGAGTGAAGTGAAAATCATCGTGACAAGAAAATAAGGTTTCTACGATCTGATCGCGGAGACAAATATTTGAGTTACGAGTTTGGTCTTCAATTAAAACAATGTGGAATAGTTTCACAAATTCATGCCACCTGGAACACCACAGCATAATGGTGTGTCCGAACGTCATAACCGTACTTTATTGGATATAGTACAATCTATGATGTTTCTTACCGATTTACCAATATCGTTTTGGGATCATGCATTAGAGACAGCTGCATTCACGTTAAAAGAGGCACCATCTAAATCCGTTGAGACGACACCGTATGAACTATGGTTTAGCAATAAACCTAAGCTGTCGTTTCTTAAAGTTTGGGGCTGCGATGCTTATGTGAAAAAGCTTCAACCTGATAAGCTCGAAGCCAAATCGGAGAAATGTGTCTTCATAGGATACCCAAAGGAGACAGTTGGGTACACCTTCTATCACAGATCCAAAAGGCAAGACATTCGTTGCTGAGAATGGATACTTTCTAGAAAAGAAGTTTCTCTCGAAAGAAGTGAGTGGGAGGAAAGTAGAAAACTTGATAAGGTAATTGTACCTTCTCCCTTATTGGAAAGTAGTTCATCACAGAAATCTGTTCTTGTGACTACTACACCAATTAGTAAGGAAGCTAATGATGATGATCATGTAACTTCAAGATCAAGTTACTACCGAATCTCGTAAGTAAACTAGAGTGAGATCCGCACCAGAGTGGTACGGTAATCTTGTTCTGGAAGTCATGTTACTAGACCATGACGAACTTGCAAACTATGAGGAAGCGATGATGAGCTCAGATTCCGCGAAATGGTTAGAGGCCATGAAATCTGAGATATGATCCATGTATGAGAACAAAGTATGGACTTTGATGGATTTGCCCGATGATCGGCAAGCCAAAGAAAATAAATGGATCTTCAAGAGGAAGACGGACACTGATAGTAGTGTTACTATCTACAAAGCTAGAATTGTCGAAAAAAGGTTTTTCGACAAGTTCAAAGTATTGACTACAATGAGAGTTTCTCACTCGTATCTATGCTTAAGTCTGTCCGAATCATGTTAGCAATTGCCGCATTTTATGAAATCTGGCAAATGGATAAACAAAACTACATTCCTTAATGGATTTATTAAAGAAGAGTTGTATACGATGCAACTAGAAGGTTTTGTCGATCCTGAAGGTGTTAACAAAATATGCAAGCTCCAGCGATCCATCTATGGACTGGTGCAAGCATCTCGGAGTTGGAATATACGCTTTTATGAGTTGATCAAAGCATATAGTTTTATACAGACTTGCGGTGAAGCCTGTATTTACAAGAAAGTGAGTGGGAGCACTACAGCATTTCTGATAAGTATATGTAAATGACATATTGTTGATCAGAAATAATGTAGAATTATTCTGCAAAGCATAAAGGAGTGTTTGAAAGGAGTTTTTCAAAGAAAGGACCTCGGTAAAGCTGCTTACATATTGAGCATCAAGATCTATAGAGATAGATCAAGACGCTTGATAAGTTTTTCAATAAGTACATACCTTGAATTTTTTTTGAAGTAGTTCAAAATGGAACAGTCAAAGAAAGAGTTCTTGCCTGTATTACAAGGTGTGAAATTGAGTAAGACTCAAAGCCCGACCACGGCAGAAGATAGAAAGAGAATGAAAGTCATTCCCTATGCTTTGGCCATAGGTTCTATAAAGTATGCCATGCTGTGTACCAGACCTATTGTATACCCTACCCTGAGATTGGCACGGGAGTACAATAGTGATCTAGGAGTAGATCACTGGACGGCGGTCAAAATTATCCTTAGTGGAATAAGGATATGTTTCTCGATTATGGAGGTGACAAAAAGGTTCGTCGTAAAAGGTTACGTCGATGCAAGTTTTGACACTAATCTAGATGACTCTAAGTCTCAATCTAGATACATATTGAAAGTGGGAGCAATTAGCTAAAGTAGCTCCGTGCAGAGCATTGTAGACATAGAAAATTGCAAAATACATAACGGATCTGAATGTGGCAGACCCGTTGACTAAATTTCTCTCACAAGCAAAACATGATCACACCGTAGTACTCTTTGGGTGTTAATCACATAGCGATGTGAACTAGATCACTGAATCTAGTAAACCCTTTGGGTGTTGGTCACATATCGATGTGAACTATGGGTGTTAATCACATGATGATGTGAACTATTGATGTTAATCACATGGTGATGTGATCTAGATTATTGACTCTAGTGCAAGTGGGAGACTGAAGGAAATATGCCCTAGAGGCAATAATAAAGTTATTATTTATTTCCTTATATCATGATAAATGTTTATTATTCATGCTAGAATTGTATTAACTGGAAACATAATACATGTGTGAATACATAGACAAACAGAGTGTCACTAGTATGCCTCTACTTGACTAGCTCATTAATCAAAGATGGTTATGTTTCCTAACCATGAACAAAGAGTTGTTATTTGATTAACGAGATCACATCATTAGTTGAATGATCTGATTGACATGACCCATTCCATTAGCATAGCACCCGATCGTTTAGTATGTTGCTATTGCTTTTATCCATGACTTATACATGTTCCTTTAACTATGAGATTATGCAACTCCCGTTTACCGTAGGAACACTTTGTGTGCTACCAAATGTCACAACGTAACTGGGTGATTATAAAGGTGCTCTACAGGTGTCTCCGAAAGTATTTGTTGGGTTGGCATATTTCGAGATTAGGATTTGTCACTCCGAATGTCGGAGAGGTATCTCAGGGCCTTCTCGGTAATGCACATCACATAGAGCCTTGCAAGCATTGCAACCAATGAGTTAGTTGCGAGATGATGTATTACGGAACGAGTAAAGAGACTTGCCGGTAACGAGATTGAACTAGGTATTGGATACCGACGATCGAATCTCGGGCAAGTAACATACCGATGACAAAGGGAACAACGTATGTTGTTATGCGGTCTGACCGATAAAGATCTTCGTAGAATATGTAGGAGCCAATATGGGCATCCAGGTCCCGCTATTGGTTATTGACAGGAGACGTGTCTCGGTCATGTCTACATTGTTCTCGAACCGTAGGGTCCGCACGCTTAAGGTTTCGATGACAATTATATTATGAGTTTATGAGTTTTGATGTACCGAAGGAGTTCGGAGTCCCGGATGAGATCGGGGACATGACGAGGAGTCTCGAAATGGTCGAGACGTAAAGATCGATATATTGGACGACTATATTCGGACATCCGAAAGGTTCTGAGTGATCCGGGTATTTTTGGGAGTATCGGGGAGTTACGGGATTACGGGAGAAGTAATGGGCCTTGATGGGCTTTAGTGGGAAGAGGAAAAAGGCTGCTGCGCCCCCCCTCTCCTCTAGTCCGAATTTGACTAGGGAAAAGGGGGCCGGCCACCTTTCCTACTCCTCCTATTCCTTCTCCCTTCCTCCCCTCTTGGTGGACTCCTACTAGGACTTGGAAACCTAGTAGGACTCCACACCCTGGCGCGCCAAACCCTAGGCCGGCCACCCCCTCCCTTGCTCCTTTATATACGGGGGCAGGGGGCACCCCATAGACAAACAATTGATCATTGAGATCTTTCCTTAGCCGTGTGCGGTGCCCCCTTCCAACAAATTCCACCTCGGTCATATCGTTGCAGTGCTTAGGCGAAGCCCTGCGCCGGTAACACATCAAGATCGTCACCACGCCGTCGTGCTGACGGAACTCTTCCCCGACGCTTTGCTGTATCGGAGCCCGGGGATCGTCATCGAGCTGAACGTGTGCCAAGAACTCGGAGGTGCCGGAGTAACGGTACTTGGATCGGTCGGATCGCAAGGAGAACGTACGACTACTTCCTCTACGTTGAGTCAACGCTTCCGTTTCGGTCCACGAGGGTACGTAGACAACACTCTCCCCTCTCGTTGCTATGCATCACCATGATCTTGCGTGTGCGTAGGAATTTTTTTGAAATTACTATGTTCCCCAACACCTCAAAGGCCGGTCGTTGTGGGACAAGGCTGAGAATGACCTGATTGCTAAAGGGGTCGAACCAGAGACATTGAACTGGCCAGACCATTCAAGGACTTGGTTCTTCGGGGTTGGGGGAACCTTGGACCCCTGAAACAGGGAAGTGCATTTGAACGGACGAGCAACTTGCAACACTCGTCAAGAAGCTTCAGAAGTGTATCACCGCAGTGCAGCAAGGGACGTTCGTTCCCGGCAGAGAGAATGACAAGCTAACCGAGGCCCTCGAGAATCCTGAGCACCTTGGATGAACACGAGGCACGACAGGCTCCTTTGCATGGAAGGTTGGGTTTCCTGGCGCATGCGCTTACAAAACCTGGGAGAGGGAGAGGAAACTAGAGCAGAGCGGAATGCAGAAGCTGAATGCAAGGATACAAAAGCTAGAGGAACAAGTTGAGAGCCAGCACACTGCCAAGGCTACCCCAGTAGCTACCCCGCCATCTCAGCGGAGAAACAGCGTGGCTTCCACTGAGATCGTTCAGTACCT
The DNA here is from genome assembly GCA_032464435.1 of Aegilops umbellulata. Taxonomy (NCBI): domain Eukaryota; kingdom Viridiplantae; phylum Streptophyta; class Magnoliopsida; order Poales; family Poaceae; genus Aegilops; species Aegilops umbellulata. Next base: position 262,464,699 of record CP136055.1, read on the forward strand.
TGACTTTATGGCTCCTAGCTACACCGTGGATTCTATCACGGAGGCTCAACATTTCCAGCTTATGACGCAATGGCAGAACCTCAAAGTCAAGGCGGTTGTCGGCTCTGTTGCACCTCCTCAAGCGACGGAACTTTTCACTGCCGTCCGATTCCACATGGCTATGCTGTTGTGATGGTGTATGAAGTAATGGAGGGATTTGAGGAGCTCGAGCTTGACCACCCTACAGGTGAAGGGGAGACTCAGCTGGGTCTTGCTCTGAAGACTCCATGTCTATGGTGGAAGGAGCACATCAAGCTTCCGAACTGGACGCCTCCGCCTCCTCCTCCTCCGGCGAGTCAGGGCACTCCGCCTCCTCCTCCTCCGGCGAGTGATCAGGGCACTCCGCCTCCTTCTCTGGCTGCTCCGGCGCGTAAGGCCGGCACTCCGCCTCCTTCTCTGGCTGCTCCGGCGCGTCCGAGCAGTCCGCCTCCTCCTCTGCCTCGTCAGCAATGATGGAAGACAGACGCTACCGCTCCGGCTCCTCCAGCGCGTGGGAGCACTCTGCCTCCTTCTCCGCCTCATAAGCAATGAATGAAGAGAGACGCCGTTGCTCTGGCGGCTAGCAGTACAGCCAAAGGCGGGAGGCAATACATATACGGTCCATCTCTCAAGCCTCTAGAGAAGTTACCCGAGAGGACCGTGGAGGAAAACGCGGAGATCTGTGAAGCCTATGTGAAGGACTTTTTTGCAAAGAAACCTCCACCTCCGAAGGAGAAGATAGATCCGGTGAAAGCGAAGCGCATTATCGATGCCCTGAAGCAACCACCACCGCGTTCGCCGAATGACAACCATGTCTGCTACCATAAAAAGACACTGGAAGATGTGTGCCGGTTGGGAACTACTTCAAGTGATCAACGGTAAGCAGAACGAAGAAGTGGGAAAAAATTCCCTGCTCGGCGAACAGGCGAACCAATCGTGCCCCCCGCTCAAGGTGTCTAGCTATATAGTCGCAAATCTGTGATACGTCTCCAACGTATCTATAATTTTTGATTGTTCCATGCTGTTATATTATCAATCTTGGATGTTTTATAATCATTTTATATCACTTTTTGGTACTACCCTATTGACATAGTGCCAAGTGCTAGTTGCTGTTTTCTGCATGTTTTATACATCGCAGGAAATCAATATCAAACGGAGTCCAAATGCAAAGAAACTACACGAAGAATTTTTATGGACCGACAGGAACGTAATGGGCCCTGGTTGCGCCTGGGGGGTGCCCCGAGCGGGGCACAACCCACCAGCGCACGCCAGCAGGCCCAGGCGCGCCCTAGTGGGTTGTGCCCACCTCGGGTGCCGCCCGGACCGCCTCTTTGCTCTATAAATACCCCAATATTCTAGAAACCCTAAAGGTATCGACGAAATATTCATCCAGCTGTCGCAGTGTCCAGAACCACCAGATCCAATCTAGACACCATCTCGGATGGGGTTCACCACCTCCATTGGTGCCTCTCCGATGATGCATGAGTAGTTCTTTGTAGACCTTCGGGTCCATAGTTAGTAGCTAGATGGCTTCCTCTTTCTCGCTGAATTCTCGATACAATGGTCTCTTGGAGATCCATATGATGTAACTCTTTTGCGGTGTGTTTGTTGGGTTCAATGAACTTTGAGTTTATGATCAGTTCTATCTTTTTATATCCATGAAAGTTATTTGAGTTTCTTTGATCTCTTTTATGCATGAGTGCTTATAGCCTCGTATTTCTTCTCTGATATTTGGGTTTTGTTTGGCCAACTTGATCAATTTATCTTGCAATGGGAAGAGGTGCTTTGTAGTGGGTTCGATCTTATGGTGCTTGATCCCAGTGATAGAAAGGGAAACGACCCATATGTATCATTGCTACTAAGGATAAAACGATGGGGTCTATCTCTACATAGATAGATCTTGTCTACATCATGTCATCATTCTTATTGCATTACTCCGTTTTTCCATGAACTTAATACACTAGATGCATGCTGGATAGCGGTCGATGTGTGGAGTAATAGTAGTAGATGCAGGCAGGAGTTGGTCTACTAATCTTGGACGTGATGCCTATATAATGATCATTGCCTGGATATCGTCATAATTATTTGAAGTTCTGTAAATTCCCCAACAGTAATTTATTCACCCACCGTTTGCTATTTTTCTCGAGAGAAGCCACTAGTGAAACCTACGGCCCCCAGGTCTTCTTTCTCATATATTTGCCTTTGCGATCTACTTTTCTCTTGCATTTATTTTCAGATCTATTAAACCAAAAATACAAAAATACTTTGCCGCCCTTTATTTTATTTGCGATCTATTATTCAATCTACTACAAATTATTTCCCGTCCATGCACCTTTTGAGGTGTCGTACCCGAAAGGGACTGATAACTCCTTTAACACGTCGGGTTGCGAGGTGTTGTTATTTGTGTGCAGGGGTTGTATACGTTTTGTTGCTTGGTTTTCCTACTGGTTCGATAACCTTGGTTTCATATCTGAGGGAAATACCTACCGCTGTTGTGCTGCATCATCCCTTCCTCTTTGGGGAAATACCGACGTAGCTTCAAGCAACATCAATCTGCCGGGGATGGCGCCCGTAACCAATCCAGGTGATTACATAGGTGACGATGTACATTTTGATACAATGGAGGTGGAAGTGTTCAGATACTAGTACGGGAAGCCTCTCATCCAAGATGGAAGTCCTCCTCTAACAACGATGATGCGAAGATTCCATTAATGGTACGTGAAAACCTGCAGCGAGTCTAGGATGGATGCTTTGACGATGAGAATTAAAGATGACCACGACTTCATTGGACAAGAACTGATTACTGTTGATTTTGACGAGTTTTTCCAGTTCTATAATAAAAAGGCCCTCAACAAATCACTCGTGGCTTTCTACTGTCTGTAAGTACTACTTTCTATAATTAAGTCTCTATATATAGCTCAGCTCTTTCATTGCATGTATATATAATTATCCTCACTATATTATGCAGATTGAGGATCGTAGAACGAAGAAAAGCAAAAATCTATGACATTGGGTTCATTAACCCAAATGTCATACATGAATGGATGGTTAAACGCAATGTCTTAGAAACCGACGACAACTTGCTACAATCATTGCTCAAAAATCAAAGCAAAGATAAAGTACTCTTTCCTTACAACTTCAAGTGAGTGTAACTGTCTTGTGTGCATTCGGTTTCCCTTATTACTCGAAGTTGTAGTAATGTAACTGATGAGTTATGCATGCGTGCGCATGTTCCACTTTTTTCTCCTAGAGATTAAGCTTAAGCGGGGAGAAGTAACCGTCTTAGACTCGAGACGAAAAGATCCGTAGGAGTATGCGAACATGACCGAGATGCTCCAGATGTAAGTTCAATCGATCATTATTGCACCATATCGGCAACTTTGTTCATTTCCTGATATCAAGTAATTGTTTTCTTTGTCTGGCAGGGTTTGGAAAGAGTTCACCGCAATTTCTCCGGGACTATCGACCGAGCTGCAATTTAAACACCCGAAATTAAGTACTACTACCTAGTCCAGCGCATCTCCCACTGATTGTAGCTAGTTTCATCAATACCAATTAGCATGCTTTCTTATCAATTTGATTGACCTCTATTTCTCGTAAAGTGCTTGTGGCAGGAAGCTGGGAATGATTTATGTGGATACTACATTTGCGAGTTCATCTACAACGCGACGACCTCTAATAAGCGGGGCTACTCTGAAAAACAATATGATGTGCGTAAGCAAAATATTCACAATTTTATTTTGTTACCATCATTTATGTTGAGTTTCATTCATACACATGTATTGACAGATGCGGGATGAACTCCTACCACATGACCGCATAAAAGCAATTCAAGAGGAATTGGCGGGATTCTTTCTTGACCACTGTGGGGACCCCGACTCATAAGTCGTGATCACCGAATGCACGTGTACAGTGATCCCAGAGATCAATGCTCACTGAACACACAGAAGCTGAATAACAAGAGTCTTACATCCATACATACCGTATTACACAAGTAGGACCATTATGGTCAGGTCTTGAGTATAACATTGCAGCGGAAATTTTCGTCGATAACTTGGGCCCATGCCATCTGCCTTAACCCTACAGGCATTCTGACTGGGAAGCGTCCTAGCACGCATGTTCATCACGAAGTATTCTTCATCAAATCCTGTTCTTTCATGCCTGGCCAATAAAATAACCAGTGGCAAGCCAATGAGTACTTTGAATGTACTCGCAAGCAACCCATGTTTTGGTTCAAGGTACAACAATGCATGATATAGGTAAATTTTTGCGGAAAGCTAGTTTTGAGTGCAATGACATGTTCAACAACTTGTAAGACATGCATCAGGAGAATTCAAGTAACCACGAGGACAGGTTACATATATCAACATAAATAGAGTGGGCTCCAACCCAACTCATTCATGTCAAGTCTTTTGACTTGACCCAAGTAGTTCTTCCCACACACACTGGTTTGTAAACAAGTGGACGTAGCCCAAGAACGGTTACCCAACTGTCCTTGACTGTGGACACGGCTATTCGAATAGTTTTACACTCTGCAGAGGTTGCACACTTTACCCACAAGATCTGGGGAACTTCCGTGTCATCCATGACCCGCGGTACCTCAAGTACCCGGGGTAAGCACCCGATCACTATCTTTCCCTAGACGACACTAACAAGGAGTCCACTCGTTGTTCCGTATCCTCACGATGTACATCATACGAGACTCACTCAAGATCGTAACATCCGAGAGGGGACACAACGGTGTATCCGGTGCCCTGTAAAAACAGTCATGGCCGCCCTACCTGGCACGACCCCGTCCCGAGAGAGCGCACCAACAACTCTCCCGTCACTAGTAATGCGGGCTCCAAGCTAGTATTGGCCTAGGTAATCAATAATGCCCTTTCCCATATAAGGGTAGAGTGGTTGCGCATGTAAGGTTGGAATAACGGTCGCAACTTAAACCAATCCGTTTTTGAAAACAACACGCACACTTGCCTCGGTACACCACTTCGTCATCAAGTGGCTACCCAACTCATCATCTCCCTCGGGCATAAGTGGCACCCGACGGGGTTTTCGAAAAGTCCTTTGAAAATACTATGACCCCATCACTATTCATGTTCCCGTCCCTTTTTGCGTAGCAACTACTTTAGCATCCTATCTACTCCCACTGGCGTAACCCTCATAAGGAGGTAGGGTCATGCACAATGCAAGAATCATTGAGGAAGTAACGGAGGCAACCCACCAAAGTGGCTACCACCTCACCATGATTCCGTTGCAACAACAATAAAGTGCTATATGACATGCATAAAAAGGGTTTCATAGACATGGTCAAAGGGCTGCTTGCCTGGTTCATGAGAGTCTTGAGATCTTCTGGTCCTTCTCCAAGTACTCCGTCTACTTCGTCAACTAACGTCGAAACAATCATAATAAGCATCACAACAAGGCAGAAAATAAAAGTGCTCTAAAAATATGAAGTGTGACATGCTACAATTTTCCTGGATTTATTTGAAAATATTTCTTATAGAAATATTTCAAATCCTTGAAATGAGTAGGAATGGTTTTGGGAGGTTTTGTCCAATATTTTGATCATGACCATATGTTGAAACTCATATATATGGAAAATATATGTCCATTGAGTCTCCCTAATTTTTCTCAAATATTTTTAAAGCTTTAAAATAATTTTAACCTATTAAAGACCATTTCTGGCCTTAAGAAAAATCGTTTAAATAAAATAGGAAAATAACTTTTAAAATTATATTTTTGTGGTTTCTGGGTAACCTATATCTAATAGGAGTCAAAAATATTTTTGGAAAGATTTTTACTGCCCTTAGTTAAGTACTTGTAGTGCAAACCTCAACTCAGGGGTTTTTGGAAAACTATTTTTTGAAAATACTTTTTGTCCAAATTATTTTTGTAAGAAAATACTATATTGCTCTATACACATGGCATGATCATTGGGAAAAGATTTTGGATCAAGGAGAAGGAGTATAAGAGTTGGAGGATTTATTTGATTTTTAGAGCACTTGCAAACAACACACAAAAATCAAATCAAGCAAAGTCCAAAACACTCGAAAGTTTTTGTCAAACCACATTTTATCATGATTTATTAGCTTAAGTGTTGTGGCATGAAAATTAGGGTGTGGCAGACCTACCCCCCTTACAAGAATCTCGTCCCCGAGATTCCCAGACTAGGCGCGGAAAGGAATACGAAAACTTGGATCTGGGGTAGTCTTCACGTCCTCATACTGCTTCTGCTTCCGAGTGGTGCCCCATTGAACCTTGAAGTGATCTCGAAGAGGATCGATGAATCTTGGTGTGGGTTTCCTTGCCATGAAAATGTTGGGTTCCTTTGAGAGAAGTGGCTTGTAGATACACCTGGTCTTGAACGCGGAGGTTTACTTCTTGATGATGGTGGTTGGTGTAGTTCTTCCTTCTTGGCATGGCGGTCTTCAAATGCTCCCTAACTAGCTGAACTGTTCTTCTTGCGTCTTCGGGTAGGCAAGTATGTCATCAAGGAAAGATGGCAACTAACTTATCCGAGTACTCCGTGAAGACTTGCCCACGGGGTACATAGGGTATAGGTTGGGGTATCGGTGGTGGTCATGGTTGCGTATTGGCCAAGGTTTCCTTGTCCGAGAGCCAAAGCCCATGGGTGTGATTCCTACCATATCTTGGCTTGGTGGGGCTTAAGGGTTTCAAGGATTCTAGTGTGTGAGCGAACGTTTGTCACCTTATCCTTAAGCACGGTTCCTGAGATGCCAATTGTTCTATCTAGTCCTTTAAACAAATAACCTTATACCACTGAAAGCATCAACTCTAGTAGGTCAGCTCCAATCATCACTCATGCTATTATTATCCTCATGACTCCCAAGGGGAGGTCTAACAAAATCATATATGTCTACAATCCCCAAACTCGTATGTAAGGCTACCCCTAAAAATCCATGGGTAGAGCATATAAGCTGCTAAGCTTGAATTTAATCACCACAATCCGAGTGCTCAGTCTATTGATCCAAGGTCCATGATAAAACATCTCTATCCTAAGGAAACACGTCGTAAGCCACTCCAAGATCTTGTTTCCTTCCTATGAATCAACTCCAATAGCCCATTAACTTCCATTAATCGCTACATAATCCATTAATTCTACAAATCCAATGTCTATGGTGTTCCACATGATCTCCTAAAGTCCATGTAATTCCCCAAATACTTGAAAGGGCTGTCTCTACTATAGTCAGTCCATCAATTGCCATTATCATGATCAAGTAAACTCCAAGATCAAGCTCATACATATCCCTAGATAAACTCCGACAATTAATCCAATCTCCTAGTTTATTGTCCTCCAAGAAACATGGTATCATAATCTAGATCATCAGTCTAAATCCAATTTACTCCGAACCATGTAGAATTACTCTGCATCCATACTCCACTAGGATAACCTATTGAATCCAAATCTCTTGTCCAACAAGGATTCCTATCTATTCCCCCAAGTCATTATCATAATGTCAACTATCTCCTATCAATATCCCCTGGCTAAGTCAAATCCTTATACTTCCAAGAATTCAGCTTGCGATCTAATTGTCCTACAAAATCCAATTTATCCAGGGGAAAGCTATGCTACCCTATAATCATGATCCAGCCACGTTCATCTACCAACATGAAAGCCTCATAATCCACCAAATAGTCTCAGATGATTCCTCAAAGTCATTGATATAAACCCATCAAGTCGTTTGCCCTCTATTCCTATATCCTTAAACTGGTCTTCCCTATGGCATCATCAGTTCTGGTGCTATATTAGGATGATAATGTTGCTCGATCACTATGTGCACTAGTTCCATAATGAATCCAGTGTTGTGCAAGGTTACAGAGGCTTAACTGGTTCCCTCGCAATTCTGTGGGTTAAGCACATGGTTAAGGACTCGAGCTGGGGTATCTCGTGAAGTTTCGAAGGGTCTAGGAATGGTTTTGTAGTCTGGAGGGTTAAACATAACTCTACGGGGTTTCACTTGGTCGAGGAGGCTGCAACAAAAGTCTTCAGTGCTAGTTGGCTGCTGAGGTGGAATTCTTGGTGCATCTTGTCTTGCTAGCCTTCAATTGATGAGAGGGATGAGAGGGAGAAGTAGCATAGAGGAGGGGAATGCCTAAAGGGGGTGCAAACAAACAAGTGCCAAAAAGGGCCAAACACAAACATCAAAATAAGGCAGGTGATATAGTCACGTACTTGTTGCCTAGGGCAAAAGTTGTGACCTATATTAAAACACAAACAAATAAAAACAAGCAACACACAGTCATGGTTCTATTTGAACCATCATACGGACTCGACTGCGCATAGGGGGTACACGACTCATCCTACCCTAGGGGTTCTCGGACTCAGTAATCGTGCCTTGAGCCTCGTGCAGTCTTCTGAGTTTTCCTCAGGTGTTGCTACGTCTCTCATAGTTGTTCGATGAAACGATCCAGGTTGAGCCTGAAGATTCTTCAACAACTTCTTGTCTGTTGAAGTGATGGGGTGAAAGTGGCTCCTCGTAACTGGCATTGACTCGGTCTTCTGTTGTCTTCTTAATCATGACGATCCCGTTTTGTCTTCTAAGGTGTCGATGGTACCAGGTAGGTAATCCTTTATGCAATGACATTAACAAGGCATAGTAGAGATCCAACATGTCGGTTACGTTGATGACAACATCGACAACAAGAGCGGGGGATGAAGAGAACCGTTTTTCCTGCTCACTATATTGAGGCGGACCAAATGGCTAGGTTCTCATCCACCGGTGGTTGCCGATACAACAACAGTAGTGACAGGGTTACCCTATTAGCGATGTATATCATGATCTTGCATATCCTATGCCCTGATCGTCGTAGGTTAAGGTTGCATCATCTTGGGGCAGTGTCAAGGGTGTCACCATCTCCTGGGCCTTCAGGACCTCATCCCTCGAGGATGTATCTTCTGTTGGTATCGTCTTGTTGTGATGTCGCCAATCTTGTGTTCAGGAGGTGTAGGTGAATGTCTTGCAAGGCATCTTCCTTCTAAACTTATCCACGAGGATTACAAGGAATCCAGTGGTCAGGGGTATAAGGGTTCTAGCGACCAAAGGTTTTGAAGGGGAAGAGATCAATAAGGGAAGTATACCTTAGTTTTTGAAAAACTGAGAAGGGAAGAGAAGTATAGATAGTTTTGAAAACTAGTAGTAGTTTTGGAAATAGTTTTACCCTAACTAACGACCATGCTAACTAAGGCCTCCTACAGTCAGGATCGCTCTGATACCAGCTCTGTGGGGACCCCGACTCATAAGTCGTGATCACCGAATGCACGCGTACAGTGATCCCAGAGATTAATGCTCACTGAACACACAAAAGCTGAATAACAAGAGTCTTACATCCATACATACCGTATTACACAAGTAGGACCATTATGGTCAGGTCTTGAGTATAACATTGCAGCGGAAATCTTCGTCGATAACTTGGGCCCATGCCATCTGCCTTAACCCTACAGGCATTCTGACTGGGAAGTGTCCTAGCTCGCATGTTCGTCACGAAGTATTCTTCATCAAATCCTGTTCTTTCATGCCTGGCCAATAAAATAACCAGTGGCAAGCCAATGAGTACTTTGAATGTACTCGCAAGCAACCCATGTTTTGGTTCAAGGTACAACAATGCATGATATAGGTAAATTTTTGCGGAAAGCTAGTTTTGAGTGCAATGACATGTTCAACAACTTGTAAGACATGCATCAGGAGAATTCAAGTAACCACGAGGACAGGTTACAGATATCAACATAAATAGAGTGGGATCCAACCCAACTCATTCATGTCAAGTACTTTGACTTGACCCAAGTAGTTCTTCCCACACACACTGGTTTGTAAACAAGTGGACGTAGCCCAAGAACGGTTACCCAACTGTCCTTGACCGTGGACACGGCTATTCGAATAGTTTTACACTCTGCAGAGGTTGCACACTTTACCCACAAGATCTGGGGAACTTCCGTGTCATCCACGACCCGCGGTACCTCAAGTACCCGGGGTAAGCACCCGATCACTATCTTTCCCTAGACGACACTAACAAGGAGTCCACTCGTTGTTCCGTATCCTCACGATGTACATCATACGAGACTCACTCGAGATCGTAACATCCGAGAGGGGACACAACGGTGTATCCGGTGCCCTGTAAAAACAGTCATGGCCGCCCTACCTGGCACGACCCCGTCCCGAGAGAGCGCACCAACAACTCTCCCGTCACTAGTAATGCGGGCTCCAAGCTACTATCGATCTAGGTAATCAATAATGCCCTTTCCCATATAAGGGTAGAGTGGTTGCGCATGTAAGGTTGGAATAACGATCGCAACTTAAACCAATCCGTTTTTGAAAACAACACGCACACTTGCCTCGGTACACCACTTCGTCATCAAGTGGCTACCCAACTCATCATCTCCCTCGGGCATAAGTGGCACCCGAAGGGGTTTTCGAAAAGTCCTTTGAAAATACTTTGACCCCATCACTATGCATGTTCCCGTCCCTTTTTGCGTAGCAACTACTTTAGCATCCTATCTGCTCCCACCGGCGTAACCCTCATAAGGAGGTAGGGTCATGCACAATGCAAGTATCAATGAGGAAGTAACGGAGGCAACCCACCAAAGTGGCTACCACCTCACCATGATTCCGTTGCAACAACAATAAAGTGCTATATGACATGCATAAAAAGGGTTTCATAGACATGGTCAAAGGGCTGCTTGCCTGGTTCATGAGTCTTGAGATCTTCTGGTCCTTCTCCAAGTACTCCGTCTTCTTCGTCAACTAACGTCGAAACAATCATAATAAGCATCACAACAAGGCAGAAAATAAAAGTGCTCTAAAAATATGAAGTGTGACATGCTAGAATTTTCCTGGATTTATTTGAAAATATTTCTTATAGAAATATTTCAAATCCTTGAAAGGAGTAGGAATGGTTTTGGGAGGTTTTGTCCAATATTTTGATCATGACCATATGTTGAAACTCATATATATGGAAAATATATGTCCATTGAGTCTCCCTAATTTTTCTCAAATATTTCTAAAGCTTTAAAATAATTTTAAGCTATTAAAGACCATTTCTGGCCTTAAGAAAAATCCTTTAAATAAAATAGGAAAATAACTTTTAAAATTATATTTTTGTGGTTTCTGGGTAACCTATATCTAATAGGAGTCAAAAATATTTTTGGAAAGATTTTTACTGCCCTTAGTTAAGTACTTGCAGTGCAAACCTCAAATCAGGGGTTTTTGGAAAACTAATTTTTGAAAATACTTTTTGGCCAAATTATTTTGTAAGAAAATACTATATTGCTCTATACACATGGCATAATAATTGGGAAAAGATTTTGGATCAAGGAGAAGGAGTATAAGAGTTGGAGGATTTATTTGATTTTTAGAGCACTTGCAAACAACACACAAAAATCAAATCAAGCAAAGTCCAAAACACTCGAAAGTTTTTGTCAAACCACATTTTATCATGATTTATTAGCTTAAGTGTTGTGTCATGAAAATTAGGGTGTGACAACCACATCATCAATAAAGTCGGAGAATACCATGTGGCACTTGACTTTAGATGTTAGGGATTGTAAGAGATCTTATATTGTATATATGTAACTAGTAGCGTCGGATAGATATACAAAAACTTGTTGTTCGACCAATCTCTCGGAGAAGGAGGAGGTAGATCACTTCTCTCTATATATGTTCATGAAGATCTTGTGTGCTTAATGGTTTCCTTCATTTGCTTACTAGCTAGCATGTCGAGAGTTCTCTCTATACCTATAGTACGTAGCATCAACCAAGCACGGAGATAAGAGAGGTCCCTTCTCTCTACTAGCTAGCTAACAAAATATATGAAACCCCTAAATTAACCCTCCAAAACCCCCAACCCCCCGTCCCTTAAAAAACAAAAACCCCAGCTCCTGAGCTGCTGACGCGTGGATGCCTTTTGGTCCCGGTTGGTGTTACCAACAGGGACCAAAGGCCCTCCTGCCTGGGCTCGCCGCAGCGGCCACGTGGGGAACCACTTGTCCCGGTTCGTAAGCGAACCGGTACTAAAGGTGATGGGCTTTAGTCCTGACCCTTTAGTCCTGTTTCCAGAACCGGGACAAATGGGCCTCTGGAACCGGGACAAATGGGCCTTTTTCTACTAGTGATATCTTCAGGACTGAGATATAATATACCCCTGTTCTTTGGAGTGGGCTTACGTGATGGTTTGGGAAGAGTCCAATCATCATAATTACAATATATTATTCAATAATTCTTCAGCTTGTCCAAAAGTTCGTTCCTTCAAAACACAACCAGCACAACTATCTAGGAAATCCCTATAAGCATCGGTTAGTCCATTATAAAAGATATCAAGTATTTCATTTTTCTTAAGAGGATGATCAGGCAAAACATTAAGTAACTGGCAAAGCCTCCCCCAAGCTTGTGGGAGACTCTCTTCTTCAGTTTGCACAAAGTTAAATATTTCCTGTAAGGCAGCTTGTTTCTTATGAGCAGGAAAATATTTTTTGGAGAAGTAATAAATCATATCCTGGGGACTACGCACACAACCAGGAGTAAGAGTATTGTACCAAGCTTTAGCATCACCCTTTAATGAGAACGAAAATATTTTGAGAATATAGTAATAGTGAGTTTTCTCATCATGAGTAAAAAGGATGGCTATGTCATTCAACTTAGCAAGATGTGCCACAACAGTTTCAGTTTCGTAACCATGGAAAGGATCATATTCAACCAAAGTAATTAACTCTGGGTCGACAAAGAATTCATAATCCTTATCATCAATAAAGATAGGTGAGGTAGCAAACTTAGGATCATATTGCATTCTAGCATTCAGAGATTTTTCTTTATACTTGCATAATAATTTCTCTAGATCATCTCTATCCTTACAAGCAAGAATATCTCTAGTTGTCTCCTCATTCATAACATAATCTTCTAGTAACTTACGCAATTCATATCTAGGAAGGCTAGTTCTAGCAGGTGTTTCAGGAGTTTCAGTTTCAAGCTCATCATCAGATTCAACAACATCATGTTGTATCACTCTAGCAATTTGTTCATCAAGAAATTCATCTAGTGGCACATCATTATCATCAAGCAAGGTACTAGCATCATGATAAGCATCGTTCATAGTAGAAGTAGCATCATCAATAACTTGCGACATATCAGGATTAATAGCATGTGGTGGTGTTGCAAGTTTACTTATAACAGAAGGTGAATCTAAAGCAGAACTGGATGATAGTTCCTTACCTCCCCTTGTCTTAGAGGGATAAATATTAGACTTAGCATCCTTCAGATTCTTCATAGTGATAAATTAATTATAATCCCAAGTGACTCAACAGATATAGCTAGGCTCCCCGGCAACGGCGCCAGAAAAAGGTCTTCATAAGCCACGAGTATAGGGGATCGCAACAGTTTTCGTGGGTAGAGTATTCAACCCAAATTTATAGATTTGACAGAAGGGGAGCCAAACAATATTTGAAGGTATTAGCAGCTGAGTTGTCAATTCAACCACACATGGAGATTAATTATCTGCAGCGAAGTGATCAGCAGCAAAGTAGTATGATAGTTTTGATAATAGTGATAGTAGCAATGGTAACGGTAGCAGTGATAGCAGTAATTTTGTAGCAAGTGCAATAGTAACGGCAGCAGTAGTAACTTAGCAGAAACAATATAAGGTAAATTCGTAGGACTTGGATTGGCAATTTGTTGGATGATATTCATCATGTGACAGTCATAAGCTAGGGCGATACGGCACTAGCTCCAGTTCATAAATACAACGTAGGCATGTATTCCATAAATAGTCATACGTGCTTATGGAAAGAACTTGCATGACATCTTTTGTCCTACCCTCCGGTGGCAGCGGGGTCCATATTGGAAACTAAGGGATACTAATGCCTCCTTTTAATAGAGAACCGGAATAAAGCATTAACACATGGTGAATACATGAACTCCTCAAACTATGGTCATCACCGGGAGTGGTCCCGACTATTGTCACTACGGGGTTGCCGGATCATAACACGTAGTAGGTGACTACAACTTGCAAGATCGGATCTAGAACAGGGATATAATGGTGATAACATAAACGGTTCAGATCTGAATTCATGGCACCCAGGCCCAAAATGACAAGCATTAAGCATGGCAAAGTCATAGCAACATCAATCTCAGAATATAGCGGATACTAGGGATCAAGCCCTAAGAAAACTAACTCCATTACATGATGAATCTCATCCAACTCCTCACCGACCAGCGAGCCTATGAATGAATTACTCACTCCCGGTGGGGAGCATCATGGAATTGGCGATGGAGAAGGGTTGGTGATGATGAAGAACGAAGATCCCCCTCTCCGGAGCCCCAAACGGACTCCTGATCTGGCCTCCCGATGAAGAACACGAGGTGACGGCGACTCCGTCTCGTGGATCATGATAATTCTTTCTCCCTGATTTTTTCTAGAAAAATAGGATTTTATAGCGTCGGTTTCAGGGTCTGCGAGGCCACCACATGGTGACAACCCATCTGGGCACGCCTGAGAGGGCAGGCGCCCTGTTGGGTTGTGCCCACCCAGGTGCCCCCCTCCGGTGGCTCTTGGCTCCAGCAATTCTCTTTTGTTGTATAAAAAATTCTCGCAAAGTTTCGTTCCATTCCGAGAACTTTTATTTCTGCACAAAAACAACACCATGGCAGTTCTGCTGAAAACAGCGTCAGTCCGTGGTTAGTTTCATTTAAATCATGCAAATTAGGGTCCAAAACAAGAGGAAAAGCGTTAGGAGAAGTAGATACGTTGGAGACGTATCAGTGACCAACACCCAAAGGGTTTACTGGAGTCAATAATCTAGTTCACATCGCCATGTGATTAACAACCAAAGAGTACTAAGGTGTGACCATGTTTTGCTTGTGAGAGTAGTTTAGTAAACGTGTCTGTCACATTCAGATCCATATGTATATTTGCAAATTTCTATGTCTACAATGCTCTGCATGGTGCTACTCTACCTAATTGCTCCCACTATCAATATGTATCCAGATTGAGACTCTCAGTCATCCGAATTGGTGTCAAAGCTTGCATCGGCGTAACCCTTTACGACGAACTCTTTATCACCTCCATAACCGAGAAATATTTCCTTAGTCCTCTTAGGCAACTAAGGATAAATTTTGACCGTTTTCCAATGATCTACTCCTGGATCACTATTGTACCCACCTGCCAAACTCATGGCAAGGTACACAATAGGTCTAGTACCACTAGTATAGAGAGCTCCTAAACAAACGGTTTTTAACCCCTTTCTGCGACGACATTTGGAACCGTCGCCAAGTGAGTGTGGGTGATAGGGGGGTCCTTCCCACATGACCCAGAGACCGTCGAGGATATGCCTTCCGGTCGCAAGTACATCCCACACAGTCAGTCCCCGCTAAACGTTTCCGTTCGTATGTACATCCCACACAGTCGCTCCAAGGAAAACGTTTCCGTTCACAGGTACATCACACACAATTTTTCCCGTTAAATTGCTTGCGTTATTGAATATATCACACACGGTCCATGGAGGAAACTGTGTGGCAAAGGCTGTCCATGACACATAGTTTTCTTGTGGTAAACGTTTGCACAAGGTGGCCAAATGCAAACAGTTTTCAAGAGAAATTCATGTGTGATTGTTCATTGATCCAACACGGTTTATTCCTAGAAACTGTGTGCGTTGCCTGAGGTCATCGCCTACGATATTTTTTCAACAACCATTTGCAATAGCAAAACCCAATTAGCAAGCTAATTCGCCACTAGCAGGCTAATTATCCGATTATTCATAATCCATTTATTAATCTAATTGACATTTCATATTAAGCACACAATGTATGTCATTTTCATAATTGAAATACATCATAGTACAACATCATATAGCTTCAGCACTCAGCTACCCCATTACACAACTACACTAGGACCAAGTTTCACATGCAACACCTATAACCTTTCGAAATTACCATCATTGATGGTACATAGACAAATGTATCTCATCTGGAAAACTGCTGAAGCAGAAGGCAAATATTGAGCCTTCATTGTTGTTGAAGGTCTTTGTAACTTTGGGCCAGTGCCTGTGGATGATTGACACTACAACAAGAACCCTCCTATAGCAACGCTTTTTTCCGTATCTAAAAGTCCATATATGCGTTGTTAGTGTATTTACCAACGCTTTGGAATGCATAGCCTTATCCAGTGTTGCTAGCGCATAGTGCAACGCTTATACTACCGTTGGTAAAGAGGCCGTTCCAAGAGTACAACACATAAAACAGATTCGTGCAACACTTTCATACGTTGGTGCATAATCTACAGGAGTCAAAAGACAACAAAGAATTTGCAATGCTCAAGTGTTAATACATATGATGTCAATAATATTATTGTTTTTAGATATAATGCCAGCATCTAAATTAGTGCTCCATGAAGAGAAAACAAGAGAATATTACTCACGAGAGGAAGAAATCATATATTTGATAAAATTGTTGGATTACAATAGTGGATATTGCACAAGGAACACCATATAATGTGATGTATAATCTAAATATTTTCTTCATAGCAAACTTAAATTGAAAGCATCCATCACATCCTACAACTTTTCTAAAACTTAACCAAGGAACATCATCCAACATGAACATCATCCCTACAACTTAACTAAAATTGAAAGCATCCATCATCATCATCATCATAGTCATCATGAACAGGAACATCATTATCATCAGTGCAGTATACTTGCAGCACACCCATATAATCCTCCATTTATCTTCTGCATCTACAAACAAAAAACAAAATGAACTGTTAACGCACAATGCATTGACATGATGCAAGTAGTGATAGAGGCAGGATATTGGTCGTTGCATCTGCTAGTATATCCCTATATGCAAACTCCGGAAATTCATCTACACCAGCTGAGTACTGTGTACTTTCTCTAGCTAGTAAATCGCTATGAAGAAACTGACCTTGTCAAATCAAATATGAAGTAGTATTGGTAATTGTCAAGTTCATCGTCTCCTCTGCTTGCATGCCACATACCTGCACTGGTACACATGCTAGTTAGCTCAAGTAAATATTTGTTTTCTTTGAAACTGAAAACAAATTGTGATAATTTGTGTGCTGCAAATACAATAGAACAACGTATGTTTTTTGTGATACATAGTGACATCCATTTTACAAATGGCACAAATAATGATGAGTAAATATTTTGTAGGGCGACGAACAACTCTGGACCCAGAAAAGGATTGTTGCAAATTGATAGTGTGTATACTGTTCTAGGAAAATCTTATTCGGCAAACCAAACTAATTTATATTGAAATTGCGAAAAGAGTAACTAATTTATAGTGGAATGGCTAAAACAGTACCTTAATCTTATAGGGACAACTTGTAGGCGCGCATTTCCTTGCAGTGTACTTCATGAGCACAGGCTCATAGTACTGAAAAATAGTAGTACATCACAGGTTAATCCTTGTATCTACTTTGTTCTTTCCCTTTCCGTATGGGTTTTGCAAAACAAAAATGTCTGTTCTATCCATACTTCATACATATAATAGGCAGAATAGAACTTGTTCCTAACTTTTAGTGAAGAATAGTACCCGAAAAAATACATCGACAGAAGCACCTTATACTGAACTAATGATAACCACAATACCAATATCCTTTTTTATTTGAAACGGCAAACTTGTAATATTAAAATATTTCTCATGATTTTTTAAAACAGGATACAACGAGATACCATGTTACCACAAAGGCAGTAAAAAAGATAATACAATTATATGCTTTATTTTGTCTGAGAATGCATACGAATATAGAATATAATTTGTATTGGCCACTATACTGGGATAACAATACATCAGCTCCCAACTGTAACAGAAGTACCTATATTATTTTTGGGAAGTAAGGGAAAGCATCTAACTTACCGCCAAATAGTGGTTGAAATACTCATCATTTGGTTCTAAAAACACCTTGTTGATGATATAGTCATACATAATAATCATATTTGACTAACAGAACTTGAAGATCAGCTTTTATTTTAGAAGGGAAAAGACAACAATCTGCAAAATATAAATCAATAACTAACCATTAAAAAGGAAAATAAATAATTCTGCTCAGTTTCAAAGCCATGTAGACTAAGTTAAGATGTACAATTGTAAAAGCCATGTATATATAGTGCATTATATTCAACTTGAATTACAATCGCTTATATGTTGTGTTAAATATTGCTGCACTTTATTGTTGTTTAAAGGATATCAATTTGCACAGTATAGAGAGGCTCAATCATTACCCCTGCCGGAAATGTTATTGGATGAAAACGACATCAAAAAGGCAAGAAGGCGCATGAAGAAATCAGCATTCGTGCACGTACTTTGCTGAAACTGGGCACCTCCTGAAAGTGATGAGTTGCCATTAGTCACCAAAGAGCTAACACCAATGCTTGGCCCAGAGGAATTTGTAGTACGGACTGGAATGCTAGCATTCATGTCCCTGGGAACAAGTCCAAGGTTGGAGCATGGGGCGCGGGACATGGAGGTCACCAGTGTTGAACTGAACTATCACCTTGAAGACTCTTGCTTAATAGGATAGAATGTCACTGGAAACTAGTAAGGATCTTCAGATATTTTCGCTAGAAACTGTAGTGTAATTATCAGTAAGATTTTGAAGCAATGCAAGAGTATCAAGAAAATAGTCACCACGAAATTTCTTAACCGATGAGCTTATGAACCAACAGAGATAGAAATAGGCGTCATTGAAAAGCATGTGTCAATCTGATCTAGAGATAATACAAATAGAGAGGAAATAGGGCAAGAGAAGTTGACAGGGACAAGATATTTCATTTAAATTACATACTAGCATATTGATACAGCCTAGGCAAAGAATGTGCAGACTTGGTGGGCAGGTTTGAGCCTGCTCATGGCCTTACCTTGGATTCGCTATTGGTCGCAGGGGAGCGGTGACGAGGGGCGGCGCGCCGGGATCCAGGGTCGTAGGGGACTGGTGATGAGGGACTGCGCGCCGGGATGGAGGGTCGCAGGAGAGTGGTGACGGGCGGCGCGCCGGGATCCAGGGTCGCAGGGGAGTGGTGATGAGGGACTGCGCACCAGGATGGAGTGTCGCAGGGGAGTGGAGAGGGGCGGTGCGTCGGCATGTAGGTCGTGCCACGCAAAGGAGTTGCAATGTCTGAGGAGGGGCGGCGGGCGGCGTGGGAGGACTCGAGAGGAATAGGGGAGGTTTGGGACAGGGAGGGAAAGACCTAGATCAATCCTGAAAGCCAACTTGGGCTGGGCTAGACAGAAGGCAGCTGGGTTAGTGTGTTGGGCTGGGAGTATGTACTAAGATGGGTCATGATCTGCAACGCATATGCTACAATGCTAATATGCGTATCTCTTGTGAATTTTGCAACATACAGTCAAAACGTTGTATAATATGTGTTGCTTTATAGAGGGTATCCTTGTAGTGTGACCGTCCATCCTTCGTCCTCTTCAGGAACACTTCAATATTGTACCGTGGGTGTTGTATGAATACCTTCCTCGCTTCCTGACCATACAGGTGGTTTGAGAGGTAATCGTTAGCGAACTGCTTTGGAAAGGCCTGAAAACAAGGATGTGCATAAATATCTTATCTATATTGGAAATGGGGCAAAGGAATAAAAAAGGCAAGGTATAATAGTTAGTACCATCCTGTAGTGAACTGATGTCTTCTTCATTGTGCAGACAAAGATCTTCTTGTTTTTTGTCGCTAATTTCTTTATCCTAACAATCTTTCTGAGTTTCTTGACTTGACTCATATTCATGGACAACTCATTTCCCCATATGCAAAAAGGGTCGAACAGTGGGTCAAAACCTCTGACAGCAGGACCTACATGTGCAAGACCAAAAATTTAAAAACCTAAATATTAAAATGGTTCCTGCAATTGCACAATAATGTGCTACTAGACAATGGACCATGCACGTGCTAACCTTGATTATAAACCTCAGTGCTTCCCATGGTTTCCCTGCAACACATATAAGGTAGTTAGTCATCAGGTTAAGTAAGGGTTCGCATGCTATGAGTAAAATATGTTGATGAAAAATAATCACATTGCAGATTCATCAGATTAATTCAAGCCACAAGGAAAACCCATTTATCCAAACCAAGCATGATTAAGAACTAGGAAATATAGCACTTGTATATGTTTCTCATGTATTAAGTGCAACCATATTTGATTTATTCCTCACATGCACAACAATACAAAATTCTACCCACGACAATTGGACATTGCATTACAGAATTGAACTAAGCAGTTAACTAAACACCACAACAAATGAACCAAACATTAACTGAGCACCACATTGCACAATATAACATAATCCTAATAGAAGATCAGACAGTTAACCAAACAGTTAACTACAGCCAATTGTAGCAATTGTATTTGTTTCTCATGCATTTACTACAGCCAAGTTCAATTCATTCCTCACATGGTATACAACAACAGAATGCACCCACAATTTTGTAAAGATAAATACGATTTATTTCTCACATGGAAGAAAATACAAAATTGCAGCCTGAAGAAATGAACATCACATTTGCGGAATTGAACCAAACAGTTAACTGAAGACGACAACTAATTAACAAAACAGTTAATAAGTGAGCACCACACTGCACGACATATAGAACATATACACCAAAGCAACAGATTGCATGGTAAAATTAGATAGCACAATTCACTAGAATTTGTGAAGGAAAGGCAGGAGCAGCACACGCAACGGGTAAACCGAGCATGCTTAACCGGCGCAGCTAGCAAATGGCAAGGTGCTCCTTCAAGATCTGGGGTTCGGCACGAATGGCAGCCATTGTGACCTCATCCGCGCGTGCGGCCGCGATTTTCTTCTCCGCTGCCAAATGCTCTTTGAGGTCCTGGCTATACTGCGTGCACCATGGCTTACGCCAGCGCTTATTTGGTGGAGGGGTCGGTGATTTGGGTGGAAGGTGCCGCGCTCACGCCGGTGGTAGGGGCATGTGGGATGTGGAAGGAGGAGGAGGATGGGGGTCGGGTGTGGATTACCTGCCTGGATAGGCGATGCCGAGGAGCGGGAAGGAGGGTCGCCGGCGAGGAGGCGGCGGTGCTGCAAGCAAGGAGTGAAGGTTTCAACTTGGAAAGGAAGGCAGAAAGAGGGGAAATGTGGCTTTTGGTAAGGGGGAGGGGGAGGGGAGGTAGATATTTCCGCGAAAGTCGAAAATTTGGAATCGCTTCAGCCAAAAAATTAACGCGCAAAGTGTCATCAGACACGGTCCCTTATTCAGAACTATGTACGATATGTGAACACCACAAATGATTCAGATAGCTTAACCCGTGTGTGTTGAGTTTGAACGTCAAAAAATTTGGTTCGAATTTCCCTGGTTACAGTGGTCATCCATGTCATTGCATAATTTGGTTACACAAAGGAGACTAACTTCTTAATCGAGCAAGTTCAACAATTAAACAGAGCTAGCTGACCTAAACATTACTCTAACAAATTAAAGACCGGCGCTCTCAACAAAACAAAACAAAGAGTACTACTACGGCTTGTGCTCGTAGATCTCCACCACCACCTCCATGTCCAGCTCGCGCCCGACGGTCTCCTGGGGAAGGGGCTCCATGGCATCTATTGCACCATACTCGGTAAGCATCTCGCCATCCGCGTCCGCCATATCTTTCGAATAGGCCGCCACGAGCTGGTCATGGGCGGCCGCGATCTTGGCTCCGGCGGGCTCCGTCGTGGCAAGGTATGCCCCGCAGGAACGGACGGCTGCTCGAACTCTCTTGGCGATTGCCAGCTCTTCGGCCGTGGGTTGCCGATCGTTGTCGGAGAAGCTTCGTTTGATTTGTGCGGTGACCGCCACGAGCTGGGGTGGACGGCCTCGACATGGTAGTGGGTGGCCTCCAGTAGGGCTAAGGCCACCGCTGTGGAACGGACAACTGTTGTGGCGCTCTCGCCAGTTGCTATCCCTGAGGCAGATGCTGCTGCCGCCGCCTGAGAAGCAACAATGGCCGTTTGGGCTGCCTTGGCCGCCCGGACACAAACTGCGGTCGCCCTCACGAAGCTTGTTAGCACGCGCCTGGCGGATGCGGCCGCGCTCTCGCCGGAGTGGGCCGCCGAAGTTTCCCCCATGACGTGGGTCCACGTCCCCATCTTTCACCGGCGACGAATGAACAACAAAACGATATTTGGGGAGTGAGCTAGTGTGCTTGACACGCCAGCTGTGGACTGTAGCCGATGCACCTTCTCTCGTAAGCCATGGGCGTACTATACACCGACGGTGCTCCAAGATATTTTGTCATGCATCTCACACGATTGGTGATAATAAACTGTGTGCGATCTACTTGATTTATCGTCTTGATCATTTGAATTACGTAATGGGGTCACAAGTATAAAGAATGGTGTTTGAATTGATAGAACTTTTATCTGCAGTGAACATGCAACTATAGGTGTGTCGTCAAAAAATTTGGAATTATTTAGGGTTCGTTTGTACACTTTTATACATTAACTAGGTTTTCCAGGCATTTTATGCGCATAATTCAAATTTGAACTATGTGCACATGCTCCAGTGCATATAAACTTATTGAAAAATCAAATATGTGTCCTTGGTTGCATGCTTAGGTCCCATGCAAGAAATGGGAATGAATTTCAAACACCCTGCCACCGTCACTCGGTCGCAAACATTGAGATACCTGGTTTTTAAATTCTTGTAAATCCAAAAGTCGTCTGATATTCATGAAACTTGGCATGCTATCATGTAGCGGCATCAACATGTCGTGGTAAATTTTTTGTCCCATTTGGGGCAGGTTCGGGTATAAGCTTCTCACAAACCATAGCTTCTCACAACAAGCGTGACGGTTTCGGTAGGGAACGTGCCACCTTTGGGGATGAAACAATATCCGTTGCCTCTTATTGCTTTCAAAAAAATTCGAGTGTCAACATAGAACAACAAGAGTGTTGTGTTTAATTTTGGAATTTTTCGGGGTTCGTTTGGACATTCTTAAACATTAACTGGGTTTTCCAGGCATTTTATGTGCATAATTCAAATTTGAACTACATGCACATTCTCCAGTGCATATAAATTGGTTGAAAAATCAAATACGTGTTCTTGGGTGCATGCTTAGGTCCCAAGCAAGAAATGGGAATGAATTTCAAATACTAGGGCACCATTGATTGCCGGCAAAACATTGAGATACCTGGTTTTTAAATTCTAGTAAATCCAAAACTCGTCTAAAATTCATGAAACTTGGCATGCTATCATGTAGCGGCATCAACATGCCGTGGTAAAAAATTTGTCCCATTTGGGGCTGGTTTGGGTATAAACTTCTCACAAACCAGAGCTTCTCACAACAAGCGTGATGGTTTCGGTAGGGAATGTGCCACATGGCTGCAAATTAGAACTGCCATCAGGGCTTGCCGATATTCCTGGCCGTCCGGCTTCCCCTTTAATTCCCGCGGCCATTATAACCTTAGTCTCTTCAACCTTTTGATCGCGCCCCACAACACAACAAGCACACCCACGACGACACATAGAGAGGGGATGTCCGGCGGCGCTCCAATGGAGTTTGACGAGCATAGAGTGGAGACCCACACGAGGGAGACAGATCTCTCGGTGGTGTACACCATCGACCCGACCGTGGTGGACGACTACATCAATAGCGTTGAGTAGTTGCTTGCTGGAGACAAGTACAAGGTGGTCGGCATCGACCTCCAGTACACCGCCGGTCGTCCTGGCATAGATCAGAAGGTTGCCGTTGCCCAGTTGTGTGCGCGCCATCATGTCCTCGTCTACCACTACTACATGGCCACAGAGCCTTGCGACCATTTCAACATGTTTGTCAATAGCACTAACTACAAGTTCGCCATGGTGGATAACACCAATGATGTAAAAGCGCTCAGTGTTACGGGCTTGGCCTGCAAGAACCTTGTCGAAATCCGTGACCACTACACGGTCTAGGGAAGCACGAAGAAGGACTCCCTGGTCGAACTCGCCTCGGCCATCATCGACCCCTACTACGAAAAGATGTAGCAGGATGCCCAGAGAACAAGTCCCATATCCTGGCACGGGGCCTGGATGCGGCAACTGGATGAACCTCACCGCAGGTTTGCAGCCAAGAGCGTGTACACATGCTACGAGATGCACAGGCGGATCGTTGACATGAGGAAGTGCCTCATTACCCAAATCGACGAGCCTGGATCAAGCCACAAGCAGAGCAAGCGTCATAATAAGTAGATGACGATCAGATGATTGTTTATGCTAGTTAATCATGCATGTAATATATAGTTTACTTTACTGGTGTGTGGAGATGTCATGTGTGTAGTAGCCACCTATGTATTATGCATGTAATAGTTTACTTTGGTGTGTGCAAATGCCATGGTTGTAGTAGCCACCTATGTAAGTGGATGTTTAATTTGGTTGTGCAAGCATGTCCTTATAAGTGTGTGTGTGTGTGTGTGTGTGTGTGTGTGTGTGTGTGTGTTGTTGTTGTTGTTCTATATGCAATCCCTTCGCACAACACACACGTCTTATTAGCATCAACCGTCTGTGTTATTATCAGTCTTCACACACATTTCTGATTACAGACCCGTGTGTTGCGTATCACACACATCTTGTTAAGTTGAACCGTTTCTGTTCTCATGTCTCAATGCAAACAGTTCATCCGAGTGAACCGCATGCCGTATATCGCACACACCTTGATCTGGCTGACCGTTTCTTTTGTGTTGCCTAATCACAAACAGTTCATCCGAGTGAACCGTATGTTGTGTACCGCACACGCCTTCATCTGGCTGCCCGTTTCTTTTGTTCCTCATCGCAAATAGTTAATTGAACTGAACCGTATGCCCTCCATCGCACACACAACTAAAACCTGAACCGTGTTTGATGCATCCGTCATCGCAAAGGTTTTATACAATTCTGACGGTTTTCATACAACACCGTTTGCGATTATTACATCGCACACAGTTTCTCGAAGGGTCTCTGATCATATTGTCGCGTTAGCAGCCTGCTGCAGTAGTGTACACAGCATGACATACTTTATAGAACCTATGGCTGAGGCATACAAAATGACTTCCATTCTCTCTCTATATTCTGCCGTGGTCGGGTTTTGAGTCTTACTCAACTTCATACCTTGCAATCCAGGCAAGAAACCTTTCTTTGACTGATCCATTTTGAACTTCTTCAAAACTTTGTCAAGGTATGTGCTTTGTGGAAGTCCTATTAAGCGTCTCGATCTATCTCTATAGATCTTGATGCCCAATACATAAGTAGCTTTACTGATGTCTTATATTAAAATATTCTTATTCAAGTATCCATTTATGCTATCCAGAAATTCTATATCATTTCAATCAATATGTCATCCACATATAATATCAGAAATGCTACAGAGCTCCCACTCACTTTCTTGTAAATACAAGCTTCACCATAAGTCTGTATAAAACCATATGCTTTGATCACCTCATCAAAGCGTATATTCCAACTCCGAGATGCTTGCACCAGTCCATAGATGGATCGTTGGAGCTTGCACACTTTGTTAGCACCTTTAGGATTGACAAAACCTTCTGGTTGCATCATATACAACTCTTCTTCAAGAAATCCATTAAGGATTACAATTTTGACATCCATTTGCCAGATTTGATAAAATGCAGCAATTGCTAACATGATTCAGACAGACTAAAGCATCGCTATGGGTGAGAAAGTCTCATCGTAGTCAACCCATTGAACTTGTCGAAAACCTTTTGTGACTAGTCGACCTTTGTAGATAGTAACATTACCATCAGCGTCAGTCTTCTTCTTGAAGATCCATTTATTCTCTATGGCTTGCCGATCATCGGGCAAATCCACCAATGTCCACACTTTGTTCTCATACATGGATCCTATCTCAGATTTCATGGCCTCAAGCCATCCGTCGGAATCTGGGCTCATCATAGCTTCTTCATAGTTCGTAGGTTCGCCTTGGTCTAATAACATGACTTCCAGAACAGGATTACCATACCACTCTGGTGCGGATCGTGCTCTGGCTGACCTACGAGGTTTAGTAGCAACTTGATCTGAAGTTTCATGATCATTATCATTATTTTCCTCTCTAGTTGGTGTAAGCATCAGAAGAACTGTTTTCTGTGATGTGGTACTTTCCAATTGGTGAGAAGGTACAATTGCCTCATCAAGTTCTACTTTCCTTCCACTCATTTCTTTCAAGAGAAACTACTTCCCTACAAAGGTTCCATTCCGGGCAACAAAGATCTTTCCTTCGGATATGTGGTAGAAGGTGTACCCAATTTTTTCCTTAGGGTATCCTATGAAGACGCACTTCTCCAATTTGGGTTCGACCTTATCAGGCTGAAGCCTTTATACATAAGCGTCACACCCCCAAACTTTTAAGAAATGACAGCTTAGGTTTCTTGCCAAACCACCGTTCATACGGTGTCATCTTAATGAATTTAGACGATGCCCTATTTAACGTGAATGTGGTTGTCTCTAATGCATAACCCCAAAACGATAGTGGCAAATTGGTAAGAGACATCATAGAACAAACCATATCTAATAAAGTACGGTTACGACATTCGGACACACCATTATGCTATGGTGTTCCAGGTGGCGTGAGTTATGAAACTATTCCACATTGTTTTATATGAAGGCCAAACTCGTAACTTAAATATTTGCCTCCGCGATCAGATCATAGAAACTTTATTTTCTTGTTACGATGATTCTCCACTTTACTCTGGAATTCTTTGAATTTTTCAAATGTTTCAAATTTGTGTTTCATTAAGTAGATATACCTATATCTGCTCAAATCATCGGTGAAGGTCAGAAAATAACGATACCCGCCTCATGCTTCAATACTCATTGGACCGCATACATCGCGGTATGTATTATTTCCAATAAGTCATTAGCTTGCTACATTGTTCTGGAGAACGGAGTTTTTGTCATCTTGCCCACGAGGCATGGTTCGCAAGTATAAAAAGATTCATAATCAAGTGATTCCAAAAGCCCGTCTGCATGGAGTCTCTTCATGCGCTTTATGCCAATATGTCCTAAATGGTAGTGCCACAAGTATGTTGCACTGCCATTATCAACTTTCCATATTTTGGCATAAATATTATGAATATGTGTATCACTACGATCGAGATTCAATAAACCATTCACATTGGGTGTATGACCATAAAAGGTTTTATTCATGTAAACAGAACAACAATTATTCTTTGACTTAAATGAATAACTGTATTGCAACAAACATGATCAAATCATATTCATGCTCAACGCAAACACCAAATAACATTTATTTAGGTTCAACACTATTCCCTAAGGTAGAGGGAGTATGTGATGGTGATCGTATCAACCTCGGAATCACTTCCAACACACATCGTCACCTCTCCCTTAACTAGTCTCTGTTTATTCTGCAACTCCTGTTTCGAGTTACTAATCTTAGCAACTGAACCGGTATAAAATACCCAGGGGCTACTATGAATACTAGTAAGGTACTCATCAATAACATCTGTATAAAATATACCTTTGTTCACTTTGCCATCCTTCTTATCCTCCAAGAATTTGGGGGGCAGTTCCGCTTCAAGTGACCATTTCCTTTGCAGTAGAAGCACTCAGTTTCAGGCTTGGGTCTAGCTTTGGGCTTCTTCCCGGGAGTGGCAAATTGCTTGACATTCTTCTTGAAGTTCCCTTTCTTTCCCTTGCCCTTTTTCTTGAAACTAGTGGTCTTGTTAACCATCAACATTTGACACTCTTTCTTACCTTCGCCTGTTTCGGCATCGCGAAGAGCTCAGGAATCATTCTCATCATCCCTTGCATATTATAGTTCATCATGAAGTTCTAGTATCTTGGTGATAGTGACTAGAGAACTTTGTCAACCAATACCTTATCTGGAAGATTAACTCCCACTTGATTCAAGCGATTGTAGTACCCAGACATTCTGAGCACATGCTCACTGGTTGAGCTATTCTCCTCCAGCTTGTAGGCAAAGTACTTGTCAGAGGTCTCATACCTCTCGACACAGGCATGAGTCTAAAATACCAATTTCAACTCTTGGAACATCTCATATGCTCCATGGCGTTCAAACATTTTTTAAGTCCTGGTTCTAAGCCATAAAGCATGGTGCACTAAACTATTAAGTAGTTATCATATCGAGCTTGCCAAACGTTCATAACATCTGCATCTGCTCTTGCAATAGGTTTGTCACCTAGAGGTGCATCAAGGACATTCTTTTGTACAGCAATGAGGATAATCCTCAGATCACGTCCCAGTCCGCATCATTGCTACTATCAACTTTCAACTTATTTTTCTCTAGGAACATATCAAAAACAAGGGAGCCATATCGCGAGCTATTTATCTACAACATAGATTTGTAAATACTATCAGGACTAAGTTCATGATAAATTAAGTTCAATTAATCAAATTACTAATGAACTCACACTTTAATCAACATCTCTCAAGTTATCTAAGTGATACATGATCCATATCAACTAACCCATGTCCGATCATCATGTGAGATGGGGTAGTCATCAATGGTGAACATCTCTATGTTGATCATATCTACTATATAGCACATGTTCGACCTTTCGGTCTCCACTGTTTCGAGGCCATGTCTATACATGCTAGGCTCGTCAAGTTCAACCCAAGTATTCCGCGTGTGTAAAATTGTCTTACACACCTTGTATGTGAATGTAGAGTCTATCACACCTGATCATCACGTGGTGTCTCGAAACGACGAACTTTTGCAATGGTGCATAATCGAGGGGAACACTTTTACCTTGAAATTTAGTGAAGGGATCATCTTATAATGCTACCGCCATACTAAGAAAAATAAGATGCATAAAAGATAAACATCACATGCAATCAAAATATGTGACATGATATGGCCATCATCATCTCGTGCTTTTGGTCTCCATCTCCAAAGCATCGTCATGATCTCCATTGTCACCGGCTCGACACCTTGATCTCCATTGTTGCGTCGTGGTCGTCTCGCCAACTATTGCTTCTACAACTATTGCTAACGAATAGCGATAAAGTAAAGCAATTACATGGCGTTTGCATTTCATACAATAAAGAGACAACCATAAGGCTCCTCCGGTTGCCTGATATCTTACAAAACATGATCATATCATACAATAACGTGTATCACGTCATGTCTTGACCATATCACATCACGACATACCCTGCAAAAACAAGTTAGATGTCCTCTACTTTGTTGAGGCAAGTTTTACGTGGGTGCTACGGGTTTCTAGCAAGAACCGTTCTTACCTATGGCAAAACCACAACGGTGATTTGTCAAGTTTGCTGTTTTAACCTTCTTCAAGGACCGGCCATAGTCAAATTCGATTCAACTAAATTAGGAGAAACAGACACCCGCCAGCCACCTTTATACAAAACTAGTTTCATGTCAGTCGATGGAACCAGTCTCATGTGCGTGGACATGTAAGGTTGGTCCATGCCGCTTCATCCCACAATACCACCGAATCAAAATAAGACATTGGTGGTAAGCAGTATGACTATCACCACCCACAACTCTTTGTGTTCTACTCATGCATATCATCTATGCATAGACCTAGCTCTGATACCACTGTTGGGAATCGTAGCATGGAAAACAAAAAAAAATCTACACAGACGCAATGATCTATCCATGGAGATGCATAGCAACGAGGGGAGAGTGTTGATACGTCTCCAACGTATTTATAATTTTTGATTTTTCCATGCTATTATATTATCAATTTTGGATGTCTTATATGCATTAATATGCTAGTTTATATTATTTTTGGGACTAACCTATTAACCTAGAGCCCAATACCAGTTTCTGTTTTTTCCTAGTTTTTGAGTTTCACATGAAAGGAATACCAAACAGAGTCCAAGCGGAATAAAACTTCCGCGATGATTTTTCTTGGACCAGAAGACATCCAGAGGACTTGGAGTGCAAGTCAGGAAAGCCACGAGGCGGCCACAAGGACGGAGGGCGTGCCCAGGGGGGTAGGGCGCGCCCCACCCTTGTGGGCCCCTCGTGCACCCCCTGACCTAATTATTTCGCATATATATATATACTCATATATCGCCAAACCTCCAGAAGCATCCACGAAAACACTTTTCCACCACCGCAACCTTCTATACCCGTGAGATCCCATCTAGGGACCTTTTCCAGCACCCTGCCAGAGGGGGGTTCGATCACGAAGAGCTTCTACATCAACTCTATTGCCCTTCCAATGAAGCGGGAGTAGTTTACCACAGACCTACGGGTCCATAGCTAGTAGCTAGTGTTGGGGAACGCAATATTTCAAAATTTTACCTATGATCACACAAGATCTATTTAGGAGATGCATAGCAACGAGCGGCAAGAGTGTCTCCATGTACCCTCATAGACCGAAAGCATAATGTGGTTGATGTAATCAAACGTCTTCGCGATCCAACCGATCCAAGTACCAAACGTACGACACCTCCGCGTTCAGCAAGCTCGATGACGTCCCTCCATCTCTTGATCCAGTTGAGGACAAGGGAGAGTTCCATCAGCACGACGGCGTGGCAACGGTGATGATGAAGTTGCTGGCGTAGGGCTTCACCTAAGCACTATGACGATATGACTGAGGTGTGTAACTATGGAGGGGGGAACCGCACACGGCTGATCTTGTGTGTTCTAGGGTGCCACCCTGCCCCCATATATAAAGGAGGGGAGGGGGAGTCCGGCTGGCCCCTGTAGGGCGCACCAAGGAGAGGATTCCTACTAGGACTCCAACTCCTAGTAGGGTTCCACTTGGTGGAAGGGGGAAGGAGGAAGGGAGAGGGAGAAGGAAAGGTAAAGGGGGCGCCGCTCCCTTCCCCTAGTCCAATTCGGACCCAAGGGGGGGGGCGTGGCCAGCCCCTTGTGGCCCTTCTCTCTCCCCACTAAGGCCCATGTAGGACCATTAGGTCCCCCGAGGGGTTCTGATAACCCTCCGGCACTCCAATATTTATTCGGTACCTCCCAGAACTCATCCGGCGTCTGAATAACATCGTCCAATATATCAATCTTTATTTCTCGACCATTTCGAGACTCCTCGTCAAGTCCGTGATCTCATCCGGGACTCCGAACAAACTTCAGTCATCAAATCACATATAACTCATAATACAAATCGTCATCGAACGTTAAGCGTGTGGACCCTACGGGTTCGAGAACTATGTAGACATGACCGAGACATAACTCCGGTCAATAACCAATAGAGGAACCTGGATGCTCACATTGGCTCCTACATATTCTACGAAGATCTTTATCGGTCAAACCGCATAACAACATACGTTGTTCCCTTTGTCATCGGTATGTTACTTGCCCGAGATTCGATCATCGGTATCATCATACCTAGTTCAATCTCGTTACCGGCAAGTCTCTTTACTCGTTCTGTAATGCATCATCCCGCAACTGACTCATTAGTCACATTGCTTGCAAGGCTTATAGTGATGAGCATTACCGAGAGGGCCCAGAGATACCTCTCCGAAACACGGAGTGACAAATCCTAATCTCGATCTATACCAACTCAACAAACACCATCGGAGACACCTGTAGAGCATATTTCTAATCACACATTTATGGTGTGACGTTTGATAGCACACAAGGTGTTCCTCCGGTATTCGGGGGTTGCATAACCTCATAATCAGAGGAACATGTATAAGTCATGATGAAAGCAATAGCAATAAAACTAAACGATCATTTGTGCTAAGCTAATGGATGGGTCTTGTCCATCACATCATTCTCTAATGATGTGATCCCGTTCATCAAATGAAAAGACATGTCTATGGTCAGGAAACTTAACCATCTTTGATTAACGATCTATTCTAGTAGAGGCATACTAGGGACACTCTGTTTGTCTATGTATTCACACATGTACTAAGTTTCTGGTTAATACAATTCTAGCATGAATAATAAACATTTATCATGATATAAGGAAATATAAATAAAAACTTTATTATTGCTTCTAGGGCATATTTCCTTCACTCTCTCACTTGCACTAGAGTCAATAATCTAGATTACATAGTAATGATTCTAACACCCATGGAGTCTTGGTGCTGATCATGTTTTGCTCATGGAAGAGGCTTACTCAACGGGTCTACAACATTCAGATCCGTGTGTATTTTGCAAACTTTTATGTCTCCTCCTTGAATAGACCATGGATGGAATTGAAGCGTCTCTTGATGTGCTTGGTTCTCTTGTGAAATCTGGATTCCTTCGCCAAGGCTATTGCTCCAGTATTGTCACAAAAGATTTTCATTGGACCCAATGCACTAGGTATTACACATAGATTGGATATGAACTCCTTCATCCAGACTCCTTCATTTGCTGCTTCCAAAGCAGCTATGTACTCCGCTTCACATGTAGATCCCGCCACGACGCTCTACTTGGAACTGCACCAACTGACAACTCCACCATTCAATACAAAAACGTATCCGGTTTGTGACTTAGAGTCATCCAGATCAGAGTCAAAGCTTGCATCGACGTAACCATTTACAATGAGCTCTTTGCCACCTCCATAAGCGAGAAACATATCCTTAGTCCTTTTCGGGTATTTTAGGATGTTCTTGATCGTTGTCCACTGATCCACTCCTGGATTACTTTGGTACCTCCCTGCTAAACTTATAGCAAGGCACACATCAATCTAGTACACAGTATTGCATACATGATAGAACCTATGGCTGAGGCATAGGGAATGACTTTCATTTTCTCTCTATATTCTATAGTGGTCGGGCATAGAGTCTGACTCAACTTCACACCTTGTAACACAGGCAAGAACCCTTTCTTTGACTGGTGCATTTTGAACTTCTTCAAAACTTTATCAAGGTATGTGCTTTGTGAAAGTCCAATCAAGCGTCTTGATCTATATCTATAGATCTTGATGCCCAATATATAAGCTGTTTCATCGAGGTCTTTCATTGAAAAATTCTTATTCAAGTAACCTTTTATGCTATTCAGAAATTCAGTATCATTTCCGATCAACAATGTCTCATCCACATATAATATCAGAAATCCTACAGAGCTCCCACTCACTTTCTTGTAAATACAGGCTTCTCCAAAAGTATGTATAAAACCATAAGCTTTGATCACACTATCAAAGAGTATATTCCAACTCCGAGAGGCTTGCACCAGTCCATAAAATGGATCGTTGGAGCTTGCATACTTTGTTTGCACCTTTCGTATCGACAAAACCTTCTGGTTGCATCAGATACAACTCTTCTTTAAGGTATCCATTAAGGAATGCAGCTTTGACATCCGTTTGCGAAATTTCATAATCATAAAATGCAGCAATTGCTAACATGATTCGGACAGACTTAAGCATCGCTATGGGTGAGAAGGTTGTTGGGGAACGTAGCAGAAATTCAAAAATTTCATACGTATCACCAAGATCTATCTATGGAGAAACCAGCAACGAGGGGAAGGAGAGTGCATCTACATACCCTTGTAGATCTCTAAGCGGAAGCGTTCAAGTGAACGGGGTTGAGGGAGTCGTACTCGTCGTGATCCAAATCACCGATGATCCTAGTGCCCAACGGACGGCACCTCCGCGTTCAACACACGTGCAGCCCGGTGACGTCTCCCATGCCTTGATCCAGCAAGGAGAGAGGGAGAGGTTGAGGAAGACTCCGTCCAGCAGTAGCACAACAGCGTGGTGGTGGTGGAGGAGCGCGGAATTCTAGCAGGGCTTCGCCAAGCACTACGAGAGACGAGGAGGGAGAGAGGTAGGGCTGCGCCTTGGGAGAGTTCATCTCGTGTCTTGGGCAGCCCCAAAACCTCCACTATATATAGGGGCAAGGGGGAGGGGGAGGCGCCCTAGGGTTTCCCCTAGGGGGGGCGGCGGCCAGGGCAGATTGGATCTCCCCCTTGGGTGACTTGGCCCCCAAGCCAGGAGGTGGGAACCCTAGATGGGGCGCCCCAAACCCCCTGGTCATGTGGGAATAGGTGAGGGGGGAGCAAAGCCCCTTAGTGGGCTGGTTTTCCCCCTTCTCTTGGCCCATGAAGCCCCCCAACACTTGCTGGGGCTCCCGAAACACCTTTCGGTCATGCTGGTCATCACCCGGTACCTCCTGAACACTCCCGGACTCCAAAACCCTTCGTCCAATATATCAATCTTTACCTCCGGACCATTCCGGAACTCCTCGTAACATCCGGGATCTCATCCGGGACTCCGAACAACATTCGGTAACCGCGTACATACTTTCCCTATAACCCTAGCGTCATCGTACCTTAAGTGTGTAGACCCTACGGGTTCAGGAATCATGCAGACATGACCGAGACACCTCTCCGGCCAATAACCAACAGCGGGATCTGGATACCCATGTTGGCTCCCACATGTTCCACGATGATCTCATCGAATGAACCACGATATCAAGGATACAGTCAATCACGTATACAATTCCCTTTGTCTAGCGGTATTGTACTTGCCCGAGATTCGATCGTCGATATCCCGATACCTTGTTCAATCTCGTTACCGGCAAGTCTCTTTACTCGTTCTGTAACACATCATCCCGTAATCAACTCCTTGATCACATTGTGCACATTATGATGATGTCCTACCGAGTGGGCCCAGAGATACCTCTCCGTCACACGGAGTGACAAATCCCAGTCTCGATTCGTGCCAACCCAACAGACACTCTCGGAGATGCCTGTAGTGTACCTTTATAGCCACCCAGTTACGTTGTGACGTTTGGCACACCCAAAGCATTCCTGCGGTATCCGGGAGTTGCACAACCTCATGGTCTAAGGAAATGATACTTGACATTAGAAAAGCTTTAGCATACGAACTACACGATCTTTGTGCTAGGCTTAGGATTGGGTCTTGTCCATCACATCATTCTTCTAATGATGTGATCCCGTTATCAATGACATCCAATGTCCATGGTCAGGAAACCGTAACCATCTATTGATCAACGAGCTAGTTAACTGGAGGCTTACTAGGGACATGGTGTTGTCTATGTATCCACACATGTATCTGAGTTTCCTATCAATACCATTCTAGCATGGATAATAAACGATTTATCATGAACAAGGAAATATAATAATAACCTATTTATTATTGCCTCTAGGGCATATTTCCAACAGTCTCCCACTTGCACTAGAGTCAATAATCTAGTTTACATCACCATGTGATTAACATTCACAGGTCACATCGCCATGTGACCAACATCCAAAGAGTTTACTAGAGTTCATAATCCAGTTCACATCACTATGTGATTAACACTCAATGAGTTCGGGGTTTGATCATGTTGCTTGTGAGAGAGGTTTTAGTCAACGGGTCTGCAACATTCAGATCCGTATGTACTTCGCAAATCTCAACGCTATATTTGGAGTGTCGGTGTACTAAAGTAGGGGTACCTTAGTACCCCGAACTTGTGCACGGGCAGTAGTAGCGTCCCGCGGCAAGGCTTGCCAGGGGAGCGACAAGAGTCTCCACGGCCCTTTCTGGGCCGGACGAAGGCCAAGTGATCGAGCCTAGAAGACCAGGCCCCGGCAAGAGGAGCTTGCCGGGCCGAGAAGGCGAGGTCCGGCAAGAGGAGCTTGCCGGGCCAAGGCGACAAGGCCCCGGCAAGAGGAGCTTGCCGGGACGACTAAGCCAAAGCACCAAGGCCCCGGCGGGAGGAGCTCGCCGGGACGGCCAAGCTAAGGCACCCCAAGAGAAGCCCGCCACGGCGCTCCGCGCGCCTCGGCAAGGCCTGACGAGCGGCAAGCTCTCAGGTGCAGCAAGACAACCACCGCGACAAGCCACTTGCCGCGGCAAACCACCACCTCGGGCATGCGCTCCAGCTCACCTACCCACGCGTCACTCTGGAGCTTCCCCAGAGACACGTGGCGGGGCGCCGCGCAACCTGGGGCGCGCGCATGGCATGCGACGTTGGCAGAGTCGCCCCCGTGGCAAGCGGAGGCGCCCCTAACGGTCCGCCTCGGCACTGTTCATTCGATCCAGACGGGCATTTAATGCCTTTGTCCCCCGTCGTCAGAGTTAGGTGCGATAGCACTGTGCGACCTCTGTTCGCACAGTTCCTTGCCATTTTTTTTACCCTCACCTACGTCGCTACCTGTGGGAAACTCCTTAGCATATAAAAGGAGGCCCATGCGCACGTAGGAAGGGGGGAACACCCAAAAAGGGATCCAGACCGGGGGGAACACCCAAAAAGGGATCCAGACCGGAAGAAGGACACCCAGTAGACCCTCGTCTACGTCCAGCTCCAACTTACTGTAGCTTCTTGCGCTCCAGAGCAAGAACTCTAATCAACCAGACAAGCAGCAGTAGGGTTTTACGCATCCATGCGGCCCGAAGCTGGGTAAAATCGTTGTGTGTGTGTGTCGCCTCGATCTGCTCTTTGTGCAACCTCCGCCCCCTGCCGAACCGACAAGGGCCTCCGTCCCCATAGGTGCTCGTGGAGGCAGATATCCCCCGACATCTTTGGCGCGCCAGGTAGGGGGTGCGTCGAGGTTGTGTGAACCAGATCCGGCGTCCGCGCGAGCCAGACTCTCATTGTTTGTGCCGGCATGGCGCCGAAGAAGAAAGCTCCGGAGGCGACCGGTCCGTCAGCGCCGAACCCACCGCCCATGGAGCAGACGGGTGGTGGGGAGGACGCCGGCGGAGGAACGGGCGCCGTCGAACCAGTTCTTGGTCCCGCGACATCCGAGCTCGCCCCGCGCCCCTCTCAGGAGGCGCGAAACCAGCAGCGTCATGGTACCCATGGTACCATACGCTCGCTGGACCCAGACCGTGCTGGTGGGTCCCAAGGCGCTCAGGACCAGCATGCGATCCAGCGTGCCGGAACGAGCGTCGCGCGGCTGCCTGGACCGGGTGCTGCTCCTTCTAACATAGTTAGGAGTTCGAGCACTTCCCGCTCCTCGCGTCGTTCGCAGCCTCTGCCCGCCACCCCAGCGGAAGCTCTCGCGCGAGCTCAGCTACTCCTAGACTACCCTCCAACGGCGGACAAGCTCGATGACTGGAGGGCAACCATCCAGAGCCTCATCGGTTTTGCCAACGGCGACACTCCGTGGCAGCACAGCGCGTCGCAGCCGCGGCCAGTCACCCAGGCGAGAACCGATGGCGCCAAGAATGGTGGGGGTGCGACCACCGTGCACTCCCCGCCCCAGAAGCCGTGGTCGCCGACTCGCCGGGCTCACCTCGACAACGACTCCACCGCGTCGTCGAACCCGCGAACTCGCCGCGACCAACGCCAAGTCCTTCACGAACGAAGGGAAGAAGACGCTCGAACCCGCATCGAGCGCAGAAGAGAGGCGCAGCGTCAATCAGACCAGCGCGTTGAGCCCTCTGGAAACATGCACGCACCGGGGGAACCAGGCGAACTGCCGTATTCGGTAGGCTGCCCCGCGTTCACCCGCGAGCTGCGGCAAGTCCAGTGGCCCAGCACAAAGAACTTCAAGCCCGACGTGCCCAAGAAGTACGACGGCAAGTCGCATCCGTCTGAGTTCCTCAGCATCTACACCATTGCGGTGCAGGCTGCCGGGGGACGGGACGATAAGATCCTTGCCAACTACTTCCCGCTGATACTCAAGCCCAACGTCAGATCCTGGCTCATGCACTTGCCGGACGGCTCCATCTCCTCCTGGCCAGATCTATGCCATCAGTTCGTTGGCGCCTTCACGGGCGGCCACAAACCCCATGGCCAGGCAAGCGATCTTCATCTGCTTGTTCAGAAGGAGGGGGAGCCTTTGCGCAAGTTCATCCAGAGGTTCAGCCATGTGCACTACAACATCCCAGACGTCCACCCCGCCGCGGTGATCAGCGCGTTCCATCAGAACGTGCGCAACTGCAGGATGCGGGAGGAGATGGCGATGTGCAAAATCAAGGAGGTTAGCAAGCTTTACGCCCTGGCCGACAAGTGTGCACGCGCTGAGGAGGGGAGGAAGCTCCCCGGAGAAAGTGTTGGAGAAGGAGAATCCGACAGTGAAGGTACCGCCCCGGCAAGGAGAGGCCGGCGGCGGAACGGCAAAAAGAAGAAAAACCCTGAGGTACTGGTTGTCGAGAAGTCCGGCAGCGAGGGCTCCGCCAAGAAAGCCCAGGCGGGAGGCCCCGGCAAGGAGGTTGTTGGGTGCGCCAACTGCCGGGCGGTGGCTGCTGCCGATAAGCGAGACGGTACCGACAAGAAGTACTGCAAGATCCACCGTACCAGGGGCCACGACCTCCAGAGTTGCAAGCAAGTCGAGCGACTCGTCGACCTGCAGAAGGCCGAGTACGCACGACGCGACAAGGAGAGAGCCCAAGCAGGCGGCGGGGGATCCAGCACGAAGCGTCCCGGCCCGGGGGAGCGCCGCGGCAAGGACAAGCAGCGGCAAGCAGACAGACCTCCCCGGGGACGCGACAAGGGCGAAGACGATGACGACGACGAAGACATGGAAGACCCCGAGACCAGCGAGCAGGAGTTTCAGAAAGGCACTGAGGTCTTGTGTGTGGACGGCGGTGCCTCCCTGCACGCTTCCCACCACCAGCTTAAACGGTGGGTGCGGGAGGTCAATGCAGTGGAGCCACCCGTCGAGTCACGCAGACCCCTGAGATGGTCCAGCACGCCTATCATCTTCGACATTGAGGACCACCCTGATCGCACAACCGCGGTCGGGTGCTTGCTGATGTTGGTTTCCCCAACGATCCGCAACCTCAAGGTCACTAAGATGCTAGTTGACGGCGGGGCCGGCTTGAATCTGATCTCCTCTGTTGTTCTCCGGAGACTCCAAGTTCCCGACAGCGAGCTCGAAGAAACCGGCACATTCCAAGGAATCAACCCGGGAAGGAGCAAGCCGAAGGGAAAGATCACGCTGCCGGTGACATTTGGCAGCGAGCTGAATTTCAGGACTGAGAAGGTCACCTTTGACGTCGCCGACTTTCCGTTGCCTTACAACGGGATCCTCGGCCGACCAGCGCTCGCCAAGTTCATGGCGGCCTCTCACTACACGTATAACATGCTCAAGATGCCTGGCCCGATAAGCGTCATTTCTGTCCTCGGCGACAAGAAGGATGCCCTTATCTGCGCCGACCAAATATACCGGGACGCAACAGCAGCAACGGCCCGCGGCCCACCTGCCGCTGGAGCTTCCGGAGGAAAGAAGAAGTCCGGCAAGTGCTCTGGCGCCCACT
Organism: Aegilops umbellulata; assembly: GCA_032464435.1. Classification (NCBI taxonomy): domain Eukaryota; kingdom Viridiplantae; phylum Streptophyta; class Magnoliopsida; order Poales; family Poaceae; genus Aegilops; species Aegilops umbellulata. Next base: position 262,503,755 of record CP136055.1, read on the forward strand.
CCGGCAAGCGCGCCTCTTCGGAGTGCTGCGCTGCCGTCGAGGACGTGCCATCGAGCCCCGCCGGCAAGAAGACCAAGCCCGGCAAGTGCTCTGGCGCCCACTCCGGCAAGCGCGCCTCTTCGGAGTGCTGCGCTGCCGTCGAGGACGTGCCATCGAGCCCCGCCGGCAAGAAGGCCAAGCCCGGCAAGTGCTCTGGCGCCCACTCCGGCAAGCGCGCCTCTTCGGAGTGCTGCGCTGCCGTCGAGGACGTGCCATCGAGCCCCGCCGGCAAGAAGGCCAAGCCCGGCAAATGCTCTGGTGCCCACTCCGGCCAGCGCGCCTCTTCGGAGCGCTGCGCTGCCGTTGAGGACGCACCATCGAGCCCCTCCGGTAAACACAAGGAGACGACGGCTGCTCCACCAGCGACCAAGAAGGTGCCCGCCAAGGAGGACAGCACTGGTGGTACCTTCACCATCAGTGCCACTCTCGACCCCAAATAGGAAGGCGCGCTCGTTGCTTTCCTGCGGGCGAATGTCGATGTGTTTGCCTGGCAACCGTCTGACATCCCCGGCGTTCCCAGGGAAGTGATTGAGCACCACCTTGCCGTCTGTCCTCATGCGCGGCCCGTCAAGCAAAAGGTCAGGAAACAAGCGGTGGAGCGCCAAGAGTTTATCGCAGAGGAGATCAGGAAGTTGGAAGCGCCAGGCCTCGTCAGAGGCGTGCTCCATCCGACGTGGTTGGCCAATCCTGTTGTCGTGCGCAAAGCAAACGGGAAGTGGAGGCTTTGCATCGATTTCACCGATGTCAACAGAGCTTGCCCTAAAGATCGATTTCCCTTGCCGCGCATCGACCAGATCGTTGACTCCACGGCCGGATGCGACCTGCTTTCATTCCTTGACGCCTACTCCGGGTACCACCAGATCTTCATGGCTGAAGAAGACGAAGAGAAGACTGTGTTCATCACTCCATGCGGCACGTACTGTTTTGTGCGGATGCCTTTTGGACTGAAGAACGCAGGCTCGACGTTTGCGAGGGTTGTCCACACTGCTTTCGAGTCACAGATCCACAGAAATGTGGAGGCCTACATGGACGACATTGTGGTCAAGAGCAGAGACAAGGCAACCTTGGTTCAAGACTTGGAAGAGACCTTTGCGAACTTGCGCAAGATCAGCCTCAAGCTCAACCCCGAGAAGTGCGTGTTTGGAGTTCCCTCCGGCAAGCTTCTCGGGTTCTTCGTGTCTCAGCGTGGGATCGAAGCCAACCCCGACAAGATCAAGGCCATCGAGAAGATTGAAGCACCAACGCGTGTCAAGGACGTGCGAAGACTTGCCGGCTGCGTGACGGCTCTCAGCAGGTTTATTTCCTGGTCTGCGGAACGCGCCCTGCCGTTTTTCAAAATCTTGAAAAAGGCAGGTCCAGTAAAATGGACTCCGAAAGCGGAGGCTGCGCTGCAAGACTTGAAGAAATACCTGTCCTCCGCTCCTATACTTGTCGCGCCTAGACCGCAAGAGAAGTTGCTGCTCTACCTAGCGGCAAACAATCAAGTGGTTAGTGCTGCGTTAGTAGCGAAGAGGGAAGCTGATGACGAGCCAGCAGCCACGGCAAGCGCGTCCAACGACAAGCAGGGGGCTTCCCTGACAGGCTCTGGCCCCGGCAAAGGCGAATCCGCGCAAGCGCAAGGGGAAGTGCAGAGGAAGAGGATGGTGCAGCGCCCAGTTTACTTCGTCAGTTCCCTCCTGCAGGGGGCTAGGTCGAGGTACTCTGGTGTGCAAAAATTGCTCTTCGGCCTCCTCATGGCCTCGAGGAAGCTGCGCCATTACTTCCAAGCACACGAGATCACAGTGGTCACTCGCTTTCCGCTTAAGAGGATACTGCAGAATCCCGAAGCAACGGGCAGGATTGTCGAGTGGGCACTAGAACTGTCAAGCTTTGGCCTCAAGTTCGAGAGCACATCGACCATCCAGAGCAGAGCATTGGCAGAGTTCATAGCACAGTCGACACCGACACCGGATGAAGAAATTCCAGAGACGAGCATCCCCGGCAAGGAAGCAACCAAAGAGTGGCTGATGTACTTTGATGGTGCCTTTTCGCTGGAAGGCGCCGGTGCCGGCGTGCTGCTCATCGCGCCCACCGGAGAGCACCTCAAGTACATCGTCCAGATGCACTTTCCCAAGGAGCAAGCGACCAACAATACGGCAGAGTATGAAGGTTTGCTCGCCGGTCTCAGGATCGCGGCGAAACTTGGGATCAAGAAGCTCATTGTCAGGGGTGACTCGCAGCTCGTCGTCCGCCAAGTGAACAAGGATTACCAGTGCCCGTTGATGGAGGCTTACGTTGATGAAGTGAGGAAGCTGGAAGAGCGCTTTGACGGCCTGCAAATGGAATACGTTCCAAGAGCAGAGAACGACATCGCCGACGGCCTGTCAAAATGTGCCGCACTAAAGCTACCTGTGGAACCAGGGACTTTTGTGCTCCAGCTGACTCAGCCATCCGTGACACCATCGATTGGGCCAAGCAAGAAGAGAAAATCGGTCTCCGGTGACTATCTCCCGGCAGAGCTTCCTGAAGCCGCCGCCAAGAGAGTCCCCAAGATCGACGCCAAGAGTGCTGAGGAGCTGCCCGCTCCGGCAAGCCCCAGGGTTTGTCCCGACGAAGCAGGCGCTCCCGGCAAGTCATGCCCCAGGAAGCTTGCCGGGGAACATCAAGCTCCGGCTGAGCCCCAAGTCCTCGCCGTAGAAGCTGATGTTCCCGCAGCCGCCGACATGCCTTTGGTCCTCGTCGTCGAGCCACAGGCTCCGACGTGGGCACAGCAGATCGTCCGTTTCCTCCAGACAGGAGAACTTCCCGAAGAACAAGAAGAAGCGGAAAGAGTAGCCCGGCAGTCCAGTATGTACCAGTTCGTCGACGACTCATTGTACAGAAGAGGACGCAATGGGGTGAAATTGAAGTGCATTCACCGGGAAGACGGACAGGAGCTGTTGGCGGAGATACACGGAGGCATATGTGGACACCACATTGGCGCCAGAGCACTTGCCGGCAAAGCGTTCCGGCAAGGTTTCTTCTGGCCCACAGCCCTCCAGGATGCAACTGCACAAGTAACCAAGTGTGAAGCGTGCCAGTTCCATTCCAAGAAGATACACCAGCCAGCTCAAGCTCTCCAGATGATCCCTTTGTCCTGGCCCTTCTCGGTCTGGGGGCTCGATATCCTCGGCCCCTTCCCCCGATCCGTCGGGGGCTTTGAGTACTTGTTCGTTGCCATCGACAAGTTCACAAAGTGGCCAGAAGTGGAACCGGTGAGGAAGGTGACTGCCCAGTCCGTGATCAAATTCTTCAGGTCGATTGTTTGCACTTCGGGATCCCCAACAGGATCATCACCGACAACGGTACGCAGTTCACAAGCCACGCTTTCATGCAGTACACCCAAAACCTCGGCACCAAGGTCTGCTTCGCTTCTATTGCTCATCCCCGGAGCAACGGTCAAGCGGAAAGGGCCAACGCCGAGGTACTGCGCGGGCTCAAGACCAGAAGTTTTGACAAGCTGCTCAAGCGCGGACGGAACTGGATCGAGGAGCTGCCGGCGGTTCTTTGGTCGGTCAGAACGACGCCAAATCGAGCCACCGGCCAGACACCATTTTCTCTAGTCTATGGAGCAGAAGCAGTTACCCCCACGGAACTCGTATACGGGTCACCTCGAGTGCTCGCTTATGATGAGCTTGAGCAAGAGCGGTCGCGTGAAGATGACGCACTGCTCCTCGAGGAGGATCGTCTCCAGGCTGTTGTGCGATCCGCTCGCTACCAGCAAGCTCTGCGGCGCTATCATAGTCGCAAAGTTAAAGCCAGGAGCCTCGAGGAAGGCGACCTTGTTCTTCGGCGCGTTCAGTCGGCCAAGATACACAACAAGTTGACACCGAAGTGGGAAGGCCCTTACCGGGTGAAACGAGTCACAAGGCCCGGCGCCGTCCGCCTCGAGACCGAAGATGGTACTCCGGTGAGCAATTCCTGGAACATTGAGCATCTTCGCAAGTTTTACCCGTAAGGCGCGGTTGTCGGACCCCGTCCGGCAACCAACTCTTTGTACAAAAGTCTTGCCGCAGTTGCATGTAATCCTTTGTACAAAGCCAGGCGCAGACCCTGGCAGCAATGAAGCGCTGGCGCCCCCAAGTTTTAGCATGCATGCTGAGTCGAGTCTCGTCCTTGGTTAGGGTTGATAGTGCCTAACAGTCGCTAACCCCTAACTTAGAGGTCGAGTCCGCGTCTTTTTCCCGTCCTTTCCCTTTGGCTCGCAGGAATTGCATACCCTTGCCGAGCCGCTCAAGGACGAAGAAGGGGAGAAGGGCGAGCCAGCACCCGCGCCCCGGCAAGCCAGAGTTGCCGGGGGGCTGCAACCTCAGATAAGTCTTTACATCCCTTATCATGCTTTCCCTCGTGAGCTGCGGAACGCGAAAACCTTGCTTCCTCCTAAAAGCTGCCGTGCTCTCTTAAGCGACAAACCCCGGAGCGCGTTCCCGGGGCCCGCTTCTGATAGTAGCCGCGGCGGCAAGAGGAGGAAGCAAGGGGCCAGAACCCGCCTTCTCCCTGCCTCCGCCAAGTGCGTGAGGAGGGCCAAGGGGCGCGGGAAGACGGCAGGGTCCGTTGCCGGGCGGGGAAGTGTCTATCTTAACGATGCAAAGGGTTCGCTCCTGTCAGGACCCCGATCCTAAGCCACATCGATCCAGCGTGTAACACATCATATCAATTTGCGGCCTCACGCACGGTACTCCCACGGGTGCCACCTTACCTGGCCCGGGACCGTTTGCACCTTTTGGCTCACGTATATGATAGTGTCGCTAGCATCCATATGACAGAGAACCCGGGCCGACATGGCTAGTCGTGAACCCGAAGCGGCGCTAGCCTATGAGGACAGGCATACATGAATCACATCGAGCATGTCGGTCATCAACGTATCTATTCGGGCTGTAGCACTGGGCTAACAGGACTCCGGTAACCCGGGCTGTAGCAGGCTAGGCAGGACTCCGAATATCAGCGCGTGACATTTCCCCGAAGGGACAGACATAGGAACGACGTGAAACACATGCCGGCCAGTCAAGTGTCCAAGCAGTAGTGCTGGGCTAGCAGGACTCCGGTGAACCGGGCTGTAGCGGACTACTATCGCTCAGAAGCACAAGACTTACATTTCCCCATATGAAAGGCTGCCAAGGATAAACAACTAGATAGTCGGATCCCACTCATACCAAGCATTTCAATCATACACACAATATGCCCGATATGAGTAAATACAACATGGCAACACAACAGTACTCTACGACTCAAGTACTTTATTTAGAAGGCTCCGAGGAGCCATACATAACATCCATACAGATAGGGGTCACATGACCCAACACTCAAGTCATACAAACATACAAGCACATGCGGAAGCAAAGTAGTCTGAGTACAGACACTAGAAAGAAAGAAGGCTTGACGAAGCCTGTCTATCTACAACGACCCTTCACAAGTCTTGGATCACCACCTGGTGATAAGTCACTCGTCAACGTCGAGGTCTACATAGAACCCATCAGAAGGGTTGGTGCAGTCGTCTGAAAAACATGATTAAAGCAACATGAGTACGGAGGTACTCAGCAAGTCTTACAACAGGAACCTATTATACATGCACATTCTCAAGAAGGTAGTGGGGTTATTGCAGCAAGCCAGCTTTGACTCTTGGCTAAACTATCCTACGATAGATACCACTTGTAAATCATTTGTCACACACGAGTCCACTAACACCATCACAATACTCCACCGTGGATCCTCTCTCGCCATCCTGCGAGAGGGCCATCCGCGGTACTCACACTTATCTTGAGATTTTTAGTAGTATCCATTTAACTTGTCTATGAACTGTATAGGTGACCAAGTAGTCCTTTACCGCGGACGCGGCTATTCAAATAGATTTATACCCTGCAGGGGTGTACTTCTTCACACACGCTCTCACCACTTATCGCCGTTTACACGACATGTACTCGGCAACCTTCAAGCGGAAGCCCAGCGAGGGTGTCGGCCACGGCCTACCTAAACACTCAAGTCTCTAGTCCAGGTTTATCGCCTATTCGGGTTCCATCCGCAGGGAGTCCGGCCGAGGTTTCCACTAACGGCCCCGAACGATGTGAACAGGGTTCCCGAGACACCAAACGGGCGAGTCGGTACACCGTGCCACGTGCCTACCGCAACACAGCCCACCCCGATGGTCAGCGCCGCGTGCGGCCCCCAGCATGCTACAAACACCAGAAACTACTTTGCAACTCCTGGACAGAGGACAAGCGTGATCAAGAAGCCGAGAGAGTCCATTGGTTTCGGGCCCAATGCGTGGTAGTAGCTGAGTCTTAAATCACACACACAGATCTCAGTTCTTAAGGACGGCCTCAATGAAACAACCCACCATGTACTCCTACATGGCCTTCCATCGATTCCTTTACCAAATCGTGTTCAACACTTCACTCTTGTCACCGACACAACCTTTCACTCCAGTTCATCACCCCGATGAGCCAGACCTGACACAACTCTAAGCATAGCAAGCACAGCATGGTAGGAACACACACACATGTATTGGCTCAATCAACTCCTACACATGCTAATGGGTTTCATCTAGTTACTGTGGCAATGACAGGTCATGCAAAGGAAGTGGGTTCAACTACCGCGACACACAGCAGTTTGAAACGCGTTGTCTTAATGCAGTAAACGAGAGCAGAAGCGAGAACATGGGTTTGTATCGGAATGATCAATGGGTTGCTTGCCTGATGGAGTGGTGGTGGGATACTGCCCTTCAGTTGGATACTCGGAGATATCCTCGGAGGCAGAACCTACCACGATGAACACATCGGAACACAATCAATACATGACGATATGCAACAATATGATGCATGCAATGACATGGCAATATGAATGTGTCCTGGTCTTGTGCAAGTTAAACCAGAAGGGAAAAACCCCATTTGAATCAAAGATTCAAATGGTAGTGCATTTATAAGATCATATTAGTGCAATATCTTATAATTCCTAAACAGTGGGTTTAACTTGTTTTAACATGCATGAAACCAGTTCCATTGGATAGGTTGGATTTTTCTGATCATTTTTCATATATAGAACTTTGTATTTGGAGTTACAGATAATTTTCTATGAATTTTTGAAGTTTGTAACATTTTCTGGATTTTCCTGAAAAAAATAAATCTAGAAAAAGATTTACTGCGTCAGTCTGGCGTCAGTGTGACGTCAGCGGTCAACTGACCCGGTCCAGGTCAAACCTGACACGTGGGTCCCGTGCGTCAGTGTGATTTAGTTAAACTAAAAAATAATTAGCACTAATCCTAACTAATTAACAGGGCTGGGCCCACCTGTCATTGACCCAGGGTCAAACTGGGCCCACCCGTGGTCAACTGGAGTTAGCGGGGTTGACTCCGCCGGCGTTGAGCCGCCGGCGACAACCAGGCGCGGCGGGGCAGCGCGGGTTTCGCGCTCCGGCGACCAAAACGACGGCCGGGGCCATCTACGGGAAGCTGGGGCTCGTGCGCATCCAGCACGGTGCGTGGCTGCAGCGGGGACGGCCGGAGCTCGCCGGAAACGAGCTCGGGGCGGCGCCGGAGTTCGTGCGGGGTCGGCTTTGGCGCTACGGTGCGTTAGGGGGCCGGCTGGTGGCTGTTTTGGCCTCCTGGAGGCTCCAGGAGCACGTTGACGCGCTCTGGCGCGGTTGGCAGGGGCTATGGCCGCGGTGGCGCCATGGCCGGCGGAGCCAAGCTCTCGGGCTCGTCGGGGACGGGCGCTACGGCGAGCTAGCAGGCATGGGAAGAGGGGGAGAAGGTGCGGGAGCTCACAGGGAGGTCGACGAGCAACTCAGCGGGCTCGGGGGCGAACGGAGCGGCGCGAATCGAAGAACGGCGGCCGGCGGGCACCGGGGTCGGAGACGAGCTGATGGCGGCGATGCAGGGCCTCCGGCGAGGCGTGGCTCGGTGGGGAGGGTGAGGGCGAAGTGGCGGAGCCTCTGGGCAGGTCAGAGGGGCGAGGGGGCGACGATGGGCGCGGCTATGGCGGCGAGACGGCGATGGGTGCGTCGGCCATCTCGGGAGAGGGAGAGGGAGACGAGGGGGAGAGTGAGCGGGGACGAGAGGGGTACGTGGGGGTCACGTGGCGACCCAGGGCGGCTCGGGGCGTCGGCGGAAGCAGGAGGTGGCCGGCGTGTGGCCGCGGGCGCCGGCCACGCGCTCCGCGTCCTTCTAGCGCGAGGAGGACGACGACTGGCGTCGCCAGTTGGCTGGGCCGAGCCAGGTGGGCTGGCCAGCGCAGGTAAGGCCCAGGTGGCCTTTCCCTCTTTTTATTTGATTAGTTTCTGTTTTTTTCTATTTAACAGAAACTGTTGGGCTTTATTTAAAATACTAGAACATTTCCAAAAATCCTGAAAATATTTGTGTCTTCTGTTAGGATTATTTCCAACAGCAAACATTTACTTCCAGAATTATTTGAGCATTTAGATTATTTAATAGCATTTAATTGCCCAAATTCAAATACTTATGAATTAATTCAAAAAAAACCTTAGGATGACCTAGAAAATTGTGCACCACTTTTGTCAAAGGTTTAAACCCAAAACAAAGGGGGTGAACATTTCAGAAGGGCATTTCAGGTTCATTGAAAATAATTTTAGTAAACCCTAGTTATTTCCAGGGGGGGGGGAAAGTGTGTGTTGGGGGTTCTGGCATTTCCCATTTCAGAATTAATAGAATTTAAACATGATGCACACTCTAATGCATGGCCTAGCTAGGGATGTGACAACTCACCCCCACTCAAAAGAATCTCGTCCCGAGATTTAGGTTCCTCCGGAAAGAAGGCGGGGTACTCAAGTCGAAGACGATCCTCCCTTTCCCAGGTAGCCTCTTGCTCGGAATGGTGTGACCATTGAACCTTGAGAAACTTGATATTGTGGCGTCGAGTGGTACGCTCGGCTTGATCAAGGATACGAACGGGGTATTCTCGATAAGTGAGGTTGTCTTGGAGATCAAGCGTTTCGTGGTCCACTCCACGGATAGGATCCGCGAAGCAACGCCTGAGTTGAGAAACGTGGAAGACATCATGAACTCTGGAGAGATGCGGAGGTAGTTCCAGTTGGTAGGCAACTTCCCCTCGTTTGGCAAGAATGCGAAAAGGTCCAATGTAACGAGGAGCCAATTTGCCTTTGATACCGAATCGATGGGTTCCCTTTAAAGGTGTAACCCGAAGATAAGCCATCTCGCCGACTTCATAAGCCATGGGCTTATGCTTGCGGTCATACTGACTCTTTTGTCGAGACTGGGCGGTTTTCAACTTCTCACGAATAATGCGAACCTGCTCTTCTGCATCCTGGATCATGTCCGGGCCAAAGAGTTGTCTCTCGCCGGTTTCTGACCAGTTAAGAGGCGTCCGACATTTTCGTCCATAAAGAACTTCGAAAGGAGCTTTACCCAAGCTAGCTTGATAACTGTTGTTATAAGCGAACTCGGCGAATGGAAGGCACTTCTCCCAATTCATACCGAAAGAAATGACAGAAGCTCGGAGCATATCCTCCAGAATTTGATTGACTCGTTCCACTTGACCACTTGATTGCGGATGGAAGGCGGTGCTAAAGGAGAGACGAGTTCCCAAAGCATTTTGGAAACTTTCCCAAAATCGAGAGGTGAAAAGACTTCCACGGTCCGAATTAATTTCCAATGGAACACCATGAAGAGACACTATTCGAGAGATGTATAAGTCAGCTAGCTGGTTAGCAGTTATACTCTCGCGAACAGGTAAGAAGTGGGCTACTTTGGAAAGACGATCGACAATAACAAAGATAGCATTATCCCCTCTTTTGGTTCTGGGAAACCCGGTAATGAAATCCATACCGATTTTATCCCATTTCCATTCAGGAATATCCAATGGTTGAAGGGTGCCAGCAGGCCGTTGATGCTCTGCTTTAACACGACGACAGACGTCGCAATTAGCAATGTATTGAGCGATTTCTCTCTTCATCCTAGTCCACCAAAACCTCTGGCGTAGGTCTTGATACATCTTAGTACTACCGGGATGAATGGTGAGAGGGGATTCATGAGCTTCCTTAAGGATCAATCGCCTCAAGTTGCGTACCTTGGGAACCACTAGACGGTTTCCGAAGAACACAACACTTTGATCATCAATGGAGAAACAATCTGCAACTCCCTTCTTGATGTTTCTCTTGATACGGGAAATTCCCGGATCCACCTTTTGTGCCTTGATGATCTGATCCGTAAGGTTAGGTTTCGCCACCAGGGTGGAAAGGAATCCTCGAGGAATAATGTGAAGGTTAAGCTTATGAAATTCCTCGTGGAGAAGTGGTTGACCTTGTTGTAACATCAAGTTGTTACAATAAGATTTACGACTTAGTGCATCAGCCATGACATTGGCTTTGCCTGGGGTGTAAGTTATTCCTAAGTCGTAATCCGAGATCAACTCGACCCAACGTCTTTGCCTGAGATTCAAATCCGGTTGGGTGAAGATATATTTCAAAGTTTGGTGATCAGTGTAAATTTCGCAACGGTTACCCAAGAGGTAATGTCGCCAGGTTTTGAGTGCATGGACTACCGCTGCAAGCTCTAGATCATGAGTAGGATAATTATCCTCATGTGGACGCAACTGTCGAGATGCGTAGGCAATCACATGTCGATCTTGCATGAGTATGCAACCTAGTCCTTGTCGCGAGGCGTCGCAATAGATAACAAAGTCCTTAGAGAAATCTGGTGGTACCAGTACGGGAGCAGATGTCAGGCGTCTTTTCAGTTCCTGAAAGCTGAACTCGCACTGTGGGGTCCACTCGAACTTTTTATCTTTCTTGAGGAGTTCAGTTAGAGGCTTAGCAACTTTGGAGAAATTCTCGACGAAGCGGCGGCAATAGCTCGCTAAACCAAGAAAACTCCGAACTTGCTTGACCGTTTCAGGTGGAGTCCAGTCAAGGACGGCTTGAACTCGCTCGGGATTGACAGCAATGCCCTTACCAGAGATTACATGGCCCAGATACGTCACTTCTGGCAACCAGAATTCGCACTTGGAGAATTTGGCATAAAGGCGATGCTCTCGAAGTTTCATCAATACTAGCCTTAGATGTTCGGCATGTTCTTCCTCATTCTTGGAGTAGATGAGTATATCATCGAGGTATAACACGACGAATTTATCCAAGTACTCCATGAAGATCGAGTTCATTAACCGAGAGAAGGTGGCTGGAGCATTGGTTAAACCGAAGGACATGACGGTGTACTCGTATTGGCCGTAACGAGTAACGAAAGCCGTTTTGGGAATGTCCCCGTTCTTGATTTTGATTTGATGGTAGCCCAACCTCAAATCCATCTTGGAAAAGACTGAGGATCCAGCGAGCTGGTCATACAGGTCGTTGATCCTGGGGAGCGGATACTTGTTCTTGATAGTGACTAGATTGACAGGTCGGTAATCCACAACCATCCGATCCGTTCCATCCTTCTTCTTAACGAAGAGGACGGGGCAAGCCCATGGAGATGAACTAGGACGGATGAAACCTTTTTGCAAGGACTCATCGAGTTGTTTCTTAAGCTCAGCTAGTTCTAGGGGTGCCATCTTATAAGGTCTCCTAGAGATTGGGACGGTTCCTGGAACAAGGTCTATCACGAACTCGACATCTCTGTCAGGTGGAACACCTGGCAGTTCCTCTGGAAAGACATCCGGGAATGCACGAACTACCGGAATTTCTTCGAGGTCTGGAAGGGGATTGGCATTTAGAGAGTAGAGCTGACGCTCCGATATTCGGGTCAAAACATTGACTGTCTTGCCCGATGGATGGGTAAGTTGGACAGTTCTAGTTGAGCAGTCAATCTTGGCGTAATGAGATGACATCCAGTCCATACCCAAGATGATGTTTATGTCTGAAGACTTGAGAGCTATTAGTGACGCAAGGAAGACCAATCTGTCAACCAGAATTTCATTTCCATGGCTGATTCTAGAGGTTTGCCACTTAGAACCAGGGGTTTGAATTACCATGGAGGTGGGCATGTCACAAAAGGTGGTGTTGTGCAAACGAGCATAGCTCTCAGAAATAAATGAATGAGATGCTCCAGTATCAAAGAGAACAGTTGCCGGATGGCAATTAACAAGGAGCGTACCGAGAACGACGTTGGGGTCCTCTTGAGTTTCTTCAGCTGAAACGTAGTTGACATGGCCACGAGCAGTGGTGGCTGGCTTGGCGACAAGCACTTTTGCTGTTGACTTACCACGGCCAACAGACTTTCCGAACTGGCTGGGGTTGTTCTGGGGACACTCACGGATGTAGTGGCCCGGCTCACCACACTTGAAACAGGTAGTCATATTGGGGCGTGGAGCAGTATTGGCAGTGGGGCCACCAAAAGTCCTGGGCGGCACATATTGCTGATTGGGACGAGGCGCCTCAAAGGATGGCCTCGGGGTATACCTGGGTGGCATAGCAGAATTTGGAATCCAGACCCGGCGCTTCTGTGATCCAGAACCGGATGAAGATCCATAGTCACGGGAGTGTTTGCGTGAAGCTTCAAAATCATTCTGCCCCGTCTCGGCACTGATGGCCTTATTGACTAGCTTCGGAAAAGAAATGCATTCATGCAGACGAAGGTCACGTCGGAGCTCAGGGCTAAGTCCCTTGCGGAACCTTGCCTGCTTCTTGGCATCGGTGGATACCTCTTCGGGAGCATAGCGTGCAAGCTTCCCAAACTCGCGACTGTATGCATCCACAGTCAGCTTCCCCTGGGTGAAGTTACAGAACTCCTCCCTCTTGCGATCCATAAGACCTTCCGGGATATGATGCTCACGGAAAGCGGCACTGAAATCAGCCCAAGTAGTGAGTTGGCCGACCGGACGCATAGCTTCATAATTCTCCCACCAAAGGCTGGCAGGGCCTTCGAGGTGATAGGCAGCAAAGGTGACTTTATCATCTTCAGCCACGTTGGCAGAACGTAGCTTGTGGGCGATGCTGCGGAGCCAGTCATCCGCATCGAGAGGTTCGATGGAATGATTGAACTTTGGCAGGTACAGCTTGACAAAGTCATTGATGGACACTGGATTGACCCTTTGCTGACGTGCAGTGTTTTGTTCAATCCGCTCTAACAAGCGGTTGGTGTCGCGCCTGTTGCGCTCTGCCTCCAGCATCACTTCGGCCAGAGAAGGTGGTTGAGGCAGACTTTCCTCTCTAGGTGCACTAGCTTCTCCCTGCTCCGAAGCAGTAGGGTTGCTGCGGGTGTTGACCATCCTGGGAAAACAAAACAGCGATTTAAACCAGGATGGCAAAATCTGGCCAAAGAAGTGCGGAATGTAATGGATAACAAGGAATGCAGAGATGATCATCCGTATGACATGGTAATATGGAAACTGCCATATATATACCAACGGTCATACACATCATACATAGTTTAGTACAAGCTCAAGCTGAAGTACAACTAAGACGAAAGACGTTACATCTCATCGGAGGCATTCCAAACTCCTATACATTATTTTTCTACACCTCCGGAATTGATACACACTAAGTTATATTCCACAATCACGCAGGACGGTGGACATACAACTATTACAATACTAGCGAGACTACTACTAGCTCAGACGGCTCCGTAGAAGTCCTCATAGAAGTCACCACCCAGACCTGGAAGCGGAACATGGTCATCTGGGAACAGACGGTGCTGCGGTGCTTGTGGACCATAGGGACTTGGATGCGGCCTCGGTCCAACAGATGGCGGCAGAAGAGGCCCACGAGGAGGGGTGATGCCTCCCACCTCACGCCATTCCATAAAGTCTGGCAGACTAGCCCGCACAGGGTACAAGTCTCTCGTGTCCATGTATCCGGCTTGCACAGCAGGTGCAAACCTCGTCAAAGTGGCCCAATGATCAGCACGAGCATTAAAGAGCTCCATACGCAAGGCCCGGTTTTCACGGTCCTTATCTTCCAACATCTCAGTAGTGGTGCAAAGGAGTGAGTCCTCATGGGATGCATCACTGTACATGCCCTGAAGGTAACCATGCGCCCCAGGGAGGGATGCTGGCATGTAGCAAAATTCAGTGTTGCTCAACAAGGCAGTTCTAGCTCGCATAATGGTCATCATCGAGTAGGCTGCATCTTGAACGGACATCCCAATAGTGATCCCGAGTCCATAAGATCGGTGGAGTGGCTCCGTGGCTCCGGGATATGATGGATATATCCTGACCGTGCACAGATATTGGCTCTGGTTAAAATCTCTAAACTGCTCTTCGACGGTGTATTCGGGGTACCATCGGTAACCTGCCTCAACCATCACTCGAACCAACATGGCGGTATGACCACATACACCGATGCAATGGGTCAGACGAACCACTTGGTTTTGGGGACGGGTAGCCATCTGAAAGCACAAATTAGTGCAAAGGCATTAGAATTTCTGGATGAAATTGGACAGCATAACGGCTGTAAATGCTCAGAAAAGGAATTGAGACATCCACAACAGTTTGCGAAACCACTCAACAACAATATATCAAGGTTCTGGTTCAAATGGCAACATACTAAACTTTAGTAGAACTGAACTGGGTTGTAACCAACAATCCTATAAGTTACTACGGATTTAGTAACACGTGAACCTGATAGAGAGAAGAGAGCCTAGTCCTTAACCCACGTAGAATGAGAAGAGAATGACTCAGAATAGAGGGCATAAGGTAAAGAAGTAAAAGAGCCTTACGTTCCCTCCCACAATCAATTCCCCTACATATAACTAAAGCATTTCTAGACTCGACATCGACCAGTTTGGCTTAGCGAACCTATAGGCAGTCCGGCTCTGATGCCAACGCTGTCAGGACCCCGATCCTAAGCCACATCGATCCAGCGTGTAACACATCATATCACTTTGCGGCCTCACGCACGGTACTCCCACGGGTGCCACCTTACCTGGCCCGGGACCGTTTGCGCCTTTTGGCTCACGTATATGATAGTGTCGCTAGCATCCATATGACAGAGAACCCGGGCCGACATGGCTAGTCGTGAACCCGAAGCGGCGCTAGCCTATGAGGACAGGCATACATGAATCACATCGAGCATGTCGGTCATCAACGTATCTATTCGGGCTGTAGCACTGGGCTAACAGGACTCCGGTAACCCGGGCTGTAGCAGGCTAGGCAGGACTCCGAATATCAGCGCGTGACATTTCCCCGAAGGGACAGACATAGGAACGACGTGAAACACATGCCGGCCAGTCAAGTGTCCAAGCAGTAGTGCTGGGCTAGCAGGACTCCGGTGAACCGGGCTGTAGCGGACTACTATCGCTCAGAAGCACAAGACTTACATTTCCCCATATGAAAGGCTGCCAAGGATAAACAACTAGATAGTCGGATCCCACTCATACCAAGCATTTCAATCATACACACAATATGCCCGATATGAGTAAATACAACATGGCAACACAACAGTACTCTACGACTCAAGTACTTTATTTAGAAGGCTCCGAGGAGCCATACATAACATCCATACAGATAGGGGTCACATGACCCAACACTCAAGTCATACAAACATACAAGCACATGCGGAAGCAAAGTAGTCTGAGTACAGACACTAGAAAGAAAGAAGGCTTGACGAAGCATGTCTATCTACAACGACCCTTCACAAGTCTTGGATCACCACCTGGTGATAAGTCACTCGTCAACGTCGAGGTCTACATAGAACCCATCAGAAGGGTTGGTGCAGTCGTCTGAAAAACATGATTAAAGCAACATGAGTACGGAGGTACTCAGCAAGTCTTACAACAGGAACCTATTATACATGCACATTCTCAAGAAGGTAGTGGGGTTATTGCAGCAAGCCAGCTTTGACTCTTGGCTAAACTATCCTACGATAGATACCACTTGTAAATCATTTGTCGCACACGAGTCCACTAACACCATCACAATACTCCACCGTGGATCCTCTCTCGCCATCCTGCGAGAGGGCCATCCGCGGTACTCACACTTATCTTGAGATTTTTAGTAGTATCCATTTAACTTGTCTATGAACTGTATAGGTGACCAAGTAGTCCTTTACCGCGGACGCGGCTATTCGAATAGATTTATACCCTACAGGGGTGTACTTCTTCACACACGCTCTCACCACTTATCGCCGTTTACACGACATGTACTCGGCAACCTTCAAGCGGAAGCCCAGCGAGGGTGTCGGCCACGGCCTACCTAAACACTCAAGTCTCTAGTCCAGGTTTATCGCCTATTCGGGTTCCATCCGCAGGGAGTCCGGCCGAGGTTTCCACTAACGGCCCCGAACGATGTGAACAGGGTTCCCGAGACACCAAACGGGCGAGTCGGTACACCGTGCCACGTGCCTACCGCAACACAGCCCACCCCGATGGTCAGCGCCGCGTGCGGCCCCCAGCATGCTACAAACACCAGAAACTACTTTGCAACTCCTGGACAGAGGACAAGCGTGATCAAGAAGCCGAGAGAGTCCATTGGTTTCGGGCCCAATGCGTGGTAGTAGCTGAGTCTTAAATCACACACACAGATCTCAGTTCTTAAGGACGGCCTCAATGAAACAACCCACCATGTACTCCTACATGGCCTTCCATCGATTCCTTTACCAAATCGTGTTCAACACTTCACTCTTGTCACCGACACAACCTTTCACTCCAGTTCATCACCCCGATGAGCCAGACCTGACACAACTCTAAGCATAGCAAGCACAGCATGGTAGGAACACACACACATGTATTGGCTCAATCAACTCCTACACATGCTAATGGGTTTCATCTAGTTACTGTGGCAATGACAGGTCATGCAAAGGAAGTGGGTTCAACTACCGCGACACACAGCAGTTTGAAACGCGTTGTCTTAATGCAGTAAACGAGAGCAGAAGCGAGAACATGGGTTTGTATCGGAATGATCAATGGGTTGCTTGCCTGATGGAGTGGTGGTGGGATACTGCCCTTCAGTTGGATACTCGGAGATATCCTCGGAGGCAGAACCTACCACGATGAACACATCGGAACACAATCAATACATGACGATATGCAACAATATGATGCATGCAATGACATGGCAATATGAATGTGTCCTGGTCTTGTGCAAGTTAAACCAGAAGGGAAAAACCCCATTTGAATCAAAGATTCAAATGGTAGTGCATTTATAAGATCATATTAGTGCAATATCTTATAATGCCTAAACAGTGGGTTTAACTTGTTTTAACATGCATGAAACCAGTTCCATTGGATAGGTTGGATTTTTCTGATCATTTTTCATATATAGAACTTTGTATTTGGAGTTACAGATAATTTTCTATGAATTTTTGAAGTTTGTAACATTTTCTGGATTTTCCTGAAAAAAATAAATCTAGAAAAAGATTTACTGCGTCAGTCTGGCGTCAGTGTGACGTCAGCGGTCAACTGACCCGGTCCAGGTCAAACCTGACACGTGGGTCCCGTGCGTCAGTGTGATTTAGTTAAACTAAAAAATAATTAGCACTAATCCTAACTAATTAACAGGGCTGGGCCCACCTGTCATTGACCCAGGGTCAAACTGGGCCCACCCGTGGTCAACTGGAGTTAGCGGGGTTGACTCCGCCGGCGTTGAGCCGCCGGCGACAACCAGGCGCGGCGGGGCAGCGCGGGTTTCGCGCTCCGGCGACCAAAACGACGGCCGGGGCCATCTACGGGAAGCTGGGGCTCGTGCGCATCCAGCATGGTGCGTGGCTGCAGCGGGGACGGCCGGAGCTCGCCAGAAACGAGCTCGGGGCGGCGCCGGAGTTCGTGCGGGGTCGGCTTTGGCGCTACGGTGCGTTAGGGGGCCGGCTGGTGGCTGTTTTGGCCTCCTGGAGGCTCCAGGAGCACGTTGACGCGCTCTGGCGCGGTTGGCAGGGGCTGGCCGCGGTGGCGCCATGGCCGGCGGAGCCAAGCTCTCGGGCTCGTCGGGGACGGGCGCTACGGCGAGCTAGCAGGCATGGGAGGAGGGGGAGAAGGTGCGGGAGCTCACAGGGAGGTCGACGAGCAGCTCAGCGGGCTCGGGGGCGAACGGAGCGGCGCGAATCGAAGAACGGCGGCCGGCGGGCACCGGGGTCGGAGACGAGATGATGGCGGCGATGCAGGGCCTCCGGCGAGGCGTGGCTCGGTGGGGAGGGCGAGGGCGAAGTGGCGGAGCCTCTGGGCAGGTCAGAGGGGCGAGGGGGCGACGATGGGCGCGGCTATGGCGGCGAGACGGCGATGGGTGCGTCGGCCATCTCGGGAGAGGGAGAGGGAGACGAGGGGGAGAGTGAGCGGGGACGAGAGGGGTACGTGGGGGTCACGTGGCGACCCAGGGCGGCTCGGGGCGTCGGCGGAAGCAGGAGGTGGCCGGCGTGTGGCCGCGGGCGCCGGCCACGCGCTCCGCGTCCTTCTGGCGCGAGGAGGACGACGACTGGCGTCGCCAGTTGGCTGGGCCGAGCCAGGTGGGCTGGCCAGTGCAGGTAAGGCCCAGGTGGCCTTTCCCTCTTTTTATTTGATTAGTTTCTGTTTTTTTCTATTTAACAGAAACTGTTGGGCTTTATTTAAAATACTAGAACATTTCCAAAAATCCTGAAAATATTTGTGTCTTCTGTTAGGATTATTTCCAACAGCAAACATTTACTTCCAGAATTATTTGAGCATTTAAATTATTTAATAGCATTTAATTGCCCAAATTCAAATACTTATGAATTAATTCAAAAAAAAACCTTAGGATGACCTAGAAAATTGTGCACCACTTTTGTCAAAGGTTTAAACCCAAAACAAAGGGGGTGAACATTTCAGAAGGGCATTTCAGGTTCATTGAAAATAATTTTAGTAAACCCTAGTTATTTCCAGGGGGGGGGGGAAAGTGTGTGTTGGGGGTTCTGGCATTTCCCATTTCAGAATTAATAGAATTTAAACATGATGCACACTCTAATGCATGGCCTAGCTAGGGATGTGACAGCTCCTTGCCGCGGGATGTACCCACGAGACAAATGGTCCGGCAAACACTCCCTTTTCATTAAAAACATTCCACTCAGGTACAGCTCAGATAGAATGAAAAACATGAAAGATGGGATTACAAGATTTAAACACAATTAAGGCCCGAGGGCTTACAAGATAAAAAGAGATAAGGTGCCCGTAATCCCTTTCTTGTCTCTCTCCTCAGGAGGTAGGGCAAGGAGGCGAGAAGGGCAAAAGGGGCGCCTAGACGAGCTACGGGTGGCAGAAGACGCCAAGAGAGCATCCGGGGCTCCGCCCCGGGGCTCCGGAGGCCGGATGGAGACGGCGACGCCGGAAGCGGAGCTCGAGAAGGAGGCCGCGGGATGTCAACACGCTGTCGAGGGCATCTAGCCCTCATACTCCGAGTTGACGGCCTTGCCGCCAGCCTCTTCCGCAGCCTCGCCACTCCGGCCGCCCGAGAAGACGAAGCCCCGGCAAGGGGAGCTTGCCGGGCCGGAGAGAAGACCCCGGTGGTCGTCGCCGCGAGCAGGGGCGGTGACGGCGTCTGGGGCGAAGCTGGAAGACGAGGCAGCGGCCTTGCCACCCGCCCTCTTCCTCTTCCGCAGCCTCCCTACGCCAGCCGCCCAAGGAGATGACCCCGGGGAGTTCACGGCGCCAGCGACGCGGACGATGGGGGGCGCCGGTGCCACGCGGAGCTGCAACCGGCACCTAGTCGGACCCGTCATCCCGGCGACCGCTCCCCTCGTCGTCACTGTCGCTCCCATCCTCGCCGCTCTCGCTCGAGGAGGAGCCTTCGCTGTCGGAGGAGCTATCCACGCAGCACCGGGCCCGGGTGCCGAGGTCCCCGAAGGCCTTGACGGAGAGGAGGTCACCCTCCATCAGCTTAAAATGGAGGGTGAACCCCTCCATCAAGCTGTGGATCCGGGCGAACGACTTCCACCCTCGGCCAAGACACATCACGCCGGGGGCTCGGGATTCGACGTGGACTCGCATACCACTGATCCCGCAGCCCCTCATGCGCAGTCTCAGCGTCTCATGTTGCTCCGCTTCCAGGACGTCCGCGAAGGGAGCCGGGAGGCGGAGGCGACGGCGAGGCGCCCGGCGCAGCCTGATGATGAACTCGCAGGGGTCGTCCCCGAGATGAACCGCCGGGGGAAACGGAGCTGCCGGCGGAGGCGAGGCCGGCGCGCCGCCCCGCCCGCCTCGAGCGCCTCGGCCTCGTCCACGACCTCGCCCCCTCCCCCTTCCCCTTACGGTTGGCCCCGCCGCCGCGGGTGCAAGGGGAGGAGGGGCGCGCTGCCTGGCGGCAACCCTTGCCGCCACCGAAGAAGGACCAGGGTTCCCTTTCTCCATGACGGATGGGGAGAGGGGACCAGGGATCTAAGAGAAGGAAGAAGGAAGGAGTGCGGGCCCTCGTCATCCCCTTCCGCTCCTTATAAAGGGGCGGAGTGGGGGCTCGGCCGCCCCACCCGACCAATCAAAGCAGAGGAAGGGCAGGCGACGGAGCCGACCCTCTACTTCGACCCGCGTCGGCCCGGCTTCCTGCCTCCACCACCGCAACCCCAAGCGCATGGAGGATGCGTGGCGGGCGAGCAGGGCCAAGGCGACAGATGAGGCGACCTCTCCCCCCCCCCCACTCGAAAGTGGGGGCGGACGTTTCGCCTCTCCAAATAAAGGAATCGTACCCGACGTGACGCATGCCTGCGGGCCTCAAGCCCCGCGCACGCCACCCACATCACGCACGTCTCGCACGCCTCGCCCCCCACGACGCCGCGATAAGCGCGCGCCACTTGGGGAGGGCGCGACGGGCACAGAGTTAAGGAGCAGCGCAACCCAGGCCACGTGTGCCCGTGCACTGTTAGGGCCTGGCCCAACAACGCTCGGCACCGTGTATGGCCCAGACCCGGGGGCTCCTGTCGGTGTACTAAAGTAGGGGTACCTTAGTACCCCGAACTTGTGCACGGGCAGTAGTAGTGTCCCGCGGCAAGGCTTGCCAGGGGAGCGACAAGAGTCTCCACGGCCCTTTCTGGGTCGGACGAAGGCCAAGTGATCGAGCCTAGAAGACCAGGTCCCGGCAAGAGGAGCTTGCCGGGCCGAGAAGGCGAGGTCCGGCAAGAGGAGCTTGCCGGGCCAAGGCAACAAGGCCCCGGCAAGAGGAGCTTGCCGGGACGACTAAGCCGAAGCACCAAGGCCCCGGCGGGAGGAGCTCGCCGGGACGGCCAAGCCAAGGCACCCCAAGAGAAGCCCGCCGCGGCGCTCCGCGCGCCTCGGCAAGGCCTGACGAGCGGCAAGCTCTCAGGTGCGGCAAGACAACCACCGCGGCAAGCCACTTGCCGCGGCAAACCACCACCTCAGGCATGCGCTCCAGCTCACCTGCCCACGCGTCACTTTGGAGCTTCCCCAGAGACACGTGGCGGGGCGCCGCGCAACCTGGGGCGCGCGCATGGCATGCGACGTTGGCAGAGTCGCCCCCGTGGCAAGCGGAGGCACCCCTAACGGTCCGCCTCGGCACTGTTCAGGCGATCCAGACGGGCATTTAATGCCTTTGTCCCCCGCCGTCAGAGTTAGGTGCGATAGCACTGTGCGACCTCTGTTCGCACAGTTCCTTGCCATTTTTTTACCCTCACCTGCGTCACTACCTGTGGGAAACCCCTTAGCATATAAAAGGAGGCCCATGCGCACGTAGGAAGGGGGGAACACCCAAAAAGGGATCCAGACCGGGGGGAACACCCAAAAAGGGATCCAGACCGGAAGAAGGACACCCAGTAGACCCTCATCTACGTCCAGCTCCAACTTACTGTAGCTTCTTGCGCTCCAGAGCAAGAACTCTAATCAACCAGACAAGCAGCAGTAGGGTTTTACGCATCCATGCGGCCCGAAGCTGGGTAAAATCGTTGTGTGTGTGTGTCGCCTCGATCTGCTCTTTGTGCAACCTCCTCCCCCCCCCCCCCCCCCCCCCCCGCCGAACCGACAAGGGGCTCCGTCCCCATAGGTGCTCGTGGAGGCAGATATCCCCCGACATGGAGCCATTTCAAATAACTGTTCTACTTGGAGCTATTCTAAATTGTTGCTCCGTTATACATATCCGGCATCTGTACTCAAAGCTATCCGGATAGGTGTTAAGCTTGCATCAACGTAACTCTTTACGTCAAACTCTTTATCACCTCCATAACCGAGAAACATATCCTTATTCCTCTAAGGATAATCTTGACCGCTATCTGGTGATCTACTCCTAGATCACCTTTGTACCCTCTAGCCAGACATGTGGCAAGGCACATGTCAGGTGCGGTACACAGCATAGCATACTATGGAGCCTATGTCTAAGCATAGGGGACGACCTTCGTCCTTTCTCTCTGTTCTTCCGTGGTCGAGCTTTAAGTCTTAACTTCGTACCTTACAACTCAGGCAAGAACTTCCTTCTTTGACTGATCCATCTTGAACACCTTCAAGATCATGTCAAGGTATGTGCTCATTTGAAAGTACCATTAAGCGTTTTGATCTATCCCTATAGATCTTGATGCTCAATGTTTAAGCAGCCTAATCCAGGTTTTCCATTGAAAAACACTTTTCAAATAACCCTATATGCTTTCCAGAAATTCTACATTATTTCTGATCATCAATATGTCAACAACATATACTCATCAGAAATTCTATAGTGCTCCCACTCACTTCTTTGGAAATACAAGTTTCTCATAAACTTTGTATAAACCCAAAATCTTTGATCATCTCATCAAAGTGTACATTCCAACTCCGAGATGCTTACTCCAGTCCTTAGAAGGATTGCTGGAGCTTGGCATAATTGTTAGCATCTTTCAGGATCGACAAAATCTTCTGGTTGCATCACATACAACCTTTCCTCAAGAACAAGGAAACAATATTTTGACATCCCATCTGCAAGATTTCATAAATAATGCAGTACCTGCTAATTCCAACAGACTCTTAGCATCGCTATGAGTGAGAAAGTCTCATCGTAGTCAACTCCTTGAACTTGTCGGGAAACACCTTAACGACAAGTCGAGCTTTCTCAATGGTGACACTTACCATCATTGTATGTCTTCCTTTTAAAATCCATATGTACTCAACAGCCTTACGACCATCAAGTAGTTCTTTCAAAGTCTACACTTTGTTTTCATACATGGATCCTCTCTCGGATTTTATGGCCTCGAGCCATTTTTCGGAATCCAGGCCCACCATCGCTTCTCCATAGCTCATAGGTTCATTTGTTGTCCAACAACGTGACCTTTTAAGATAGGGTTACCACTTTGTACACACCCTTGTCAACCTATGAGGTTCAATAGTAACTTGATCTGAAGCTCCATGATCATCATCATTAGCTTTCTCTTCAACTGAGGTAGGGCCACAGAAATTTTTTTCCTGTGCTTGCGCTACTCTCTGATTGAAGTGAAGGTTCAACAACCTTATCAAGTTCTATCTTCCTCCCACTCAATTCTTTCGAGAGAAACTTTTCCTCGAGAAAGGACCCGATTCTAGAAACAATCCCTATTGCTTTCGGATCTGAATTAGGAGGAATACCCAACTGATTTGGGTGTCCTATGAAGATGCATTTTATCCGCTTTGGGTTCGAGCTTATCAACCTGAAACTTTTTCACATAAGCGTCGCAGCCCCAAACTTTTAAGAAACGACAACTCAGGTTTCTCTAAACCATAGTTCAAACGGTTCCGTCTCAACGGAATTACGTGGTGCCCTATTAAAGTGAGTGTGGTTGTCTCTAATGCCTAACCCATGAACGATAGTGGTAATTCGATAAGAGACATCATGGTACGCACCATATCCAATAGGGTGCAACTATGATGTTTGGACACACCATCACACTATGGTGTTCCAGGCAGTATTAGTTGTGAAACAATTTCCACAGTGCCAAACTCGTAACTCAGATATTCATTTCTATGATCATATCATAGACATTTTATCCTCTTATCACGAAGATCTTCAACTTCACTCTGAAATTACTTGAACCATTCAATAATTCAGACTTGTGTTTCATCAAGTAAATATACTCAGTATCTACTTAAATCATCTGTGAACTAAGAATATAACGATATCCACTGCGTGCCTCAGCACTCATTGGACTGCACACATCAAAATGTGTTACTTCCAACAAGTTGCTATCTTGTTCCATCTTACTGAAAACGAGGCTTTTCAGTCATCTTGCCCATGTGGTAAGATTTGCATATCTCAAGTGATTCAAAATGAAGTGAGTCCAAACGGTCCATCTGCATGGAGTTTCTTCATGCGTATATACCAACAGACATGGTTCACATTACTCAATCCTTTTCAAAAATGAGTGAGTCCAAAGATCCATCAACATGGAGCTTCTTCATGCGTTTTATACCAATATGACTTATACGGCAGTGCCACAAGTAGGTGGTACTATCATTACTATCTTATATCTTTTGGCATGAACATGTGTATCACTATGATCAAGATTCAATAAACCATTCATTTTAGGTGCAAGACCATTGAAGGTATTATTCAAATAAACAGAGTAACTATTATTCTC
Organism: Aegilops umbellulata; assembly: GCA_032464435.1. Taxonomy (NCBI): domain Eukaryota; kingdom Viridiplantae; phylum Streptophyta; class Magnoliopsida; order Poales; family Poaceae; genus Aegilops; species Aegilops umbellulata. The sequence goes on from CP136055.1 coordinate 262,528,170, forward strand.
TTTAAATGAACAACCGTATTGCGATAGACATAATCCAATCATGTCTATGCTCAACACAAACACCAAATAACAATTATTTAGGTTTAACACCAATCTCGATGGTATAGGGAGCGAGCGATGCTTGATCATATCAACCTTGGAAACACTTCCAACACATATCGTCAGCTCACCTTTAGCTAGTCTCCTTTTATTCCGTAGCTTTTATTTCGAGTTACTAACACTTAGCAACCGAACCGGTATCTAATTCCCTGATGCTACTAGGAGTACTAGTAAAGTACACATTCACATAATGTATATGCAATATACTTCTATCGACAGCCTTCTCATCTACCAAGTATCTAGGGTAATTCTGCTCCAGTGGCTGTTCCCCTTATTACATAAGCACTCAGTCTCAGGTTTGGGTTCAACCTTGGGTTTCTCCACTAGAGCAGCAGCTGATTTGCCGTTTCATGAAGTATCCCTTCTTGCCCTTGCCCTTCTTGAAACTGGTGGTTTCACTGACCATCAACAATTGATGCTCCTTCTTGATTTCTACTTTCGCGGTGTCGAACATCGCGAATATTTCAAGGATCATCATATCTATCCCTGATATGTTATAGTTCATTACGAAGCTCTAGCAGCTTGGTGGCAATGACTGGAGAAACATCACTATCTTATCTGGAAGATCAACTCCCACTTGATTCAAGCGATTGTTGTACTCAGACAATCTGAGCACAAGCTCAACGATTGAGTTTTTTCTCCCTTAGTTTGCAGGCCAAGAAAATCGTCGGAGGTCTTATACATCTTGACGTGGGCACGAGCCTGAAATCCCAATTTCAGCACTCGAAACATCTCATATGTTCCGCATTTCAAAAATGTCTTTGGTGCCTCAATTCTAAACCATTTAACATTACCAAACTATCACGTAGTTATCTAAACGTGTATGTCCGATGTTCGCAACATCCACAAACGACATTTGGGGTTCAGCACACTGAGCGGTGCATTAAGGACATAAGCCTTCTACTGTTCGCATAATTGCTACTGTCAACTTTCAACTATATTTTCTCTAGGAATGTATCTAACTCAGTAGAACTAAAGCGCGAGCTTACGACATAATTTGCAAAGGTCTTTTGACTATGTTCAGGATAATTAAGTTCATCTTATGAACTCCCACTTAGATAGACATCCCTCTAGTCATCTAAGTGATTACATGATCCGAGTCAACTAGGCCGTGTCCGATCATCACGTGAGACGGACTAGTCATCATCGGTGAACATCTTCATGTTGATCGTATCTACCATACGACTCATGCTCGACCTTTCGGGCTCTTGTGTTCCGAGGCCATGTCTGTACATGCTAGGCTCGTTAAGTCAACCTAAGTGTTTCGCATGTGTAAATCTGTCTTACACCTGTTGTATGTGAACGTAAGAATCTATCACACCCGATCATCACGTGGTGCTTCGAAACGACGAACTTCCGCAACGGTGCACAATTAGGGGGAACACTTTCTTGAAATTTTAATGAGGGATCATCTTATTTACTACCGTTGTTCTAAGCAAATAAGATGTAATAACATGATAAACATCACATGCAATCAAATAGTGACATGATATGGCCATCATCACTTTGCTCCTTTCGATCTCCATCTTCGGGGCTCCATGATCATCATCGTCACTGGCATGACACCATGATCTCCATCATCATGATCTCCATCATCGTGTCTTCGTGAAGTTGTCTCGCCAACTATTACTTCTACTACTATGGCTAACGATTAGCAATAAAGTAAAGTAATTACATGACGTTTATGTTGACACGCAGGTCATAAATAAATTAAAGACAACTCCTATGGCTCCTGCCAGTTGTCATACTCATCGACATGCAAGTCGTGATTCCTATTACAAGAACATGATCAATCTCATACATCACAGATCATTCATCACATTCTTCTTGGCCATATCACATCACATAGCATACCCTGCAAAAACAAGTTAGACGTCCTCTAATTGTTGTTTGCATGTTTTACGTGGCTGCTATGGGTTTCTAGCAAGAACGTTTCTTACCTACGCAAAACCACAACGTGACATGCCAATTGCTATTTACCCTTCATAAGGACCCTTTTCATCGAATCCGTTCCGACTAAAGTGGGAGAGACAGACACCCGCCAGCCACCTTATGCAACTAGTGCATGTCAGTCGGTGGAACCGGTCTCACGTAAGCGTACGTGTAAGGTTGGTCCAGGCCGCTTCATCCCACAATGCCGTCAAAACAAGATTAGACTAGTAACGGTAAGCATATTGAACAAAATCAACGCCCACAACTACTTTGTGTTCTACTCGTGCATAGAATCTACGCAATAGACCTAGCTCATGATGCCACTGTTGGGGAACGTAGCAGAAATTCAAAATTTTCATACGTATCACCAAGATCTATCTATGGAGAAACCAGCAACGAGGGGAAGGAGAGTGCATCTACATACCCTTGTAGATCGCTAAGCGGAAGCGTTCAAGTGAACGGGGTTGAGGGAGTCGTACTCGTCGTGATCCAAATCATCGATGATCCTAGTGCCGAACGGACGGCACCTCTGCGTTCAACACACGTGCAGCCCGGTGACGTCTCCCATGCCTTGATCCAGCAAGGAGAGAGGGAGAGGTTGAGGAAGACTCCATACAGCAGCAGCACAACGGCGTGGTGGTGGTGGAGGAGCGCGGAATTCTAGCAGGGCTTCGCCAAGCACTACGAGAGACGAGGAGGGAGAGAGGTAGGGCTGCGCCTTGGGAGAGTTCATCTCGTGTCTTGGGCAGCCCCAAAACCTCCACTATATATAGGAGCAAGGGGGAGGGGGAGGCGCCCTAGGGTTTCCCCTAGGGGGGCGGCGGCCAGGGCAGATTGGATCTCCCCCTTGGGTGACTTGGCCCCCAAGCCAGGAGGTGGGAACCCTAGATGGGGTGCCCCAAACCCCCTGGTCACGTGGGAACAGGTGAGGGGGGCGCACAGCCCCTTAGTGGGCTGGTTTGCCCCCTTCCCTTGGCCCATGAAGCCCCCCAACACTTGCCGGGGCTCCCGAAACACCTTTCGGTCATGCTGGTCGTCACCCGGTACCTCCTGAACACTCCCGGACTCCAAAACCCTTCGTCCAATATATCAATCTTTACCTACGGACCATTCCGGAACTCCTCGTAACATCCAGGATCTCATCCGGGACTCCTAACAACATTCGGTAACCGCGTACATACTTTCCCTATAACCCTAGCGTCATCGTACCTTAAGTGTGTAGACCCTACGGGTTCAGGAATCATGCAGACATGACCGAGACACCTCTCCGGCCAATAACCAACAGCGGGATCTGGATACCCATGTTGGCTCCCACATGTTCCACGATGATCTCATCGGATGAACCACGATGTCAAGGATTCAGTCAATCCCGTATACAATTCCCTTTGTCTAGCGGTATTGTACTTGCCCGAGATTCGATCGTCGATATCCCGATACCTTGTTCAATCACGTTACCGGCAAGTCTCTTTACTCGTTCCGTAACACATCATCCCGTAATCAACTCCTTGATCACATTGTGCACATTATGATGATGTCCTACCGAGTGGGCCCAGAGATACCTCTCCGTCACACGGAGTGACAAATCCCAGTCTCGATTCATGCCAACCCAACAGACACTTTCGGAGATGCCTGTAGTGTACCTTTATAGCCACCCAGTTACATTGTGACGTTTGGCACACCCAAAGCATTCCTACGGTATCCGGGAGTTGCACAACCTCATGGTCTAAGGAAATGATACTTGACATTAGAAAAGCTTTAGTAGACGAACTACACGATCTTTGTGCTAGGCTTAGGATTGGGTCTTTTCCATCACATCATTCTTCTAATGATGTGATCCCATTATCAATGACATCCAATGTCCATGGTCAGGAAACCGTAACCATCTATTGATCAACGAGCTAGTTAACTAGAGGCTTACTAGGGACATGGTGTTGTCTATGTATCCACACATGTATCTGAGTTTCCTATCAATACAATTCTAGCATGGATAATAAACGATTTATCATGAACAAGGAAATATAATAATAACCTATTTATTATTGCCTCTAGGGCATATTTCCAACAAAGGTCTCATCATAGTCAACTCCTTGAACTTGTCGAAAACCTTCCGCAACAAGTCGAGCTTTGTAGACAGTAACATTACCGTCAGCGTCAGCCTTCTTCTTGAAGATCCATTTATTCTCTATTGCTTGCTGATCATCGGGCAAGTCAACCAAAGTCCACACTTTGTTCTCATACATGGATCCCATCTCAGATTTCATGGCCTCAAGCCATTTCGCTGAATCTGGGCTCATCATTGCTTCCTCGTAGTTCGTAGGTTCGTCATGGTCAAGTAACATGACCTCCAGAACAGGATTACCATACCAATCTGGTGCGGATCTTTCTCTGGTTGACCTTCGAGGTTCGGTAGTAACTTGATCTGAAGTTTCATGATCATCATCATTAGCTTCCTCACAGATTGGTGTAGGAATCACTGGAACTGATTTCTATGATGAACTACTTTCCAATTCGGGAGAAGGTACAATTACCTCATCAAGTTCTACTTTCCTCCAACTCACTTCTTTCGAGAGAAACTCCTTATCTAGAAAGGATCCACTCTTAGCAACAAATATCTTGCCTTTGGATATGTGATAGAAGGTGTACCCAACAGTCTCCTTTGGGTATCCTATGAAGACACATTTCTCCGATTTGGGTTCGAGCTTATCAGGTTGAAGATTTTTCACATAAGCATCGCAGCCCCAAACTTTAAGAAACAAAACTTGGGTTTCTTGCCAAACCATAGTTCATATGGTGTCATCTCAACAGATTTAGATGGTGCCTTTTTTAACGTGAATGCAGCCGTCTCTAAAGCATAACCCCAAAATGATAGCGGTAAATCAGTAAGTGACATCATAGATCACACCATATCCAATAAAGTACAGTTGCGACGTTCAGACACACCATTATGCTGTGGTGTTCCAGGTGTCGTGAGTTGCAAAACTATTCCGCACTGTTTCAAATGAAGACCAAACTCATAACTCAAATATTCACCTCCGTGATCAGATCATAGAAACTTTATTTCCTTGTTATGATGATTTTCCACTTCACTCTGAAATTCTTTGAACTTTTCAAATGTTTCAGACTTATGCTTCATCAAGTAGATATACCCATATCTGCTCAAATCATCTGTGAAGGTCAGAAAATAACGATACCCACCACGAGCCTCAACACTCATCGGAACGCATACATCAGTATGTATTATTTCCAACAAGTCTGTTGCTCGCTCCGTTGTTCCGGAGAACGGAATCTTAGTCACCTTGCTCATGAGGCATGGTTCGCAAGCATCAAGTGACTCATAATCAAGTGATTCCAAAGGCCCGTCAGCATGGAGTTTGTTCACGCGCTTTACACCAATATGACCTAAACGACAGTGCCACAAATAAGTTGCACTATCATTATTAACCTTGCATCTTTTGGCTTCAATATTATGAACATGTGTATCACTATAATCTGGATTCAACAAAAATAGACCACTCATCAAGGGTGCATGACCATAAAAGACATTACTCATATAAATAGAACAACCATTATTCTATGATTTAAATGAATAACCGTCTCGCATTAAACAAGATCCAGATATAATATTCATGCTCAACGCTGGCACCAAATAAAAATTATTTAGGTCTAAACCTAATCCCGATGGTAGATGTAGGGGTAGCGTGCCGACGGCGATCTCATCGACTTGGGAACCATTTCCCACGCGCATCGTCACCTCATCCTTAGCCAATCTTCGTTTAATCGAGTTGCAAATATGAGCACCAGAACCAGTATCAAATACCCAGGAGGTACTACAAGCATTAGTAAGGTACACATCAATAACACGTATATGTTCACTGCGTATTAATCGAGTTTAGCATCGCGAAGAGCTCGGATATTGTCTTATCCATCCCTTGCATATTATAGTTCATCGCGAAGCTTTTTTAGCTTGGTGTCAGTGATTGAAGAACTCTATCAATGACACTATCAACAAGAAGATTAACTCCCAGTTGATTCAAGTGGTTGTGGTACCTAGACATTCTGAGTATATGTTCACTGACAGAACTATTCTCCTCCATCTTGCAGCTGTAGAACTTATTGGAGACTTCATATCTCTCAATCCGGGCATTTGCTTGAAATATTAACTTCAACTCCTGGAACATCTCATATGCTCCATGACGTTCAAAACGTTGTTGAAGTCCCGGTTCTAAGTCGTAAAGCATGGCACACTGAACTATCGAGTAGTCATCAGCTTTGCTTTGCCAGACGTTCGCAACGTTCGAAGTTGCTCCTGCAGCGGGTCTTGCACCTAGCAGTGCTTCCAGGACATAATTCTTCTATGCAGCAATGTGGATAATCCTCAAGTTATGGACCCAGTCCGTGTAATTACTACCATCATCTTTCAACTTAGCTTTCTTTAGGAACGCATTAAAATTCAAAGCAACGGTAGCACGGGCCATTGATCTTCAACAACATAGACATGCAAAATACTATCAGGTACTAAGTTCATGATAAATTAAAGTTCAATTAATCATATTACTTAAGAACTCCCACTTAGATAGACATCCCTCTAGTCATCTAAATGATCATGTGATCCACATCAACTAAAGCATGTCCGATCATCACGTGAGATGGAGTAGTTTTCAATGGTGAACATCATTATGTTGATCATATCTACTATATGATTCACGCTCAACCTTTCGGTCTCGGTGTTCCGGGGCCATATCTGCATATGCTAGGATCATCAAGTTTAACCCGAGTATTCTCACTACAAAAAAAGACACATCCGTGACATTTTGGGCCGAACGAAATTTTTTTCTATCATACATATGACACTTCTATGACGATAATTGTGACAAAACCCGGTATCATCATAGATGTGGTGGGCTCCTGCTTCTATGACAAAAAATCATGAAAGAAAATGGGCTTTTCGTCCTAGGCCGGCCGGAGACGCAGCTGCATGACATTCTTTGGGTTGTCCATGACGGAAAAAACTGTTGGGGATCGTAGCAGAAATTAAAATTTTCCTACGCATCACCAAGATCTATCCATGGAGTATTCTAGCAACGAGGGGATAGGAGAGCATCTACATACCACTTGTAGATTGCAACGGAAGCGTTCAAGGAGAACGTGGATGATGGAGTCGTACTCGCCGTGATCCGAATCACAGATGACCTAGTGCCGAACGGACAGCACCTCCGCGTTCAACACACGTACGGTCGGGATGACGTCTCCTCCTTCTTGATCCAGCAAGGGGAAGGAGAGGTTGATGAAGATCCAGCAGCACGACGGCGTGGTGGTGGATGCAGCAGAGTTCCAGCAGGGCTTCGCCAAGCTTCTGTGGAGAGAGGGAGAGGTGTACCGGGGAGATGGAGGCGCCAATGCAGCAGGGGTGCGGCTGCCCTCCCTCTCCCCCTTTATATAGGCCCCCTAGGGGGGCGCAGCCCTGGAGATGGATCTCCAGGGGGGCGGCGGCCAAGGGTGGGGTCTTGCCCCCCAAGCAAGGGGGGCGCCCCCACTAGAGTTTCCCCCCAACCCTAGGCGCATGGGCCCAAGGGAAGGGGGTGCGCCAAGCCCTCCAGGGGCTGGTTCCCTGCCCCTTGTGGCCCATGAGGCCCTCCGAGAGGGCTGGCCCCTCAAGGTGGACCCCCGGTGCCTCTCCGGTGGCCCCGGTACAATACCGATATGCCCCCGAGACTTTCCGGTGTCCGTACAACACCTTCCCATATATAAATCTTTACTCCGAACCATTCTGGAACCTCTCGTGACGTCCGGGATCTCATCCGGGACTCCGAACAACCTTCGGTTTGCTGCATACTAATATCTTTAACAACCCTAGCGTCACCGAACCTTAAGTGTGTAGACCCTACGGGTTCGGGAGACATGCAGACATGACCGAGACGATCTCCGGTCAATAACCAACAGCGGGATCTGGATACCCATGTTGGCTCCCACATGCTCCTCGATGATCTCATCGGATGAACCACGATGTCGAGGACTTAATCAATCCCGTACTCAATTCCCTTTGTGCATCGGTACGATACTTGCCCGAGATTCGATCGTCGGTATACCGATACCTTGTTCAATCTCGTTACCGGCAAGTCTCTTTACTCGTTCCCGTAATACATCATCCCGTGAACAACACCTTGATCACTTTGAGCTCATTATGATGATGTCTTACCGAGTGGGCCTAGAGATACCTCTCCGTCACACGGAGTGACAAATCCCAGTCTCGATTCATGCCAACCCAACAGATACTTTCGGAGATACCTGTAGTGCACCTTTATAGTCACCCAGTTACGTTGTGACGTTTGATACACCCAAAGCACTCCTACGGTATACGGGAGTTGCATAATCTCATGGTCTAAGGAATGATACTTGACATTCAGAAAAGCTCTAGCAAACGAACTACACGATCTTTTGTGCTATGCTTAGGTTTGGGTCTTGTCCATCACATCATTCTCCTAATGATGTGATCCCGTTATCAATGACATCCCCATGTCCATAGTCAGGAAACCATGACTATCTATTGATCAACGAGCTAGTCAACTAGAGGCTTACTAGGGACACATTGTGGTCTATGTATTCACACATGTATTATGATTTCCGAACAATACAATTATAGCATGAACAATAGACAATTATCATGAACAAGGAAATATAATAATCTATTTATTATTGCCTCTAGGGCATATTTCCAACAGTCTCCCACTTGCACTAGAGACAATAGTCTAGTTACATTGTGATGAATCGCACACCCATGGAATTTTGGTGTTGATCATGTTTTGCTCTAGGGAGAGGTTTAGTCAACGGATCTGCTACATTCAGGTCCGTATGTACTTTACAAATCTCTATGTCTCCATTTTGAACACTTTCACGAATGGAGTTTAAGCGACGCTTGATATGCCTGGTCTTCCTGTGAAACCTGGGCTCCTTCGCAAGGGCAATTGCTCCAGTGTTGTCACAGAAGAGAGTCATCGGGTCCGACACATTGGGTATGACTCCTAGGTCGGTAATGAACTCCTTCACCCAGACTGCTTCTTGTGCTGCCTTCGAGGCTGCCATATACTCCGCTTCACATGTAGATCCCGCCACGACGCTTTGCTTGCAACTGCACCAACTTACTGCCCCTCCATTCAAAATATACACTTATCCGGTTTGTGACTTGGAGTCATCCAGATCTGTGTCGAAGCTAGCGTCGACGTAACCCTTTACGACGAGCTCTTCGGCACCTCCATAAACGAGAAACATATCCTTAGTCCTTTTCAGGTACTTCAGGATGTTTTTGACCGTTGTCCAGTGTTCCTTGCCGGGATTACTTTGGTACCTACCTACCAAACTTACGGCAAGGTTTACATCGGGTCTGGTACACAGCATGGCATACATAATAGACCCTATAGCTGAGGCATAGGGGATGACACTCATATCTTCTATATCTTTTGCCGTGGTCGGGCATTGAGCCGTGCTCAATCGCACACCTTGCAATACAGGCAAGAACCCCTTCTTGGACTGATCCATTTTGAACTTCTTCAAAATCTTGTCAAGGTACGTACTTTGTGAAAGACCGATGAGGCGTCTCGATCTATCCCTATAGATCTTGATGCCTAATATATAAGCAGCTTCTCCAAGGTCCTTCATTGAAAAACACTTGTTCAAAGAGGCCTTTATGCTTTCCAAGAATTCTATATCATTTCCCATCAATAGTATGTCATCCACATATAATATGAGAAATGCTACGGAGCTCCCACTCACTTTCTTGTAAACGCAGGCTTCTCCATAAGTCTGCATAACCCAAACGCTTTGATCATCTCATCAAAGCGAATGTTCTAACTCCGAGATGCTTGCACCAGCCCATAGATAGAGCGCTGGAGCTTGCATACTTTGTTAGCATTCTTAGGATCGACAAAACCTTCCGGCTGCATCATATACAATTCTTCCTTAAGGAAGCCGTTAAGGAATGCCGTTTTGGCGTCCATTTGCCATATCTCATAATCATAGTATGCGGCAATTGCTAACATGATTCGGACGGACTTCAGCTTCGCTACGGGAGAGAAAGTCTCATCGGAGTCAACCCCTTGAACTTGCCGATAACCCTTAGCGACAAGTCGAGCTTTATAGATGGTCACATTACCATCCGCGTCTCTCTTCTTCTTAAAGATCCATTTATTTTCTATGGCTCGCCGATCATCGGGCAAGTCATTCAAAGTCCATACTTTGTTTTCATACATGGATTCTATCTCGGATTTCATGGCTTCTAGCCATTTGTCGGAATCTGGGCCTGCCATCGCTTCTTCATAGTTCGAAGGTTCACCGTTGTCCAACAACATGATTTCCAGGACAGGGTTGCCGTACCACTCTGGTGCGGAACGCGTCCTTGTGGACCTACGAAGTTCAGTAGGAGCTTGATCAGAAGTATCTTGATCATCATCATTAACCTCCTCTTGAATCGGTGCAGGTACCACAGGAACATTTTCCTGAGCTGCGCTACTCTGGTTTTCAAGAGGTAGTACTTCATCAAGTTCTACTTTCCTCCCACTTACTTCTTTCGAGAGAAACTCTTTCTCTAGAAAGGACCCGTTCTTGGCAACAAAGATCTTGCCTTCGGATCTGAGGTAGAAGGTATACCCAACTGTTTCTTTGGGATATCCTATGAAGACGCATTTTTCCGATTTGGGTTCGAGCTTTTCAGGTTGAAGTTTCTTGACATAAGCATCGCAGCCCCAAACTTTCAGAAACGACATCTTAGGTTTCTTTCCAAACCATAATTCATACGGTGTCGTCTCAACGGATTTAGACGGTGCCCTATTTAAAGTGAATGCGGCTGTCTCTAGAGCGTATCCCCAAAATGATAGCGGTAGATCTGTGAGAGACATCATAGACCGCACCATATCCAATAGAGTGCGATTACGACGTTCGGACACACCGTTACGCTGAGGTGTTCCAGGCGGCGTGAGTTGTGAAACGATTCCACATTTTCTTAAGTGTGTGCCAAATTCGTGACTTAAATATTCTCCCCCACGATCTGATCGTAAGAACTTTATTTTCATGTCACGTTGATTCTCAACCTCACTCTGAAACTCCTTGAACTTTTCAAAGGTCTCAGACTTGTGTTTCATTAAGTAGACATACCCATATCTACTCAAATCATCAGTGAGAGTGAGAACATAATGATAGCCTCCGCGAGCCTCAACGCTCATTGGACCACACACATCTGTATGTATGATTTCCAACAAGTTGGTTGCTCGCTCCATTGTCCCTGAGAATGGAGTCTTGGTCATTTTGCCCATGAGGCATGGTTCACACGTGTCAAATGATTCATAATCGAGAGACTCTAAAAGTCCATCAGCATGGAGCTTCTTCATGCGCTTGACACCAATGTGACCAAGGCGGCAGTGCCACAAGTATGTGTGACTATCGTTATTAACTTTACATCTTTTGGTATTCACACTATGAATATGTGTAACATCACGTACGAGATTCAATAAGAATAAACCATTAACCATCGGAGCATGACCATAAAACATATCACTCATATAACTAGAACAACCATTATTCTCGGATTTAAATGAGTAGCCATCTCGTATTAAACGAGATCCAGATACAATGTTCATGCTCAAACTTGGCACTAAATAACAGTTATTGAGGTTTAAAACTAATCCCGTAGGTAAATGTAGAGGTAGCGTGCCGACGGCGATCACATCGACCCTGGAACCATTCCCGACGCGCATCGTCACCTCGTCCTTCGCCAGTCTCCGTTTATTCCGCAGCTCCTGTTTTGAGTTACAAATATGAGCAACGACACCGGTATCAAATACCCAGGAGCTACTACGAGCACTGGTAAGGTACACATCAATTACATGTATATCACATATACCTTTAGTGTTGCCGGCCTTCTTATCCGCTAAGTACTTGGGGCAATTCCGCTTCCAGTGACCGGTTCCCTTGCAATAAAAGCACTCAGTTTCAGGTTTGGGTCCATTCTTTGAGTTCTTCCTGGCAACTGATTTACCAGGCGCGGCAACCTCCTTGCCGTCCTTCTTGAAGTTCTTCTTACCCTTGCCTTTCTTGAACTTAGTGGTTTTATTCACCATCAACACTTGATGTTCCTTTTTGATCTCCACCTCTGTAGATTTCAGCATTGAATACAACTCGGGAATGGTCTTTTCCATCCCCTGCATATTGTAGTTCATCACGAAGCTCTTGTAGCTAGGTGGGAGCGACTGAAGGATTCTGTCAATGACCGCCTCATCCGGGAGATTAACTTCCAGCTGAGTCAAGCGGTTGTGCAACCCAGACATCTTGAGTATGTGTTCACTGACAGAGCTATTTTCCTCCATCTTACAGCTAAAGAACTTGTCGGAGACATCATATCTCTCGACCCGGGCATGAGCTTGGAAAATCGATTTCAGCTCCTCGAACATCTCATATGCTTCGTGTTGCTCAAAACGCTTTTGGAGCCCCGGTTCTAAGCTGTAAAGCATGCCGCACTGAACGAGGGAGTAATCATCAGCACGAGACTGATGGGCGTTCATAACGTCCTGGTTTGCTGGGAATGGTGCATCACCTAGCGGTGCTTCTAGGACATAATCTTTCTTGGCAGCTATGAGGATGATCCTCAGGTTCCGGACCCAGTCCGCATAGTTGCTGCCATCATCTTTCAGCTTGGTTTTCTCTAGGAACGCGTTGAAATTGAGGGTGACATTAGCGTGGGCCATTTGATCTACAAGACATATTGTAAAGATTTAGACTAAGTTCATGATAATTAAGTTCATCTAATCAAATTAATGAATGAACTCCCACTCAGATTTGACATCCCTCTAGTCATCTAAGTGATACATGATTCGAGTCAACTAGGCCGTGTCCGATCATCACGTGAGACGGACTAGTCATCATCGGTGAACATCTCCATGTTGATCGTATCTTCTATACGACTCATGTTCGACCTTTCGGTCCTTCGTGTTCCGAGGCCATCTCTGTACATGCTAGGCTCGTCAATCCAACCTAAGTGTATTGCGCGTGTAAATCTGGCTAACACCCGTTGTATGCGAACGTAAGGACCTATCACACCCGATCATCACGTGGTGCTTCGGAACGACGAACCTTAGCAACGGTGCACAGTTAGGGAGAACACATTTTTGATATTTTAATGAGGGATCATCTTATTTATGCTACCGTCGTTCTAAGCAAATAAGATGTAAAACATGATAAACATCACATGCAATCAAATAGTGACATGATATGGCCAACATCATTTCGCTCCTTTGATCTCCATCTTCGGGGCGCCATGTTCATCGTCATCACCGGCATGACACCATGATCTCCATCATCATGATCTCCATCATCGTGTCTTCGTGAAGTTGTCACGTCAACTATTACTTCTACTACTATGGCTAACGCTTTAGCAATAAAGTAAAGTAATTACATGACGATTTAAGTTGACACGCAGGTCATAAATAAATAAAGACAACTCCTATGGCTCCTGCCGGTTGTCATACTCATCGACATGCAAGTCGTGATTCCTATTACAATAACAAGATCATCTCATACATCACATACATGATTCATCACAACTTCTGGCCATATCACATCACAAAGCACTTGCTGCAAAAACAAGTTAGACGTCCTCTAATTGTTGTTGCAAGTTTTTACGTGGCTGTTATAGGTTGCTAGCAAGAACGTTTCTTACCTACGTTAAAACCACAACGTGAATTGTCAATCTCTATTTACCCTTCATAAGGACCCTGTTCATCGAATCCGATCCAACTAAAGTGGGAGAGACCGACACCCGCCAGCCACCTTATGCAACTAGTGCATGTCAGTCGGTGGAACCGGTCTCACGTAAGCGTACGTGTAAGGTTGGTCCAGGCCGCTTCATCCCACAATACCGCTGAACCAAGATAGGACTAGTAACGGCAAGAAGAATTGACAATTCGACGCCCACAACTACTTTGTGTTCTACTCGTGCATAGAAACTACACATAAACCTGGCTCATGATGCCACTGTTGGGGATCGTAGCAGAAATTAAAATTTTCCTACGCATCACCAAGATCTATCCATGGAGTATTCTAGCAATGAGGGGATAGGACAGCATCTACATACCACTTGTAGATCGCAACGGAAGAGTTCAAGGAGAACGTGGATGATGGAGTCGTACTCGCCGTGATCCGAATCACCGATGACCTAGTGCCGAACGGACAGCACCTCCGCGTTCAACACACGTACGGTCGGGATGACGTCTCCTCCTTCTTGATCCAGCAAGGGGAAGGAGAGGTTGATGAAGATCCAGCAGCACGACGGCGTGGTGGTGGATGCAGCAGAGTTCCAGCAGGGCTTCGCCAAGCTTCTGTGGAGAGAGGGAGAGGTGTAACGGGGAGATGGAGGCGCCAATGCAGCAGGGGTGCGGCTGCCCTCCCTCTCCCCCCTTTATATAGGCCCCCTAGGGGGGCGCATCCCTCGAGATGGATCTCCAGGGGGGCGGCGACCAAGGGTGGGGGGCTTGCCCCCCAAGCAAGGGGGGCGCCCCACTAGGGTTTCCCCCCAACCCTAGGCGCATGGGCCCAAGGGAAGGGGGTGCGCCAAGCCCTCCAGGGGCTGGTTCCCGGCCCCTTGTGGCCCATGAGGCACTCAGAGAGGGCTGGCCCCTCAAGGTGGACCCCGGTGCCTCTCCGGTGGCCCCGGTACAATACCGATATGCCCCCGAGACTTTCCGGTGTCCGTACAACACCTTCCCATATATAAATCTTTACCTCCGAACCATTCTGGAACCTCTCGTGACGTCCGGGATCTCATCCCGGACTCCGAACAACCTTCGGTTTGCTGCATACTAATATCTTGAACAACCCTAGCGTCACCGAACCTTAAGTGTGTAGACCCTACGGGTTCGGGAGACATGCAGACATGACCGAGATGATCTCCGGTCAATAACCAACAGCGGGATCTGGATACCCATGTTGGCTCCCACATGCTCCTCGATGATCTCATCGGATGAACCACGATGTCGAGGACTTAATCAATCCCGTACTCAATTCCCTTTGTCCATCGGTACGATACTTGCCCGAGATTCGATCGTCGGTATACCGATACCTTGTTCAATCTCGTTACCGGCAAGTCTCTTTACTCGTTCCCGTAATACATCATCCCGTGAACAACACCTTGATCACTTTGAGCTCATTATGATGATGTCTTACCGAGTGGGCCTAGAGATACCTCTCCGTCACACGGAGTGACAAATCCCAGTCTCGATTCATGCCAACCCAACAGATACTTTCGGAGATACCTGTAGTGCACCTTTATAGTCACCCAGTTACGTTGTGACGTTTGATACACCCAAAGCACTCCTACGGTATCCGGGAGTTGCATAATCTCATGGTCTAAGGAATGATACTTGACATTCAGAAAAGCTCTAGCAAACGAACTACACGATCTTTTGTGCTATGCTGAGGTTTGGGTCTTGTCCATCACATCATTCTCCTAATGATGTGATCCCGTTATCAATGACATCCCCATGTCCATAGTCAGGAAACCATGACTATCTATTGATCAACGAGCTAATCAACTAGAGGCTTACTAGGGACACATTGTGGTCTATGTATTCACACATGTATTATGATTTCCGAACAATACAATTATAGCATGAACAATAGACAATTATCATGAACAAGGAAATATGATAATCCATTTATTATTGCCTCTAGGGCATATTTCCAACAAAAACCGTGGTAGAAGCGAGGGGGAGGAAAATTTCGGGGAGTTCCCGGTTACGGTGGGAGGTCGGGGGCCGAGCGATGCACGTTTCTCTCATACACGTACCCGCGTGTGTGCGAGGCGTTGGCTCTAACTGAACCCGAGCGAGGCGTTGGGCTCTAACAGAACCCGAGCGATTGCACTGCAGGCTACGCGTTACTGAACCCGAGCGATCGACCGATGGCTGTTAACTGAACCCGATCGAGCGATTCCTTGGCTACTGCTGCTAACTGAAGCCGATCGATGATGCCTCTGGATGAATAGTGAGTGTTGCAGGGGGGGTTGGATGAACAGTGAGCGGGGGCGTTGCCTCGTGATGAACAGGACCCCGTGGTGTGGTGGAGGGCTGGATGAACATTAGACGGTGGAGGGGTGCCCGTGGAGGGGTGGATGAACAGGACCCCATGGTGTGGAGGGCAGGATGAACAGTAGATGGTGGAGGGGTGCCCGTGGAGGGGTGGTTGAACAGGACCCCGTGGTGTGGAGGGCTGGATGAACAGTAGATGGTGGAGAGGTGGTTGAACAGTAGACGGTGGAGTAGCACACGGTGGAGGCTGGATGAACAGGAGCCCGTGGAGGCTGGAGGAGGTCAACGGTGGATCAACAGTAGCTCGTGGAGGCTGGAGGGGGTCGACGGTGGAGATGAACAGTATCCCGTGGAGTCCCGTTTTGCGGTACGCCACACCCCTCCCGATGAACAGGACCCCTGTTTCGACTGTAGCGCTCCAACACAAGTCCGTTTCCTCCGTTTTGCGGTACGCCACACCCCTCCCGATAAACAGGACCCCCGTTTCGACCGTAGGAGGTCCGTTTCCTCCGTTTTGCGGTACGCCACACCCCTCCCGATCAACAGGACCCCCGTTTCGACCGTAGGAGGTCTGTTTCCTCCGTTGCGCGGTACGCCAGACCCCTCCCAATGAACATGATCCCGTTTCGAACGTGGCCGGTCGAACACAAGGCCATTTCCTCCGTTGTGCGGTACGCCAGGCCTTGTTTCCATTGCATGTTCCGTCCAAGCCCTCCCGATGAACACGACCACGCATTCCGTTCCGACCGAGCCGCGTTGCGTCCCGATGAACACGACACATTCCGTTGCCTCCCAATGAACACGATGCATTCTGTTGCCTCCCCATGAACACGATGACGACGTTGTTTCTCCGTTCCGACCCAGCCATGTACATGAGCCCTCGCCGTACGTATGCGCGAGTAGGCGTTCGAGACCCCACCCGTATGTACACATACGTGGCTGTATTTTCTTTCTTGCACCCTGGCCGCCTCTACTATGACACGTGTGTGCCTCTATATCCACCAGTATATATGTAGGTACACGTTCGCTACCAGAACGACAACTCTACGTACGCTTCGACCAGGTGGGTCCCGACTGTCAGGCACTTCCTTGCTTGCGAAGATGTAGATGGTGGGTCCCAGCAGTCGGGGGGTCGGTGGGTCCCAGCAGTCAGGGGGGCAAATCGTTTTGGTTTTCTTCTTTTTGCCCGGACGCACTTCCTTGCATGCGAAGATGTAGCTGGTGGGTCCCAGCAGTCAGGGGGCAAGTCGTTTTTTTGCCCGGACACACTTCCTTGCGTCCGAAGGTGTAGCTGGTGGGTCCCAGCAGTCAGGGGGAAAACTTTTTTCGCGAAATACTGTGGCCCGTTCGGTGGGTCCCTGCTGTCAGGTGGAGGAATCATTATTTTCCGCGTAATAAGGAGGCACTTCCTTGTTGCCGCCGTGGACCCAGCTGTCAGCCTCTCCACGTACAGTCCACTTATGATGGAAGTCGTTCCTTGACCATGTTGACCACGCCGCGTCGAGAGCACCAGGGCGGTGGATGACGGCGAGGCCTAGGAAGGGGACGACGGGGAGCCGGGGAAGACGCGGCAGTGGAAGCCCGCGCGCGCGGAGAAGAGTACGAGGGTTCACTGGTTCGGCTGCGGTGTGAGGCTGCCGTCGCCGCAGGGCCTAGCCAGCGGTGGGAATAGTAGGGGGCGGTGAGGCCTCCGCGGCAACACAGCCGGCCACGGGAGGCAGGAGCAGGCGGCACGACCAGCACTGCTTTGGGCGGCTGGAGCAAGAAGACCAGAGGTTGAAGAAGCACTACAGCAGTTGGATGGACATCGTACGGTCACTGGAGCTAGAATCGTGCATATTGACTAAGTTGACAAAGCCCTCCATCCCCGTCAACTTAGTAGGCCCACAAGTCAGCCTCCCACCAAGGTGGGTCCCAGCTAGCAGGGGGTATTCATTTTTTTGTGCGTAATAAGGAGGCACTTTCGGTGGGTCCAAGCTGACAGCAGGGGGAGCTTTTTTCACGAAATACGGTGGCCCGTCGGGTGGGTCCCAGCAGTCAGGGGCAAATGTTTTTTTCGCGATATACTGGTGGGCGTACGGTGGGTCCCTGCTGTTAGGTGGAGGAATAATTATTTTCCGTGTAATAAGGAGGCACTTCCTTGCGGCTGCCGTGGACCCAGCTGTCAGCCTCTCCACGTACAGTATTCTTCCGATGGAATTCGGTCGTTGACCACATTGACCACACCGCGCCGGCAGCACCACGGCGGTGGACGACGGCGAGGCCTAGGAAGGGGACGACGCGGAGCCGGGGAAGATGCGGCAGTGGATGCCCACGCAGAGAGGAGTACGAGGGTTCACTCGTTCGGCTGCGCTGTCGTCACTGCAGAATAAAAAGGGGTGTGGGTGAGTGGAGTGGAGGGATGGCCTGGCCAGCGGTGGGAGTAGTATGGGGGCGGTGAGGCCTCCGCGGCAGCACAGCCGGCCATGGGAGGCAGGAGCAGGCGGCACGACCGGCGCTGGTTTGGGCGGCTGGAGCAAGAAGACCAGAGGTTGAAGAAGCACTACGGCCGTTGGATGGACATCGTACGGTCAGTCGAGCTAGAATCATGCATATTGACTAAGTTGACAAAGCCCTTCGTCCCGGTCAACTTAGTAGGCCCACTATACTGGGTCCCAGCTAGCAGGGGAGTATTCATTTTTTTGTGCGTAATAAGGACCCACTTCCTTGCGTGCGAAGATATAGTTGGTGGGTCCGAACTGTCAGCGGCGGTAACATTTTTTTTCGTGAAACACAGAGGCCGTTTCGGTGGGTCCCAGATGTCAGGTGGAGGAAATCATTATTTTGCGCGTAATAAGGAGGCGTTTCCTTGCGTGCAGCAGTGGACCCAGTTGTCAGCCTCTCCACGCACAGTCCACTTTCAGATGCATGTCGGTCGTTGACCATGCTGACCACGCCACGCCGATAGCACCAGGGCGGTGGACGACAGCGAGGCCTACGAAGGGAACGAAACGGAGGCAGGGAAGACTCGGCCGTTGTTTTTGTTTCCCACGCGGAGAGGAGTACGATGTACGAGGGTTTACTGGTTCGTCTGCCGTCGACGGAGAATAACAGCAGGTGTGGGTGAGTAGAGGGATGGCTAGGCCAGCGATGGGAGTACGGTGGGGCAGTGAGGCCTGCGCGGCAGCACAGCCGGCCGCGGGGAGGAGGGAGCAGGCAGTCCCGCCGGCGCTTGTTTGAGCGGCTGGAGCAGGAAGAGCAGAGATTGAAGAAGCACGACGGCCGTTGGATGGACATCCAACAATCGCTGCTTGTGCGTCAACTTTTTTTAGGAAAGCCTCAAATCTATGGAAAACAGCATATAGCCCATCTGCCATTATTTCTAATAATTTTCAGCCCATTTGCTAATTCTTAAGGTTTTTTTTAGCCCATATTCTTTTTGTTAGCATTACAGCCCAAAATGTGGCCACGGTGGCCACGGTTAAAAAATTATACGAAGTTTTGCATATTTCGGTGCGGTCCGAACTGTTTTTGATCCCGAAATTTCGACTCACATTCAAACTGATTTTAAAAATAAATGTATATCAATATAAAATCCAAAAAAATCTCCATGCATAAAAATTAATGTAATTTAAAATCTTGAACTTACAAAAAGATATTTGAAACTAATTGTCGTTTTGATGTGTTTTAAAAATGAACAACCCATTTCTCATTACTGATGGGCCATTTTCTCGGCCAGCCGAATGAAAGCTCTCCTCGTCTTGAAAGATTTGCAGCCCAACAGGCCTGACAAAGCGACTTGCTTGGCAAATCACAAAAAACTGGGATGTAGCCGTGGATCTAGCTGTCAGCCTCTCCACGTACAGTACTCTTCCGATGGAAGTCGTTCCTTGACCACGTTGACCACGCCGCGCGGAGAGCACCACGGCGGTGGACGACGGCGAGGCCTAGGAAGGGGACGACGCGGAGCCGGGGAAGACATGGCAGTGGAAGCCCACGCGGAGAGGAGTATGAGGGTTCACTGGTTTGGCTGCGGTGTGAGGCTGCCGTCGCCGCAGGGCCTGTCCAGTAGTGGGAATAGTAGGGGCGGTGAGGCCTCCGCGGCAGCACAGCCGGCCACGGGAGGCAGGAGCATGAGGCACGACCGGTGCTGCTTTGGGCGGCTAGAGAAAGAAGACCAGATGTTGAAGAAGCACTACGGCCGTTGGATGGACATCGTACGGTCACTGGAGCTAGAATCGTTCATATTGACTAAGTTGACAAAGCCATCCGTCCCCGTCAACTTTGTTGGCCCACAAGTCATCCTCCCACTATGGTGGGTCCCAGCTAGCAGGGGGTATTCATTTTTTTGTGCGTAATAAGGAGGCACTTCCTTGCGTGCGAAGATATAGCTGGTGGGTCCGACCTGTCAGCGGGGGGAACGTTTTTTACTACATTTGGTGGGCTGGGTGAAACAATGATGTAGCATCTATGAAGCCCGTTTAAATCACATTTGCATTTTTCTCGACATCCGCGGACTTGCTGGGCTGGGTGAAAATATCATGTTGGGCTAGACGGAGAAATGTTATAAAAACATAAACACATGATTGCACGTCTGTAAAATCTTTGCAAGCTTATCTATGCAATCACTAGGAGTTAAGTTGCCAAGTTATATGTAAACAATTATTATTATTATTTTGTAAGAACTTTCAACTTACGAAATAAAATATCATTTTAATTTGATGAGTTAATAGTACGTGGGGTATTATTATTTTTTAGGCTAGACGTGGGACAGTTGAGTTGGTTCTAAGGGAAAGTACTGGGAGAAAACTCGGTTTACATTGAAAAAGAAAGTGGGAGAAAATTCAGAGACCTGCTGGGTCCACCTAAGGAGGGGAATATGTTGGGAGGAAGGGGATTCAAAGCACGGCAGCCGAGTGAACTAGTTTTTTTACGGACAAGTGAACTAGTTTACATACATAAGCAAATAGCCACTAAAAAAGCAATCAGGTTAATGGGTTCTTAAAAGAAATATTTCGGACAAAACAGATAATCACGACACATAGGCTAATGCATGAAACACTCAGATGATAAAGGTGCTTATAAACAGATAAAGTACAACATCTAGACCTTCCTGGCACACTTGATCATGACGCTGCTCCTATCCGTGTACTCGTCGGTTACGGGAAGCAGACACACCCTCATGTCCAAGATCTGCTTGTACATGTTGTAGCATGCGTATGCATCCTTGGCCGCGTAGGTTATGTAGGCTAGATTCAGAGGTACCTCCCACGTGTTCAGGTCGTCTTCTTTCATGTTGGCGTATCAGGGGTCGATGATGGTCTCAGCGAGGTCAACCACGGAGTCCTTCTCCTGCCTGTTGCTGATGATTTTGTATTGCTTCTGGATGTCGACAAGCTTGTTGCACCAGATGGTTGAATCGTCGCGTTCTTCCTTCTCTCCACCGTAGCGAAGGTGCAGTCGGCGCTGCCGATGAAATGGGCGAATGCTCCAGAACCTGGTGCAGCCATAGGACTGAGGCGAAGGAGAGCTTCACCGAGTCCGTATCATTGGTGTACATCACATTCAACTTGGTGCAACCATAGGACTGAACGGCGAACTCAAAGGGGAACTCCTTGCTGAAGTCCATATCCAGCAGGCTCACCCCTCGGATCGCCATTGGAGTCTCTTCGAGTGAACGAGTGTGTAGGCGGCGACAGCAGTTCGTTTTTTAGCTCCTGGGGAACTGGATTCAACAGTAAGCTGAGTGTGTACATGCGACAACAGTTACTACCCCTCCCTCGTCCGTTGCACGCCCGACAGAAGATGCACCCTCGGCCACACGTCGGTTCATGAGCGGGTCTGTATTGGTACTGTAATAACAGGAGTTAGTGGTCACTTTACTTAAATTTAGTTAGCTCTAATAGAAATTTATACTTAAAACAAGCAATGCATTCGCTCGTTCTATCAGTGCCACAGGATCAACATGCACAACAATTAGAATTATTATTCTCAGGACGCACACGATCAGCACATTTGAAGCACTTTCACAAAGATAATACTACCAAGTTTGAACTGTTTGTTATGGTTGTTGTCCTCCGCATCATCAAGTCGTGTTTCCCAGCTTGCAAGATTCAGAACCAACAAATAAGATCCAAATAATAAGTACAACAAAGATGCCTACACATCTCATTGATTTCCAGCTTGCAAGATTCAGAACCAACAAATAAGATCCAAATAATAAGTACAACAAAGATGCCTACACATCGCATTGATTCCCAGCTTGCAAGATTCAGAACCAACAAATAATATTCAAATAATAAGTACAACAAAGATGCCTACACATCTCACTGATTCCCATCTTGCAAGATTCAGAACCAACCCATTAGAGCCTTTTGATAAAGTGAATATCGGGATTAAATCCATCTTCGCTAGCCATGTCATACAATCGAAGAACTTGGCGAATGCTCTTGACCGCCACAACATCTGTAGTAGAGTATTCATGTTTGCATAGCATAAACCAGGAGAGCATGATTTCACTTTAATAGTGGCCTCCTTTACTCAACCTACAGCTCCACTCAGATGAAGCCTGCCTGGAGTTCCATGATTCAATGCATGCGCCTTTTTCAGCAGTTCACCTGAAATGAAGCAAAGATTGCATCATTCAGCTAGCAAGAAGTACTTGCTCTCGTGAGCTGGCAGGTTCTTCTTTAGTAGTTGCACTAAAATTGAGGAACATTAAGGTTGGATGTCCGGCTCATGTAAGGTGCAACTATAATTTTGTTATCCTTTTGTGCAGTTCCACTAAAATAAAGTGCCATTGTGGTGACAGTGACGACTCATCTTGCAAAGGCTAATAAAATGTTGCACGAGATGACCAGCAGAACTAGACAGAGATTTTGGAAACTCCAATCACCATTTTGTGCAGTTCCACCAAAATTGAGAGATGTTGCCCACGTGACATTTTAGTTGAACTGCACAAGACACTCATTCCAAAAAAAGTGTTTTGTGCAGTTCACCAAAAGGTCACAATAGCAACAAGGTGAAATGGATATCCCTATCTGCACAAAAAGATAGAAAGTAAACAGTTGCTGGTCAATAAGAATATACGAAACATATACAAAATGAAAAGAAGCATCTTAATTATGTTCATGGCAATCACGCAAGGACAATAGAAATTTTAAAACGTCAGCAATGCTTCATGTTACCAGAAGCATTACGATCAACAATGAGATTCCTCAAATATAGGATTACTTTAATGGTGGCATTGCTTGTTTACCAGACACAGTAAGTCAACAGCAGCTAAAGAGTTGGTTTAAGGGCATGGGACCGTGGGGACACCAGGACACTCAGCAGCGCAAAGGAGCAACTTACTTATCATACTGGGGAAAATAGCAGGAGTCCCATTTGTAACACAGTTTAATTGCATCTTATCACTGGAGGCATTAGATTAACAATAACACTGGTTAGATATGTCCCTAAGGTAACAGTGTGATCGCTTCATTTTACATGCGCCCTTACATTAACAACAGCAAAAGGTTGGTATAAGGACATGTGACAGTGGACGCATCAGGACAATCTACCTATAAGGAGGCATAAAGTGGTGATGCCGAGTTTGTTCATGCTATGTGAGGGCAGCAAATCTAATCCTGGAGACCTTTTACTATGTGAGGGCAGCAAATAATCCTGGTGACCTTTTACTATGTGAGGGCAACAAATCTAATCCTGAGACCTTTACTATGTGAGGGCAGCAAATATAATCCTGGAGACCTTTTACTATGTGAGGGCAGCAAATCTAATCCTGAGACCTTTTACGATGTGAGGGCAACAAATCTAATCCTGAGACCTTTTACTATGTGAGGGCAGCAAATCTAATCTTGGAGACCTTTTACTATGTGATGGCAGCAAATCTAATCCTATACATACTCTGTTGACTTGTCCACCAGCCGCCACTTTCTATCCTTTTTTCAACCAATAATAGATTTGTTCCTTATCCAGTTTGTACTGCGTTTTTCCATTATTTCCCTTCTCAGCCAAGAGACCGGTTGGGTATCCAGTCTCTACTACTTTCACCATATTATTTCCTCTTTGAATCAAGTCCTAGATTCATGCTACAACTTTCCCCCCTTTCTTCGTTGTTTGAACAAAGACCTAGATTCGAATGCATGAAGTAGCTTTACCTCTAATAATACTAAAAATTTAGGTGGCTTTGGAAGAGCTGATGGGAGTAGAAAAAGATGCACACGCAGACTCGTGGGGAGCTGGGGCAGTAGAGAAAGGCCGCTTTCGAAGAACTTATACCTGAGGGTCGCTGGGATGTCGGCGACGGCAGGTCGGATCTGCGGACAATACGGCAGGCAGGAAGAAGGGTCGGAGGACCACCCGAGCCGGCGCTGTGTCGGAGAGAACGGCACGGGCAGAGGATCGGGCCCCTCCGGCAGCTGTGGGTTTCCTCCCTCGGCGGCGATGACCGCGTGAACGATGCACCTTTTAGTCCTCTACACACACCGGCCGAAGGGATCCGGCCGGATCTGTGACCAGCGGTGAGCAGAGAGAAAATTTTCCTACCGCTGTCTTGTTTATATCTGGAGAGGATGAGAGAATGAAGAGAGCAACCCTAGTAAAGCAAGCGCTCAGGCCCCGGCGTCCATATATAGTGGAGTGATTATCTTTTTTTCTCTCCACAACAAGCGTTTCAATTTGTGTACATGGCATTAAAGAAAAGAAACTCTCTATTTAAGGTGACTACTGTACGACTCCTACTCAGTACTACAGTATTGTTCACTTGTACTCCCCGCCCCTCCATTCATTGAACAACCCCACGGGTGAATAAGCATACAGTACTTACTGTATTTATATAGAACGAACAAGCTCGAACTATTTTCGCGTAGTTAAAAGTTGAGGGCGGGGCTTTTCCCGGGCAGTACGCGTGGCAGCTTTCGGGTATGCGGTTTGACAGATAGGCGAGGAGGGTGAGCGAGTGGGGCTGTGCGATTTGACGGCGCGTTACTACTGGAAAGACATGTGATATGACCACTCACTATAGTCATGAATTACCGGCGCTCCGACCGGGGTGATGCCCCCATTCCGTTCCGCGCTCTAATCTGGTGCATGACACGTCGACCCAGATGCTGGCTGTCCCACCTGTCGGAGTAGTAAGAAGGAGCAAAGAATGATGCGGTATATACTAGTACTACTCAGGTCGGAGGAGTGCGAACCACGCAGCCCAGTGAACCAGCAGTGCGAACCATGGTAGCCCAGTGAACCAGCAGTAGAAAACAATGTGGTGATATGGCCATAAAAAACAATGTGCTACGGTCCACACTGTAGCAAGTACAGTAACACTCCTTTTTTTGGATCCCTGAGTTAGAGCTAGTTTGGGTTGAAATAGCCTCAAATTATCGAAACAAGAGGGGTTAGTTTGAGCTAGTTTGCTCTAACCCAGCTTAAAAAACTAGCCCGGTGGAGAGGTTCTAATTGGGTTAGTTATCCTCGGGCCCACTAGAAGAGAACTAAAAAATCTCCCCTGCCCGCACCAGATCGCCCCCCCCCCCACCTATCACACGACTCCTCTCTGTTCCCCATAGGGTCGCTCTCCCTCTCTCTTCTCCGGCCGCCCTCTCCTTCCGGCCTCCGTCGCCCTACTCCGGACGCCCTCTCCCTCCGGCCTTCGAAGGTCGCCCCGCTCCCCCTTCACCAGTCGTTTTTCTCCCTCTTTCGTGCGCGGCGGCGGTGCATCTACCAGGGAGGTCGCGAGAGGGGTGAGTTTGTTCGTTCCTTCTCTATCTCACAGCCATATCAATGATCTTGCTTGCTCTAGCGCTAATTCTGATTTGGAAAAGTAGATCTTGATCAAACATGCTATAGATTTGTGGTGCACGCATGAAATTGGTTTATGCTGCTTGAGGAGGTAATAAATCTTTCTAGAGGCCCAAAGATTCAGGTCACCTTTCTAGGTATTTCAATTTCAGGCTTGCATTATTTCTAGAGGCCCAAAGATTCAGTTAACCTTTCTAGGTATTTCAATTTCATGCTTGCATTATTTCTAGAGGCCCAAAGTTACCGTTCACCTTTCTAGGCATTTCAGTTTCGGGCTTGCATTATTTCTAGAGGCCCAAAGATCCAGTTCACCTTTCTAGGTATTTTAGTTACAGGCTTGCATTATTTCTAGAGGCCCAAAGATTAAGTTCCCAGTAGACGGCAAGCGGCCCTGCTACCCATGTCGGTGTCGACCTCAACTCGGAAGGGCCAGCGTCGAAGGGGTTCTCGGGGCTTGGGCTCTACAGATCCTTCCTCCAGAGCGACAATGGAGAGCTCCTCCCTCGGTGCGTGAGGGGCTTTGGGCTCCCTTCCTATCGTGAATGACTTCTGTGATGAGTTAGCTCATTCTTTGTTTCATGAAGTGTTTTTTTGTGAAGCTTGATTGACGACTTGTATGTTTAAGTGGGATATCTCATTTGTATGGACAAAGTAAAAATTATCATGTTTTGCATGCTTGATTTGTATAGATGGTTCGTTTATGTCAATTGTGAGCGGGAGGAGGCCACAGAAGAGCCGGCCACACCAAGAGGGTGCTTGGATCCAAGGGACTTATTTTAGTCTGAATAAAAATAGTCTCTTTAAGAGGCTAAAAGTTCCAAGCACCCCTGACTAAAGAGGGGCTAAAACTAGTCTTGAGACTAAAAAAATTTAGTCAGGGGTACCCCTACTAAAATGTGGATTAGTCATCTCTCCCCTCATTTAACTCCTCTCCTTTAACATAGGCGAGTTCTGGATTGGAGGGTTTGGAGGATAATAAATGATCATTAACTTGATTTTAGTCTCTGGATTGGAGGGTTTGGAGTATTTGGATCCAAGCATGGGTGAGGATAGCAAGTTTTAGTCTCACTACTTTTAGTCATGGAACTAAAACGTATCCAAGCACCCTCCAAATCCGGCAGGAAATAGGGTCCAAGTAGTCAAATGATTGAGATAGAGCATTTATTGTCAAACAATCTAACCCTGCCATCCATACACCTCTTTGGTTTAGAGTTAGTTCAGGGTTAGAATCTAACTCTAACCTCTAACTGAGTTAGAGTTCTCCTTGTCTCGGTTCATCGCCATCATACTTTCCCCATTCCTGTGTTTTCAGTATCCTGCGAATCAAAGAGGCCCTTTTTTTTGCCAAAAAAATCAAAGAGGCCCTTAGACTGGTTTCGGTCCGGTCATTTTTTATAAACGTGTTATGTCCAAAATTTAATGAACGTGCTCCGGTTTCCACGAAAATAATCCGGTTTCATGTAGTAATTCATTCATTTATTTATTCTTCTACGGGGGGTTTGCATGAAATTCGTGAGGTCTGAAATGTAAAGTACCCCGGCATATGCTCCGAGTCATGCATGCACTACCACCCAGATGCTCTATGTCCCACATGTCGGCGAATGGGAGCATGTGGAAATAGCCGCGGTTCGAAAAGGAGACCTAAAGTGATGACTGCTATAGGTCGCACGCACCCAACTAGTGGTACTAGAGATACGACTAATTTTTCCCTCAAAAAATAAAAAAAAGAGGCACGAGTGCTCAGTACTCCTATTCTATAAACACGAGTCCCATCTGACAACAGCATCCGTGCTACGGCTAAACTCGTTTCTCTCTTCTAATTCTAAACTCGGGCGACGCCCGGTGGGCGGGGTGGGTTTGCTCAACTACGGACCCACCTCATAGTGAAAATGTTACGACTGGAATAAAAATGCCATATGCTCCCTCCGTTCATAAATATAAGCCTTTCTAGATACTATTTCAAATGGAATACAGCATACAGATGTATGTAGACATAGTTTAGCGTGTAGAATCACTCATTTTGCACCGTATGTAGTAGTCACTTGCTGGAATTTTTAGAAAGACTTATATTTGGGAACGAAGGGAATACTATACTAATAAAACATTAAGGCCACGAGGCGATGCAGTGCTGGTTACAGGAGGCAAGAAGAAGAGATGCATCCATCGACGACGTCCACCTCCTCGACTCAGGGCGCCGGCCCATCGAACATCGCCTAAGTAGCAGCGGCTTTCGTGGCCAGGTCGACGTGCTTCTGAACAATGGCGTCCAAAGATTCCAGCCACTGGAAGAAGGCCAACGTCTTTCTATCCTCGCTTGCCTTGTAGTGGCCTATGTAGATGATTTCCTCGTAGACGTGGATGTGCAGGTCGACGGTTTCTTGCATGGCGAGGCGCTGCGCGGCGAGCGCGGCCTCGAGGTGCACATTCTTCGTCGCGACCTCCGGCACCTGCAGGGCCACCAGGGCTTGAAAGAGTTCGTCACCATGGAGGCCGATGAGGGTGGCAGACAATGAGGAGCCTGGGCGCGTGGGCTGGAGCAGTACGGCAAGGTCGTTCGCGCGCTTCTTGACGGCGGTGAACTTGCGGATGGAGTTGACCATCATGTCGTCCATGCGAGAGGCGAAGCCAGCGTCGGCGAGGGCTACGATGCCTGCGGTCAGCAGCACCGTCTGGAAACATTGCGCGATGCGGGGCCGCAGGCCGACGCCTTGGATGATTTGGCACAGCCAACTGCCGCTCGCGTCCATCGCCTCCATAGGTGCTTGTGGCTTCTGGTCACTTGGTCTTGGATTGGAGTGAGCAGTGTTGGGCAGAGACTTGGGAGTCGATGGATTGGAGTGGTGGGCGCCTTTATTATATGAGATTCCAAACTCTGTTGCATCACATCGTGCTGGCTCTATTCTGCTTCTCCAATTAATTCCCTCTGCATGTAATTGAGGATGCATCATTGACCGTTCAACGTCTCGGGGAACACTACCCTCTCCCTCCTTGGCATTGAAGCACCTATGGACCCGTCGATGACGAGGTGCCTATGGTGGCTTCGTAAATTTCAAGATGATAGTGCCGTGCGTGTGTGCGTTCATAGGGGTGAGTGTATGCGCGTGTATATGAGCGCTTGCGTCTGTACTGTGTAAAAAAACGTAAATGCATGTCAAAAAGAGACTAGTCAGTATACTCAATATTGTGCACCTCAGAGAGGAAAACGATAGAACTAGTACGTAGGAGTATTTATTTACGGTGCAGATTCACTCATTTTGCTCCATATGTACTCCGTCTCGATGTAGTCTAGTCACTTGTTGAAATCTCTAGAAGGGAAAATACTCCTTTCTGGTTTACAGGGCTATACTAGCAAGTAGTTGTACATACTAGTACAATAGTGGGCTCACATAGCAATTTTGTCTCATGCAAGAGCCTGGCTATATGCGTGATCCAATGTTCGCAACTGCAACGTTCGGTTTGCGCTTGATCTTCGCCTCTTCGAGAAGACGAACAATGATGTTACTACTACTGCTTCTACAGTGTCGAATCCACTGCTGCATGTCCGTCCACTACGAGCGGGACGGATAGCTTGTTGTAGAAGTACTACTAAGTAGTAAAAGCCTGTCCTTGTTTGCGAGCAACCGCGCGCATGGGTGAGGGAGAAGGCTTGTAGTAAAATCAAGCTTCTCCTCGTTGTACGAGTTGACGCGACACATCATAGCACTGGCCCCACATGCTTGCCTCTAAACTTCGCTGAAAGACCTGCAATGTACAATATATTTGCTGCAACCTCTAACATTTACCCACCACAAATTAAAATATATGTGGCCGTATGCATCGTTCTGATGCAGAGGCCGGGGAGTCCCCCCTTTTTGAAGAAAAAACAAATTAAATATATATTCCTGTCTTGACCAGATGAGCGTGGTTCGTATCGGTTTGGCTTCGACATATCGGATGTCGGATATCGGGTGATATATCGGACGATATGTAGATATATCGGAGAAACCAAGTCTAGTTTTTTTCATTATTCTTGTTCAAAACATTTACTTTTAGTAAAAGAAAATGTACGATCTCAATGCTTTAACATATCACTTATATATTCCTAGTTTATTAACTTGTTGATAAAGAAACTATTAAGAAAGGCACAAAATCCTTACTCTATGATTCAAAACAATTCGATATATATGCATTTGTACAAAACATTGTGCATGACTTGATAATATATAATGAAGTTGTAAAAATATATAATGAAGTTGTAAAATGCATAATGTTATTATTTCACTACTTTCTAATAAAGAATTGTTGTCATCTATGCATCGTTATATATCGGTGGACATATCGGGCTAGATATCGGCCATATCGGTCGATATTTCGGTCCATATCGGATGATATGTTGGAAAATGATATTTACCAAATGATATGTTATGCTCATATCGGCAGAGCCCCAAAAGTGATATATCGGCCTATATACCGGTCGTATCGGCCTAGATTTAAAAGCTTGGCGTGCAAACTACAATCACTAGGGTGTCAGATAGGGCCAGAAGACTATTTTAATTTTAAAAAAAACTTCGAGACGGCCACATAGCATGGAGCCGACCCCAACGATTTTAAGCTTACAGGCACGGTACATGCTATCCTAGACTACTCTACACATGAAACTGCCACGTGTGCGTCCGGGCTGCGCTTGGCTCTTCGCCTCTTCGGAAGTCGAACAATGAAGGAGTACTACTGCACTGGAGGAGTACTACAGTACGCTTCTGGCCATCTGACACCGATTGAACTGCTGCATGTCCACCGCGTGCGGGAGGGAGAGCGTGTAGCAAAAGCTTCTCCTAGTCTTGCCAGCCACCACGCTCATGGGCGAGGGAGGGACACTCCTGCCTTTGCGTGTATGACAGGTGGGCCCAACAGGTGTGTGGCCAACCTGTCATACAGCCAAAGGCAGGTGCAGTTAAGTCGGCGAGGGAGAGGATAATCAAACTTCTCGTTGATGTACGAGTTGACGCGACACATCAAAGCACTGCACTCGATATATTTCAATAATTTGCGTTTACCGATGCATTAATTACAACGCATGCATGCATGCCGTGACTCTCCTTCTGATACTTGCATGTGTTGATTTAATGCACCTTGAAGTAGTATAAAATATGTGATGGTAAAGCTTTGTAATACCCCGGCCCAAGTCGAGAGATGGTTGTGCACGAGGAGGGCGAGATCATGCAGACCGAACAGGACCCGACGATGGAGCTCTCTAAGGTCTCGATGGACCTCACCATGCTCCACTGCGCCTTGTGCCTCCGCCCCTTGACACCTCCAGTGTATGAGGTTCGAATACACCTCGTCCGTTCGGCTGATTGAGCAAGGTGTAGGTTTCTTGATTGATGTGTTGTTCGATTGATTTCTGCAGTGCAAGGGAGGGCACCTGGCCTGCGCGGACTGCCGCATCGAGCGCCCCGGGAACCAGCGGCAGTGCTAGAAGTGCGAGCGCAGCGGTGGCTTCGACGTGCGGAACACAGCGGTGGACTCCGTCCTTTCGTCGGTGAGGGTGGAGTGGTCGCATGAAGGTTGTGGGTGTCGTGGTTCTAAGTCTGACAGTGATGTAGGGGCTTAAGTATGGAGAGGCTAGATCTTAGCTATGTAGGAGTTGTAAGAACACAAGGTTTACGAGTTCAGGCCCTTCTCGGAGGAAGTAACAGCCCTACGTCTCGGTGCCCGGAGGCGGTCGATTGGATTATGCGTGTAAGGATAACAGGGGCGCGAACCCTTGATACTGAGGAGGGGGTGGCTTATATAGAGTTCACCAGGTCCCTCCAGCCCTCAGTAATGCTGGGTTTAAAGTACATTAAGGTTAGGCGTTACTGGTAACACCCCTAATAAAGTGCTATAATGACCATAAGAGCTACTTAATGACCGACCGTTTGTGTGTGGAGTGACTGTAGAACTCCTTGCAGTTGAGTGCTTTGCTTCGTGGTCGAGTGATAGCGTCATGATCGAGTGTCTTGAATCCGTCGAGTGGGATACCTCCAAGTCGATTGAAAGGTGACTTCTTCTAGGGATGTCCTTGGGTAGGGCACTTAGGACAGGTCCATGCCCCTACCCTAGGTACATAGATTCATCATTAGCCCCCGAATGGATCGAGGATTGAGTGGGAAGGAGTTGGGGACCCTTCTGGACGGTTCTCTGTGTTACATGAATGCCTTGTTTTGGATCAATCATCACGGATGACATCGTCAACCTCTTTCAGTCGCCTTGATCCATTCTAGGCCTTTCGTCGACTGAATTTCCTTGCTTGTGAAGTTCCGAGTGATGGTGTGAAAGGGATCTTCTGTCCGACGAATTGTTCTGCAACCCGCGGATTTTGCGGGATTTGAATTTCGGGAAGCGCGTGGGACGGGGGTGGTCGCAGTAATCGGATGTGATAAGGCGGAAGATCCTCGATTTCCGCGCCACCTTTTTCGCCACATACCGCGCGCGCGTCTGCTGCGGGATATGACGGGATAGCCTGGACCTACCAGTCAACCACTCGGAAGTGGCCTCTTATAAGCCGCAGGCTCGGGGCTCCCAAATAGTGTGCTCTCTCTTTTCCTTCTCCCTTCACAAGGTCTTCTGCCACCTCCGCTCTCACCCTAGCGCCGTAGGCCCGTTCGAGCTTCGCCGGCGACGATGGTGAGGGACAAGACGTCCGCTCTGGAGCGCGCGTAGAAGGCGGCAGTGCAGGGTAAAGGGAAGAAGTCCGCTCGGGGCGGATCTTCCTCCAGGACTGCTCTGCCCAAGGGCTGGATCCAGGGTGATTGGATGCCGTCGGTGATTCGGCAGGAAGATCTTGATGATATGGTCGAGGGAGGAGTCATTCCTCACGAAGTGGCGTGTCTCCCGGGGGGAGAAGTCGAAGCCCAACCTCTTGAATGTGAGTGCGTCCTCCTCACCACCCATATTGATCGCGGGTTTTCTCTACCTCCTCATACTTTTTCTGGAGCTTTCTAAACTTCTTCGGAGCGCAGCTCCATCACTTCACTCCCAATTCCATCGTGTATCTTGCTGCTTTCATTTCCTTGTGTGAGGGTTTCTTGGGTTGCCTCCCCCATTGGGGGCTCTTTAAGCACATCTTCACTTGCCGCTCCCAATCGGTCAAGAAGGCCAAGTCGAGTGATGAAAGGACGCAGGTGATCCAGCTGTGCGGGGGCCTGGCGATCCTGACGAGGGGAAAAAGTTCTTTTCCATCTATCACTTTCCCTGAGTCAGTCCGTGGTTGGCAGTCGACCTGGTTTTACTGTAAAGACCAGGCGACCCCAGGACAGTCGACTGGGCTCCCCCCTTTCTCTCTGGACCGAGATCAAAAACCTGCTTCTCTGAAAGTGGTGCCGGAAGAAAAGGCGCAAGTAAAAGTGCTGGTGGGTCGAGTGGTTCAGCTTGTCCGCGAGGGTGTGACCGGCATGGACTTGCTGGAGGTCTTCCTTTGGAGGCGCATCCAACCGCTTCAGGCTCGTGACCACCCGATGTGGCTGTACTCGGGTCTTGAAGACACCACTCGGATTCACCCAGAGGAGGTCACTGATGAGATGCTGGAAGGGTGGCTGTCGAGCATGACAGGGAACAAAGACAACCCCCGAGGAGCCAGGAGGGTTCCTCCACTCGACAACACATACGAAGTGGACCAGGTCTGACCTTATGTTCCTGACTGAGATCTTGCTTTCTTCATTGGTCTTCTTTGAATCGGTTGATTGACTTTTGTCTTGTCTGTTGTTCTCCAGGCAACTACTGAGATGTACTCGACACCCAACGGAGCACAGGAGCAGGCTGAGGAAGGGGAGGCGAGCGGAGGTGAAAGTGGAGACGAACACGGTGAGTGGGAATCTGATGGCGAAGGAGAGGGAGACGACGACGTCGACTCCAGCGAAGAGGAGGAGGAGGAAGTTGAACCCCCCCCCCCCCCCCCCGCTCGGAGAGGCGATCCAAGCTTACACACGATCCTGCGCGTGAACGTGGTAAGGCGACTGCTCCTTTGGGCAGTCGTCGAAACTCCCTCGGACCTCTTCTACTACGCCGACTGAAAAAGCTCCCAAGAACCCACGCGCGACGCCGTCCAAGCCGCCCAAGGCCCTGCCCAAGATGACGATGACTGTCCCCACCATTTCTGGGTAATAATAAGACTTGTTTTCCTTTGTCGACCGTGAACAGATACTTGGTCGATTCATTGAGCCAACTGACTGACTTTCAAAATTTGCAGTGCTGCTACTTCTGAGATCTCCGCCAAGGACGATGATCAAGAGATGGAGGATGCTGTTACTTCCAACCCTGGTATGATTACTGATGTTCTGCCTTGAGTCGACTAGATATTTCTTGTAATTCTGGTCGATTGACTTTTTCTTGCAGCTCCTCCTCATGTTATTAACCTTCCGGATGACGACGACGACGTGCCACTGAGAGTGAGAAGGAACAGGAGGGCGTCGGCTGGCAAGACCTGCCAATCTGCTCCGGCGTCTGAGGCTGTAGCTCGGGACGGTGGTGATACCACTGGGACTTCCATGACTTTCGCTGATCCTCTGACGAGCGTGCGGCCTTCGACGTCGACTGCAAATCCGCCTTCGCTTTTTGCCACATACCCTGTCCCTGAGGACCAAGTGGGTGCCGCAAAAGAGGCTATACGCCAGGCGGGAATCATGATGGAGCAAGTGAAAGTGGTTCGGGAAGCCAGCCAAGCAGCATATGACGCGAGTTCAGCTCTTCAGACTAACGTCCAGGTTAGTCGACTCAACACTTGGTCTGTTACGATATGCTGTTTGAAGAATCTCTTTTCCGAAGATCTTTATATCTGTACACCCATTGGGTGTGTCTGCCAATTTTTGGACTAGTGGGGGCACGCTAAGTGCACCCACTGGGTGTAGTCCCCGAGACTACGGTGGACTGCTAGCAGTCGACTGTAGTCTTTACATTGTGTTGCTGTAGTTGTACTTCTTCACCCGGTTTGGTCAGGCCATGTCGAATGGAACTGTATCCGGTCGACTGCGGGCAGTCGACTTTTTTTTTGGTCGAACCAGTGGGGGCACGCTGAGTGCACCCACAGGGTGTAGTCCCCGAGACTGCTGTCGAATGTTTTGATTCGGTTGTAGTCTTAGAAACACCACCATTGTCTCTTGGTTACTCGGAAGCAACCTATCTTTGACGTTTGTCGACTGGTTCTTCGCAGAAATCCTGTGAACTTGTGGCTCGCTTCACCGAGTTGGAGAACCAACAGATCCAGCTCAACCTTGACTTGAAACTCGCTCAAGAGAACTTGCAGAAGGCGCGAGAAGAAGCAAAAGGTATGGCTGGTGAGGTCCTCCATTCTTGACGAGTGAATTTTCTTTCTTGTCTGTTCTTGATGTTGATCTCACTCGTCGTGCCGCAGATAAACTGGAAGAAGCTCTGAAGAAGAAGGATCAAGATCTTGCCGAAGCGCAAAAGGAGGCCTTGAACAAAACGAAGCTTGCTGAAGAAAAGCTGGCTTCGGTCGATACTCTTGAACAGGAGAACTCCACACTGAAAGGTGCTCTTGACGCAGCTAATAAGGAGGTCAGCCGACTGAAGAACGACAAGATTGCTCTGAATGACAAGGCAAGCAAACTGGCGGGGAAGAAGAACAATCTTGAGGCTTATCTCGGGGGACTCGCCAAGAAATTGTTCATCATGCTTGAGGGTAACAATCTTCACCTGACTGGCTTGCAGTAACCAAACTCGTGTAGAGCCACTGTCTTATTCTTGAATTGTATTTGCAGAATTCTGCCAGAACTTTGAAGAGGAGACTAGTCGAGTGGAGCCAAGCTTGGATCCCGCCAATTCTCTCGTGAAGGACGAGGCTGCTATGAACGTGCTCCCACTGGAGTCTCGTATTGCCAGCGTGGTTGATTATCTGGCCCGACTAAAGGTTGCAGTGTCGCGGATCGACACGTCTCTCTGGCCCAGGGCGACGCTTTCAAATGATCTCGAGTCCCTGATGACTCGACTGAATGACGTTCCTGGTCGAGTGACGGAATGGAAGAAATCCTCTGCAAGGTGTGGTGCTGATGTCGCTCTATCCCTGGTTCGCGTCCACTCCAAAGAGGTGCGAGAGGAGAAGTTGGCTGCCATTCAAGTTGCCAATACCAGGAAGCTCAGCTTTCAAGACTTCATGGAGACTTTCATTGGTGCTGCCACCCATATCGCAGACGGGATCGATTTGGACGAGTTCGTCGCCCCTTCCAGTCCTCCGCCTGAGGAATGAAAAACTTTAATGCTTCACTTCGAATTTGCCTCGGAATGCCGAGTGGATTTTGTAACCGTTAAACTCTGTCGAGCCGAGGGCTCGAGTACTTTGATCTGAGGTTTGGGACCTTTGGGTCTTATCTGAACTTGATTTACCGTCGAATATCTTCATGAATTATCTGTCGAGTGGAACTTGATCTTCACTTGAAATAACCTCGTATTTGTGGTGCAGCTCCGAAGGAGAAGTTAACAGTCGATTCGCATCTTGCCGTCCTTGCTGATCGGGGTGTGTTCCGTACTTAGGCGAGCGATGGGCTACAGCTAAGCTTCCGAGTGGGAGGTCTGCTCTCCACTCGGTAGAATTTTTCAAACTTAGGCGAGCACTGGGCTGCAGCTAAGCCCTCGAGTGGGAGGTTTGCTCTCCACTCGGTAGGATTTTTAAACACTTAGGCAGGCACTGGGCTACAGCTAAGCCCCCGAGTGGGAGGTTTGCTCTTCACTCGGTAGGATTTTTAAACACTTAGGCGAGCATTGGGCTGCAGCTAAGCCTCCGAGTGGGAGGTTTGCTCTCCACTCGGTTGGATTTTTAAACACTTAGGCGAGCACTGGGCTGCAGCTAAGCCTCCGTGTGGGAGGTTTGCTCTCCACTCGGTAGGATTTTTAAACACTTAGGCGAGCACTGGGCTGCAGCTAAGCCTCTGAGTGGGAGGTTTGCTCTCCACTCGGTAGGATTTTTAAACACTTAGGCGAGCACTAGGCTGCAGCTAAGCCTCCGAGTGGGAGGTTTGCTCTTCACTCGGTAGGATTTTTAAACACTTAGGCGAGCACTGGGCTGCAGCTAAGCCCCCGAGTGGGAGTCTGGCTCACCACTCGGTAGGATTTTTCAAACTTAGGCGAGTACTTGGACTGCAGCTAAGCCCCCGAGTGGGAGTCTGGCTCACCACCCGGTAGGATTTTTAAACACTTAGGCGAGCACTGGGCTGCAGCTAAGCCTCTGAGTGGGAGGTTTGCTCTCCACTCGGTAGGATTTTTAAACACTTAGGCGAGCACTAGGCTGCAGCTAAGCCTCCGAGTGGGAGGTTTGCTCTTCACTCGGTAGGATTTTTAAACACTTCGGCGAGCACTGGGCTGCAGCTAAGCCCCCGAGTGGGAGTCTGGCTCACCACTCGGTAGGATTTTTTCAAACTTAGGTGAGTACTTGGACTGCAGCTAAGCCCCCGAGTGGGAGTCTGGATCACCACTCGGTAGGATTTTTAAACACTTAGGCAAGCACTGGGCTGCAGCTAAGCCCCCGAGTGGGAGTCTGGCTCACCACTCGGTAGGATTTTTCTTTACAAACTTAGGCGAAACGGATTCGCAGCTAAGTCACCCACTGGGGGATTTCATACGTAAACAAAAGTGACAGCAATTACAGGAGAAATTGGAATACTCTTGTCTTTGATAAAAATAAACTACAGAAGTTTTTCTTATTACATCTCATCCGAGTGAGAATTCAAGTGTAAAATGGGCGGAGTAGTTCCGCATTCCAAGCTCGTGGCTCGTCAATCTGACGATCAACATTGTAGAGGTTATATGCTCCATTGTGGAGGACTCTGGTGACGATGAAGAGACCTTCCCAAGTAGGAGCAAGTTTGTGTGGTTTCTGTTGATCCACTCGGAGGACCAAATCTCCTTCTTGGAAGGCTCGACTCTTCACATTCCTGGCGTGGAATCGATGCAAGTCTTGCTGATAAATGGTCGATCTGATCATAGCCATTTCCCTTTACTCCTCTAGGAGGTCGACTGCATCTTGTCGGGCTTGGTCTGCTTCATCTTCGGTATAAAGCTCGACTCGGGGCGCATTGTGAAGTAGATCACTCGGCAGAACTGCTTCGGCTCCGTAAACCAGACAGAACGGAGTTCTTCCAGTCGACCGGTTCGGGGTGGTCCTCAATCCCCACAGAACTGACGGAAGCTCATCGACCCAAGCGCCTGCTGCGTGCTTGAGATCACGCATCAGTCGAGGCTTTAGTCCTTTAAGAATCAGACCATTTGCCCTTTCAGCTTGTCCATTCGACTGGGGATGTGCGACCGACGCATAGTCGACTCGTGTGCTGAGAGGCGCAAAAAGCTCTGAACTTGTCTGAATCGAAGTTTAACCCATTGTCAGTGATGATTCTATGCGGGACTCCATATCTGAATGTTAACTCCCTAACGAAACTGATAGCAGTGCTAGCATCAAGATTCTTGATAGGCTTAGCTTCAATCCATTTGGTAAACTTGTCGACTGCCACAAGCACATGTGTGAATCCGCTCCTGCCTGTTCTCAATGGTCCAACCATGTCCAGTCCCCAAACAGCGAAGGGCCAGACGAGTGGGATGGTCTTCAGGGCTGATGCTGGCTTGTGCGACATGTTGGAGTAGAACTGGCAGCCATCACACTTGTCGACTATCTCTTTCGCCATTTCATTTGCTCTGGGCCAATAGAAACCCGCTCGGTATGCTTTAGCCACAATGGTCCGAGAGGACGCATGGTGACCACAGGTCCCCGAGTGGATATAATCAAGGATTATCTGACCCTCTTCTGGCGTTATACACTTCTGACCGATTCCAGTCGCGCTTTCTCTATACAACTGTCCCTTTATGACTGTGAAGGCTTTGGATCGACGGACGATCTGTCGAGCCTCTTCCTCATCCTCTGGGAGTTCTTTCCTCAAGATATATGCGATGTACGGTATCGTCTAGTCGGGAGTGATTGCCAAGACTTCCATGATTAGGTCGACCACAACAGGAATTTCGACTTCAGTCGGATCTGTGGCGCTTTTCGGCTGCGGGGCTTCTTCTGTAAAAGGATCCTCCTGGACTGACGGCGAGTGAATGTGCTCCAAAAACACATTACTGGGGATGGCTTCCCTCTTGGAGCCTATCTTTGCCAGATCATCGGCTGCTTGATTTTTCAGTCGGGGGATGTGATGAAGCTCTAACCCCTCAAATTTCGTTTCCAACTTTCTCACTGCGTTGCAGTAGCCGGTCATAGCTGGACTTCTGACGTCCCACTCCTTCATC
This sequence comes from Aegilops umbellulata, assembly GCA_032464435.1. Lineage (NCBI taxonomy): Eukaryota > Viridiplantae > Streptophyta > Magnoliopsida > Poales > Poaceae > Aegilops > Aegilops umbellulata. The sequence continues at coordinate 262,567,289 of CP136055.1, forward strand.
ACCTGATTAACTACCAGATCTGAGTCACCATAGACCATGAGGCGACGGACGCCAAGTGAAATGGCCATGCGCAACCCATACAAAAGTGCTTCATATTCTGCTTCATTATTGGAGGAATCGAAGTGAATCTGGAGAACGTATCTGAGCTTATCTCCTCGGGGGGGAGACCAGTACTACCCAGCACCGGAACCATTCAGCATCTTAGATCCATCGAAGAACATGGTCTAGTGCTCCGAGTGAACTTGAGTCGGAAGCTGCTGTTCAATCCACTCGGCGATGAAATCTGCAATTGCTTGGGACTTGATAGCCTTGTTTGCTTCAAACTTGATATCTAAGGGAATGAGTTCAATCGCCCACTTTGCCACTCGACCAGTTGCATCTCTGTTGTGCAGAATCTTTGACAGTGGGGCGTCGCTGACGAATGTAATGGAGTGGTCAAAGAAGTAATGCGCAACCTTCTTCGTGGTCATATAAATCCCATACACAAGCTTCTGGTAATGAGGATATCTTTTCTTTTGAAGGAGTCAAAACTTCAGACACATAATATACTGGGCGCTGAACTCTGAAGGCCTTTCCTTCTTCTTCCCGCTCGACCGTAAGTATTGTACTGACAACTTGTCCCGTGGCTGCAATGTAAAGCAGCAGAGGCTCTTTACTGATTGGAGCAGCAAGCACCGGCTGGGTGGAGAGCAGAGCTTTGAGGTCTGCAAACGCTGCATCAGCTTCTGGAGTCCACTCGAACTTGTCAGACTTCTTCATCAGTCGGTAAAGAGGCAACGCCTTTTCACCGAGACGAGAAATGAATCGACTTAGAGCGGCCAAGCAACCTGTAAGCTTCTGGACATCGTGCACACGCACAGGACGCTTCATCCGGAGTATGGTGCCAACTTTTTCGGGATTGGCGTCGATTCCTCGTTCGAAAACGAGAAAACCGAGTAACTTTCCACCTGGAACTCCGAATGTGCACTTTGATGGATTGAGCTTGATATCATACCTCCTAAGATTGGCAAAGGTTTCAGCAAGGTCAGTCAGTAGGTCGTAACCTTTCCGTGATTTGACCACAATATCATCCATGTACGCTTCCACGTTCCGACTGATCTGAGTGAGTAAACACTTTTGAATCATCCTCATGAACGTGGCTCCAGCATTCTTGAGGCCGAAGGGCATGGTGACATAACAGAAGCACCCGAACGGAGTGATGAAAGCCGTTTTGATCTCGTCGGGTCCATACAGACGGATCTGATGGTACCCTGAATAGGCATCCAGAAAAGACAAACGCTCACACCCCGCGGTCGAGTCGACTATTTGGTCGATGCGGGGGATAGGGAAATGATCTTTCGGGCAGGCCTGATTAATATGTTTAAATTCAATGCACATGCGAAGTGACTTGTCCTTCTTGGAGTGGTAAATCTCTCTGATGAATTCTGCTGCTAAGAGTCAAGCCACCTCTTCGCCAATAGCTTTCCTCTTCTGGACGGCGGACCGTCGAAGATGTTCCTTCACCGGCTTAACTTTCGGGTCGACTCGTAGACGGTGCTCAGCCAGTCCCCTGGGAACTCCAGGCATGTCAGAAGGCTTCCATGCGAAGATGTCCTAGTTCTCACGGAGGAACTGGATGAGTGCTTCTTCCTACTTGGAATCGAGCGTCGTTGAGATGTGAGTCAGAGCTGCATTGGGATCGGTTGGGTGAATGTGAACTGGCTTCGTTTCACCGGGCGACTGAAGTGCTGACTCTGAAGCAGGCTTCTTGGCTCGTAGCAATTCACTCGGATCTTCCATCTTCTGGTACTCTTGCAACTCGACCACTGCCATCTGGGCGTCGGCAATTTTTGAACCCTTCTGAAAACACTCTTCTGCTTTCTTCCGATTGCCCATAACAGTGATCACACCTCTGGGGCCAGGCATCTTCAATTTGAGATACACATAACATGGTCGAGCCATGAAGCGTGCATAAGCTGGCCTGCCCAAAATAGCATGATAAGCACTTTGGAAGTCCACAACCTCGAATGTCAACTTTTCCTTGCGGTAATTCTTCGAAACACCGAAAACCACATCAAGAGCGATCTGGCCGAGTGACTCGGCTTTCTTCCCGGGAATGACTCCATGGAAGCTCATGCTACTGGTACTGAGCCTGGACATCGGAATGCCCATCCCTTTCAACGTTTCTGCATACAGAATGTTCAGGCCGCTGCCACCATCCATCAGAACTTTGGTCAGTCGAGTGCCTTCGACAACTGGGTCGACCACCAAAGCTTGCCTCCCAGGGGTGGCAATGTGCGTGGGGTGATCTGACTGGTCGAATGTGATGGCAGTCTGAGACCACTTCAGGTAACTGGGTGTTGCCGGGGCAACCATATTCACTTCACGGTTAATGACTTTTAGTCGACTTTTGCTTTCAACATCAGCAAAAATCATCAAGGTGAAATTGACTTGGGGGTACCCGTCGTCACTATCTTCCTTATCCTCAACTTTGTCTGACTCTTTTTCCTTGTCTTTGGACTGTTTACCCTGAAACTGCTGGATCAGGAGCCGACACTATCGAGTGGTATGCTTTGGGTAAATGAGTTTACCCTCCTCATCTTTCTTGGTGTGAATGTGACACGGCAGATCCAAAACATCATTTCCATCTTGATCTTTAACTTTCTTGGGGTTCCAAGGCCCCTTGGGTTTTCCCTTGAATTTTCCCTGGGTTACGGCCAGGGCCTCCCCAGGAGCGGCTGGCTCGGCCTTCCGCTTCTGTTTCCGACTGGAATTGCCTCTGGTTTCCTGGGCGACTGCCTTCTGCTTGCCACTCCGGAGTCGGTCTTCATCTTCACCATTAGCGTATTTGGTGGCGATCTCCATCATTTGTTCTTGACGCCTTCTTTAAAGGCACAAACTGCTTGGTGATTAGGTACATTCTCAACTGTGTGATGCAAAGTGATCCACCTCTGGATGTAATCCCTCAGAGTTTCATTCGGTTTCTGCACGCAAGACCGCAATTCTGTAAGGCCTGCTGGTCGCTTGCATGTTCCTTCAAAGGTTGTGACAAACACTCGGGAGAGGTCCTCCCAAGTGTAGATGCTGTTGGGTGCTAACTGATTCAGCCGCACTCTGGCTGAGCCCTCTAACAGGAGAGGCAAATGGTTCATAGCCACCTCATCGTTGCCACCGCCAATCTGGACAGCCACTCGGTAATCTTCGAGCCAAGTGTCAGGCTTAGACTCACCAGTGGACTTGCTGACTCCAGTCGCCAACCTGAAATTGGGAGGAATCATTGCGGCTCTGATGGCTCGACTGAAACACTCTGGCCCTGAAACATGTACTCTGCTGCTCGTAGGCGCATCTCTGTCGTGGCCTTCTCGGTGAGCTCTGTTCCTGTCGACCAAACTTTGAACAAGGATGGATCTCGCATCAAAGCCTGGCTCCCTGGGGTCGACTGGAATCCTCCGCCCAACACTATGAGGGCGTCTATCATCCTGCTGTCGAGGCGCATATGACCCACTCCTCGGGGGAGGGGTTGGCACTCGACGTCGATCATCTTGATCGAATCCGTGATCATACTGCTCATTTCTTCTGTACTGATCGTATCAGTCTCCACGTCCCTCACGCCTCGGGGGCGATCTCGGGCTGTGAGCCGACTGCACTGTATCCGCTGCAACGGACCGACTATGGATCCTATTCCGCGACTGAGAAATAGCGGAATTCTGGTTTCCCGCTGCCCGGAGCAACGCCCTGATTTGCAACAAGCCCCTGCCAGCCTCTGACTGGGAGGGCTGAATTGATTCCTCTATTCGGGCTGCAGCTGCCAAATTCTGAACTGGAGTTTGATATACCTGCGTAGGCGGGAAGAGCTGACGTCGGCTGGACTCGGGGGCCCGCTGACGCGCTTTCTCGTCGAGTACTCGCTGGAGGTTCTCCAGTCGAGTGCGCTCGGCCAAGTTAGCCAAGCGCGCGTCCTCCAAGGCTCGTGCCTCGGGGGTTTCTCCAATGATAGGAGTGTGGAGTGCATCCATGTTCCGGCGGCGAAGCTCCTCTCGCTGCAACGACGTGAGAGGCTCGGGGAGATACTCTTCGTGGTGATGCGACGGGTCGCCCCCACCCGCGCCTCCGTCGGTACGGGGAAAACTTAGAGGGCTGCATGTCCCATCAATTGCCAGAAACTCCGCCGCAGGGTCACTGCTGTCGCATTCGGATGCGGTCTCTGCGGAGCCAGTCGACAGGTCGAACAGGCCATAGAGAGATTCGTCGGGCTCGATTGCCGCGACTTGTGGGGTGGCCGACTGGCGAGCCACCGCATGCCTCACCCACCTCTGAAGTCTCGATCGACCAGAGCGCTTGCGCCGGTGAGAGATAAGGTGGGGAAACGACGCGGGAGCCGTCCGATACTGGGTCGACGGCTGCCGCAAGAGGACGCCACGAACACATGCGCGGAAGTGCGTCGCCCCGCGGACGAGGAGCGCGTCGATGTCGAGTGGAGCCTCCTGAAGCCAAGCGGAGTCGTCGGCGATGAACGTGATTGTGCCGAGACGGATCTCGTGGCCCTCCACCAAAGCTCCGCCCGAAACCATGATCAAGGAGATCGAAAAAAATCGCAACTTCTACAGTTAAGCACTAAGATTCCTGCCCCACGGTGGGCGCCAACTGTCATGGTTCTAAGTCTGACAGTGATGTAGGGGGGTAAGTATGGAGAGGCTAGATCTTAGCTATGTAGGAGTTATAAGAACACAAGGTTTACGAGTTCAGGCCCTTCTCGGAGGAAGTAACAGCCCTAGGTCTCGGTGCCCGGAGGCGGTCGATTGGATTATGCGTGTAAGGATAACAGGGGTGCGAACCCTTGATACTGAGGAGGGGGTGGCTTATATAGAGTTTGCCAGGTCCCTCCAGCCCTCAGTAATGTTGGGTTTAAAGTACATTATGGTTAGGCGTTACTGGTAACGCCCCTAATAAAGTGCTATAATGACCATAAGAGCTACTTAATGACCGACCGTTTGTGTGCGGAGTGACTGTAGAACTCCTTGCAGTCGAGTGCTTTGCTTCGTGGTCGAGTGATAGCGTCATGGTCGAGTGTCTTGAATCCGTCGAGTGGGATACCTCCAAGTCGATTGAAAGGTGACTTCTTCTAGGGATGTCCTTGGGTAGGGCACTTAGGACAGGTCCATGCCCCTACCCTAGGTACATAGCTTCATCAGTGGGCTCTACATCACTTACCACAAGCTCGCCGATCACCAGAGCGTGTGTCCGCTCGCGCCCTGCAAATGCCCCGCGCCCGTCTGCGGCTACGAAGGCCCGCCGCCGTCGCTCTACCACCACATCAGTACCGCGCATCCCATGCCCGTGCATAGGATCCAGTATGTCAAGGTGCTCCAGCTGCAAGTGCCACTGTCGGAGCCACGGCTCTTGCTGTTCGCGGAGGAGGACCGCCGTGCGTTTTTCTTGGTCGGCGGCGTGCTCGACATCGGCGCGCCTATCGTCGTGTCGGTCATTTGCATCAGAGCGGGGGCGTCCCCACTGCCGCACTACGTGGCCAAGCTGTGGGCGAACGGCCCGCCGGGGCAGCCCAAAGGCACGACCGACGCCGTCAAGGTGGAAATGGAGGTGACAAGCAGCAAGGATCCCGGCGACGTCGACGTGCAGGAGCTGACCTTCTTGACAGTTCCACCCAAGCTGCTGGCCGGGGCTAAGTTTGTGTCCCTCCACATTCAGATTGACAAGCTCACGTCCTAAATGTTTCTACAGTGCCTTCTGTTTATCTTAGTAATATGTTAATGTAGGTATTACCTTGGTCTACTTTAGCTTAAGAAATGGTGGGTTTTGGTGGCGATAAAAAATTATGTTTATCAATGCATTAATTGCAATGCATGCATGCATAAAGTACATGCATTGGTCAATTTTCTCTTAATACTTGCATGCAATGATTTAATGCACCTTGGAATCTGAACATGTGTTGGGGAACAACCAAATTGAGCCTTATAAAAAGGAAAAACTAAAATTTTGAGATAAGCCCTATAAAACCAGAAAGGAGAGAGTAGAAAAAGGAGTACTCCATTCGGGAACAGTGCCGCACTTCGAAACTTGAACCGTCAATAAATTTTGAGCTTGCGTCTCGTCACATTCCAAATTACTCCATGCTATATTGAATTGCAAACCTGTTCACACCGATCACAACCTAAACGGTTTCCCACTTAGGAGCGTATTAGTACTCGGTTATAAATACTAGTATGCAAAGATGACTGCGCATTCCTCCTCAACTCCTCATCCACAAAAACAAACAAGCCATCCAGCATCCTTCCCTTTCGTCTGCCATGGCCAGCGTGAGTTCTGGGTCGAGAGATTGCCACCAGGGAGTGGCGAGCATGGAAGCGGAAGCACGAGAGATGTCCCGCCTCGCTGCGAGAGCAGCCGACATGTCCCGCCGCGCAGAAGTAGCAGCACAGAGGTCCCGCCGGGCCGCTGAAGCAGCACGGAGGTCCCGCCGCGCCGTCGATGCAGCAGACTGGTCCGGCCGCGCCGCGGAAGCAGCAGATATGTCCCGCCGCACCACGAATGCGGCAGAGATGTCCCGCCGCGCCGCGGCGGCCTGGGAAAATTTCTCGCGTGCACGCGACGACTGTTACAGGCGCATGGATGCGATCGTCCATGGCCAGATGGATCAGATCTCCCGTTTTGCGAGGTTGCAGGACGACATGAAAGCCTCGTTTGAACAAGCTATCGGCGCACTAAGGGAGGGCAATGAGAGGCTCCGGGCTGAGCGCGACCTGCTGAGGGAGAGGATCGTCCGAAGTGCAGACCAGCAGGAGGAGACCAGTGCCTTGTTGAAGAGGACCAGCGTCATCGTCAAGAAACCTATGGACGAGAATGACATGCTCCGCAACGAGCGCCAAAGGCTGGTGGAGGAATCCGTGGATGTTCTCAAGCAGCGTCTTGAGGACACGAAAGAGCTCATCGCCGCTCGCTGCGGAGACTAGTTCCCGCTGCCTGCAGCAACGCATCAAGAAAGTAGAGATCAGCGAGCCAGATCCTTGTCTTCCTTCTCATTTTGCCCTTGTGTATTTCGGGCGTAGCCGCATGTGCCTTTTTTTAATTATCTTTCTAATTATGTAAGACAATAAATCGTCCTTATCTTTCTATGGAAGATCAATGTTGCGAGGCTGCGATGAAGAAAACTCTTTATGTGGCGACCCTGGCGTTGTTGTTCTTCTAGTTGCTGCTGGGCTTCCTTCAGTTTCCTGGTTTCTTTTGATGTAATAATCGGTTTAGGATGTGGATTGTGTCGTCGGTTGTAATGTTGGGTTCTAGCGCGGATGTTTGGCCTTTGTTGGCCTCTTGGGATGTTGCGATTTCAATCTGGTAGCTTTTAGTCCTTCGTGTTAGGTTGAACTAGAGCGGCGTGTTGCTGAACCACGCGCCTGCTTGGGGCGGCAACTGGCTCCGTCAGGCCAAGCGAGGTTGGTGAAGCACCGAGCGGCCTTGCCCGTATCCGGAGGGCTCAGCGGGCCACCCAGCCGGGTAATATGCCGGAGAACGGCTCATTGGAAGCCATCGGAGGAGTGGAGAAAATGGTGAAGGAGGAGATGGGGGAGCGACGGAGGGGTGCGATTCTTGCCCGCTGTCTGTCTGGCCTCGTGTAAATAGAGGGGGGACGGTAGGAGCTTGGCCGGTGTCTGGCCTCGTTTAAACTAAGGGCGGACGGGAGGAGCTCGGCCGGTGTTGCGTTTAATTCTGGCCCGCTCATGAACGGACGTGTGGCTGGAGTAGGATTCTCGGTTTGCATGCGGGTTTAACGGAGGGGTTTAATGGAGGCGCCGGGCATGCAGCGGGCGACACGGTACTATTCGATTTGACAGCAGTAATGAGCCGTCAAATCAGAAAGGCCCTCGCCTCTCGTGAAACCGACCGAGCTAGACTGCCCTGCCCTCTAGCCTTTTAAAAAATGTATATACTCCACTTTTGTACAGTAGTAGTATCGATGGATTGCGCCATGGAGCAAAACTTGAAATTAAAAAAAAGGTGGTACATATAGAGAGCGCTCGTCGCCAAATTATGCATATAGTACTATTAAAAAGGCTTGTCACAATAATGGTGTCCAACACAAGTGCACAACCCACCCCTCAAATAAAACTAAGCACCCTGGAATTCTTTGACAAAACTAAGCACCCTGAAATTCTTTGACAACTAAACTGCTGGCTATATGATGTTGGCCATATGTATTGTACGTATATAATGTGAAGAAACGAGTGGTAGTACTATACCAACTAAAAGATGAAATGTAAGAAATACTAGTATGTACGTACTAAAGAGTTAAAATAACAAGAAGCAACATAACATAGTTCTGTTGGGGGCTCAGCACAACACACCCCTCAAATTAAATTAAGCACACCTAAAATTAAACTTTGCAACTATTCTGGTAGACACTACATTAGAACCACTAAGGGAGTCCTGGATTAGGGGGTGTTCGAATAGCCGGACTATACCTTTAGCCGGACTCCTGGACTATGAAGATACAAGATTGAAGACTTCGTCCCGTGTCCGGATGGGACTTTCCTTGGCGTGGAAGGCAAGCTTGGCGATGCGGATATTCAGATTTCCTACCATTGTAACCGACTTTGTGTAACCCTAACCCTCTCCGGTGTCTATATAAACCGGAGGGTTTTAGTCCTTAGGACAACAACTCCAACATACAACAATCATACCATAGGCTAGCTTCTAGGGTTTAGCCTCCTTGATCTCATGGTAGATCTACTCTTGTACTACCCATATCATCAATATTAATCAAGCAGGACGTAGGGTTTTACCTCCATCAAGAGGGCCCGAACCTGGGTAAAACATTGTGTCCCTCGTCTCATGTTACCATCCGCCTAAACGCACAGTTCGGGACCCCCTACCCGAGATCCGCCGGTTTTGACACCGACATTGGTGCTTTCATTGAGAGTTCCTCTGTGTCGTCACTTTTAGGCCCGATGGCTCCTTAGATCATCAACGACGATGCGGTCCAGGGTGAGAGTTTTCTCCCCGGACAGATCTTCGTCTTCGGCGGCTTCGCACTGCGGGCCAATTCGGTTGGCCGCCTGGAGCAGATCGAAAGCTACGCTCCTGGCATCAGGTCAGGTTTGGAAGTTTGAACTACACGGCTGACATCCGCGGGGACTTGATCTTCGACGGATTCGAGCCACAGCCAGGCGCGCCACACTGTCTCGATGGGCATGATCTAGCTCTGCCGCTGAACAGTGTCCTGGAGGCCGCACGTGCGTTGGTTCCGACCCTTAATTTGGAGCCTGCTGCGCCGATCGAGGATGAGCGGTTGGACGCCACCTCAGGGGCTGCGATCTCAAAGGCGATCGAGCCGAATGCCAGCCCCGCACTCTGCATGACCCGTGACTCCGGGGATCCGGATTCCTCTCCGGACTCCGAACCCCCCGCGCCCCTGCCGATCGAATCAGATTGGGCATCGATCATGGAGTTCACCGCCGCGGACATCTTTCAGCACTCACCCTTCGGCGACATCCTGAACTCACTAAAGTCCCTATCTGTATCAGGAGAGCCCTGGCCGGACTATGGTCAGCAAGGATGGGATGCGGACGATGAAGAAATTCAAAGCCCACCCACCACCCACTTTGTAGCCACTGTCGATGATTTAACCTACATGCTCGACTTCGACTCCGAAGACATCGACGGTATGGACGACGATGCAGGAGACGAATAGGAACCAGCACCTGTAGGGCGCTGGAAGGCCACCTCGTCATATGACATATATATGGTGGACACTCAAAAAGATGGAGATGGCGATGGAAAAGCGGGGGATGACACCTCTAAGAAACATCCCAAGAGCCGGCGTCAGCGACGCCGTTCTAAATCCCGCCAAAGCAAAAACGGTGATTCCGACACTGGAGATAATACTATTCCGGATAGCGCCGAAGAACACCCCCTCCAGCAAGATTCGGCACAGAAAGATGGAGAAGCCAGCCCTCATGAGAGAGCGGCAGACCGAGAGGTTGAGGATGATAACTATATGCCTCCTTCCGAAGACTAGGCAAGCCTCGACAACAATGAATTCGTCGTACCATCAGACCCCGCCGAACAAGAGCGTTTCAAACGCAGGCTTTTAGCCACGGCATGCAACCTCAAGAAAAAGCAGCAATAGCTTAGAGCTGATCAAGATTCGCTAGCCGACAGATGGACTGAAGTCCTTGCGGCCGAAGAGTATGAACTCGAACGCCCCTCCAAGCGTTATCCAAAGCGCAGGCTGCTACCCCGATTAGAGGAGGAAGCACCTACATCACCAGCGCATGACATGGCCGAACGGCCACCTCGTGGCCGCGACAGAGAGGCCTCTAGGCCCTCCACTCAAGCCATGCCCCGACGCCACCCAAAACATGCCAAGGCACGGGAAAACGCGCCAGACCTGCGAGATATACTGGAGGACAAGGCAAGGCAAACAAGATCGATCTACGGATCGCGCGGGCGCCCCACGGCACGTGACGGTGATCGTCACTCCGGATACAATAAATCCGGCCGGGCCAAACACAATAGACAAAACTCCTTTGAGATGCGTCGTGATATAGCCCAGTACAGAGGCGCCGCACACCCACTATGCTTCACAGATGAAGTAATGGATCATAAAATCCCTGAGGGCTTTAAACCCGTAAACATCGAATCATACGATGGCACAACAGATCCTGCTGTATGGATCGAGGATTATCTCCTTCATATCCACATGGCCCGTGGTGATGATCTACACGCCATCAAATACCTCCCACTCAAACTTAAGGGACCGGCCCGGCATTGGCTTAACAGCTTGCCAGCAGACTCAATCGGTTCTTGGGAGGACCTGGAAGCCGCATTCCTTGACAACTTTCAGGGCACTTATGTGCGACCACCGGACACCGATGACCTAAGCCACATAATCCAGTAGCCAGAGGAATCGGCCAGGCAATTCTGGACACGGTTCCTAACAAAGAAAAATCAAATAGTCGACTGTCCGGACACGGAGGCCCTAGCAGCCTTCAAGCATAATATCCGCGACGAGTGGCTTGCCCGGCACCTGGGACAGGAAAAGCCAAAATCTATTGCAGCCCTCACGACACTCATGACCCGCTTTTGCGCGGGAGAAAACAGCTGGCTAGCTCGCAGCAACAACTTAACCAAGAACCTTGGTAATTCGGATACCAAGGACAAAAGCGGCAGGTCGCGCCTGAACAAGCAAAAGCGTCGCGTTAACAGCGACAGCAACGAGGATACGGCAGTAAATGCCGGATTCCGAGGCTACAAATCCGGTCAGCGGAAAAAGCCATTCAAAAGAAATAATCAGGGCCCGTCCAGTTTGGACCGAATACTCGACCGCTTGTGCCAGATACATGGCACCCCCGAAAAGCCAGCCAATCACACCAACAGGGATTGTTGGGTGTTCAAGAAGGCAGGCAAGTTAAGAGCCGAAAATAGAGACAAGGGGTTGCATAGCGATGACGAGGAGGAGCCCAGGCCGCCGAACAACAGTGGACATAAGGGTTTTCCCCCACAAGTGCGGACGGTGAACATGATATATGCAACCCATATCCCCAAAAGGGAGCGGAAGCATGCGTTACGGGACGTATACGCGCTGGAGCCAGTCACTCCAAAGTTCAACCCATGGTCCTCCTGCCCGATCACTTTTGATCGAAGGGACCATCCCACTAGCATCCGTCATGGCGGGTTTGCCGCATTGGTTCTTGACCCAATTGTTGACGGATTTCATCTCACAAGAGTCCTCATGGACGGCGGCAGCAGCCTGAACCTGCTTTACCAGGATACAGTGCGGAAAATGGGCATAGATCCCTCGAGGATCAAGCCCACCAAAACGACCTCTAAAGGCGTCATACCAGGTGTAGAAGCCAACTGTACAGGCTCAGTTACACTTGAAGTGGTCTTCGGATCCCCGGATAATTTCTGAAGTGAGGAGTTAATCTTCGACATAGTCTCGTTCCGCAGTGGCTACCATGCACTGCTCGGGCGAACCGCATTCGCAAAATTCAACGTGGTACCGCACTATGCATACCTCAAGCTCAAGATGCCAGGCCCTCCAGGAGTAATCATGGTCAACGGAAACACCGAACGCTCCCTCTGAACGGAGGAGCACACGGCAGCGCTCGCAGCAGAAGTACAAAGCAGCCTCTCTAGGCAGTTCTCCAGTCCGGCCCTTAAAAAGCCGGACACTGTCAACCGCGCCCGGAGTAACCTACAACAAGACCGCCTGGCATGTTCCGAGCAAGCCTAGCAATGCGGCCCCAACCCTAGCCCTCGCAATATAGCGAAACCAGTGCTTCGCGTACATAACTACGCCCTCGAAATACCATGGGCACAAGGGGAGGGGCACCTTCACGGCACGCCCAAAACACGGCTTAAACCGTACTAGGGGCTGCCGGATTCTTTTTTTTATTTTTTATTTTCTCTTACTTTCAGGATTCCATCCTTCGGAAGACCTGTTCGGTAGTTCAACTGCCGCACAAACGATGCAAGATCCAGGAAAGCAGACAAGCCATGCCGCATTATGGAACTCCCAGGTGGTCTCTATTACGAGCAATATACCTGTTTTGAATACAATTCCGCGGCCTGCCCCTGGCCAGGACATGTTAAATAGTCCAATTTCTTTTGCTTATCGCACTATCTGTATCGTTCTGCTTAGATAGCAGCCTTCTTATAAACAATGCATAGTTTTTTGTCTATTTTTTGCATTACTCTATTTTTATATATGTTCATTAATGACATGTGGCACCCGTACACTGTGGTACGGCAAATACGCCAGGGGCTTCAGTACCCCTTAATATGGTGTAAGAAGTCCGAACACTTCCATAAGTGCGGCACCCCGAACTTATAGCACTATATGCATCGGCTCCGAATCATGATTTGGATCAATAGTTGGGTTTGCCCGACTCCTATGTTTTGGTGCCTTACGTTCCGCTATATAGGCTAAGGTAGCACTAGGAGAACTACTTCGATTGTGCCCCAGTTGAGCTGGGCTGAGCACCTCCGTAGAGAAAGCTAAAACTGACTGTCATGATGAGGCGAGAGACCGGTCGCTGTTCGAGAGGTTTTTCGGGTCCTTAAAGACCTATGCCGCTTAGAGCGAGGAACCGGATTTTGTCCGGCAAAAGGCATGGATAATGCCCCGAACTCGGTCTTCTGAATACTAGGGGCTTCGCCGAAATTTAAAATTATAGAGTTCTACGGCTAAGTGAGAGTGTTCAAGCATTATAGTCCGATTGCCTTGTTCGTTGTGCTGAGCGCCTCCCTCGATGGACCCAATCATGGGAAAAAGAGCGCTCAGGTTTATCCCGAACACCCCAGCACTAGTGGCATGGGGGCAGAAGCCGACGACTGGCCATCTCTCAATTTTTGATAAACGGTCGCACAGAAAGTAATATTTTAAATTCAAACAAGCATTGCTTGGCGTATATGAACAAGTTTTCAGCGCACAGGATAACACGAGCGAGTTCATTCAAAAATTACATCTTTGGTACATTCATCCGCCACAAGGCGGGCACCCTTCAGAACATCCTTGTAATAGTTCTCGGGCTTACGATGCTCCTTCCCCGGCGGCAGCCTGTCCCTCACAAGCTTCTCACCATCCAGCTTACCCCAGTGCACCTTTGCACGGGCAAGGGCCCTACGGGAACCTTCGATGCAGACGGAGCGCTTGATGACCTCGGACCGTGGACAGGCCTCCACCAGCCGCTGCACCAGTCCGAAGTAGCTCCCAGGCAGGGCCTCTCCAGGCCACAGCCGAACTATGAAGCCCTTCATGGCCTGTTCGGCCGCCTTGTGGAGCTCGACCACCTGCTTCAGCTGGTCGCTCAAGGGCACAGGGTGTCCGGCCTCAGCGTACTGAGACCAGAACACCTTCTTTGTCGAGCTACCCTCTTCGGCTCGGTAGAATGCGGCGGCATCGGATACGCTGCGGGGAAGATCTGCGAACGCCCCTGGAGAGCTCCGGATTCGGGTAAGTAACAAGTAGTTTACTTTTATATGTCTGCTTTGCATAAAAAATGCCTTACCCGCCGCTATCTTTTTCACCACATCCAATTCATTGAGGGCCTTCTGGGCTTTGGCCTTGGCAGACTCGGCAGTCTTGACGATCGCGGCGAGCTCGGATGCTTGCGTCTTAGAGTCAAGCTCCAAACTCTCATGTTTTTTCATGAGAGCCTGAAGCTCTTGCTGCACCTCGCTGACCTGGGCCTCGAATTTCTCTCGCTCGGTGCGCTCCTTGGCCGCTCTCTTCTCGGCCTCGGACAGCACCTGCTTGAGGGTCGCCACCTCAGTCGTGGCCCCTACAATAAGCAGTACAATCCTGTCATTTTTTGCAATTGCATCTTTTTTATATATATTTTTCTATAAGGTATCTCTTACCTTCTTTCTCCTCGAGCTGCCGCTTGGCAAGGCCGAGCTCTTGCTCGGTCCGCTCGAGACCCTGCTTCAGGGTACCTACCTCCGCAGTCAGTGCGACGGTAGCAAGCAGCGAAGCTTGCATATGCATATTGACTCATTTTTTGTTAGACTCCTACGGAATTATTTGATCCTCTATTCGGCTTTTCTTTACGAACGCCAAACAGAGCATCAGGGGCTACTGTCTATGCGGTAATATTTTTACATATTTTTACTTACCTCAAAGCCTGTTAGAAGGCTAGCACAAGCTTCAGTCAGCCCGCTGTTAGCGGACTGAACCTTCTGGATCACCGTACTCATAATAGTACGGTGCTCCTCGTTGATGGAGGCGTCGTTAAGCACCTCCAGCAGATTGTCCGACACCTCCGGTCCGGTTGGACGGAGGCCGCCGGCTCAGAAGGCTTGCTCCTCTTAGAAGGAGTTCGCCTACCGCAGTCCGGAACCGTTGAAGATTCCGGCGCGGTGTCCGGCTCAAAGCCGGACTTGGAGCCCTGGGGGGTCTTGTCCCCTTCACTCCTGGAGTCCGGGAGGTCGCCTCGCGGCGCCTCCAGGACCACCTCCTCTTGCCCTGGAGCTTGTCGCGATGCCACTTCGGTGTCGTCCGCAGTTCGGGGGGAGGCAGCGGGCGGAACTGAGTTCACGTCCGACTAATCCAGGGAGCCGCTCGACGACTCGTCGAATCCGGCCCAGGGCGAACTGCATAATTATGTTCGACATAAGGAAAAGTTGTGCAACAAAGGAAAGCTATGAGTCACTCTAGTATCCGATACTTACAATCCCGCCGGGCGCCTGGCCCTTTGTGTCCACTCCTCTTCGCCCTCGTCGGCGTCAGGGGAGTAGTTCGGCGGAAGGGTTTTCCCCTTCTTGGACCCTTCGGCCTCCCCTGTTGGGGCGGCCTTCCTCTTCTTTCCTCCTCCCACTGGAGGGGGAGAGGTTTCTTCTTCCTCCTCCTCGTCTTCACGGGAGGAGTGCGTCTCGGATTCGTCGGACGACGAGTCCGACACCACCATATGACGGGAACTCTTTCAAGTCCCCGTGGCCTTCTTCTTCTTGGCCTTCTTCTCCGGCACCACATAAGGCGTCGGAGCCAGCAGCTTCGATAAACGAGCATCTGCTGGGTCTTCGGGCAAAGGGGTCGGACAGTTAACCTGTCCGAACTTCTCCTGCCACACCTGTCAAAGGTAGGGGAGTTTAGATCCCGCATAAAGTCAATCTATGAGAAACAAATTTCCTGTAAAAGGTAAGGATAACTCACCGCGCTAGCTGGACGCTGCGTGCTGAATCCGCGGTCCTCGGACATGGACGCGGGAGCTTCGGCGCCCTTGAACAGTACCTTCCAGGCATCTTCATACGTCGTGTCGAAGAGCCTGCTCAAGGTTTGGTGCTGCGCCGGATCGAACTCCCACAGTGTGAAAGCCCGTTGTTGACATGGGAGGATCCGGCGGATGAGCATGACCTGGACTATATTGACAAGCTTGAGCCGCTTGTTCGCCAGGGATTGGATGCATGTTTGCAGTCCAGTCACCTCTTCCTCGTTGCCCCACGACAGGCCCGTCTCTTTCCAGGACGTGAGCCGCTTGGGGGGTCCGGATCAGAACTCAGGTGCTGCGACCCATTCAGGGTCGCGCGGCTCGGTGATGTAAAACCACCCTGATTGCTACCCCTTCAGGGTCTCCACAAAGGAGCCCTCGAGCCATAGGACGTTGGCTATCTTGCCCGCCATGGCGCCTCCGCACTCCGCCTGGCTGCCGCGCACCACCTTCGGCTTGACGTTGAAAGTCTTGAGCCAAAGACCAAAATGGGGGCGGATGCGGAGGAAAGCCTCGCATGCGACGATAAACGCCGAGATGTTGAGGACAAAGTTCGGGGCCAGATCATAGAAATCCAGGCCGTAGTAGAACATGAGTCCCCGGACAAATGGGTGGAGTGGAAAACCCTGTCCGGGGAGGAAGTGGGGAAGGAATACAACCCTCTCATGGGGCCTAGGGGTGGGGAGAAGCTGCCCCTCTTCAGGAAGCCGGTGCGCAATGTTATCGGACAAGTATCCGGCCTTCCTTAGTTTTTTGACATGGCCCTCCGTAACGGAGGAGACCATCCACTTGCCTCCCGCTCTGGACATGGCTGGAGAAGGTCGAGGTGGGAAGTGCGGACTTGGGCGCTGGAGCTCGCGGGTGCAGGAGATGGATAGGCAAAGGAGGAAGAAGCCATAGGTGAAAAGGTGGATCCTTATCCCCTTATATGGGCGGATGCGACTATGCGTCCCCACCAGCCTAGTAAAACTCGCTTGCCTCCCAAGCGCCGTGATAAATGGCGCGGTTGGGTTACCCACGTCCGTATTGATGAGAATCCCGTAAATAGGGGACACGATCTCTGCTTTGACAAGACGTGCCAAGGAAACCGCCTCGCAAAATACGCTAAGGTGGGAAAGTGAAAACGACTCGAATAAGGTCTTGGCCGTAGTGTGATATCACGCTACGGAATACGTCAGCAGATTAGATTTGTGTTAATATTATTATCTCTATGGCAATATGTGGAAACTTATTTTGTAGAGCCGCACACTACTTTTAGTGTTTACCAACTTTTATGAAGAACTTGGAGGAGGAACCTGCCTTGCAATGCCGAAGACAATCTGCGCGCCGGACTCGTCGTCATTGAAGCCTAGTTCAGGGGCTACTGAGGGAGTCCTGGATTAGGGGGTGTTCGGATAGCCGGACTATACCTTCAGCCGGACTCCTGGACTATGAAGATACAAGATTGAAGACTTCGTCCCGTGTCCGGATGGGACTTTCCTTGGCGTGGATGGCAAGCTTGGTGATGCGGATATTCAGATCTCCTACCATTGTAACCGACTTTGTGTAACCCTAACCCTCTCCGGTGTCTATATAAACCGGAGGGTTTTAGTCCGTAGGACAACAACTCCAACATACAACAATCATACCATAGGCTAGCTTCTAGGGTTTAGCCTCCTTGATCTCGTGGTAGATCTACTCTTGTGCTACCCATATCATCAATATTAATCAAGCAGGACGTAGGGTTTTACCTCCATCAAGAGGGCCCGAAGCTGGGTAAAACATTGTGTCCCTCATCTCCTGTTACCATCCGCCTAGACGCACAGTTCGGGACCCCTACCCGAGATCCGCCGGTTTTGACATCGACAACCACCATGAGCAACGACACTGCCACCTTACTCGGAGTCCTCGTCCACGTCCTTGACTTTGCCCTTGTCCCTCTTCCTCTTGGCCGATACTTCTTTGCTTGAACCGCACACTTGGTTATTGCTCTTCATCCAACCCTTGTAGATATTGAAGCAAAGGTAGCCATCCATTGCAGCGTAGTGGATGTGGTCTATATCTAGTACATTCCGCTGCCATGCATGACGATGAAACGTGTATGGAGGTTTCTCCAGTTTACCGTACAAAGGATGAACCATGGCTCCTGCCAGGGTGAGCATTGAAGGCTGAAGAGAGGACACCAGCCGATTCTTTTGGAGGTCGAAGGTGTTGCCTACAACGACGCCTATCTGACGCAAGACTTCTTTGTCGTTACCAAAGTCTACAGTAACGAATTTGACTAGGTTGCTCCCGAGGAAGTTCTTAAAATCCTGGCACTCAACGTTGGCATGGCATATGTGGTAGACCAAGCATAAGTCATGCACGCAAACCTGGATCACGGCGGGCTTCTTCCTATCTTCGTCCTTTAGATCCTTCTCTCGTCCCAGGACTGTGGTGTACTCAACACCTAGCCCAGCGACCCACTCATCATCTGAGTTTTTGAACATGCGTCTGAAGCGAGAAAGGCATCCTTTCACCGTCGCGGAAGAATGGGTGTAGATGACGTTGAACTCATCGCCGGTGATGGTTCTAACCTTGTATTCACCACCGATCGTGGAGATTTGGGACGCCATGGATTTGGGAGGAGGGTTAGGATTAGTGGAACTGCCGTAATGTGAATGGACGGGACGACTAGGAGCGAACCATCGTAGTATTGAAGGACGTGCGGGGACGAGTAGGAGCGAACTGCCAGCGTGCGAACGGCAGGTGATGTCTATTACACAACCTTCCTCTTGTAGACGGTGTTGGGCCTCCAAGTGCAGAGGTTTGTAGGACAGTAGCAAATTTCCCTCAAGTGGATGACCTAAGGTTTATCAATCCGTGGGAGGCGTAGGATGAAGATGGTCTCTCTCAAGCAACCCTGCAACCAAATAGCAAAGAGTCTTGTGTGTCCCCAACACACCCAATACAATGGTAAATTGTATAGGTGCACTAGTTCGGCGAAGAGATGGTGATACAAGTGCAATATGGATGGTAGATATAGGTTTTTGTAAACTGAAAATATAAAAACAGCAAGGTAACTAAAGGTAAAAGTGAGCATAAACGGTATTGGAATGCGTTGAAACAAGGCCTAGGGTTCATACTTTCACTAGTGCAAGTTCTCTCAACAATAATAACATAATTGGATCATATCACTATACCTCAACATGCAACAAAGAGTCACTCCAAAGTCACTAATAGTGGAGAACAAACGAAGAGATTATGGTAGGGTACGAAACCACCTCAAAGTTATTCTTTCCAATCAATCCGTTGGGCTATTCCTATAAGTGTCACAAACAGCCCTAGAGTTCATACTAGAATAACACCTTAAGATACAAATCAACCAAAACCCTAATGTCACCTAGATACTCCAATGTCACCTCAAGTATCCATGGGTATGATTATACGATATGTATCACACAATCTCAGATTCATCTATTCAACCAACACATAGAACCTCAAAGAGTGCCCCAAAGTTTCTACCGGAGAATCACGACGAAAACGTGTGCCAACCCCTATGCATAGGTTCATGGGTGGAACCCGCAAGTTGATCACCATAACATACATCAAGTGAATCACGTGATATCCCATTGTCACCACAGATACGCACGGCAAGACATACATCAAGTGTTCTCAAATCATTAAAGACTCAATTAGATAAGATTACCTCAACGGAAAAACTCAATCCATTACAAGAGAGTAGGGGGGAGAAGCAACATAAGATCCAACTATAATAGCAAAGCTCGCGATACATCAAGATCGTGCCAAATCAAGAACACGAGAGAGAGAGAGAGAGAGATCAAACACATAGCTACTGGTATATACCCTCAGCCCCGAGGGTGAACTACTCCCTCCTCGTCATGGAGAGCGCCGGGATGATGAAGATGGCCACCGGTGAGGGTTCCCCCCTCCGGCAGGGTGCCGGAACAGGGTCCCGATTGGTTTTTGGTGGCTACAGAGGCTTGCAGCGGCGGAACTCCCGATCTATTCTCCGTTCTGCAAGTTTTAGGGTACGTAGGTACATATGGGTGCAGGAAGTACGTCGGTGGAGCTTCGGGGGCCCCACGAGGCACGGGGCGCGCCCTAGGGGGGCGCCCCCACCCTCGTGGGCACCTCCCTTCGCTCCTGACGTGGGGTCCAAGTCCATCCAGTAGCTTTCCTTCCAAAAATAACTTCTCCAGTTGATTTCGTTCCGTTTCGACTCGGTTTGATATTCTTTTTCTTCGAAACACTGAAATAGGCAAAAAAACAGCAAATCTGAGCTGGGCCTCCGGTTAATAGGTTAGTCCCAAAAGTAATATAAAAGTGGAAAATAAAGACCAATGTTGCCCAAAACAGTAGATAATATAGCATGGAGCAATAAAAAATTATAGATAAGTTGGAGACATATCAGCAGGGTAGTGGCTTTCCATTCTCCCATGATACGGGCTTCCGAGAGCCCTTGGATCTGAGATCGAACGGTTGCATGGCGTGATTCTAGACCTACGGGTGAATATCCAATCTTGGAGGGTTATTCTGCAAATTTTCAGCAACTTAGCATGCGACCGTTTGATCTCAGATCCAAGGGCTGCCAGCAACCCGTATCGTGGTCGCGCCTACCACGATCGTCGCGTCACTCGTGCGGTCGCGCCCTTGGAGATTTAACACGGTGCGTTAGGCTATCTGATGTTGGCATGTCATACATAGTCATCACTTAGTCACTCATACTACAACAAGGTTGGCCATAAGTGTATTTTTTACTCCTCTCTATCTCTTTCTTCGTACTCCCTCCGTCCCATAATATAAGAAAGTTTTTGACACTAGTGTAGTGCCAAAAACGTTCTTATATTATGGGACACAGGGAGTACTAGTATTTATTGCATTTGCCAAGGAGTGACCTCTTCCAATGAAATGGTGTTGCTAAGTTTGCTTCATTTAATTAGCTATAGACTCAAAATTGTCTTTTCACCTAGGTACATGCGCTTAGCACCGTTTCTTCCTTGGGTCACCAAACTAGTCTCTCTCTTCTTGAATAACTTGCCACATCAGGCTTTATGCCTATGTGGCAAGCTTAAGCACCTGTAGGAGAAAGTAAAAGTAAGTACAATAGTCCGCTTTACATGGCATTTTTGCATATGTGGAGGAAAGAGAGGCAAGGAAAAAGTGGAGAAGTGGGATCTCATGCAAGGGCCAGCCTCTACTACATGGTGGAGCATTGGCAGAGGCACCTGTATGGAGGTGGTCAGGAATGGGGAGACTCACGTCGGTCGTAGCGCCGCAGTTAAAATGATAATGGCAAGTCAAATCACGGGGCCCCACCTATCCAGCAGTAACTCGCTGTCAAATCACACAGCCCTACGTTTGCAGCAGCCTACTCCCTCGTCTTCTCGCGTCTCTGTCGAAGCTACTAGGCGGAACTGCCCCGCCTACCACGCAGGAAAAGCCCGTGCAGTATACTCCCTCCGTCTAGGTGACCAAGGTGGAGAGGAAAACGAGAGAACTTAATGTTTAGTAGTATTTGCTAAGGCTGGTTGTAATGGTACTAGACCTAGCAATTTTGATGAGGTGTCATAGAATTAAATGAAGAAAGAGAGAGAGTTGAGTACTACTATGTGTCATACATGGCAATAAATAAAGTACTACATGATATTAATATATGATACATGGCGCAGGATCTAAGTATTATTAATACAGTTTTGCTAGAACTCATCTAGATGAGATATAATTTGGTCACATTCATCTTTTATAGCCATTGGATGTGATGCTATATAAGATGCGTGTGTGCTGACGTGGGTTGTATTTGTCCTTGTGCAACGAACTGACCACTTCATGTCATGTTTAATAGTCTCAAGTCATTAAAAGCATACAAGCCCCACATCTCTTCTTGGTTGATTCCTCTATTTATGTCAAAAAATAAGAAACAACGTGAGAGTTAATGCACCACGCTATTGTGTTTACTATTTGGTTTTCGTAAGATGACTTAATACTCACCTAGACGGAGGGAGTATTCAATTTGACAGCGGGCGGTGTAGTTCCCGATATGGCTTTAATGCAGACGAGGGAGGGAGTAGTGGTTCCTGATATGTTGAACGGCCAATGCATCCTCCTTCAATTAATGCATGAGGGAATTAATGGGAGGAGGTCCGGGAAAAGAGGCTGCACGATGTGAATGCAACGCAGTTTGCCCTCATTGCCCTCATATAAAGGCGCCCCTCCATTCCAATGCATCTACCACATCGTACTCACCTAAGCGTTTGCCTAAGCACCTACACTAAGCGCAAAAGAACTCACTCCAGACCCATGGCGGCGATGCGCATGAGCGGCCAGCGGCTGCGCCAGATGGTCCATGATGCCAGCCTGCGGCATGGCGCCGAGGATCATCTCCAGACGGTGTTGGAGACCGGTTGGTGGATGGCCGCCATCGACGCCAACTACGACTCTCAGTTGGACCAGATGATCGTTGACACCAGCAACAAGTTCACCATCATCAAGAAGCTCGCGGACAACATCGTCGTACTCCTCCAGCCCACGCGCCCGGGCTCCTCATTGCCTGCCACCCTAATCGGCCTCCATGGCCGGAACCTCTTTCAAGCACTGGTGGCCCTGCGACTGCCTGCCGACGCCACGAAGAATGTCCACCTGGAGGTCGCGCTCGCCGCGAGGCGCCTCGCCCTGCAAGAATTCGTCGACCTACACATCCACGTGTACGAGCAAATCGTGTACATAGGTATGAAGGTATCTACAATGCCAGTGAGGACGCTATGAAGTTGGCCTTCCTCAACCGGCTGGAAGCCTTGGATGCCTTTGCTGAGAAGCACCTCGACCTTGCCACAAAAGCCGCCGCTCCTTAGCCGCCGGTCGGTGGCCCGGCGCACTAAGTTGAGGAGGAGGAGGTCGTACGTTCGTGGATCCATCTTTCTTCTTGCCTTCTGTAACCACCACTGCGATCGCATCATCGTGGCCTTAATTCTTATTGTGATGTTGCATTCTCGTTCCAATCAATACCGACATGTGCGATCCCTTTGCTTAATTATATGCATCACTGTAACAAGTACTACATCCGTCAATTTATAAGTTGTGCTTACCTTTTCCATCAACTTTGTGCAACGCGCGGGCATCTTGCTAGAAACACTAGAATATGTTTATATAATCCGTATGTGATAGTCCATTTGAAATCTCAAAAAAGACAAATATTTAGGTACGGAGGGAGTAATATATTAGGAGTATATCAAAACAATAGTGATTTAATTCAAGTTTGTGAACAAATACTACTATTCTACTACTTTGGATCCGTCATAACGCACGGGCACATTGCTGGTAAAAGGAAAAGGCCTGCCGCGTTCGCGTCGCACCCCCACACGCCCGGAATCGGGATTACAACACGGACCGTCCGGCACGACACATAGCTTAGGGAAGGCGTGTTGCCTAGCATTTTCACTTTCATGTGGGACCGCCATTGAGCAAACCGACACCCCGCCCGCCGCCGGGTTGGAAAACAGAAATGAGGGGAAGATCTAGCTGTAGCACGGAAGCCAATAAATTTGGTGTCAGACGGGGCTCGTTGATAGAGTAGGAGCATTCCGTACTAGTACTACTCCTACTAGTACCAAGTTTGTACTCCTAATACTATATTACTAGTTCTACCACTATACAACTAGTAGGTACGTGCACGGCACAACATCGTAGGAACAAAAAATGGGAAGATCATGTTTTGGATGATTTATCTTTTTTTCAATCAACGTAGTATGAATAATATGATGTGGGGGGCACCCATGAAGCTTATGTGGCTTGGTTGCATGGCTACGGAAGGTTAGAGAAAAATAAATAGATAATGTGTTTAGAGTGCACTCCAGTAAATAGATACTAGTAAGGTACACGTGCATTGCACGCATGAGATTTGGCAACCAAATTATGAATAAATACAACATTATAGCATGTAAGCTTTGAGTCATATATGCATGATCTAGATGTTCGTTTAATACTTGTAGTTCATCTCATTCAAAATCATTTAGTTTTCATTAAAAAGCTAATCTATTTTAAGATTCATGGAATTGTGCGTTGTAAAGCATAAAGTAAAAACAACTAATGGCAATTCATGTAGAAAAAAATTTGGGCAATTATGATACGGAAGATTCTAGAACAAAGGAGAAGTGCTTGTGTTTTGAGGTTTATGCATTATGCTTAAGTTCAACCATGGAGTCTTCTAGATTGTACATGTGGAAAAATCTGGTGGAATGTAGATGATATCCAACGGCCAGTAGTGCTCGGATTTGCCATCTCTGCACCGTCAGATTGCCTTCATCCAACGACCATCTTTCAAAGTTATTTGCACACTATATAGGGGTATAGATATACTTTGGATCCATTGCAACGGACCGGCACATCTATATCTATACCCCCTATATAGTTGTGAAAAACTTTGAAAGTTGGTTGTTGGATGAAGCCAATCCGATGGTACAAAGATGGCAAATCCGAGCACTACTGGCCGTTGGATATCATCCACCAGATTCTGCCACATGTATAATCTAGAAGACTCCATGGTTGAACTTAATTCATGACTAACTTTGCCACAACTAAGCTTGGGCAAAGTTATTAGTTCTTCAAAATGAGAGCCACAAGTTGGCAAGCCTAAGAGAATCTTGCCACATTTTTTGTGTGTATGTCATGTGGGGCCTTAGTGTGGCTTGCCTAAGGTGTGGCTTGAACCAAACACTCACCTAAGTTAATCAAACTTGCCTAACCTTACATTCCACCTGATTTTGCCACATGTTAGAATCCAGAAAGCTCCACATGTAGAAGCAGAATGCACAAACCACCAGAATCTCATGCGTGCAATGCACGTGTACCTTACTAGTACTAGTTGGTAGTAGTAGTAAGAAACAAAATTCTAGTTTTGGCGCAAGCTCGTACTGCGGGAGCACCACAAGGCTTGCCGCAGGAGTTACATTTCGCTCTCGGGGACCACGGGACCGAACTTCAGTGGCTTAGTGCCCGGCCTATGAGTCAATGACATGCAGACCTTAAATGCGGCTGGCCCACATGTCATTCTCATGGTGGTGGCGTGGTTCGCGACTGACTCGTTCGAGATGAACCGGCCGGTGGTGGCGTGGCCGTGGCGAGGGTGCCACAGCTGGGCGTTACGAGGCGTAGATGGCCACACCGGCGGGTACTACCTGTAGTACATAAGTACTCCAGCTGAGGATTGATGCCCGGGATGAAATGTGTCAGAGCCGCTGGATGAAAATTCGATGGTGCGGGAGTACGGATCGGAGCACAGCAGCGGAGCAGGCAAACCGCGTCCAATTGGGTGTGTCTCTGGTAGAAAGTTGATGGTCGCCGCAGTTCAGCTGGCCCGCATGTCATGCACACAAAGGCAGCGGAGCGGTGGGGCCGAGAGGGATGAGGGGCACGTCGGGGGGATGAGGATCCCCTGACGCGAACAATCCTACCATTATGTCACTGACATGTGGGACCCATAAGCGTGGGTCCCACCTGTCAGTGAAGGAAAGGCAGGTCAAGGCAGTGATAGCCACGTCAGAGGATCCATGTCCACATTGGGGGACGTCGTGTCGTGGGTTGGAGCGGCGTCGTGGGAATCGCGTGTGGGTGTGGCAGTGGTAGAAACAAGAAACATGATGGTCGCCGTGGTTCAACTTCCATGGACAAGCTGTCATGTCTGCTGACACATGTATATCAAAACTAGAGTGTTTATATTTCAAGCACGTGAACAAGTATTATTCTACTACTTTGGATCCATTACAACGCACGGGCCAGCACATTGGTAGTAGTAGTGTCCATCTCTATCTCTATAGGCCTTCCCTCGTTCATCCTTTTCTCTCACAAGATAAACTACTCATACAAATGCATCTTGATGTTCCGTGGAACGCACGAGGTGGTTTCCTTGGGGGTCTCTCCAGCACGGCGTGTCCGTAGTTGCAAGCTGACGTCCCTTGAGATGCCGACGTTGAGGGGCACTCGGATTTCCTCCGATGAGCAGGTAAGATGAGTTTGATCACGTAGTAAATGCATTCTAAACACTACTTCCGTGTCCATTTCCTAATTCTCCCCCTGCCCACTATTTCACAGGTTAGTCTTGGTGCAAGTGGAGATTGGCTTGCATATATACGGGAGGGTACCAACATCAATTTGCACAACATTTACGACGGTGACACCGTTCCCGTAGAACCTTTGTCCAACATTGGGATCAGCCATGCAACTGGCCACCGCATGAATTGGTACGATGGAACCGCGGTGAGATTGAATAAGATAGCACGAACCTTGCACATGGCGGTCAAAGGCGGACCATGCTGTTTGCGGCCGATTTGTTGCCGTACGAGTAGGAAGACGTTGTGCTCCTTTCTAACCGCATCTTCGCGGTGACAAACCAGGGGACTTATTTTGTATGGGACACATCCTACGATATACTCCCTCTCTCCCAGTTTATTTGTTTTGAATCTTTTCATTTTATAAGTTTCAAATTCAAATTTAGAGCTCCCCATCACATGTTGAGATTACAATGTCCATTAAATCATTGCGTGCATGTATAGTAAAGAAACAAATCTCGAGTTTGGCACGAGTTCGTGCTGCTGGAGCACCACAAGCCCTGGCGTAGGAGTTACATTTCCCTCTCAGGGTCGTCGGTACTGAGCTTCAGCGCCTTACTACACCTACATTGAGTCAATAACATGTGGACCCGATAGGTGATTGGTCCACATGTAATGCTCCCGTAGGCAGAGGGGCAGTGGGGCCAAGAGGGGTGCGCCGCAAGTCAGGGGACGTGTGGTTTCATGGGTTCGAGCGGCGTTGTGGGAATCGCGGGTGGTCGTGGTAGAAACTTGATGCTCGCCGCATTTTAGGTGGCCCACATGTCATGCACACAAAGGCAGAGGGGCGGTGCGGCCAAGAGGGGTGAGGCGCACGTCGGGGTGCGTGGTGCCGTGGGTTGGAGAGGCGTCATCGGAATCGCGAGATGAAACGTGATGGTCGTTGTAGTTGAACTTCCATGGACAAGCTGTCATGTCTACAGACACATGCAATGCATACCGATCACTGGAAGGAGTAGCAGAGAAAGCTATATATGCGGATAAATAGTTCCTTATAGTCAAGCAGACCCACGCTACTACTCTGTTCCAAAGACATGCACACCATCGAAATAGTCCATCTATATCAATATACACCGAGAGGGGATATTTTTTTACAAGAGAGGAAATAGTTCATCCATCCATAATGCCCTCCTGCTGGTGCAGCCTTGTCTTCTTCTTCTTCTTCTTCTTCTTCTTCTTCTTCTTCTTCTTCTTCTTCTTCTTCTTCTTCTTCTTCTTCTTCTTCTTCTTCTTCTTCTTCTTCTTCTTCTTCTTCTTCTTCTTCTTCTTCTTCTTCTTCTTTTTCTTCTTCTTCTCCTTCTTCTTCTTCTTGTTCACATTCTCTGTGGGAGACAGCTTCGCAACAAGCTCTTTGGACCTTGCAGCTATCTCGAAACTCACACGGGCATCGAGGGCAGCATATTTTATCCACTCGTACGTCAAGGGATAATTCTCCCATCCAGATGACCTTAATGCCATCGTCTCGTCACCCTTCTGAAGATTTGTACCGAGCACAAAATTTGCTACGTCGAATAGGGATGGTGTCTGTTTATCCCAAACTTCTACAGGAATTTTGATTCTGGTTTGT
This sequence comes from Aegilops umbellulata, assembly GCA_032464435.1. Classification (NCBI taxonomy): domain Eukaryota; kingdom Viridiplantae; phylum Streptophyta; class Magnoliopsida; order Poales; family Poaceae; genus Aegilops; species Aegilops umbellulata. The sequence continues at coordinate 262,594,642 of CP136055.1, forward strand.
AGGTCAGCGATGCTTTTCAAATCAAGGTTGTACGGCTCCAGCTTCTGTTTGTACCCTTCGATGGCTGCCCCACAGAAGTATACGTCCTCCCAAGACAAGAAATCGTGAAGCTCACATGGTATGGAGGGCAAGTGTATGATGTGGTACACCAAAACATCATCTTCGAGGCACAACTGAAGGACGGCGGCGCGCTGCATCTTCCCAGGGGCACGCTCCGTGTACTCTGCGTCAAGACCGATGACTACCTTTTCGAGGGAGTTGGATACATTGTTGATCCACTGCCGAACAAACCTTGGGTGGACGGTGACGGTGGCAACTATGTGCATCGAGCCTTCCACGAGGACATGTGGGATGCTAAAAACCTGCATCTCGATCTCTATCGCCATTTGGAACCGCTGGAACGGAGGGCTATGGTTTGGAGAATTAGGATTAGATGGCTAGTCTAATTGAAGTAGTAGATGATTATTTAAAGAGGTTAAAACAATGTGAACGAAGTGGGGTTTGGATGCAAATGAAGATGAAGGGGAGGTGAAGAAGCCGAGGAGAATCGGTTCCCGATGGAGAAGTAAATGGGAGAAGTGGCGTGCAGGCAGTTGATTAGACGGCTAGGTAGACTAAACGAAAAGGCTATGCGGGTAGACTGATGAGTCGTACCTGTTCGTGTACGTGCCCATCCTTCCTGATAGGTGGGGCCTATGCAAACAGAAATAAATGTGTCGTAGTTTTTTTTAGGCGCGTGAGTGGGAGACACAACATTCTCTGGTTAAGGAATACTCCCTCCGTTTAGGTGAGTATAAGTCACCTTATGAAAATCAGGTTTTTCCAAAACCTTTAGGCGTGGAGCATTAACTTACTGCTCGATCCCCTCCTAGCCTCGTTAGCCAGTGTTCTCTTCCTCTACTGCCGCGTTCTACCTTTCCATTTTTCCTCTTCTCAAGTGTGGAACGATCTGCATGCCGTCCTTGATGCACTAGAACGACCACTGCATGCATCGTGGTAGGGCGTTGATTGGGCATGCACGAGAATTTGGTTCTACTCGCAATATGGATGATACCTGAACGATGAAGTGAACAGGCATGCTAGCACGGGAGACCTATTTCTGCTATACAATACTGGAGTACTCATGTACCTACTACTACTACTACTACTACTACTACTACTACTACTACTACTACTACTACTAGTAGTAGTAGTAGTAGTAGTAGTAGTAGTAGTAGTAGTAGTAGTAGTAGTAGTAGTAGTAGTACTAGTAGTAGTACTAGTAGTAGTAGTACAACTTTGGTACACTTGATGGTCAAAATACTATTCATCCGGTCCTCACAGTGAAGTGATAACACCCTGCGCCTGACACTAGTCCAGGCGGCGTGTTCGGGTTACCAAAGTCAGCCTCACCCTATGCACTGTGCAGTCTGTCACCGCCGCTGTACAGCACATTGGCGCCTCGCCTCGTCTCCCTCTCCGCTCCCATAGCACCACTCCATCTCCATCTCCTTCTCCGTCTCCGTCTCCATCTCACTGTGCCCCCGTGTACCGTCGCCTCACCCGCCTCCCCCAGTACCACTATTCCCTCGCTAGCCGCTCCAGCACCGACATCCTTCTCCCCCGTAAATCAAGCCCCCTTCCAAACTCCACCATGGCCGAACGCGATTCGCGCAGCATCCATATGAGTCGCGATTGGAGCAATCTCCCCAGTGACATCCTCGACCTCTGTTGTTCGTGTATGGATATGTTGAGTGCCATGCGGCTGGCTTCATGCTCGAGGGACATGCACACGGCCATCGTCGAAGCAAGGCCTAAGCTTTTCAAGACACCCTGCTTCCTGCTATCTGGTCTTGCGAGATTGGCTCACCATGATACGAGGCGTGCATGATGCCGCTCGACTTCAATCCGATCTCCATTAGCCGAAACTTCTTTGCAGGTATGTAGTGGGTCGTCGTACATCATTTCCCTCGACATCAATCCGATCACCATCGCCCGAAACTTCTTGGCAGGTATGTACTAGGTCAGCATGAACTCCCACTGGATGGCTGCCTTCAGAGAAGACGGTAAAAAGTTGGTTCTCGTGAACTTCCAGACCTCCCATGAGATTATCCTTCCTCTGTTGGATTATATAGAGTATTACCATCGCGGTCCAAGTCATCTAGATTACTACGTCAGTTGGACGGACCTTGTTTTGCAGAAGATTGTAATCTGCCAAGTGCCCACACGACATGCGAATTACGCAGACTTCAAGCTAATTGCCTTGTACAACCGTGGACTCGCCTATCTTTACGCCGGTGCCTTCTTTAGCTGGAGACAACTCGGCTCATAGTGGATCATTGTCAAAGCTGATACACACTTCTGTGATGCTATGGAACACAATGGCATCATCTACGCGATCGACAAAGCAGATGGCACCACGTATTGCTGGGACGGCGCGTGTAAGTTGTTTCTATCTCACGTTAATGATGACGCCATGACACGGTTTGAACTTTTTGTGATGATTGGCATATCCCTGTTTGAGCAGAATTTGAGTAGAACTGTGGCAATGTATTAGAGACGCCGTAAATCAGCTATATTTGGAATGAGTTAATTCATGCAATTGTGACCATGTCATTACAGCCAATTTGTACCCTGAATAATCAAACGGTTCGGAATATATGGACATTATCCTTATTTTACAGTAATCTATATACTACTACTAAATATGAGTGTGTATCAATGGCCATGTTAGTTTCCTCATTTTCATGATGTAGAAACATGCACCACACTGTTGGTTTCATCCAACCATACATTAGGGAAGTAAATGTGCATATGGAGAACTCTATATTTGGAAGTAGTGAAATCCTGCAATGCTTACCATGTGTACATACCTATTTTCGCCCTTCAGCAATCAATGGCTAGAATAATATCCTCACAAATTTTTTGCCCACAGAACATGAGTATATAACAATGCATGGTCTGTTAGTTACCTTGAAGAATTTGTTTGTGAGGACAGAACATGATTACATAACATGCATGACATGGTAGTTTCCTCTGAAGAATCGATTGCGAGATAACATGAGTATAACCATGCATGGCACTTCTATATTTTCGAACCTAGTATACATTTCCCTGTATTTTCCTCCCAGTTCCAACAGGGACATATCAATGTTGTTTCTTGCATTATCCTACTCATACTCTCAACAATGTTGATCTTACATTAACAATGCCTGTCCTTTTTTATATGATGCAGTGTCCCTACAGTTACTGCCCTTTGTAATCACACCACCTTTGCCAAAAACAGGGAAGCACAACTGGTTCCTCGCTCGATCAGACGACGGCAAAAGACTGATGATCATTCAGACACATGAGACGAAAAAGTTATATTGCAAAAACCCCACTGTATACAAGCACCATGTAATACGTGAGTATCCGGACAGTGGCTGTTACGTCTATGAGCAGGATACCAGCTTGTTGGAGCCTTTAGGATTTTTTAGTTGGAGGCGGGTAAACAGCCTTGGTTCACACTCTCTGTTTCTCAGACTCAATTATCCGATTAACCAGGAGATCACCGTTGGCAAGGACCTTGATGGCAGAGAGGCTTTGTTTGCTATGGAAAACGGTGTCTACACGGCGAGCCCTAGGAGTTCGGGAGCAAACTCCCCTGATTGTCAACGATACAGCCTGCAGCCAAAAGAAGGTGAGAATGACAAAGGCATCTGGATTAACTTTGATCCTTGGATGTCTCAATTACGACAAGCAGTGATGTGGTTCAAGCCTTCAGGTTGATAGGTAATTGCGCTGTTGCATCAAAAGGGTGGAGTACTGGTGTCTCCAGATCACAGGTCGTTGAAGCGGGGCTGCAAATTATGATGGTGTTGGATCATCTCTTCGAACGACTTTGTTGTCTTTGCTGCTGGTTCTGGATGGGTAGTTCTTTCTTTTGTTATGCATATTCCTTGTAATTTGGCCATCCTCGTCTATGTCACTCTTACTATGTAATAGTTGCTTCTGTTTAGAATGTCATTCTCGTCTGGATCACGAGAGTCTGAGCGCTGCAGATGGGTGCGTTTTGGTGGTGTAGCAAGACTTCTTATGAACTATCATGTCTTGCTATTTATGTCAGTAGTAGTCACTAGTCAGTGTTTGAATGTTGTATATATCGTTGTTTCGAACTGTTTATTATCTCGAACTACTGGTGGGCTAAATGAGGGCATCACCATTCTCCAGTGTTCAAAGTATATCTCCTTTTTTCTAGTTATATAATTTGAGCTCGGTGTCTTTTCGATGATGTACACTTGTTTGGGCCAGTGAGGTGTCGTTGAATATGGGCCGAGTAGTAACGCAATGCCAAACAGGTCAATTATGACTCTCATGCCAGGCTCTCAAAAGATCCTGGAAAAAAAGGCCGGGCTCTCCAAAAAAGAAAGAATAAGGACTCTTAGGCCGACATGTGGGCGCCACCAGTGTTTTCGTGCTCTTGCGCGCCGAGAGCATATTGGCGCATGCTCGAAATTCATACTACCTTTTCATCCCCAGTCTCTCGTTGCTCCCCCGCCTCTGGAATCTTGATTCCTACTCCAGTTCCCCCAAATACCCCTCCTGTACTCCATGTACTCAAGCGCACTATCATGTCGCCGGTCAACGCGGATCTCCGAGTCGGAGATCCTAAGGTCCGCCCTGCCTTCGGTCGCTGCGTGCTGTCGCTCAACAGTGGCATGGTGGCGCTTGACGACCAGTTTGCCGGCAAAGTGCTGATGGTAACCATCAACGGCGCCGGCCTCCCGTCTCGCTGGATGACCTTGTCAAATCTCTTGGCATTGCGCATGGTATCCAAATAAGTGACTTGCTCGTCGAATTATGTCTGCCACCGGCTGATTTCTTTGTCAGGTTCCGGACGACTTTCGACTGCAGTCGTGTGTTCGAATCTTCCCGGCGTTTGTTCTGCGATGGTGCGCTGGTGAGCTTTGATCGATGGCACCAGGATGGGGCTTGGTGCCCTCTGAGCTTGAGTTTTTAACAAAGCTTACCTTCCACGGCATGCCTCGACATGCTTGGAACAGTGAGTCCACGAACGAGCTTATCAACGACCTTGGAGGTGAGCTCATAAGTATGTTTGTTCCTCCGGACAGCTGGGCTCTGACGGTTATGGCATGGATGAAGAAGTCGTCCACCATACCGAAGGTGATTGGTGTTGAGATACCGGTGCAGGAACCGGGGTTGTACTATTCGTCGCCACCAAGGCCGCCGCGGACCACGTTAGGGATGTACCTGTATCGAGTGTTCGTGCATGTCGAAGAAGTGGTCAATCCATCAATCGAAATCCTGCCTCCGCCGCTGGTGCCAGGGTCCGTCGACGACGTCCATTACATGAGTCAACGTTAGACTTTCCCCGTGTTGCTCGGAATGATGGATGGCACAGGGCCTACTCCGTCGCGCGGCGGAGGCCACTGCTTCTTTGGGAGAAGAGGCGGGACTGGCTGCCTGGATGTGCTCTAATTTGAGGTAACAACTGAATCTTGTCAGATACTAGTGAAATTCGAGCTATGGGTGTGAAGCACTGATATGCCAGTACATTTGATTGTGACCTGTTCTAATTTTGTACCTGGACTTTTTTTAGAAAGGTCTGTACGTCAACTTAATGTGCAAGCAGAACTTATTGTGTTGTCTGTCTGTTTTCTTTGCACAACATTTAAGATATTTCCCCGTCATTGAGAAAGACGATGAACCGTTATGTACGACTTCGTTGGTTTCAACATAGCCCTTCCCATAGCGATCCACTGCTTCCATCATGATTGTGCCGCCTGCGTGAAATTTTTGTATGCAAGTTCAGTGTGCTATGATGTTCTATATGAGTGTGTCAACTATATAAGTTTTTACTGAGCATCAGCAATGCATATGGCTGAAAGATGTATTTACGAGCATTGACCGATGGGTCTCTCTCTCTATCTCTCTCTCACACACACACATGCACACACACACGCACACGCACAAGTGGGACCCGTTGAATTATTTATTTGCTCGTGACAGTTTTTAATTAGGTTCCACTGTAATCTAACTTTTTTCTTAAGTTATTAATTGAGCTCAGTGACTTCAAAAAGTTGTACAGAAGCCTTGTTTGGGCCTTTCCGGCGTCGCTGAATGTGGGCTGAGTAACCATGTTAGGTTGGTACTGTACTACACAGGCCTTTTTTTCAACATTAGCAATGCAACTAGGCCGACAGTTGTACACAATATCCGGGTCAACTTGTTATTCTCCTCCCCGCTGGGCTGCAAACTTTCCTTGGAGGTATGCATTAGGTTAACAAGAAAATGGACTTTAAGAAATAATAAATGGGATGTAATTATAATGACTAGACAGTTACTATGCACCAAACACGTAATTAGTTTGAAAAATATATTATTTTTGGAATTTGAAAATTTTAATTTCATTACTTGTTGCGTGCGCAATATCGTTGGATTTTAACGTAATACAACTTTATTTTGAAATTATATTTAACCTGACTAGAAATTTCAGATAAAAATATTTTGGATCCCATCAAAATGTGGGAATTTTTTTTGAATTCTGTTTTGAGCGGTTGTTTGAAATTAGTAATCGTTGTCCTAGCTACAAGTTGGGATGTACTTTTAACAAACTGTAAATGGGTTGTAGTAAATTCCATTAGAATTAAAAAATGGGTTGTACATTCTACAAATCGCAAATGGGCTATATGTTCTCTGTCAAATCCAAGCTGTGGGCCTACTAAGTTGACGCGTACCAAGGGCTTTGTCAACTTAGTCAATATAAACGATTCTAGCTGCAGTGATCGTACGATGTCCATCCAATGGTCGTAGTGCTTCTTCAACCTCTGGTCTTCTTGCTCCAGCCGCCCAAAGCAGCGTCGGTCGTGTCGCGTGCTTCTGCCTCCCGTGGCCGGCTGTGATGCCACGGAGGCCTCACCGCCCCGTACTACTCCCCCTGTTATTCTGCGGCGACGGCAGCCTCACACCGCAGCCGAACCAGTGAACCCTCGTACTCCTCTCCGCGCGGGCTTCCACTGCTGCGTCTTCCCCGGCTCCGTGTCGTCCCCTTCCTAGGCCTCGACATCGTACAGACCACCGCCCTGGTGCTCTCGGCGCGGCGTGGTCAACGTGGTCAACAACCGACTTCCATCGGAAGAGTACTGTACGTGGAGAGGCTGACAGCTGGGTCCAGGCGGCCGCAAGGAAGTGCCTCCTTATTACACGCAAAATAATTATTCCTCCACCTGACAGCAGGGACCCACTGGACGGGCCACCTTATTTCGTGAAAAAAAAAGTTCCCCCCTGACTGCTGGGACCCACCGGACGGGCCAGCGTATTTCACGAAAAAAACATTCCCCCCGCTGTCAGCTCGGACCCACCGGAAGTGCCTCCTTATTACGCACAAAAAAATGAATAATCCCCTGCTAGCTGGGACCCACCATGGTGGGAGGCTGACTTGTGGGCCTACTAAGTTGACTGGGACGGGGGCCTTTGTCAACTTTAGTCAATATGAACGATTCTAGCACCAGTGACCGTACGATGTCCATCCAACGGCCGTAGTGCTTCTTCAACCTCTGGTCTTCTTGCTCCAGCCGCCCAAAGCAGCGCCGGTCGTGCCGCATGCTCCTGCCTCCCGTGGCCGGCTGTGCTGCCGCGGAGGCCTCACCGCCCCTACTATTCCCACCGCTGGCCAGGCCCTGTGGCGACGGCAGCCTCACACCGCAGCTGAACCAGTGAACCCTCGTACTCCTCTCCTTGCAGACATCCACTGCCGCGTCTTCCCCGGCTCCCCGTCGTCCCCTTCCTAGGCCTCGTCGTCGTCCACTGCCCTGGTGCTCTCGGTGCGGTGTGGTCAACATGGTCAAGGAACGACTTCCATCGGATGTGGACTGTACGTGGAGAGGCTGACAGCTGGGTGATACGTCTCCAACGTATATATAATTTTTGATTGCTCCATGCTACTTTATCTACTGTTGTAGGCAATATTGGGCTTTATTATCCACTTTTATATTATTTTTGGGACTAACCTATTAACCGGAGGTCCAGCCCAGATTTGTTGTTTTATGCCTATTTCAGTATTTCGAGGAAAAGGAATATCAGACGGAGTCAAAATGGAACGAAATCAACTAGAGAAATTATTTTTGGAAGGAAACCCACCTGATGGACTTGGACCCCACGTCAGAAGAGCCACGAGGCGGTCACGAGGGTGGAGGGCGCGCCCTCCCCCCTGAGCGCGCCCCCCTGCCTCGTGGGGCCCCATAGCTCCACCGACGTTCCCCCTTCACCCATATATACCGTCGTACCCTAAAACTTCCAGAACAGAAGATAGATCGGGAGTTCCGCCACCGCAAGCCTCCAGAACCACCAAAAACTAATCAGGACCCCTTTCCGGTACCCTGCCGGAGGGGGGATCCATCTCCGGTGGCCATCTTCATCATCCCGGCGCTCTCCATGACGAGGAGGGAGTAGTTCACCCTCGGGGCTGAGGGTATGTACCAGTAGCTATGTGTTTGATCTCTCTCTCTCTCTCTCGTGTTCTCTCTCGTGTTCCTCTATGGCATGATCTTGATGTATCCCGAGCTTTGCTATTGTAGTTGGATCTTATGATGTTTCTCCCCCTCTACTCCTTTGTGATGAATTGAGTTTCCCCTTTTGAAGTAATCTTATCGGATTGAGACTTTATGAGAACACTTGATGTATGTCTTGGTGATCAACTTGCGGGTTTCGTGACATTGGGAACCTATGCATAGGGGTTGGCACACGTTCTTGATTCTCCGGTAGAAACTTTGGGGCGCTCTTTGAAGTACTTTTATGTTGGTTGGATAAATCTGAGATTGTGTGATGCATATCGTATAATCATGCCCACGAATACTTGAGGTGACAATGGAGTATCTAGGTGACATTAGGGTTTTGGTTGATTTGTATCTTAAGGTGTTATTCTAGTAAAAAACTCCAGGGTTGTTTGTGACACTTATAGGAATAGCCCAACGGATTGATTTGAAAGAATAACTTTGTGGTGGTTTCGTACCCGACCGTAATCTCTACGTTTGTTCTCTGCTATTAGTGGCTTTGGAGTGAATCTTTGTTGCATGTTGAGTGCTTGTCATACGTTCTATCTATGTTATTATTGTTGAGAGAACTTGCACTAGCGAAAGTATGAACCCTAGGCCTTGTTTCCTATCATTGCAATACCGTTTACGCTCACTTTTACCACTTGTTACCTTGCTGTTTTTATATTTTCAGTTTACAAAAACTTATATCTTCTATCCATATTGCACTTGTATCACCATCTCTTCGCCGAACTAGTGCACCTATACAATTTACCATTATATTGGGTGTGTTGGGGACACAAGAGACTCTTTGTTATTTGGTTGCATGGTTGCTTGAGTGAGACCATCTTCATCCTCACGCTTCCTACGGATTGATAAACCTTAGGTAATCCACTTGAGGGAAATTTGCTACTTCCCTACAAACCTGTGCACTTGCAGGCCCAACAACGTCTACAAGAAGAAGGTTGTGTAGTAGATATCAAGCTCTTTTCCGGCGCCGTTGCCGGGGAGGCTAGGTAAGTGAAGGTATATCTTTAGATCTTGCAATCGAATCTTTTTGTTTCTTGATTTAGCACTAGTTTAGTTTATAAAAGAAAACTACAAAAAAATGGAGTTGATTTTGTCTCATACGCTTCACCTTTTTAATATCTTTCATGAGTATGATGGAAAGGAAGATTGTGCCAAAGTGTTAGAAGGAGAAATCTATGAAATGTTTGGCACTAAATATTTGAATGATGAGCATGATTGCAATGTTGTCAGTACGAATTCTTTGAATATCCATGATGCTAATGATGATTGCACTAGTTATGATGAAAATGTCTCCTATAAGTGTGTCAATTTTTGTGGAGTGCATTGGGTTTGCAAGGACACACCAAATAGGGAAGATAGATATTGCAAGAGGCATAAGTGCTTAGAAACTAAAGAGTTCCAAGAAAGGCTAATTGCTAGTGCTGATAAATTAAGATATATTAGCCGTACTTGTGAACTTTGTAACGAACATGGTCATTTAAATATCAATTGCAAATTGTTTCATGATCGAATTGTGTCCAAAAATTGTGATGACTTGATTTCCCTTGCACATTATAATGAACTAAGTTTGATTTTGGGTTATGAAGAATTGAAATGTCAAACTAAGCATATTCCAGAATATAACCTCAAGAAATTCCTCGATATTGATCTAGAAGAAATTTATATGTATTGTGCGGTGAATTGCATTGAAAATCCTTATATTGCCAATTACATAAAGAAAATAAAACAAATAGAGGATGAAGAGAATACTAACGAAAGGGCAGAGACTTCCCAATATCCTCCTATTATTTCTTATGATGAATCAGGTAACGAGGAGGAGCCTTCTATTCAACCAATCTCATTAATAAGGAGCTCCAAAGAGAGGATTGAACCCACACAAGATGTGGTGAAGAAGAAGAAAATAAAAAGGAAGATAGGTAAAAAGGTATCTCTCCCAAATAAAGTTGCTCCTATTATTGCTATGCCCCATGAAAATGAAGATGATACACTTGATGATGATCTCGTTATGTCTATTGCTTGTTGTGATGATTATGATTGGGAAGATAATGATACTCCTTATGATCTTGAAAATCTTTTTGGCACTTGCTTGGAAGAATATGATAATAATGTTTGCTATACTATTGGTGCCATCCATACTATTAATGATGAGAGTGATTATGCTTATGACACGAAAAGGCCCAAGCTTGGGGAAGCTATGTTTGATGAGGATGACATATTTGAGAATATATTTGCTGCAATTAATGTTTGTCCCAAGCTTGGGGATGCTACGTTTAATAATGATGATATTTTTAGCCTTCCATGTTTTGATATGCAAAGTGATTATGATGAGAACAAAGTTGCTACTTATGATGATTATTGTGATAAAACTTATGCTATAAAAAGTAGTGATGATTATATTTATAAAACTTGTCATGATTATGAGTATCCTTTCTCTGAACATTACTCTTTTAATGTGGAAGCAATTTATAGTATTCAAGTCCCTTATGATACTCCCACTATTCCGAATGAGAAGAATTTTGCTTATGTGGAGAGTAATAAAATTTTTATGCTTGTAGATCATGAAAAGAATGCTTTAGGTGCTGGTTATATTGTTGAATTAATTCATGATGCTACTGAAAATTATTATGAGGGAGGAATATATGCTTGTAGGAATAGCAATAATGTCAAGTTTCCTCTCTATGTGCTTAAAATCTTGAAGTTATGCTTGTTTTACCTTCCTATGCAAGTTGATTCTTGGTCCCATAAGTTGTTTATGTTTCAATTGATATCTTTTATGTGAGCATCATTGAAATCATCATGCCTAGCTAGGGGCGTTAAACGATAGCGCTTGTTGGGAGGCAACCCAATTTTATTTTAGTTTCTTTCTTTTTGGTTCTGTTTAGGAATAGATAATCCATATAGCCTCTGTTTAGATGTGGTTTTATGTTTTAATTAGTGTTTGTGCCAAGTAGAACCTTTGGGAAGACTTGGGTGAAGTCTTTATGATCATGCTGTAAAAAACAGAAACTTTAGCGCTGACGAGATTAGCTAGAACTTTTTACTGAAGAGTGATATTTAGTTGATTCTTTTTGAAGATGATTACTAGACAAATTCCTCAGGTACACCAATTTATTTTAGAATTTTTGGAGTTCCAGAAGTTTGTGTTGGTTACAGATTACTACAGACTATTCTGTTTTTGACAGATTCTGTTTTCATTGTGTTGTTCGCGTATTTTGATGAATCTATGGCTAGTAAAATAGTTTATAAACCATAGAGAAGTTGGAATACAGTAGGTTTAACACCAATATAAATAAAGAATGAGTTCATTAAAGTACCTTGAAGTGGTGTTTTGTTTTCTTTCGCTAACGGAGCTCACGAGTTTTCTGTTAAGTTTTGTGTTGTGAAGTTTTCAAGTTTTGGGTAAGGCATCGATGGACTATGGAATAAGGAGTGGAAAGAGCCTAAGCTTGGGGATGCCCAAGGCACCCCAAGGTAATATTCAAGGACAACCAAGAGCCTAAGCTTGGGGATGCCCCGGATGGCATCCCCTCTTTCGTCTTCGTTCATCGGTAACTTTACTTGGAGCTATATTTTTATTCACCACATGATATGTGTTTTGCTTGGAGTGTCATTTTATTTTCTTTAGCTTTGCTTGCTGTTTGAATAAAATACCAAGATCTGAAATTTTTAAATGAGAGAGAGTCTTCACATAGTTGCATAATAATTATTTAGCTACTCATTGATCTTCACTTATATCTTGTTGGAGTAGTTTGTCATTTGCTCTAGTGCTTCACTTATATCTTTTAGAGCACAATGGTGGTTTTATTTTGAAGAAATAGATGAACTCTCATGCTTCACTTATATTATTTTGAGAGTCGTTAATAGCATGGTAATTTGCTTAATGTTAATATAATTAGTGTTCAAGATATGTGAAACTTTCTTTTGAGTGGGTTGAATACTAAGATAAGTTTGATGCTTGATAATTGTTTTGAGATATGGAGGTGATAATATCATAGTCGTTCTAGTTGAGTAGTTGTGAATTTGAGAAATACTTGTGTTGAAGTTAGCAAATCCCGTAGCATGCACGTATGGTTAAAGTTGTGTAACAAATTTGAAGCATGAAGTGTACCTGGCTTGTGCATCCTTATGAGTGGCGGTCGGGGACGAGCGATGGTCTTTTCCTACCAATCTATCCCCCTAGGAGCATGCGCGTAGTACTTGATTTTTGATGACTTCTAAATTTTTGCAATAAGTATATGAGTTCTTTTGACTAATGTTGAGTCCATGGATTATACGCACTTTTACCTTTCCGACATTTGCTAGCCTCTTTGGTACCGTGCATTGCCCTTTCTCACATTGAGAGTTGGTGCAAACTTCGCCGGTGCATCCAAACCCCGTGATATGATACGCTCTTTCACACATAAACCTCCCTATATCTTCCTCAAAACAGCCACCATACCTACCTATCATGGCATTTCCATAGCCATTCCGAGATATATTGCCATGCAACTTCCACCATCATCATCATCATCATGACATGCTTTACTTTTGTCATATTGCCATTGCATGATCTTGTAGTTGACATCGTATTTGTGGCAAGGCCACCATGCATTATTTTTCATACGTGTCACTCTTGATTCATTGCACCATCCCGGTACACCGCCGGTGGCATTCATAATAGAGTCATATCTTGTTCTAGTATCGAGTTGTAATCATTATGTTGTAATCAATAGGAGTGTGATGATCATCATTATTAGAGCATTGCCCAATCAAAAAAAAGGAGAGAAAGGCCAAAAAAAGGCCCCAAAAAAGGAAGGAGAAAATAAAAAGGGCAATGCTACTATCTCTTTTTCCACACTTGTGCTCCAAAGTAGCACCTTGTTCTTCATGTAGTGAGTCTCATATATTGTGCTTCAAAGTAGCACCATGATTTTCATATAGTGAGTCTCATTAGTTGTCTTGTTCATACTAGTGGGAATCTTTCATTATAGAACTTGGCTTGTATATTCCAACGATAGGCTTCCTCAAAATGCCCTAGGTCTTCATGAGCAAGCAAGTTGGATGCACACCCACTAGTTTTCTTTTGTTGAGCATTCTTAGCTCTAGTGCATCCGTTGCATGGCAATCCCTACTCCTTGCATTAATATCAATTGATGGGCATCTCCATAGCTCATTGATTAGCCTCGTTGATGTGAGACTTTCTCCTTTTTTGTCTTCTCCACACAATCCCCATCATCATATTCTATACCACCCATAGTGCTATGTCCATGGCTCGCGCTCATGTATTGCGTGAAGGTTGAAAAAGTTTGAGATTATTTGAGTGTGAAACAATTGCTTGGCTTGTCATCGGGGTATAGAAGTTGGAAACATCTTTGTGTGACGAAAATGAAGCATATCCTAACTATATGATTTTGTAGGGATGAACTTCCTTTGGCCATGTTATTTTGAGATGACATAATTGTTCGATTAGTATGCTTGAAGTATTATCATTTTTATGCCAATATGAACTTTTATCTTGAATCTTTCGGATCTGAATATTCAGACCATGATTAAGAAGATTTACATTGAAATTATGCCAAAGTATCACTCCGCATCAAAAATTCTTCTTTTTATCATTTACCTACTCGAGGACGAGTAGGAATTAAGCTTGGGGATGCTTGATACATCTCCAACGTATCTATAATTTTTGATTGCTCCATGCTACTTTATCTACTGTTTTAGGCAATATTGGGCTTTATTATCCACTTTTATATTATTTTTGGGACTAACCTATTAACCGGAGGCCCAGCCCAGATTTGCTGTTCTATGCCTATTTCAGTATTTCGAGGAAAAGGAATATCAGACGGAGTCAAAACGGAACGAAATCAACTGGAGTTATTTTTGGAAGGAAACCCACCTGATGGACTTGGACCCCATGTCAAAAGAGCGACGAGGCGGTCACGAGGGTGGAGGGAGCGCCCTCCCCCCTGGGCGCACCCCCTGCCTCGTGGGCCCCCCCGTAGCTCCTCTGACGTTCCCCCTTCACCCATATATACCGTCGTAACCTAAAACTTCCAGAACAGAAGATAGATCGGGAGTTCCGCCGCCGCAAGCCTCCAGAACCACCAAAAACCAATCGGGACCCCTTTCCGGTACCCTGTCGGAGGGGGGATCCATCTCCGGTGGCCATCTTCATCATCCCGGCGCTCTCCATGACGAGGAGGGAGTAGTTCACCCTCGGGGCTGAGGGTATGTACCAGTAGCTATGTGTTTGATCTCTCTCTCTCTCTCTCGTGTTCTCTCCCATGTTCCTCTATGGCACGATCTTGATGTATCCCGAGCTTTGCTATTGTAGTTGGATCTTATGATGTTTCTCCCCCTCTACTCCTTTGTGATGAATTGAGTTTCCCCTTTTGAAGTAATCTTATCTGATTGAGTCTTTATGAGAACGCTTGATGTATGTCTTGGTGATCAACTTGCGGGTTTCGTGACATTGGGAACCTATGCATAGGGGTTGGCACACGTTCTTGATTCTCCGGTAGAAACTTTGGGGCGCTCTTTGAAGTACTTTTATGTTGGTTGGATAAATCTGAGATTGTGTGATGCATATCGTATAATCATGCCCACGAATACTTGAGGTGACAATGGAGTATCTAGGTGACATTAGGGTTTTGGTTGATTTGTATCTTAAGGTGTTATTCTAGTAAAAAACTCCAGGGTTGTTTGTGACACTTATAGGAATAGCCCAACGGATTGATTTGAAAGAATAACTTTGTGGTGGTTTC
Organism: Aegilops umbellulata; assembly: GCA_032464435.1. NCBI lineage: Eukaryota > Viridiplantae > Streptophyta > Magnoliopsida > Poales > Poaceae > Aegilops > Aegilops umbellulata. The sequence continues at coordinate 262,609,928 of CP136055.1, forward strand.
GTACCCGACCGTAATCTCTACGTTTGTTCTCCGCTATTAGTGGCTTTGGAGTGAATCTTTGTTGCATGTTGAGTGCTTGTCATACGTTCTATCTATGTTATTATTGTTGAGAGAACTTGCACTAGCGAAAGTATGAACCCTAGGCCTTGTTTCCTATCATTGCAATACCGTTTACGCTCACTTTTACCACTTGTTACCTTGCTGTTTTTATATTTTCAGTTTACAAAAACTTATATCTTCTATCCATATTGCACTTGTATCACCATCTCTTCGCCGAACTAGTGCACCTATACAATTTACCATTGTATTGGGTGTGTTGGGGACACAAGAGACTCTTTGTTATTTGGTTGTAGGGTTGCTTGAGAGAGACCATCTTCATCCTCACGCCTCCTACGTATTGATAAACCTTAGGTTATCCACTTGAGGGAAATTTGCTACTGTCCTACAAACCTGTGCACTTGCAGGCCCAACAACGTCTACAAGAAGAAGGTTGTGTAGTAGACATCACTGGGTCCACGGCCGCAGCAAGGAAGTGCCTCCTTATTATGTGCAAAATAATTATTCCTCCACCTGACAGCGGGGACCCACCGAACGGGCCACCGTATTTCACGAAAAACCATTTCCCCCCTGACTAGGGGTGGACTAACAAGTAGCTCGGCTCGTTAAGCTCGTACTCGTTAAGCTCGCGCTCGTTAAGGCTCGGCTCATTAAGCTTGTTAAGATTAACGAGCAGAAAACCCTGCTCGGCTCCGCTCGTTTGAAGCTCGTTAAGCTCGTGAGCGCTCGCGAGCACTCGTTAACAGATTATAATGTGTTGCTATACACATGATGAATGTGTAGGTATAGTTTTCAAGATGAAATATGATGACTACAAAAAGAAATGAAGTAGTTTGTTGCCTCATATGTCGATTAGATTAAATAAATGGGCTGAGATGCTACAAAAAGTTTGTCACGTAAGATGAAAATATGTATTGTGTTGTTACTAACGAGTTTAATGAGCTACTCGTGAAACTCGTTAGCTCGCTCGTTAAGCTCGTTAAACTTAACGAGCTAAAATCAATGATTGGCTCTGTTCATTAAGAAGCGAGCTACGAGCTTAACGAGCCGAACTTTCGAGCGCTCATTAAGCTCGCGAGCTACGAGCTTTTGGTCCAGCCCTACCCCTGACTGCTGGGACCCACCAGCTACATCTTCGCACGCAAGGAAGTGCCTGACAGTCGGGACCCACCTGGTCGAAGCGTACGTAGCGTTGTCATTCTGGTCGCGAACGTGTACGTACATATATACTGGTGGATGTAGAGGCGCGCACGTGTCGTAGTAGAGGCGGTCAGTATGCAAGAAAGAAAATACGGCCACGTATGTGTACATACGGGCGGGGTCTCGAACGCCTACTCGCGCATACGTACAGCGAGAGCTCGTTGACATGGCTGGGTCGGAACGGAGAAACAGCATCGTCGTCGTGTTCATGGGGAGGCAAAGCAATGCGTCATGTTCATGGTGAGGCAACGGAATGTGTCGTGCTCATCGGGAGGCAACAGAACGCGTGGGAGCCAACCGGCTGGGTCAGAACGGAATGTGTGATCGTGTTCATCGGGAGGGATTGGACAGAACATGTGATGGAAACGAGGCCTGGCGTACCGCAGAACGGAGGAAACGGACCTCCTACGGTCGAAATGGGGGTCCTGTTGATCGGGAGGGGTGTGGCGTACCGCAAAACGGACGAAATGGACCTCCTACGGTCGAAACGGGGGTCCTGTTGATTGGGAGGGGTGTGGCGTACCACAAAACGGATGAAACGGACTTGTGTTGGAGCGCTACGGTCGAAACGGGGGTCCTGTTCATCGGGAGGGGTGTGGCGTACCGCAAAACGGGACTCCACGGGATACTGTTCATCTCCACCGTCGACCCCCTCCAGCCTCCACGAGCTACTGTTATCCACCGTCGACCTCCTCCAGCCTCCACCTGCGACTGTTCATCCAGCCTCCACCGTTCGCTACTCCATCGGCTACTGTTCAAACAGCTCTCTTCACGGGCTCCTGTTCAACCACCCTCCACGGGCTACTGTTCATCCAGCCCTCCACCATCTACTGTTCATCCTGCCCTCCACGAGGTGGTCCTGTTCATCCGGCCCTCCATGGGGTCCTGTTCATCCAGCCCCAACCGGCTCGATCGATCGAGGTCCTGTTCATCCTGAGGCAACACCACGGGGTCCGGTTCATCCACCCCCACCGGGAACTGTTCATCCACCCCCCCCCCCCCCCCGCAACGCTCACTGTTCATCCAGAGGCAGCATCGATCGGCTTCAGTTAGTAGCAGTAGCGAAGGAATCGCTCGATCGGGTTCAGTTAATAGCCATCGATTGATTGCTCGGGTTCAGTGACGCGTAGCCTGCAGTGCAATCGCTCGGGTTCAGTTATAGCCCAACGCCTCGCTCGGGTTCAGTTAGAGCCAACATCTCGCACACACACGCGTACGTGTACGAGACAAACGCGCATCGCTCGCCCCCGACCTCCCACCGTAACCGGGAACTCCCCAAAATTTTCCTCCCCCTCGCTTCTACCACGGTTGTTTCCGTCATGGACGGCCCAAAGAATGTCATGCAGCTGCGTCTCCGGCCCGCCCAAGATGAAAAGCCCATTTTCTGTCATGATTTTTTATCATAGAAGTAGGAGCCCATCACATCTATGATGATACCGGGTTTTGTCACAATTATCGTCATAGAAGTGTCATATGTATGACAGAAATTTTTTTCGTTCGGCCCAAAATGTCACGGATGTGTCTTTTTTTTGTAGTGGGGGCGCCGCACACGGCTAGGAAATTGTGTGTCCTTGTGTGGCGCCCTCTCCCCACATATATTATAGATGGGAGGGAGGGAGGAGCAGCCAAAGGAGGCGCCCAAGTAGGAGGAATCCTACTTGGAGTCCCTCCCAAGCCACGTCCCCTGCCTTATATAGGCGTGGGGAAAAGGCCGGGGAGGGTGGCGCCCCCTTTCCTTTCTCCCGTGAGAGGGAGAGGCAGGAGGGGCTAGCCCTCCCCCCTTTCCTTCCCTTAGGGCCTGCTGTCCAAAGAAGGGGCGCACCAGAGGCTAGTCTGTTCCCCCTTTGGACCATTAGGCCCATATCTTTGTCGGGGTTGCCCAAACTCCTTTCCCGTGACCCGATACCCAGTACCCTCTGAAACACTTCCGGGGTCCAAATACCATCGTCCTATATATAAATCTTTACCTCTCGACCATTTTGAGTCTCCTCTTCATGTCCATGATCTCATCCAGGACTCTGAACAACATTTGAACACCAAATCACATAACTCATATAATACTATATCGTCATCGAACGTTAAGCGTGCGGACCCTATGGGTTCGAGAACTATGTAGACATGACCGAGACACCTCTCCTGTCTATAACCAATAGCGGAACCTAGATGCCCATATTGGCTCCTACATATTCTACGAAGATCTTTATCGGTCGAACCGTTATGACAACATACGTAATTCCCTTTGTCCATCGGTATGTTACTTGCCCGAGATTCGATCGTCGGTATCTTCATACCTAGTTCAATCTCTTTACTGGCAAGTCTCTTTACTCGTTCCTTAATACATTCCTCGTGACTAACTCCTTAGTTGTTTGCTTGCAAGATTATGATGTGTATTACCGAGAGGGCCCAGAGATACCTCTCCGATACTCGGAGTGACAAATCCTAATCTCGATCTATGCCAACTGAACAAACACTTTCGGAGATACCTTTAGAGCATCTTTATAATCACCCAGTTATGTTGTGACATTTGATAGCACTCAAGGCATTCATCCGGTATCCGGGAGTTGCATAATTTCATAGTCAAAGGAATAAGTAGTTGACATGAAGAAAGCAATAGCAATAAACTGAACGATCATTATGCTAGGCTAACAGGTGGGTCTTGTCCATCACATCATTCTCCTAATGACGTGATCCCGTTATCAAATGACAACACATGTCCATGGTTAGGAAACCTTAACCATATTTGATCAACGAGCTAGTCTAGTAGAGGCTTACTAGGGACACGATATTTGTTTATGTATTCACACATGTATTTAAGTTTTCGATCAATACAATTCCAACATGAATAATAAAACTTTATCATGAATAAAGAAATATAAAATAACAATTTATTATTGCCTCTAGGGCATATTTCCTTCATGCAGGTACCGTTTACATAGTGTTGCTTGGTTCTCCTACTAGTTTGATAACCTTGGTTTCATAAATGAGGAAAATACCTACCGTAGTTGTGCTGCATCATCCCTTCCTCTTCGGGGAAATACTAACGTGGACACGAGCCATCAAGACAGGGCGACCCCTTCTCCCCCTTTTTGTTCAACATGGTGGTTGACGCCCTTGCTACCATCCTCGACAGAGCCAAGGTCGCAGGACACATCCACGACGTTGCCCCCCATCTTGTTGGCCCGGGGGGACTTTCTATGCTACAGTACGCCAACGACACCATTATCATGATGTCTGACGGCCCGGAGGACATCGCGAACCTTAATTTCCTCCTCCTATGTTTCCAACAGATGTCGGGCCTCAAGATCAACTTCGACAAGAGCGCAGTGATGGTAATGGGATACTCACCCATCGAATCTCAGGCCATTGCCGACCGCCTTAACTGCCAATTGAGATCCTTCCCCACAACCTATCTGAGGATCCCCATTAGTGACTCGCGCCTCTCCGTCACGGACCTCCCGCCCACGGTGGACAAACTTCCTCGGCGCATCAAGCCCTAGCAGGGGCGATGGATTTCTAAGGCTGCTCGGACAATCCTCATAACTCCTCCCTTTCCAGCCTACTCCTATTCATCATGAGCTTCTATAGCCTCCATGCGACCCTCCATCACGAGATCGTTAAGTACCAGGCCCGATTCTACTGGGCCGGGGAAGGTGATAAGTAGAAGTATCATACGGTGAGCTAGCCTGACATTTGCAAACCCCGCGAACAGGGCAGGCTTGGGATCATGTTGTCTAAACGCATGAACATCGCCCTCCTGACTCGTTGGTTGTGGCGGATTGCAAATGGGGAGGGGAGCCTCTGGCTTGACATCATACGGAATAAGTACATCCGCGGTCGGCCACTAGCCTTCTGCCAACGATATGGCGGCTCTCAATTCTGGCAGTCTGTTATTCAGCTCCTTCCGGTCCTCCGCATCGGGACCTCTATTGCGGTCGGGTCGGGCGCATCGACCCTGTTCTGGTTCGATCAGTGGGCAGGGGATATCCCCTTTGTGGCTAGATTCCCTGGGTTGTTCTGCATAGCGGTGGTTCTGAATGTGTCCGTCCAGGTGGCCCTTATTGACTTCGGGCGTTTGGCATTTCGTAGACCATTTGGACCACCGGAGTCGGTGGAATGGTGCGACCTCTTGGATTGCATTGCGCTACACATTCCGGAGGTGGATAGCCCGCCCGACCAGATTTCATGGCGCCTGGAATCGTCTGGGAGGTTCTCCACTAAATCTCTCTACCAGGCCATCCTACCTACGCCCGCCACGACCCCCTTTACCCATGTGTGGGACATTAGGCTCCCCCTGAAGATCCGAATTTTCCTATGGCAATGGATCCGGGGCCACATCCCGTCTGGCGTGGAGGTGCTTAAACAGAATGGTCCTGATGACGGCTTGTGCCCCCTTTGTGCGACGGTAGAAGACTCGAACCATATCTTCTTCTCTTGTGTGTCGGCATAATTCCTTTGGAGTTGCTTCGGGAGGTCGTTCGTGCAACTCCAACTTCCCCGACCTCTTCGACGACCTTCAGGCCTCACCTCCGCAGGCTCGCCACATTAGGTGGCTTTGCATCGGTGTACTCGTGTGGACCCTTTGGACTGTTCGCAACCGTCTAGTCATCCAGCGTGTACCTCTCCGACGGGCCACTGGCGCGATCTTTAAAATGTGTGATTACTTGCAGCTTTGGTGGCCACTTAGCCGCACCCCGGACCGAGACGCCATCTCCTCCATCATTACAGATCTGCATGCGATGGCTCTCCACTTGTCTCCGTCGCTCCCTCCACCACCTCCAGAGCTGGATTAGCCTTGGCGGCCCTTCTACTTCTGCCACGCCTTTTGTCGTCTTTTATTTTTAGGGCTTGTTGAGTTGTGCCCTCAGCTGAACATTTGTGCACTTGGTGTTTCGTGTGTGTGTGGACCTGTATGTTGTGTCTTGTTTCGTGTGTGTGTGTGTGGACCTGTATGTTGTGTCTTGTGTGGACTTTGTGGCTCTGACAATTTGCTTTATATATAAAGCGAGGCAAAAATCTTTTTTAATAAAAACTAGTGGTTACTGAAATTCAAACATTTTACTTATGCTGACTTTGGAGATTTTTCTCCTAGGCAAATAATTCTGAAACGAAATCACAGAAGTGACCCATGGTTCTCATTGACTTTTTCAAAAGTTAAAAAATTGCAAGTGTTGGTTGCATCTAAAAGTACCTGGAACACAAAAACTTCAGTGAAAAATATATTGAGTTTATCAAAACCTCTCCGACACGAAACTTCTTCACGAAAGATTTGTAGTAAAGAGTAAAAGCTCCGGTATTTCTATCTTTCATACAACCTCCTCCAGACCGTCCTACCATAAAAACGTTTGAACTATTTTACAGCTTCTGTTCAAAATGATCAATTTTTTGCCGGATTGTCCACGGGAATTTCCTTTAATTAGTTGTTTTTTATAAACAGAGGCAAAAACTTTACCTCATCTCATCATTAGTAAAGAAGAAGAGAGTTATCCGATTAATTAACGGAAAATCGGGCAAAAACCATTACAACATGCCCACACAGAACACACGGGGTGACCTGGCCACCCACACAAGAACGTACACGCGCGGCCGAGGAGAAAAGCGTCATCGAGGTTGCAGCCAGATGTCATCGTCATCACACCTCCGCGAGGGCGACTCCGACTCCACCATCAACGACCACCGAAGAAGCCCTCACCGCAAACAAGCATCGAGGTCTGCGCCGGCCGATGCCCAATAGTCAGCCACACGCACCGGCGACCAGACAACTCCGACTCTATTGACGAGCATCCCAGGGGAAAAGCGTTGGGCTAGCGCCGAGCCAGCGCCAGAGCTAACCACCCGTCTCGTGTCATCGTCGCCGCAAGGGCCCCTCCTCAGCATCTCCGACTTCAGGAAGATAAAGCGGGGCACGGCAACCCCTCGAACACGCCGGAAGAGACCAACTACCAAGACCCATCTGCAAGCCTGCTCCGCTCGAAACTGCCATCGTTACCACACAAGAAGCCGCGCTAACATCCACATCACCGGACGGGCAACAGCCAACCGCAATGTCGTGAGTGTCCAGCCCATGGAGAGCGCAAACGGGAACCAATGCTCTTCAAGGTGACGCCCCCAAGAGGGAAGCGACGGTGATGACGCCGTCTCCCGACCCGGCTGGGCCTTAGGCTTTCACCCCTAGAGCAAGGTCCGAGGGTGGCGGACACGGGGCTCCACGACGACGCCTCCAAGGAGGTGAAAGGATGCCGCCGGCAGGAACCCAGCAAAACTTTCGCCCGGAGCACCCATCACCACCGGGACCCCCACGCACAGCACCTCCACTGGCCCGCCCACCTCTGCGAAGACGTCGCACCAGCAACATCGGAGAGCCACCACAACCCACTCCTCACCGGCAGCCAGAGCAGCATCGGCAAGCCAGATCTGGCCGCCTGCCAGATCCACATTCCCCCACCTCAGGCAGCCAAAGGGACCGCATCCAGCACGCAGCCACCACGCACACGAGTACACCGCCCACGAGCAGGGGCGCGAGGGCCACCACGCACCCGCGCCGGCCGAGTCCAGAAGCACGAGATCCGTGCTGGGATCCGCCGTCGCCGCACACTGGGAGCCGCCGCCGCAACACAAAGGTGCGTCCGCGGAGAAGCCAACCACCGAGACGCCACGGTCGCAGGGCCGCCAGGCCGCCAAAGCCGCCACCCCTCCTCACCTGCGCCGGCCGGATCCGGAAGCGCTAGCGCGAGATCCACGCAGGGAGCCACCGACGCTGCACATGGGGAGCCGCCGCGGCTGCGCCGCCGAGCCGGGGGAAAGAGCGCCTCCCACCACCAAGGAACCTCGTCGCCGCGCAGCGAACGCCCCGCCGCCGCCGTCTGCAGCGCGGGCTTAGCCCGGCCACATCTTCCGGCGACAGTGAGGGGGAGGAGAGGGGTGCGGCACCGGTCGGCAAGAAGAGATCCCCCGAGTCGCCTGGGGACGACGCGGGGGTTGGGAGGCTGGTCTCTGGTATCCTTTTGAGGCCTTCCATTAGGTTTGTTTAGACAACAATGAAAAAGGAAAGAGGCACATAACAGTGTAGCAGCAAAAGATAGAAGTAAGACCATGGAGTGGAAACATCACAAAAGTCATACTATGACTTTGTTTTAGAGAATATTTGATCTGCGGCAATTATAAAGCTCATATTAAATGGTCATTTCCTGCAGGAAACGGTAAAAGTTCCCGCGGATCATGGACTGTTTTTCTTGCCAAGTTTGCAAGTCCCAAGTTTTAGAAGGATGCCACACGTACAACACTACACATACGATTTCTGTACGCCACTGAAGATCGAATCATTCACACCCAGAAGCAAAATGCAGCAGGCCGGACAAAAGAAGCATCGTATGTATAGCCATAGCAATTACTCCCTCTGTAAACTACGTTTAAAAGTATTAGCTTACAGGTAGTACATTTCAACTTTCAACCAAGCTCGGAGTAGCGTCAATGCGTCATTCTGCAGTGGCGTTTGGTTGCAATCTTGAAGCACGCTGCATTGCAGACATGCCATTCCAGAGAAATTCAGAAAGTGAAACCGTTGTTAGCACAATTCTTGCTATGAAATGTTTGCGTATCGATGACAAATAATTTGTCCATGTCACGACCAATAGCTGAACCTATAACATTACCAAAACATACAGGAATAACACCCAAATCTAATACCCAATATACATGTATGTCATGATCATAGAAAAAGAGCAGGAGCAATCCATACCAAGCCATGCAGATAAACCATGGTCGGGAGAGGCTATCCTATCTTCCAAACCATATATGCTGACAACCCAAGGAATATGAATGATCTGGAACCAACACCGAAATTCAATACCCAATATACATGTATGTCATGAAGAATTGCATCATCTGCCTGTGAATGTCACTGCTCGGGAATGAGGTTGTAGATAAGAATGGCCATACACTTGGGTTCACAAGATAGATTAGGGTGTTCCCTGAGGTTACAACTTAAGCTAAATGTTTTGTGGATGAGAAATGTAGCTTTAGCAAATCACTACACTAAATAGAAAGTATTGCCAAGTGCAAGTAAGTTCATCAGTTTTTCCGAGTAAATTAACCAGCTTTACTTTGTGTTACCCACATAGAAACTCAGCTAGGTTTCTCTTCTCGGAGTAAGAGTAGTTAACACAGAAATGCCAGCCAAAACTCTTTCCCGAAGACCGAATCGCACGCACAGGTTAGCACAATGCAATTGTCTGCGGAACAGCATATCATATTTCTCTTGCAGCAACACAGCCATTTTCAATCTATCAACCTTGCAATACGCCTATCTGAATTCTCGAAATATAAACGGAGACAAATTAATGCCACTTCACCCTTAGAAGAAATCCTGAAGACCCCGGCCAGCGAAGACACGGTCGGAGAGCTCGGCGAGGATCGCGTTCACGGAGAGCAGCGCGGCCGTGGATCCCGCGATGATCCCGAGGACGACCCCCGTGGTGCCCAGAACCTTCCCCGGCGCCGGCCACTCGATCTCCGTCATCTCCTGCGCCACCCCGGCCCACCACCCACCGCCGCCTGCGGCGACCTCCGCCTCCTTACGCGCACGCATCACCTCCTTAAGCTCCGTCGCCACTTCATCTGAGGACTTTTCACCAGGAGGTGTTTCCTCCTCTGCGGGCTCCGCGGCTCCGTCCGCTGCCGTGGACGATTCTTGTTCTTGCCCCTTGTCGCTGGCGGTGTCCTTGGATGCGGCAGCGAGACGTCGGCGGACGGAGATGGAGCGGGAGAAGGAGAGCGTGGGAGGGCCGCGGGTGTAGAGGGAGAGGCGCGCGGCGGGGTTCGACCGGGCCGGGGCGAGGAGACGGTGGAACGGGGTGGTCGACGTGGTCGCCATGGCTTCCGTTTTGGTTGGCTCAGCGGCCGGAGCTGGAGGCTTCTTTGCGCCGGAGATAAGACACAAAGGGAATGGATCGAATCCCCTGCCGAGCCACGCGCCCATAGGAACCGTCTGATATAAATCGGACGTTTGGGCGCAGTCCAGGGGCAACAGAAGCCAACGCCGTGAAACTCGACTCCTTTCCTCAAATTTATAAATTCCAATATGAATATTTGTATTAAAAAAAACTATAATTTTGTGTATTTGTCATCAGTTCATCAAAAAGGAGAAGATTGAAAGTGGATATCACTCAACTATTGCTTTTGTGTTGTTGACAATAGGATTAGGGAGATCTAATATCAGTTGTTAAGTGTATCTCAGGTATATCTGGCCGTAAGTCAGGCCGGGCCAGGCCTAAAAAAGCCCGCGGCAGAAAACCTAGGCCCAGGCCCAACCTTCGGGCCTAGATTTTAGGCCTAGGCATGGCCCATCAATGGCAAAGCCAGTCAGGCCTCGGGCCTCGGGTCAGGCCTCCTCCTTAAAACGCAAATATGCTAAGCCCAAGCCCGGCCCGCCTCAGCCTTTGGGCTCAAAAGTTAGGCCCAGGCTTGGCCCATGGGCAAGACCGGCCCGGTTCGGGTAGGGTCGACCGGGTCAGGTTTCCCATGGCCAGGTATAATCTCGGGACATTGAAACTCTCATGTGTGTCTACAAGACATCACTGACGCCCTATATAAAAAGAAGAAAAGACTGTGCTTTTCATTGGCTCATAAATTTTTCTGGTTTAATTTGAGTCACTGAGAAAGTCACTATGTTGAGAGAGTTGGTAAACTCATTCCATCCATGTACACTCTATTCTCCCAAATATGCCACCAAATAGAATGGTTTTTACCATGCAAAAATTGACAAGACAGGAAGTTCGGGTGCCCGGGGTCTCGACCTCCGGGTACCCAGAGTCATCACAGAGCAACCACCCACCTCATCATGGTATAGGTGCCCGTGGTCCTGAACCATGGGTGCCCGAAGTAGGGGTTTTCCCCTCTGGTTGGTCTGGGTGCCTGGTGCTCCTTGTTGTCGACTCGTTGTTCGGTCTGGGTGTCCGGATCCCTTTTGTTCGGGTGCCTGGAGTTGCCTGTCGGGCAATGGTCATTTGGGCTTGGGGGTATAACTGTAACACCCCGAGAATCATGGTACAGTAATCTCCCCCTAATGGTGGCCATGTCACCGTGATTACTATGCAGTTTGCCACTTGTCCAAAAATGAAAGCCTTTTTCAATTTTAAAATAAGTCAAATAAATTATTTTCTTTGAACAGTAAAACTAAAATGCTCACCTTATCCTATAAATTTCCCTGGTCACTGTCCTGTTGAAACCAAACTCTTCTAAATTCCCACAATGCCCATGGGAATTAATTCAGTGCTCTAGCAGCATTTAAATTGGCCTTTTCAATTTCTAAAATTGATTAGGCAACTCCTTTTGACCCCAAACTTTTTGTTCCATCTCAAGGTATTGTGTAAGCTTTATGTGCCAAGTTTTGTTTAAAACAAAACTCATTTGATACTAAAAGAAAAATGCAAAACAGAGCAAATAAAAGAAAACAAAAAGAAAAGGAAAAGGGAAAAGTCAGAGAAGAGAGAGAGTAAGCCCAGTGTCCCCTTTGGGCCTCGGCCGACATCCACCAGGCCGACCCAGCCCCAGGCCAATAACCCCCTCCAGGGGGCATCGAAACCCTAACCCCCTCCACACGACCCCCACGATCTCCACCCTCTCCCTCCAGCGCCGTCACAGGAGAGAGCGTCGACCCCCGATCCACTTCCCCCATCCCCCACGATCCCCTCTCTCGCACGACCCCCTACACCCGCTCGATCTAGACGCCCTCCCGCGCCCAGGGCGCCCGTCGCCGTCGCTGCCTCACCTCGCCCTCGACGCCCGTACGCGCGCCGCCTCGTCCCTTCCACCCCTGATTTGGAACTAGGGCTCGGCCACGACGCCGCCGCCGCTCGGAGCCCCCTCAGGAACCAAGACGCCGCCAACCGACGCCACGCCGTTGCCGGACCTCCCCCCTCGCCGGATCGTCCCCGTCCTCCTCCACGCTGGCTCCTACGAGCCTCGCCGACCCCCCTACTCGGCAACGGCCGTGAGCGCACCACCCCCTCCATCTTCCCTCTTTCTCCATCGTCCCGAGCGCCACCGCGTTGGCGCACGCACCTTCACCGGCCGCGCCTACGCGCTTCGCCCGCTGCGCTCGCTTGCAGCTCGTCATGCCTTGCTGCAGCACCCCGCACGTGGCCACCCGTGGCCGCGCCCCTCGTGCCGCTTTCCGCCTTCCCCTACACTTCGCCGACCGTGCCTCCCCTCCGGCCGCCGGCGCGCCTCGTCGGCGCGCCCGTCGGGCGTCCACGCCCGATAGCACGCCCGCACACCCGGTTGGCCCTTTGGGCCACTGACCGTGGGGCCCAACCCCTTAAAAACGTATTTTAAAAATAAGAATAAGTAATTAATTAATGAATTAACTAGGTAATTAATTAGCTTAGTTAACTCTGTTCAGTACCTAATTAACTTGATTAGTTAAATAAACCTGTTAATTAGTTGTTAGTCTATGACAGAATGGTCCCACACGTCAGGGTGGACTTTGGTCATGACTACTGACGTCATGATGACGTCATGCTGATGCAATAACCCCCATTTTGGATTTTATAATAATTTCAGAATATTGCTAAAACTTTAATAATTCATAGAAAAATAACTATAGCTCGGATGAAAATACTTTGTACATGAAAGTTGCTTAGAATGACGAGACGAATCTGAATACGCGGTCCGTTTACCTGTCAGATGCCTCTAAATATCTGAACATGGAACATTCCCCCTCCGGTCATCTATCTGACATAGGTCCGGAACCGGGAATACCTTCCCGGTTGAATTCCCCCTTCACCTATATCGTGTAGCCATAGGTTAGGTCACACCCGGCACAGCATATTGCCACGTTATGCTTTCTGATGCTACGTTTGCTTTATATTTATTGTTTCTTTCCCCTCTTCTCTTCGGTAGACTCCGAGATTGATGCCGCCCCTGTGATCGACTACATCGACGACGACCCCTCATTCTTGCCAGAGCAACCAGGGAAGCCCCCCCCATTGATCATTCCGATATCGCCCATTCCATTCTCTCATGCTTGCATTAGATTTTGCTACTGGTATTGTTTGCTCCTATTCTTATGCATAGCCTACTTTTGTAACCTGCTTATTGTTACCTACCTGCTTATCCTAAACTGCTTAGTATAGGTTGGTTAGTGATCCATCAGTGACCCCCACCTTGTCCTTGTTGCCCTGCTTCATCATTGAAGACCCGATCAACGGGATCGAAGGCCAGGCCCCGACACCGCACATCACTTTTCCCTTAGTTGCTCGACACTACTGGGTTACTATCGAGTGCCGAGGGTGAGACCTCTACAACACTTCTGATGTTAACCATGTAGTGTAGCTATTCGGTCGTGGTCATCGAGGGTGATTCCGCCTTAACCACTTTCGATACGACTCTGTCGTGCAACCCCTCAAGTGTGAACCTCGGGGGTGGTTCCTCTTACGTTCTCCTTGATGATTACATCGAGTGGAATTCACCGGGGGTGATTCCTCGGGTTTTCCCCTTGATGTTTGGACACACGGATACTTGGAATTTACCACTGTTACTTGGAAAGACGGGTCAGCCCTGAGGGGTACCCGCGTGAGCTTAATTGCAAGTGATGTGGAGTCGGGTTGATCTGGAGGGTGCCCGCGAGATAATTACGAGGCGTGGCCCGGCATTCTTAGCCCTTGCCGCAAGTCCTCAAGACGGGGCAACGGGGTCACATCTTTCGTGAGTCTCTGCTTGTTACCGTGCGTTCCTAATCCACTACAATTTGGATATTTGATCCAAGAGGCCTGTGGCCTGATAGCACTAACCATCACGTGGGCATAGTATGGGTGTTCTGCGTCGTATGCATCAGCCGAAGCTTAATAGACGTCAGCGACTGAGCGGCGCGCGCCGGGTTGGACTGCGTAAGCACCTGCTTTGTTGAAGGAGGTAGCTAGGTCTGCTCACCGGCCACGTTCGCAACGTGCAGGAATTCCCGGGGCGATGGCCCATGACCCCTGGGGGCATAGGTTTAGTCCGGCGTGCTTGACCTCTCTATTAAGCCTAGGTCGGGTTGCGGCGTAATGTTTGGCCGAGGCCGGGCATGACCCAGGAAAGTGTGTCCGGCCGGAGTTAATCGAGCGTGGTGGGTAAGTTGGTGCACCCCTGCAGGGAAGAAAACATCTATCGATAGCCTGTCCTACGATAACGGACACTTGGAGTTGTATCCCGATCGATACAACTAGAACTGGATACTTGTGATGAGAAATGGATTGTGATGATAACTGGACAGTATGGCTCTGGGATTGCTTTCTGGCAGGAAGTCGAGAAAGGATCTCTGGCCGAGGTTGATAACACTACTACTACTTTACTTTATGCTACTCTACTCCCTCCTGTTGCTGCAAGATGGTGGTTTCCAGAAGATGCTAGTCTTCGATAGGCTAGGCTTTCCCTTCTCTTCTGGCATTCTGCAGTCTAGTCCACAGATACAACCCTTTTCATTGATACCGATGCATATGTAGTGTAGATCCTTGCTTGCGAGTACTTTGGATGAGTACTCACGGTTGCTTTGCTCCCCCTTTTCCCCCTTTCTTCTTCTTTCCGGTTGATGCAACCAGATGTCGGAGCCCAGGAGCCAGATGCCACCGTTGATGCCTATTACTACGTGGAGACCGCCGACGACCAGGAGTAGTTAGGAGGCTCCCAGGCAAGAGGCCTTGCCTTTTCGATCGATGTTGCTTTTGTGCTAGCCTTCTTAAGGCAAACTTGTCTAACTCATGTCTGTACTCAAATTTGGTTGCTTCTGCTAACTTTTGTGTTTTCGAGCTTATGTATTCGAGCCCTCGAGGCCCCTGGCTTGTAATATAAAGCTTGTATTATTTTAATTTGTGTCTAGAGTGGTGTTGTGATATCTTCCCGTGAGTCCTTGATCTTGATCGTACACATC
This sequence comes from Aegilops umbellulata, assembly GCA_032464435.1. Classification (NCBI taxonomy): domain Eukaryota; kingdom Viridiplantae; phylum Streptophyta; class Magnoliopsida; order Poales; family Poaceae; genus Aegilops; species Aegilops umbellulata. Next base: position 262,625,091 of record CP136055.1, read on the forward strand.
TGCGTGTATGATTAGTGTACGATTGAATCGAGGGCGCCACAATAACCCCCCTCCTTCTTCCACGTTCCTCTAAAATCTTTTCCAAGGTTGAGATCTCCACCCCCCCTTCATCTAAACACTCATTTGGCGATTGGAGGATGTTCACTCGATCTACATTCTTACCAAAGCGACTTGTGTTTTCCCAACTATTTCTACATCATGACCTTGTCACTCTTGGAGTTTGGACTCCTATGCTGTTAGGGTTCCTCCAGAAGTGTCCTTGATTTTGGTGTGCTCTGGAGACATATGTAAAGGTGTGGTAGTCGCCTTCAAGACCAGCCCCGAGTCATGGACAACATGCTAGTCTTAGCAGTGCCCAATTTTTCTCAACCCTTTATTTTGGAAATAGATGCATGCGGTGAAGTGGTAGGGCGGTGTTGATGCAACAAGGTCACCCTCTAACGTACTTGAGAAAGCGTTATGTGCCAAGAAGAATCAAGCATTCATCAAATACGAAAAGGAGTGTCTTGTTATTCTTCTGGTTGTCGATAAATGATGACCATACCTTCAACATCATAATTTGTGATCGTAACTAAGCTCTATTGCACTTACTAACCAATCATTGCATACGGGAATCCAACACGAGGCATTTATCAAATTGATGAGACTGAATTATAAGATCCAGTACAAGTGTGGCACTACAAATACCGCATCGGATGCACTCTCTCGGCATGTGCATCAGACACATGTATTCGAAATGTTTGTTGGCGTACCTACTTGGTTGGAGAATCTCATGGAGGATTGCGTGGAGGATATTGCAACTAAGGCAATGTGGGAAGAGTTGTCACTCACGGGAACCACTCATGGTTATTCACTGGACAAAGCGGTGTCTGATTCAAAGGCCAGTCTAGGTGGGTAGTGAAGGAAATATGCCCTAGAGGCAATAATAAAATGGTTATTATTATATTTCTTTAATCATTATAAAGGTTTATTATTCATGCTAGAATTGTATTGACCGGAAACTTAAATACATGTGTGGATACATAAACACATAATGTGTCCCTAGTGAGCCTCTACTAGAGTAGTTAGGAGGCTCCCAGGCAAGAGGCCTTGCCTTTTCGATCTATGTTGCTTTTGTGCTAGCCTTCTTAAGGCAAACTTGTCTAACTCATGTCTGTACTCAAATTTTGTTGCTTCCGCTGATTCTTGTGTTTTCGAGCTTATGCATTCGAGCCCTCGAGGCCCCTGGCTTGTAATATAAAGCTTGTATTATTTTAATTTGTGTCTAGAGTGGTGTTGTGATATCTTCCCGTGAGTCCTTGATCTTGATCGTACACATTTGCATGTATGATTAGTGTACAATTGAGTCGAGGGCGTCACAAGTTGGTATCAGAGCCGACTGCCTGTAGGATCCCCCTTTCCAACTCCTTGGCCGAAGTTGAGTCTAGTCGTCCAAAAGTGTTCTACTAACATGGCTGTGTGGCTTACGGGCCCACGTCGCCAATTGGGTGGTATTAGGATCTTTTATTCCTTGTATATACTCTGGGACTCTGATCTCTCGTCTATTTGGGTTAAACATTTTACTAACTCTAACTTTAGGTTCTCGTAACCGCTTCCTCCCGGAGAGCTCCTTCAACATAGATGATCGTCTGCTACATCAGTAGACTCTGAAGATACTTTTCGATGTATCCCGAGACCCTGTGTCCACTGCCTTGCAGTTTCTGACCACCGATAATCCCCATAAATAACATCCTTGCCGCTTGTACCTTCATCCCTAGTTGCTCTTGTTATTACAAGATACCACTAGTACTCTCCGTTGTTCCGAGAATCCTTTATGCCTTCTGCTTTGCAGCTTCTTTTTGAACTGCGGATAATTCACTTAACCGGGGTTCGTTCATCCCCAGTTGTTCATTTGCTTTACAAAATACCTGAAAAGGCTATCTGATCTTTCAAAAACCTCTGCAGCCTATTGCTCTTGATTCTCCTTGCCTGCTTGCATTAGGATTATTTCCATATGTCTAGCAATATTCTTTAAAATTCTTTGTGATTGTAATTCTGTTCCTATGGATTCAACGTGTGTGCGAATACTCGCAATCGTCAACTAATCCTTGGAAATTTTCTTTTCGGCTCAAACACCCTTCCAGAAATGAGCTGGTTCTTGCCCAATCCAGATTTGATCGAATACACCTCTAAGTATATTCTACTTACTCATCTTTTGATCAGAAGCTCTGCTTCTGATCCTTCATCTTGAAATCATAATTCCCTAGTACCCAAGCATCGAATTATTCAGATGTTTCCATAAACCGATTCGTTTGCATCCCTTCTTCTTCTAGTTGAGTATCGATATTCACATCAGATCCTTTGCGGACCACCTGATCTTCTGGTGGATTACTATCCGACAGCTCCTTCATATTTTAAATCATTGACGACTTTCCCATGATACAAAATGCCTCTGGCGAATTGTATCATCTACTCTGTATTGCCAGCCCTTTGCTTTCAAGCGTGTACCCGTCGCTCCTGTTATTGTGTTGTATAGCTTTGTAAAAATGTCCCGATGGGTTGAACCTATGATTTTCCTAATTCGTGTGAACTCGAAAGTTATTCGAGTCATACTCTTCTGGTGCTTCACTAGATAAATCTTCAGCACTACAATTTCTTCGAAAATGAGGAGTGAATGAAAGGTTATGCATTGAAGAAGTGGGAGTCGACCTTGAACTTTGTGTTCATGCCCATGGACCCGATGTGGCACTTATCATGGAAGCTTCTTGTGATAATAATAATCCCCTTGTTATAAGTTCATCTGGTATCTATGTTTGGTCATTTGCAACCGTGGTTCTAACCATGATTGTTCCCCCTTTAATTCCATTTCTCGGACAAGTTAAAACACTTGTCTTCTACAGATCAATGCATCTCCGCAACCTCTATTTTGATCTTCCTTCGAGTATTACCCTCCGGTACCTCGAGAATAACAAAGAACTGTGTTGCTTCCTATGAGTCTTCATCTAGTATTGCTTCTCACCGATTTCAGATTTCCCACGGGTTCTGAGTTATTCCACTCGAGAACACCGATAAGTGAATCGATTCCGCACTCTGATTCTATAATTGTAAGTAAATTTCGTTGCTTATGAGTTTAATAATCCTTCAAGTCATTCCTAGCCTGATCGGCTATATCATTATCATGATAAATTTTAACTGTGCTACCTGATCCTTCTTCCCGGAGCACAACTTCCAACGACGAGCTAAGCTTACGTCGATCTTCCTCATCTTATCATTTCACCTCAAACAACAAGCTTGATTTCGAGCTTGTGTCGCATCCGTGGTTCCAATAACCTTTCGCTTCATCATTCCTTTTGCTTGATGTCGTCGTTGTTTGATGGACTCTTCTTAGTACCTCGACAAAATCTGTCTTGATCCTTATCAATATACTGACCTATTTCAGGTTATCAATCGAATTCATGATGAGGAATACCAACCTCGCCCCCCGATTATTGTGTTATCATCGACAACGTCCTTGACTTCCTGCCAACACAGACCTGATTGTGTTTGGTTATACCTTACGTTCCGAGATAATCTTGGAAATGTTCCTTTGAATCTCTTATGATCTATAGACCCAATCCTTAATTGAAACACCATATCAGTGCTATCTCGAAGCATGACTGTGGTATTCCGAATATCAACACGAACATTTGAAGCGAAATGCTAAATGCTTCTTGATCTATTATCCAAACACCGTTGTATGGGTAATATTCTAATTCTTTGTTCGCCCCTTTATCTAAATGTTTTTGCTCTTAATGTCCTATCATGTATATCATGCTCCGCTTTTCTTTGGGAAGGATATACTCCCAATTCTTGAGCAAAACACATTTCCTTTCCATTGGTCTGTTTAATCCGATAATTTCATTTTCCTTTCCATTGGTTGTTTAAATTTTCTTGTGTTCTATATGACCTAAGCAATATTAATTCTCTTCCTATGAAAGCACCTCGGTCTACAACTTTGCCAGTGTGACCCTGTTATTATTGTTGACGACATTCCGGTAACCACCGATGGATGAGAACTTTGCCTATTGGTTCGCCTCGTTTCAACGAGCAGGAAAATGGTTCTCTTCGTCCCTCGCCCTTGGTACCAACATTGTTGCCAACATAATTAACAGGTTATTCTCTGACATGCTTGCTATCATGACCGTGCAAGATGTCGCCGCTTTTCCTACTCTGAACACACAAGGTGGGCCCATAACCCATAGTTCCACAGGATCGAAACCTGACTCTCATGTATACCCCTGTTTCTAAAAGTTTTTCCTCATGCTTGGTTTCGTATGTAATCCACGAGCCACCTTCTGAGAGATCACCAATTCTGGTATCAGACAAAATACTTATTCCCGTCGCTCTGAAACACTTTCACACTCTGTTTCACGCAACAAACGATTGCCTACCCGATTGAAGCTTCTTATTGCACCTTCTTACCTTGCTCTCGATGACTTTCTTGAATTTCAACTCGAGAGATTCCTCTTTTCCACATTCACTGAGATAGTCCCCGGGTAACTATTTTGTGTTGAGCTCCATCCTTCCCAAGTCTTTCCCCCGTACTCCACCCCTTAAATCTCGGGACGAGATTTCTTGTAGTGGAGGAGATTTGTAACACCCCGAGAATCATGGTACAGTAATCTCCCCCTAATGGTGGCCATGTCATCGTGATTACTATGCAGCTTGCCACTTGTCCTAAAATCAAAGCCTTTTTCAATTTTAAAATAAGTCAAATAAATTATTTTCTTTGAACAGTAAAACTAAAATGCTCACCTTATCCTATAAATTTCCCTGATCATTGTCCTGTTGAAACCAACCTCTTCTAAATTCCCACAATGCCCATGGGAATTAATTCAGTGCTCTAGCAGCATTTAAATTGGCCTTTTCAATTTCTAAAATTGATTAGGCAACTCCTTTTGACCCCAAACTTTTTGTTCCATCTCAAGGTATTGTGTAAGCTTTATGTGCCAAGTTTTGTTTAAAACAAAAATCATTTGGTACTAAAAGAAAAATGCAAAACATCGCAAATAAAAGAAAACAAAAAGAAAAGGAAAAGGGAAAAGTCAGAGAAGAGAGAGCGAAAGCCCAGTGTCCCCTTTGGGCCTCGGCCTGTTGGGGAACGTTGCAAAAAACAAAAAATTTCCTACGGTTTCACCAAGATCCATCTATGAGTTCATCTAGCAACGAGTGATCGGATGCATCTACATACCTTTGTAGATCGCGAGCGGAAGCGTTCAAAAGAACGGGGATGAGGTAGTCGTACACGACGTGATCCAAATCACCGGAGATCCTAGCACCGAACGGACGGCACCTCCGCGTTCAACACACGTACGGTCAGCGTGACGTCTCCTCCTTCTTGATCCAGCAAGGGTAAGGAGAGGTTGAGGAAGATGGCTCCAGCAGCAGCACGACGGCGTGGTGATGGTGGAGCTGCAGTACTCCGGCGTGGTGATGGTGGAGCTGCAGTACTCCGGCAGGGCTTCGCCGAGCTCTATGGAGGAGGAGGAGGTGTTGGAGAGGGAGAGGGAGGCGCCAAGGCAAAGGGTGCGGCTGCCCCCTTCCCCTCCCCTCTTTATATATGAGGGACAAGGGGGGGGGCGCCGGCCCTAGGAGATCCAATCTCCTCGGGGGCGGCGGCCAAGGGAGGATTTCCTCCCCCCCAAGGCACCTAGGAGGTGCCTTCCCCTTGTGGGACTCTTCCCTTCTTGAACCCTAGGCGCATGGGCCTCTTGGGGCTGGTGCCCCTCGGCCCATGTAGGCCAAGGCGTACCCCCTACAGACCATGTGCCCCACCGGGGCAGGTGCCCCCACCCGGTGGACCCCCGGGACCCTTCTAGTGGTCCCGGTACAATACCGGTGACCCCGAAACTTGTCCCGATGGCCAAAACAACACTTCCTATATATAATTCTTTACCTCCGGACCATTCCGAAACTCCTCGTGACGTCCGGGATCTCATCCGGGACTCCGAATAACATTCGGGTTACTGCATATACATATCCCTACAACCCTAACGTCACCGAACCTTAAGTGTGTAGACCCTACGGGTTCGGGAGACATGCAGACATGACCGAGACGGCTCTCAGGCAATAACCAACAGCGGGATCTGGATACCCATGTTGGCTCCCACATGCTCCACGATGATCTCATCGGATGAACCACGATGTCGAGGATTCAAGCAACCCCGTATGCAATTCCCTTTGTCAATCGGTATTTTACTTGCCCGAGATTCGATCGTCGGTATCCCAATACCTCGTTCAATCTCGTTACCGGCAAGTCACTTTACTCGTACCGTAATGCATGATCTCGTGATCAAACACTTTGATCACATTGAGCTCATTATGATGATGCATTACCGAGTGGGCCCGGTGATACCTCTTCGTCAAGCGGAGCGACAAATCCCAGTCTCGATCCGTGTCAACCCAACAGACACTTTCGGAGATACCCGTAGTATACCTTTATAGTCACCCAGTTACGTTGTGACGTTTGGTATACCCAAAGCACTCCTACGGTATCCGGGAGTTACACGATCTCATGGTCTAAGGAAAGGATACTTGACATTGGAAAACTCTAGCATACGAACTATACGATCTTGTGCTATGTTTAGGATTGGGTCTTGTCCATCACATCATTCTCCTAATGATGTGATCTCGTTATCAATGACATCCAATGTCCATAGTCAGGAAACCATGACTATCTGTTGATCAACGAGCTAGTCAACTAGAGGCTTACTAGGGACATGTTGGTGTCTATTATTCACACATGTATTACGATCTCCGGATAACACAATTATAGCATGAATAAAGACAATTATCATGAACAAGGAAATATAATAATAATGCTTTTATTATTGCCTCTAGGGCATATTTCCAACAGTCTCCCACTTGCACTAGAGTCAATAATCTAGTTACATTGTGATGAATCGAACACCCATGGAATTCTGGTGTTGATCATGTTTTGCTCTAGGGAGAGGTTTAGTCAACGGATCTGCTACATTCAGGTCTGTATGTACTTTACAAATATCTATGTCTCCATCTTGAACATTTTCACGAATGGAGTTGAAGCGACGCTTGATGTGCCTGGTCTTCTTGTGAAACCTGGGCTCCTTGGCAAGTGCAATAGCTCCAGTGTTGTCACAGAAGAGTTTGATTGGCCCCGACGCATTGGGTATGACTCCGAGGTTGGTTATGAACTCCTTCACCCAAATTGCTTCATGTGCTGCCTCCGAGGCTGCCATGTACTCCGCTTCACATGTAGATCCCGCCACGACGCTCTGCTTGCAACTGCACCAGCTTACTGCCCCACCATTCAAAATATACACGTATCCGGTTTGTGACTTAGAGTCGTCCAGATCTGTGTCGAAGCTAGCGTTGACGTAACCCTTTACGACGAGCTCTTCGTCACCTCCATAAACGAGAAACATTTTCCTAGTCCTTTTCAGGTACTTCAGGATATTCTTGACCGCTGTCTAGTGTTCCTTGCCGGGATTACTTTGGTACCTTCCTACCAAACTTACGGCTAGGTTTACATCAGGTCTGGTACACAGCATGGCATACATAATAGAACCTATGGCTGAGGCATAAGGGGATGACACTCATCTCTTCTATATCTTCTATCGTGGTCGGACATTGAGCTGAGCTCAATTTCACACCTTGTAACACAGGTAAGAACCCCTTCTTAGATTGATCCATATTGAACTTCTTCAATATCTTATCAAGGTATGTGCTTTGTGAAAGACCTATGAGGCGTCTTGATCTATCTCTATAGATCTTGATGCCTAATATATAAGCAGCTTCTCCAAGGTCCTTCATTGAAAAACTTTTATTCTAGTAGGCCTTAATGCTGTCCAAGAGTTCTATATCATTTCCCATCAAAAGTATGTCATTTACATATAGTATGAGAAATGCTACAGAGCTCCCACTCACTTTCTTGTAAACGCAGGCTTCTCCATAAGTCTGCGTAAACCCAAACGCTTTGATCATCTCATCAAAGCGAATGTTCCAACTCCGAGATGCTTGCACCAGCCCATAAATCGAGCGTTGGAGCTTGCATACCTTGTCAGCATTCTTAGGATCGACAAAACCTTCCGGCTACATCATATAAAATTCTTCCTTAAGGAAACCATTAAGGAATGCCGTTTTGACGTCCATTTGCCATATTTCATAATCGTAGAATGCGGCAATTGCTAACATGATTCGGACGGACTTCAGCTTCGCTACCGGTGAGAAAGTCTCATCGTAGTCAACCCCTTGAACTTGTCGATAACCCTTAGCGACAAGCCGAGCTTTATAGATGGTCACATTACCATCCGCGTCTGTCTTCTTCTTAAAGATCCATTTATTTTCTATGGCTCGCCGTTCAACGGGCAAGTCAGTCAAAGTCCATACTTCGTTTTCATACATGGATCCTATCTCGGATTTCATGGCTTCTAGCCATTTGTCGGAATCCGGGCCCGCCATCGCTTCTTCATAGTTCGAAGGTTCACCGTTGTCTAACAACATGATTTCCAAGACAGGGTTGCCGTACCACTCTGGTGCGGAATGTGTCGTTGTGGACCTATGAATTTCAGTAGGAGCTTGATTAGAAGTATCTTGATCATCATCATTAATTTCCTCTCTAGTCGGTACAGGCACCTCAGGAACGTTTTCTTGAGTTGCGCCTTTTTCCGGTTTAAGAGGTAATACTTCATCAAGTTCTACTTTCCTCCCACTTACTTCTTTCGAGAGAAACTCCTTCTCTAGAAAGGATCCATTCTTGGCAACAAAGATCTTGCCTTCGGATCTGAGGTAGAAGGTATACCCAATAGTTTCTTTAGGGTATCCTATGAAGACGCATTTTTCCGACTTGGGTTCGAGCTTTTCAGGTTGAAGTTTCTTGACATAAGCATCGCATCCCCAAACTTTTAGAAATGACAGCTTAGGTTTCTTCCCAAACCATAATTCATACGGTGTCGTCTCAGCGGATTTCGACGAAGCCCTATTTAAATTGAATGCGGCAGTCTCTAAAGCATAGCCCCAAAAAGATAGCGGTAAATCGGTAAGAGACATCATAGATCGCACCATATCTAATAGAGTGCGATTACGATGTTCGGACACACCATTACGCTGAGGTGTTCCAGGCGGCGTGAGTTGTGAAACTATTCCACATTTTCATAAGTGTGTGCCAAATTCGTGACTCAAGTATTCTCCTCCACGATCTGATCGTAGAAACTTGATCTTTCTGTCACGTTGATTTTCAACCTCACTCTGAAATTCCTTGAACTTTTCAAAGGTCTCAGACTTGTGTTTCATTAAGTAGATATACCCATATCTACTCAAGTCATCAGTGAGGGTGAGAACATAACGATAGCCACCGTGAGCCTCAACACTCATTGGACCGCACACATCAGTATGTATGATTTCCAATAAGTTGGTTGCTCGCTCCATTGTTCCTGAGAACAAAGTCTTGGTCATTTTACCCATGAGGCATGGTTCGCACGTGTCAAATGATTCATAATCAAGAGACTCTAAAAGTCCATCTGCATGGAGCTTCTTGATGCGTTTGACACCTATGTGACCAAGGCGGCAGTGTCACAAGTATGTGGGACTATTGTTATCAACTTTAACTCTTTTGGTATTCACACTATGAATATGTGTATCATCACGTACGAGATTCATTAAGAATAAACCATTAACCATCGGAGCATGACCATAAAACATATCTCTCATATAAATAGAACAACCATTATTCTCGGATTTAAATGAGTAGCCATCTCGAATTAAACGAGATCCAGACACAATGTTCATGCTCAAACTTGGCACTAAATAACAATTATTGAGGTTTAAAACTAATCCCATAGGTAAATGTAGAGGTAGCGTGCCGACGGCGATCACATCGACCTTGGAACCATTCCCGACGCGCATCGTCACCTCGTCCTTCGCCAGTCTCCGTTTATTCCGCAGCTCCTGCTTTGAGTTACAAATGTGAGCAACTGCACCGGTATCAAATACCCAAGAGCTACTATGAGTACTGGTAAGGTACACATCAATTACATGTATATCACATATACCTTTTGTTTTGCCGGCCTTCTAGTCCGCTAAGTATTTGGGGCAGTTCCGCTTCCAGTGACCACTTCCCTTGCAATAAAAGCACTCAGTCTCGGGATTGGGTCCATTCTTTGGCTTCTTCCCGGCAGCTTGCTTGCCGGGCGCGGCAACTTCCTTGCCGTCCTTCTTGAAGTTCTTTTTACCCTTGCCCTTCTTGAACTTAGTGGTTTTATTCACCATCAACACTTGATGTTCCTTCTTGACTTCTACCTCTGCTGATTTCAGCATAGCAAATACTTCAGGAATGGTCTTTTCCATCCCCTGCATATTGTAGTTCATCACGAAGCTCTTGTAGCTAGGTGGGAGCGACTGAAGGATTCTGTCAATGACCGCCTCATCTGGGAGATTAACTTCCAGCTGAGTCAAGCGATTGTGCAACCCAGACATCTTGAGTATGTGTTCACTCACAGAGCTATTTTCCTCCATCTTACAGCTAAAGAATTTGTCGGAGACTTCATATCTCTCGACCCGGGCATGAGCTTGGAAAACCATTTTCAGCTCTTCGAACATCTCATATGCTCCGTCTCTCTCAAAACGCTTTTGGAGCCCCGGCTCTAAGCTGTAAAGCATGCCGCACTGAACGAGGGAGTAGTCATCGGAACGTGCCTGCCAAGCGTTCATAACGTCTTGTTCTGCAGGGAGAACAGGTGCGTCACCCAGCGGTGCTCGTAGGACATAATCTTTCTTGGCAGCTATGAGGATGATCCTCAGGTTCCGGACCCAGTCCGTATAGCTGCTGCCATCGTCTTTGAGCTTGGTTTTCTCTAGGAACGCGTTGAAGTTGAGGACTACGTTGTCCATTTGATCTATAAGACATATTGTAAATATTTTAGACTAAGTTCATGATAATAAAGTTCATCTAATCAAATTATTTAATGAACTCCCACTTAGATAGACATCCCTCTTCTAGTCATCTAAGTATAACATGATCCGAGTCAACTAGGCCGTGTCCGATCATCACGTGAGACGGACTAGTCAACATCGGTGGACATCTTCATGTTGATCGTATCTTCTATACGACTCATGCTCGACCTTTCGGTCTTCTGTGCTCCGAGGCCATGTCTGTACATGCTAGGCTCGTCAAGTCAACCTAAGTGTTTGCATGTGTAAATCTGTCTTACACCCGTTGTATGTGAACGTTAGAATCTATCACACCCGATCATCATGTGGTGCTTCGAAACAACGAACTGTCGCAACGGTGCACAGTTAGGGGGAACACTTCTTGAAATTATTATGAGGGATCATCTTATTTACTACCGTTGTTCTAAGTAAACAAGATGCAAAACATGATAAACATCACATGCAATCAAATAATAAACGTGACATGATATGGCCAATATCACATAGCTCCTTTGATCTCCATCTTGGGGCTCCATGATCATCTTGTCACCGGCTTGACACCATGATCTCCATCATCATGATCTCCATCATCGTGTCTCCATGAAGTTGCTCGCCAACTATTACTTCTACTACTATGGCTAACGCGTTTAGCAATAAAGTAAAGTAATTTACATGGTGTTTCTCAATGACACGCAGGTCATACAAAAAATGAAGACAACTCCTATGGCTCCTGCCGGTTGTCATACTCATCGACATGCAAGTCGTGATTCCTATTACAATAGCATGAACATCTCATACATCACATATAGATCATTCATCATTCATCACAACTTTGGCCATATCATATCACAAAGCACTTGCTGCAAAAACAAGTTAGACGTCCTCTAATTGTTGTTGCAAGTTTTACGTGGCTGAATTAGGGTTCTAGCAAGAACGTTTTCTTACCTACGTGAAAGCCACAACGTGATTTGTCAACTTCTATTTACCCTTCATAAGGACCCTTTTCATCGAATCCGCTCCAACTAAAGTGGGAGAGACAGACACCCGCCAGCCACCTTATGCAACTAGTGCATGTTAGTCGGTGGAACCGGTCTCACGTAAGCGTACGTGTAAGGTTGGTCCGGGCCGCTTCATCCCACAATACCGCTGAAGCAAGATAAGACTAGTAGCGGCAAGAAAGTTGACAAATCTACGCCCACAACAAATTGTGTTCTACTCGCGCAAGAAGAACTACACATAGACCTAGCTCATGATGCCACTGTTGGGGAACGTTGCAGAAAACAAAAATTTTCCTACGGTTTCACCAATATCCATCTATGAGTTCATCTATCAATGAGTGATCGGATGCATCTACATACCTTTGTAGATCACGAGTGGAAGCGTTCAAAAGAACGGGGATGAGGTAGTCGTACACGACGTGATCCAAATCACCGGAGATCCTAGCACCGAACGGACGGCACCTCCGCGTTCAACACACGTACGGTCAGCGTGACGTCTCCTCCTTCTTGATCCAGCAAGGGGGAAGGAGAGGTTGAGGAAGGTGGCTCCAGCAGCAGCACGACAACGTGGTGATGGTGGAGCTGCAGTACTCCGGCAGGGCTTCGCCGAGCTCTATGGAGGAGGAGGAGGTGTTGGAGAGGGAGAGGGAGGCGCCAAGGCAAAGGGTGCGGCTGCCCCCTTGCCCTCCCCTCTTTATATAGGAGGGCCAAGGGGGGGCGCCGGCCCTAGGAGATCCAATCTCCTAGGGGGCGGCGGCCAAGGGAGGATTTCCTCCCCCCCAAGGCACCTAGGAGGTGCCTTCCCCTTGTGGGACTCTTCCCTTCTTGAACCCTAGGCGCATGGGCCTCTTGGGGCTGGTGCCCCTCGGCCCAAGTAGGCCAAGGCGCACCCCCTACAGCCCATGTGCCCCCCGGGGCAGGTGGCCCCACCCGGTGGACCCCCGGGACCCTTCTGGTGGTCCCGGTACAATACCGGTGACCCTGCAACTTGTCCCGATGGCCAAAACAACACTTCCTATATATAATTCTTTACCTCCGGACCATTCCGAAACTCCTCGTGACATCCGGGATCTCATCCGGGACTCCGAACAACATTCGGGTTACTGCATATACATATCCCTACAACCCTAGCGTCACCGAACCTTAAGTGTGTAGACCCTACGGGTTCGGGAGACATGCAGACATGACCGAGACGGCTCTCGGGCAATAACCAACAGCGGGATCTGGATATCCATGTTGGCTCCCACATGCTCCACGATGATCTCATCGGATGAACCACGATGTCGAGGATTCAAGCAACCCCGTATGCAATTCCCTTTGTCAATCGGTATTTTACTTGCCCGAGATTCGATCGTCGGTATCCCAATACCTCGTTCAATCTCGTTACCGGCAAGTCACTTTACTCGTACCGTAATGCATGATCCCGTGATCAAACACTTTGATCACATGAGCTCATTATGATGATGCATTACCGAGTGGGCCCGGTGATACCTCTCCGTCAAGCGGAGCGACAAATCCCAGTCTCGATCCGTGTCAACCCAACAGACACTTTCGGAGATACCCGTAGTATACCTTTATAGTCACCCAGTTACGTTGTGACGTTTGGTATACCCAAAGCACTCCTACGGTATCCGGGAGTTACACGATCTCATGGTCTAAGGAAAGGATACTTGACATTGGAAAACTCTAGCATACGAACTATACGATCTTGTGCTATGTTTAGGATTGGGTCTTGTCCATCACATCATTCTCCTAATGATGTGATCTCGTTATCAATGACATCCAATGTCCATAGTCAGGAAACCATGACTATCTGTTGATCAACGAGCTAGTCAACTAGAGGCTTACTAGGGACATGTTGGTGTCTATTATTCACACATGTATTACGATTTACGGATAACACAATTATAGCATGAATAAAGACAATTATCATGAACAAGGAAATATAATAATAATGCTTTTATTATTGCCTCTAGGGCATATTTCCAACAGTCTCAAAGTTATTCTTTCCAATCAATTCGTTGGGCTATTCCTATAAGTGTCACAAACAGCCCTAGAGTTCATACTAGAATAACACCTTAAGACACAAATCAACCAAAACCCTAATGTCACCTAGATACTCCAATGTCACCTCAAGTATCTGTGGGCATGATTATACGATATGCATCACACAATCTCAATTCATCTATTCAAATCAACACATAGAACCTCAAATAGTGCCCCAAAGTTTCTACCGGAGAATCACGACAAAAAACGTGTGCCAACCCCTATGCATAGGTTCATGGGCGGAACCCGCAAGTTGATCACCAAAACAAACATCAAGTGAATCACGTGATATCCCATTGTCACCACAGATACGCACGGCAAGACATACATCAAGTGTTCTCAAATCTTTAAAGGCTCAATTCGATAAGATAACTTCAAAGGGAAAACTCCATCCATTACAAGAGAGTAGAGGGGGAGAAGAAACATCAGATCCAACTATAATAGCAAAGCTCGCGATACATCAAGATCGTGCCAAATCAAGAACACGAGAGAGAGAGAGATCAAACACATAGCTACTGGTACATACCCTCAGCCCTGAGGGTAAACTACTCCCTCCTCGTCATGGAGAGCGCCGGGATGATGAAGATGGCCACCGGTGAGGGTTCCCCCCTCCGGCAGGGTGCCGGAACAGGCTCCCGAGAGGTTTTTGGTGGCTACAGAGGCTTGCGGTGGCGGTACTCCCGATCTGTTCTCCGTTCTGGAAGTTTTGGATACGTAGGTATATATGGGTGCAGGGAGTACGTCGATGGAGCTACAGGGGCCCCACGAGGCAGGGGGCGCGCCCTAGGGGGGTGGCCGCGTCCCTACCCTCGTGAGCACCTCCCTCATCTTCTGACGTAGGGTCCAAGTCTATCCGGTAGGTTTCCTTCCAAAAATAACTTCTCCAGTTGATTTCGTTCCGTTTCGACTCCGTTTGATATTCCTTTTCTTCGAAACACTGAAATAGGCATAAAATAGCAAATCTGGGCTGGGCCTCCGGTTAATAGGTTAGTCCCAAAAATTATATAAAAGTGGATAATAAAGCCCAATATTGCCCAAAACAGTAGATAACATAGCATGGAGCAATAAAAAATTATAGATACGTTGGAGACGTATCAAGCATCCCCAAGCTTAATTCCTGCTCGTCCTCGAGTAGGTAAATGATAAAAAAGAATTTTTGATGCGGAGTGCTACTTAGCATAATTTCAATGTAAATCTTATCAATTGTGGTATGAACATTCAGATCCAAAAGATTCAAGACAAAAGTTCATATTGACATGAAAACAATAATACTTCAAGCATACTAACAAAGCAATTATGTCCTCGCAAAATAACATGGCCAAAGAAAGCTATCCCTACAAAATCATATAGTCTGGCTATGCTCTATCTTCAGCACACAAAGTATTTAAATCATGCACAACCCCGATGACAAGCCAAGAAATTGTTTCATACTTTTGACATTCTCAAAACTTTTTCAATCTTCACGCAATACATGAGCGTGAGCCATGGATATAGCATTATATGTGGAATAGAATGGTGGTTGTGGAGAAGACAAAAAGGGGGAAAGATAGTCTCACATCAACTAGGCGTATCAACGGGCTATGGAGATGCCCATCAATAGATATAAATGTGAGTGAGTAGGGATTGCCATGCAACGGATGCACTAGAGCTATAAGTGTATGAAAGCTCAAAAAGAAACTAAGTGGGTGTGCATCCAACTCACTTGCTCACGAAGACCTAGGGCATTTTGAGGAAGCCCATCATTGGAATATACAAGCCAAGTTCTATAATGAAAAATTCCCACTAGTATATGAAAGTGACAACATAGGAGACTCTCTATCATGAAGATCATGGTGCTACTTTGAAGCACAAGTATGGTAAAAGGATAATAACATTGTCCCTTCTCTCTTTTTCTCTCATTTTTTTATTTTATTTTTTTATTTGGGCATTTTCTCTTTTTTTATGGCCTCTTTTTTTCTCTTTTTTTATTTTTCGTCCGGAGTCTCATCCCGACTTGTGGGGGAATCATAGTCTCCATCATCCTTTCCTCACTGGGACAATGCTCTAATAATGATGATCATCACACTTTTATTTACTTACAACTCAACAATTACAACTCGATAATCAGAACAAAATATGACTCTATATGAATGCCTCCGGTGGTGTACCGCGATGTGCAATGACTCATGAGTGACATGTATGAAAGAATTATGAACGGTGGCTTTGCCACAAATACTATGTCAACTACATGATCATGTTAGCAATATGACAATGATGGAGCGTGTCATAATAAACGGAACGGTGGAAAGTTGCATGGAAATATATCTCGGAATGGCTATGGAAATGCCATGATAGGTAGGTATGGTGGCTGTTTTGAGGAAGGTTTATGGTGGGTGTATGATACCGGCGAAAGGTGCGCGGTATTAGAGAGGCCAGCAATGGTGGAAGGATGAGAGTGCGTATAATCCATGGACTCAACATTAGTCATAAAGAACTCATATACTTATTGCAAAAATCTACAAGTTATCAAAGCAAAGTATTACGCGCATGCTCCTAGGGGGATTGATTGGTAGGAAAAGACCATCGCTCGTCCCCGACCGCCACTCATAAGGAAGACAATCAATAAATAAATCATGCTCCGAGTTCATCACATAATGGTTCACCATACGTGCATGCTACGGGAATCACAAACTTCAACACAACTATTTCTCAAATTCACAACTACTCAACTAGCATGAATCTAATATCACCATCTTCATATCTCAAAACAATTATCAAGCATCAAACTTTTCTTAGTATTCAACGCACTCAAAAGAAAGTTTTACAAATCTTGAATACCAAGCATATTATTATTATTAAGCAAATTGCCATGCTACTTAAGACTCTCAAAATAATCTAAGTGAAGCATGAGAGATCAATAGTTTCTATAAAACAAATCCACCACCATGCTCTAAAAGATATAAGTGAAGCACTAGAGCAAACAACAAACTACTCCGAAAGATATGAGTGAAGATCAATGAGTAGTCGAATAATTATGCAACTATGTGAAGACTCTCCAATTTAATAATTTAAGATATTGATACTTTATTCAAACATCAAGCAAAACTAAAGAAAATAAAATGACGCTCCAAGAAAAACACATATCATGTGGTGAATAAAAATATAGCTCCAAGTAAAGTTACCAATGAACGAAGACGAAAGAGGGGATGCCTTCCGGGGCATCCCCAAGCTTAGGCTCTTGGTTATCCTTGAATATTACCTTGGTGTGCCTTGGGCATCCCCAATATTAGGCTCTTGCCACTCCTTATTCCATAGTACATCGAATCTTTACCCAAAACATGAAAACTTCACAACACAAAACTTAACAGAAAACTCGTGAGCTCCGTTAGTGAAAGAAAACAAAACACCACTTCAAGGTACTTTAATGAACTCATTCTTTATTTATATTGGTGTTAAAACTACTGTATTCCAACTTCTCTATGGTTTATAAACTATTTTACTAGCCATAGAGTCATCAACATAAGCAAACAACACACGAAAAACAGAATCTGTCAAAAACAGAACAGTCTATAGTAATCTGCATCAAACGTATACTTCTGAAGCTCCAAAAATTCTAAAATAAATTTGTGGATCTGAGGAATTTGTCTAGTAATCATCTGCAAAAATAATCAACTAAATAGCACTCTCCAGTAAAAAGTTCTAGCTAATCTCGTGAGCATTAAAGTTTATGTTTTTACAGCATGATCATAAAGAGTTCACCCAAGTCTTCCCAAAGGTTCTACTTAGCACAAACACTAATTAAAACATAAAACCACATCTAAACAGTAGCTAGATGGATTATCTATTCCTAAACAGAACCAAAAAGAAAGAAACTAAAATAAAATTGGGTTGCCTCCCAACAAGCTCTATCGTTTAACGCCCCTAGCTAGGCATAAAAGCGATGGACTATGGAATATTGGTTGTCCTTGAATATTACCTTGGGGTGCCTTGGGAATCACCAAGCTTAGGCTCTTTCCACTCCTTATTCCATAGTCCATCGAAGCCTTACCCAAAACTTGAAAACTTCACAACACAAAACTTAACAGAAAACTCGTGAGCTCCGTTAGCGAAAGAAAACAAAACACCACTTCAAGGTACTGTAATGAACTCATTCTTTATTTATATTGGTGTTAAACCTACTTTATTACAACTTCTCTATGGTTTATAAACTATTTTACTAGCCATAGATTCATCAAAATACGCAAACAACACAATGAAAGCAGAATCTGTCAAAAACAGAATAGTCTGTAGTAATCTGTAACCAACACAAACTTCTAGAACTCCAAAAATTCTAAAATAAATTGGTGGACCTGAGGAATTTGTATAGTAATCATCTGCAAAAAGAATCAACTAAATATCACTCTGCAGTAAAAAGTTCTAGCTAATCTCGTCAGCGCTAAAGTTTCTGTTTTTTACAGCATGATCATAAAGACTTCACCCAAGTCTTCCCAAAGGTTCTACTTGGCACAAACACTAATTATAATATAAAACCACATCTAAACAGAGGCTAGATGGATTATCTATTCCTAAACATAACCAAAAAGAAAGAAACTAAAATAAAATTGGGTTACCTCCCAACAAGCGCTATTGTTTAACGCCCCTAGCTAGGCATGATGATTTCAATGATGCTCACATAAAAGATATCAATTGAAACATAAACAACTTATGGGACCAAGAATCAACTTGCATAGGAAGGTAAAACAAGCATAACTTCAATATTTTAGGCACATAGAGAGGAAACTTGATATTATTGCAATTCCTACAAGCTTATGTTCCTCCCTCATAATAATTTTCAGTAGCATCATGAATGAATTCAACAATATAACCAGCACCTAAAGCATTCTTTTCATGATCTACTAGCATAGAAATTTTATTACTCTCCACATAAGCAAATTTCTTCTCATTCGGAATAGTGGGAGTATCATAACAGAATTGAATACTATAAATTGTTTCCACATTAAAAGAGTAATGTTCAGAGAAAGGGTACTCATAATCAAGAGAATTTTTATAAATATAATCATCACTACTCTTTATAGCATAAGTTTTATCACAATAATCATCATAATTAGCAACTTTGTTCTCATCATAATCAATTGAAACCTCTTCAAAGATAGTGGAATCATTACTAAGTAAAGTCATGACCTCTCCAAATCCACTTTCATAAATATTATAAGATTCAACATCCTCCAAAATAGTGGGATCACTACTTCCTAAAGTTGACACTCTTCCAAATCCACTTTCATAAATATAATCATCATAGGAAAAAGGCATGCTATCATCATAACTACTTTGCATATCAAAACTTGAGAGGCTAAAAATATCATCATTATTAAACATAGCATCCCCAAGCTTGGGACAAACATTAATTGCAGCAAGTATATTCTCAAATATGTCATCCTCATCAAACATAGCTTCCCCAAGCTTGGGCCTTTTCATATCATAAGCATAATCACTCTCATCATTAATAGTATGGACAGCACCAATAGTATAACAATTATTATATTCTTCCAAGCAAGTGCCAAAAAGATTTTCAAGATCATAAGGAGTATCATTATCTTCCCAATCATAATCATCACAACAAGCAATAGGCATAACGAGATCATCATCAAGTGTATCATCTTCATTTTCATGAGGCATAACAATAATAGGAGCAACTTTATTTGGGAGAGATACCTTTTTACCTCTCTTCCTTTTTATTTTATTATTCTTCACATCATGCGTGGGTTCAATCCTATTTTTGGAGCTCCTTATTAATGAGATTGGTTGAATAGAAGGCTCCTCCTCGTTACCTGATTCATCATAAGAAATAATAGGAGAATATTGGGAAGTCTCTTCCCTTTCGTTAGTGTTCTCTTCATCTTCTATTTGTTTTCTTTTCTTTATGTAATTGGCAATATAAGGATTTTCAATGCAATTCACCGCACAATACATATAAATCTTCTCTAGATCAAAATCAAGAAGTTTACCGAGATTAAATTTTGGAATACCCTCAGTTATACGTTTCATTTCTTCATAACCCAAAAGAAGGCTAAGATCTTTATGATGCTCAAGGGTAATCAAATTATCACAATATTTGGACACGACTTGATCATGAAACAAATAGCATTGGAGCTTTAAATGACCATGTTCATTGCAAAGTTCACAAGGGGCGCGAAAAATATTGAATCTTTCAGCACATTCATCTAGCTCTTCTTGCAACAATTTGGTTTCTAAGTACTTATGCCTCTTGCAATATCTATCTTCCCTATTTGGTGTGTACTTACAAACCCAATGCACTCCACAACAATTAACATGTTTATAGGAGACATTTTCATCATAACTAGTGCAATCATCATTAGCATCATGGATATTCAAAGAACCCATACTAACAACATTGTAATCATGCTCATCATTCAAATATTTAGTGACAAACATTTTAATTCATTCTTCTTCTAACACTTTGGCACAATTTTCCTTTCCATCATACTCACGAAAGATATTAAAAAGATGAAGCGTATGAGACAAACTCAATTCCATTTTTTGTGGTTTTCTTTTATAAACTAAACTAGTGCTAAAACAAGAAACAAAAAGATCCGATTGCAAGATCTAAAGATATACCTTCACTTACCTAGCCTCCCTGGCAACGGCGCCAGAAACGAGCTTGATGTCTACTATGCAACCTTCTTCTTGTAGACGTTGTTGGGCCTCCAAGTGCAGAGGTCTGTAGGACAATAGCAAATTTCCCTCAAGTGGATGACCTAAGGTTTATCAATCCATGCGAGGCGTAGGATGAAGATGGTCTCTCTCAAGCAACCCTGCAACCAAATAACAAAGAGTCTCTTGTGTCGCCAACACACCTGAGGGAGTCCTGGATTAGGGGGTGTCCGGATAGCCGGACTATAACCTTTGGCCAGACTCTTGGACTATGAAGATACAAGATTCAAGACTTCGTCCCGTGTCCGGATGGGAATTTCCTTGGCGTGGAGGGCAAGCTTGGCGATACGGATATGTAGATCTCCTTCCATTGTAACTGACTCCGTGTAACCCTAGCTCTCTCCGGTGTCTATATAAACCGGAGGGTTTAGTCCGTAGGACGAACAACAATCATACCATAGGCTAGCTTCTAGGGTTTAGCCTCTCTGATCTCGTGGTAGATCTACTCTTGTACTACCCATATCATCAATATTAATCAAGGAGGAGTAGGGTTTTACCTCCATCGAGAGGGCCCGAACCTGGGTAAAAACATCGTGTCCCTTGTCTCCTGTTACCATCCGCCTAGACGCACAGTTCGGGACCCCCTACCCGAGATTCGCCGGTTTTGACACCGACATTGGTGCTTTCATTGAGAGTTCCTCTGTGTCGTCACCTTTAGGCCCGATGGCTCCTCCGATCATCAACAACGATGCGGTCCAGGGTGAGAACTTTCTCCCCGGACAGATCTTCGTGTTCGACGGCTTTGCACTGCGGGCTAATTCGCTCGGCCATCTGGAGCAGATTGAAAGCTACGCCCCTGGCCATCAGGTCAGATTTCGAAGTTTGAACTACACGGCTGACATCCGCGGAGACTTGATCTTCGACGGATTCGAGCCACAGCCGAGCGCGCCGCACTGTCACGATAGGCATGACTTAGCTCTACCGCCGTACAGTGCCCTAGAGGCCGCACCCACATCAGGTCGGACCCTTAGCTTGGAGCCAACTGCGTCGATCGAGGACAGGTGGCTAGACCCCGCCTCGGGGGCTGCAGTCTCAGCGGCGATTGAGCCAAACATCAGCCTTATCCTCTGCGAAGCCCGTGACTCCAAGGTACCAGACTCTTCTCCGGACTCCGAACCCTCTGCACCCCTGCCAATCGAATCCGATTGGGCGCCGATCATGGAATTCACCGCCGCGGATATCTTTCAGCACTCGCCCTTCGGCGACATTCTGAATTCACTAAGGTCTCTCTCTTTGTCAGGAGAGCCCTGGCCGGATTATGGCCAATAGGATTGGGATGCGGACGACGAAGAAATTCGACGCCCACCCACCACCCACTTCGTAGCCACTGTCGATGATTTAACCGACATGCTAGACTTCGACTCCGAAGACATCAACGGTAGGAGACGAACATGAACCAGCGCCTATAGGGCACTGGAAAGCCACCTCGTCATATGACATATATATGGTGGATACACCCAAAGAAGGCAATGGCGACGGAACAGCGGGGGATGACCCCTCCAAGAGGCAACCCAAGCATCGGCGTCAGCGGCGCCGCTCTAAGTCCCGCCAAAGCAAAAACGGTGATACCGGCATGGGAGATAATAACACCCCGGACAGTGCCGAAGACAACTCCCTCCAGCAAGATTCAGCACAGGAGGATGGAGAAGCCAGCCCCCTTGAGAGAGCGGCAGACAGAGAGGAAGAGGATGATAATTACATGCCTCCCTCCGAAGACGAGGCAAGCCTCGGCGACGACGAATTTGTCGTGCCTGAGGATCCCGTCGAACAAGAGCGCTTTAAGCGTAGGCTTATGGCCACGACGAGTAGCCTTAAGAAAAAACAGCAATAGCTTAGAGCTGATCAAGACTTGCTAGCCGACAGATGGACTAAAGTCCTTGCGGTCGAGAAGTACGAACTCAAACGCCCCTCCAAGAGTTACCGAAAGCGCAGGTTGCTACCCCGATTAGAGGAGGAAGCATTTAAACCTACATCACCAACGCATGATGCGGTTGACCGGCCATCTCGCGGCCGCGATAGAGAGGCCTCCAGGCCCTCCACCCAAGCCGCATGCTGGCATCGCTAAAAAAACACCAAGGCATGGGGAAACGCGCTAGACCTGCGGGATATGTTGGAGGACAAGGCAAGGCAAACAAGATCGATCTACGGATCGCGTGGGCACCCCACGACACGAGACGATAACCGTCACGCCGGATACAGTAAATCCGGCCGGGCCGAACACAACAGACAAAGCTCATTTGAGCTACGTGGTGATATAGCCCAGTACAGAGGTGCCGCACACCCACTATGCTACACAGATGAAGTAATGGATCATCAAATCCCAGAGGGTTTCAAACCCGTAAACATTGAATCATACGATGGCACAACAGATCCTGCGGTATGGATCAAGGACTATCTCCTTCATATCCACATGGCCCGTGGCGATGATCTACACGCCATCAAATACCTCCCACTCAAGCTTAAAGGACCATCTCGGCATTGGCTTAACAGCCTGCCAGCAGAATCAATTGGTTGTTGGGAGGACCTGGAAGCCACATTCCTCGACAATTTCCAGGGCATCTATGTGCGACCACCAGACGCCGATGACCTGAGCCACATAATTCAGCAGCCAGAAGAATCTGCCAGACAATTCTGGACACGATTCCTAACCAAGAAAAAACAAATCGTCGACTGTCTGGACGCAGAGGCCCTAGCAGCCTTCAAGCATAACATCCGTGACGAGTGGCTTGCCCGGCACCTTGGACAGGAAAAGCCGAAATCTATGGCAGCCCTCACGACACTCATGACCCGCTTTTGTGCGGGAGAAGACAGCTGGCTGGCTCATAGCAATAACATGACCAAGAGCCCTGGTAATTCGGATACCAAGGACAGCAATGGCAGGTCACGTCGCAACAAGCACAAGCGCCGCATTAAACAGCGACAACACTGAAGATACGGCAGTTAATGCCGGATTCAGAGGCTCTAAACGCGGTCAGCGGAAAAAAGGAATTCAAAAGGAACACTCCGGGCCCGTCCAGTTTGGACCGTATACTCGATCGCTCGTGCCAGATACATGGCACCCCCGAAAAACCAGCCAATCACACCAACAGGGATTGTTGGGTGTTCAAGCAGGTCGGCAAGTTAAATGTCGAAAACAGAGGCAAGGGGCTGCACAGCGATGAGGAGGAGGAGCCCCGGCCGCCGAACAATAGTGGACAGAAGGGCTTCCCCCACAAGTCCGGACGGTGAACATGATATACGCAACCCACATCCCCAAAAGGGAGCGGAAGCGTGCGCTCAGGGATGTATACGTGTTGGAGCTAGTCGCCCCCAAGTTCAACCCATGGTCCTCCTGCCCGATCACTTTTGATCGAAGGGATCACCCCACTAGCATCCGCCATGGCAGATTCACCGCATTGGTTCTAGACCCAATCATTAACGGATTTCACCTCACTAGAGTCCTCATGGACGGCGGCAGCAGCCTGAACCTACTCTATCAGGATACAATGCGGAAAATGGGCATAGATCCCTCAAGGATTAAACCCACAAAAACGACCTTTAAAGGCGTCATACCAGGTGTAGAGGCCAACTGTACAGGCTTAGTTACACTTGAAGTGGTCTTCGGATCCTCGGATAACTTCCGAAGCGAGGAGTTAATCTTCGACATAGTCCCGTTCCGCAGTGGCTATCACGCACTGCTCGGATGAATCACATTTGCAAAGTTCAATGCGGTGCCGCACTACGCATACCTCAAGCTCAAGATGCCAGGCCCTCGAGGAGTCATTATGGTCAATGGAAACACCGAATGCTCTCTCCTAACGGAGGAGCATACGGCGACCCTCGCAGCGGAAGTACAAAGCAACCTCTCAAGGCAATTCTCCGGTCCGGCTATTAAACGTCCGGGCACCATCAAGCGCGCCCAGAGTAACATACAACAAGACCGCCTGGCACGTTCCGAGCAAGCGTAGCAATGCGGCCCCAACCCCAGCCCTCGCGAAATTGCGAAATCAGTACTACGCGTACATAACTATGCTCTAAAAATACCATGGGCATAGGGGGAGGGGCACGACCACGGCACGCCCAAAAATGCGGCTCAACCACACTAGGGGCTCCCGATTTTGTCATTTTTTCTTACTTTCAGGACTCCACTCTCCGGAAGTCCTGTCCGGCAGTACAATCACTGAACAGACGATGCAACAACCAAGGAGGCAGAAAGCTACGTCGAATTCCCAGGTGGTCTCTATAACGAGCAAAATACCTGTCTTACATACCGTCTCGTAGCTCGCCCCTGGAGGGGGACATGTCAAATAGTCCCATCTCTTGCTTATCGCACTATTTGTATCGTTCTGCTTTTACCGCAGCCTTTTCGAATAAACAATGCTTAGCTTCAGCTTATTATTGCATTCTCCGTTCATTCCTTTTTTCATATACATGTTTAGTTATGACATTTAGCACCCGTACACTTTGGTGCGGTCAATATGCCAGGGGCTCAAGCACCCCATAATACGGCGTGAGAAGTCCGAACACTTTCACAAGTGCGGCCCTCCGAACTTATAGCATTATATGCATCAGCTCCGAATCATGTCTTTGGTCAATAGTTGGGTTTGCCTGGCTCCCATGTTTTGGTACCTTACGTTCCACTATATCCGCTAAGGTAGCGCTGGGAGAACTACTGTGATTGTGCCCCGGTTGAGCTGGGCTAAGCACCTCAGTAGAGAAAGCTAAAACTGACTGTCATGATAGGGAGAGAGCTGGTCGCTGTTCGAGAGGTTTTGAGTCCCTAAAGACTTATGCCGCTTAGAGCGAGGAGTCGGCTTTGTCCGGCCTAGGCGTGTATAGCGCCCCGAACTCGGCTTTACGAACACTAGGGGCTTCGCCGAAATTTAAAATTATAGAATTCTCTGGCTAGGTGAGAGCGATAACGCATTATAGTCCGATTGCCTTGTTCGTTGTGCTGAGCACCTCCCTCGAAGGACCCAAGAATGGGAAAAAGAGTGCTCAGGTTTATCCCGAACACCCCAGCACTCGTGGCATGGGGGCAGAAGCCGACGACTCGCCATCTCTCAGACTTGATAAACGGCCGCATAGAAGGTAATATTTTAAATTAAAACAAGCGTTGCATAGCGCATATGAACAAGTTTTCAGCGCACAGGATAAAACAGACAAGTTTACTCAAATATTACATCCCTGGAACATTCATCCGCCACAAGGCAGGCACCCTTCAGGACGCCCTCATAGTACATCTCGGGGTGGCGATGCTCCTTGCCCTACGGTGGCCCGTCCTTCACCAGCTTCTCCGCATCCATCTTACCCCAGTGCACTTTAGCACGGGCAAGCGCCCTACGGGCGCCCTCGATGCAGGCGGAGCGCTTGATAACGTCAAGCCACGGACAAGCATCCACCAGCCGCCTCACCAGCCCAAAGTAGCTCCCAGGCAGGGCCTCTCCAGGCCACAGCCGAAATATGAGGCCCTTCATGGCCTGTTCGGCCACCTTATGGAGCTCGACTAGTTGCTTCAGCTGGTCGCTCAAGGGCACCGGGTGTCCGGCCTCAGCATACCGAGACTAGAACACCTTCTCTGTCGAGCTCCCCTCTTCGGCCCGGTAGAAGGCGGCGGCATCTGACACGCTACAGGGCAAATCTGCGAATGCTCCTGGAGAGCTCCGGACTCGGGTAAGTAACAAGTAATTCACTTTCACGTGCTTGCTTTGCACAAAGAATGCCTTACCCGCCGCCATCTTCTTCATTATCTCAACTTTCTGGATGGCTTTTCGGGCTTCGGCCTTGGCAGACTTGGCACTTTAGAGGGCCATCGCGAGCTCGGACTCTCGCGTCTTTGAGTCAAGCTCCAAACTCTCGTGTTTTTTCACGAGAGCCTGGAGCTCTTGCTGTACCTTGCCAACACGCGCCTCATGTTTCTCCCGCTCGGTGAGCTCCGTGGCCGCCTTCTTTTCGGCCTCGGAGAGCGCTTGCTTAAGGTTCGCCACCTAAGTCGTGGCCCCTCGGACACCAATAGCGATCCTGTCATTTTTTGCAACTGCATCTTTTTAAATATACTCCACAAGGTATTACTTACCTTCTTTTTCCTCAAGCTCCTTCTTGGCAAGGCCGAGCTCTTGCTCGGACCGCTCGAGGCTCTGCTTCAGCGCATCCACCTCCGCAGTCAGTGCGGCAGAGGCCAGCAGCGAAGCCTGCATACACATATTGACTTAATTATGTTAGACTCCTGCAAATATTATTAGATCCTATATTCGGCTTTTCTTTCTGAACGCCAAACAGAGCATCAGGGGCTACTGTCTATGCGGTAATATTTTCACATATTTTCTACATACCTCAAAGCCTGTTAGCAGGCTGGCACAGGCTTCAGTCAGCCCGCTCTTGGCGGACTGAAACCTTCTGGATCACCGCACTCATAATAGTGCGGTGCTCCTCGTCGATGGAGGCGCCGTTAAGCACCTCCAGCAAGTTATCCGGTGCCTTCGGTTGAACGGAGGTCACCGGCGTCATAGGCTTTCCCTTCTTATTAGGGGGTCGTCTGCCAGACTCCGGAACCATTGAAGGTTCTGGTGCGGTGTCCGGCCCAGGGCCAGACTTGGAGCCCTTGGGGGTCTTATCCCCTTTGCGCCTGGAGTCCGGGAGGTCGCCTTGCGGAGCCTCCAGGGCCACCTCCCCTGGCTTGGAACCTTTTGGGACAACACCTCGGCGTCGTCCGTAGGGCGAGGGGAGGTAGCGGCCAGAAGTGAAAAACTATTCACATCCGACGAATCCAAGGAACCGCTCGATGACACGTCGAGCCGGGCTTTGGGCGGACTGCATAATTATATTCGGCGTCAGGAGAAGCTGTGCAATAAAGGAACGCCATGAGTCACTCTGGTGTTCGAATACTTACGTCTTTGCCAGGGGCTTGGCCCTGAGCGGCCACTCCTCTTCGCCGTCGTCGGCGTTGGTAGAGTAGTCCGGAGGAAGGGTCCTCCCCTTCTTGGACCCTCCGGCCTCCCCAGTTGGGGTGGCCTTCCTTTTCTTCCCCCCTACTGGGGAAGAAACCTCTCTTTCCTCCTCCTCGTCTTCATGGGAGGAGTGCGCCTCGGAGTCATTGGACGGTGAGTCCGACTCCACGGGGCGCCGGGAACTCTTCCGGGCTCCCGTGGCCTTCTTCTTGGCCTTCTTCTCCGGCACCACGTAAGGTGCCGGAACCAGTAGCCCTGCCAAGCGGGTGTCTGCTGGGTCTTCGGGAAAAGGAGCCGGACAGTTGATTTGTCCAGCCGTCCTCTGCCAGTCCTGTCAAAGGAATGGGGGCTTAGATCCCACATAGAGTCAAACTATGAAAGACAAATATCCTGTAAGAGGTAAAAACAGCTTACCGCGTCGGCTTGACGCTGCGCGCTGAATCCGCGGTCCTCGGTGGCGGATGCGGGAGCCTCGGCACCCTTGAATAGCACCTTCCAGGCATCTTCGTACGTTGTGTCGAAGAGCCTGCTCAGAGTTCGGTGCTGGGCCGGGTCGAACTCCCACAAGATGAAAGCCCGTTGTTGGCACGGGAGGATCCGGCGGATGAGCATGACCTGGACTACGTTGAGAAGTTTGAGCTTCTTGCTCACCAGGTTTTGGACGCATGTTTGGAGTCCGGTTAGCTCTCTCGAACTACCCCACGGTAGACCCTTCTCTTTCCAGGAGGTGAGCTGTGTAGGGGCTTCGGATCGGAACTCGGGGGTTGTGACCCATTTGGGGTCACTCGGCTCGGTGATGTAGAACCACCCCGATTGCCACCCCTTTATGGTCTCCACGAAGGATCCCTCGAGCCATAGGACGTTGGGCATCTTGCCCACCATGGCGCCTTCGCACTCCGCCTGGCGGCCGCCCACTACCTTCGGCTTGACATTGAAGGTCTTCAGCCATAAGCCAAAGTGGGGCCGGATGCAGAGGAAGGCCTTGCACACGACGATAAACGCCGAGATGTTGAGGATGAAGTTCGGGGCCAGATCGTGGAAGTCCAGGCCGTAGTAGAACATGATCCCCCGAACGAATGAGTGGAGAGGGAATCCCAGTCCGCGGAGGAAATGGGTAAGGAACACGACCCTCTCATGGGGCCTGGGGGTGGGGATGAGCTGCCCCTCATTTGGGAGCCGGTGCGCGATGTCGTCGGGCAGGTATCCGACTCTCCTCATCTTTTTGACGTCTCCCTCCGTGACGGAAGAGACCATCCACTTGCCTCCCGCTCCAGACATGGTTGGAGAAGGTTGAGGAAGAGAATGCGGACTTGGGCGCTGGAGGTCGAGTGTGCGAAAATGGATGAGCAAAGGAGGAAGAAGGCGTGGATGAAAAGGCGGATCCTTATCCCCTTATATGGGCGGACGAAACTATGCGTCCCCACCAGCCTGGTAAAACTCGCTTATCTCCCAAGCGCCATAATCAATGGCGCGGTTGGGTTACCCACGCCCGTATTGATGAGAATCCCGGGATAAGGGGACACGATCTCTGCTTCGACAAGACGTGCCAAGGAAACCGCCTCACTAAACGCGCTGAGGTGGGATAGTAAAAACGATTCGAAGAAAGTCTTGGCTGTGGTGTGATGTCATGCTATGGAATACATCAGGAGATTAGATTTGTGTAAATATTATTCTCTCTACAATAGTATGTGGAACTTATTTTGTAGAGCCGGACACTATCCTTGTGTTCAAAATCTTCTATGAAGTATTCGGAGGAGGAACCCGCCTTGCAATGCCGAAGACAATCTGCGCGCCGGACTCATCGTCATTGAAGCCTGGTTCAGGGGCTACTGAGGGAGTCCTGGATTAGGGGGTGTCTGGATAGCCGGACTATAACCTTTGGCCAGACTCTTGGACTATGATACAAGATTGAAGACTTCGTCCCGTGTCCGGATGGGACTTTCCTTGGCGTGGAGGGCAAGCTTGGCGATACAGATATGTAGATCTCCTTCCATTGTAACCGACTCTGTGTAACCCTAGCCCTCTCCGGTGTCTATATAAATCGGAGGGTTTAGTCCGTAGGACGAACAACAATCATACCATAGGCTAGCTTCTAGGGTATAGCCTCTCTGATCTCGTGGTAGATCTACTCTTGTACTACCCATATCATCAATATTAATCAAGCATGAGTAGGGTTTTACCTCCATCGAGAGGGCCCGAACCTGGGTAAAAACATCGTGTCCCTTGTCTCCTGTTACCATCCGCCTAGACGCACAGTTCGGGACCCCCTACCCGAGATCCGCCGGTTTTGACACCGACAACACCCAATACAATGGTAAATTGTATAGGTGCACTAGTTCGGCGAAGAGAAGGTGATACAAGTGCAATATGGATGGTAGATATAGGTTTTTGTAAACGGAAAATATAAAAACAGCAAGGTAGCAAGCGGTAAAAGTGAGCGTAAACGGTATTGCAATGCTAGTAAACAAGGCCTAGGGTTCATACTTTCACTAGTGCAAGTTCTCTCAACAATAATAACATAATTGGATCATATAACTATCCCTCAACATGCAACAAAGAGTCACTCCAAAGTCACTAATAGCGAAGAACAAACGAAGAGATTATGGTAGGGTACGAAACCACCTCAAAGTTATTCTTTCCAATCAATCCCTTGGGCTATTCCTATAAGTGTCACAAACAGCCCTAGAGTTTGTACTAGAATAACACCTTAAGACACAAATCAACCAAAACCCTAATGTCACCTAGAAACTCCAATGTCACCTTAGGTATCCATGGGCATGATTATACGATATGCATCACACAATCTCAATTCATCTATTCAAACCAACACATAGAACCTCAAAGAGTGCCCCAAAGTTTCTACCAGAGAATCACGACGAAAACATGTGCCAACCCCTATGCATAGGTTCATGGGCGGAACCCGCAAGTTGATCACCAAAACATACATCAAGTGGATCACGTGATATCCCATTGTCACCACAGATACGCACGGCAAGACATACATCAAGTGTTCTCAAATCTTTAAAGACTCAATCCGATAAGATAACTTCAAAGGGAAAACTCAATCCATTATAATAGCAAAGCTCGCGATACATGAAGATCGTGCCAAATCAAGAACACCAGAGAGAGAGAGAGATCAAACACATAGCTACCGGTACATACCCTCAGCCCTGAGGGTAAACTACTCCCTCCTCATCATGGAGAGCGCCGGGATGATGAAGATGGCCACCGGTGAGGGTTCCCCCCTCCGGCAGGGTGCCGGAACAGGGTCCCGAGAGGTTTTTGGTGGCTACAGAGGCTTGCGGCGGCGGAACTCCCGATCTATTCTCTGTTCTGGAAGTTTTAGGATACATAGGTATATATGGGTGCAGGGAGTACATTGGTGGAGCTACGGGGGCCCCACGAGGCAGGGGGCGCGCCCCTACCCTCGTGAGCACCTCCCTCATCTTCTGACGTAGGGTCCAAGTCTATCCGGTAGGTTTCCTTCCAAAAATAACTTATCGAGTTGATTTCATTCCGTTTCGACTCCGTTTGATATTCCTTTTCTTCGAAACACTGAAATAGGCATAATACAACAAATCTGGGCTGGGCCTCCGGTTAATAGGTTAGTCCCAAAAATAATATAAAAGTGGATAATAAAGCCCAATATTGCCCAAAACAGTAGATAACATAGCATGGAGCAACCAAAAATTATAGATACGTTGGAGACGTATCAGGGGCGCCCCCACCCTCGTGGACAGGGTGTGGGCCCCCTGGTCTTCATCTTTGGCGAGGATTTCTTATTATTTATTGTAAGGTATTCCATGGAGTTTCAGGTCATTCTGAGAAATTATGTTTTCTACACATAAAACAACATCATGGCAATTCTGCTGAAAACAGCGTCAGTCCGGGTTAGTTCCATTCAAATCATGCAAGTTAGAGTCCAAAACAAGGGCAAAAGTGTTTGGAAAAGTAGATACGACGGAGACGTATCAACTCACCCAAGCTTAAACCCTTGCTTGTCCTCAAGAAATTCAGTTGACAAACTGAAAGAAATTAAGAAAAACTTTTACAAACTCTGTTTGCTCTTGTCGTTGTATATATGTCAAGCCAGCATTCAAGTTTTCAGCAAAGATTATAACTAACCACATTTGCAATAATTCTCAGGTCTCATAATTACTCATATCAATAGCATAATCAACTAGCGAGCCATAATAATAAATCTCGGATGACAACACTTTCTCAAAACAATCATAATATGATATAACAAGATGGTATCTCCGTAGCCCTTTCTGAGACCGCAAAACATAAATGCAGAGCACCTTTAAAGATCAAGGACTGACTAGACATTGTAATTCATGGTAAAAGAGATCCAATCATAGTCATACCCGATATGGATTAACAGTGATGAATGCAAATGACAGCTGTGCTCTCCAGCTAGTGCTTTTTAATAAGAGGGTGATGACTCAACACAAAAGTAAATAGATAGGCCCTTCGCAGAGGGAAGCAGGGATTTGTAGAGGTGCCAGAGCTCGGTTTTGAAATAGAGATAAATAATATTTTGAGCGGTATACTTTCATTGTCAACATAACAACTAAGGGATGGTGATATCTTCCATGTCACACACATTATAGGCGGTTCCCAAACAGAATGGTAAAGTTTATACTCCCCCTCCACCAACAAACATCAATTCATGGCTTGATCGAAACAACGAGTGCCTCCAACATACATCAGGCCCCAAGGGGAGTTTTGTTTGCAATTAATTTTGATTTAGTTTGCATAAAGCATGGGACTGGGCATCCCGGTGACCAGCCATTTTCTCGTGAGTGAGGAGCGGAGTCCACTCCTCTTGAGAATAACCCGCCTAACATGGAAGATAAGGGTAGCCTTGGTTGATAGATGAGCTATTCGAGCATACAAAATAGAATGTTTATTTAAAGGTTTAGAGTTTGGCACATACAAATTTACTTGGAACGGCAGGTAGATACCGCATATAGGAAGGTATGGTGGACTCATCTGGAATAACTTTGGGGTTTAAGGGATTGGATGCACAAGCAGTATTCCCGCTTAGTACAGGTGAAGGCTAGCAAAAGACTGGGAAGCGACCAACTAGAGAGCGATAACAGCCATGTACATGCATTAAAATTAATAAACATTGGATGCAAGCATGAGTAGGATATAATCCACCATGAACATAAATATCGTGAAGGCTATGTTGATTTGTTTCAACTACATGCGTGAACATGTGCCAAGTCAAGTCACTTAAATCATTCAAAGGAGGATACCACCCCATCATACCACATCATAACCATCTCAATAGCATGTTGGCACGCAAGGTAAACCATTATAACTCATAGCTAATCAAGCATGGCAGAAGCAACTATGATCTCTAATTGTCATTGCAAACATGTTTATTCATAACAAGCTGAATCAAGAACGATGAACTCATCATATTTACAAAAACAAAAGAGGTCGAGTTCATACCAGCTTTTCTCATCTTAGTTAGTCCATCATATATCATCATAATTGCCCTTCACTTGCACGACCGAACGAAGTGAATAATACTAAGAGTGCACGTGCATTGGACTAAGCTGGAATCTGCGAGCATTCAATAAACAGGAGAAGACAAGGCAATATGGGCTCTTGGTTAATTCAACAATAAAGCATATAAGAGCCACTTCAACAATTTAATCATGGTCTTCTCCTACTGACCCCCAAAGAAAAGAAAAGAAATAAAAACTATTTACACGGGAAAGCTCCCAACAAGCAAAAGAAGAACGGGAAATATTTTCGGGTTTTCTTTTTAATTATTACTACTATAGCTGAAAAATAAACTACCACTATTTTTTTGGTTTTTCTTAAGGTTTATCAAACACACAAGAAGAAAGCAGGAAAAAGAAAATAAACTAGCATGGATATTACAGTGAAAGAGTATGAGCACCGACATCTAGCAATGAGTGTGTGTGAACATAAATGTAATGTCGGTGAGAAATATGTACTCCCCCAAGCTTAGGCTTTTGGGCTAAGTTGGTTTATTGCCAGGGATAGCCTGGCGGATACCCGTAGGTGTAGCTGGGGTCGTACTGCGATGAAGAATAGTTGGGATCATACTGTGATGAAGAAGACTCTGACTGCCATTGGCTGACAGCCATCTTCGGATCCCAAGAATAAATAGACTGTCGTGGAGGCTCCTCTTGTGGTTCCGGTTCCGGGGCTGGTGGAGGATTCTTGTAAGCTTGGACGGCAGCCCGCGTAACGAGATAAGGTCCTACAAAATTAAACAAAGAAGGAGCAGGCAAGGTAATAGTTTCAGGATGATGTTTATGAAAGAATAATTTATATTTGAGCTCTCCCTCCCTGCCTTTAACAATAAAATCATGCGCTAGCATACTCTTATAGTCTAGATAAGCACTAGGTAGCAATTTTTCTTCTTTCTCATGAAGCCTAATAGGTATGTTAAAATGTGCAGCGAGGCGTGAAGCATAAATGCCTCCAAAGATGGGACCCTTAGTACGGTTCATACTTAACCGTCTAGCAATAATTCCACCCATGCTAACAGTGTTATCGCGGTATAAACCATGGAACAAAATAATAATATCAGGAACACTAAGGTTCCTACAGTTCCCGCGACCAATCAAGCAACGACTAGCAAATAAGGCAAAATAGCGTAGAACAGGAAAATGTATGCTAGTGATTCTTGCATCAGAAACCTTCCTGGTTTCTCCCACAGAGATAGTGTTAATAAATGCTTCCACCTCTTTACGAGGTGGTTCCTCTAAAGTGCCCTCAGGGGGTATGCTGCAGACTTCACAAAATTCAAACAATGGCATCTTTTTAACAACGTCATATAAATGGAACTCTACTGAAGGAGGTGATTCCTTAGGGAAAAAGTAGAAGTTTTGCACAAAAGTATTTGTGAGCAAGAGATACTGATGATGTTGGTCGCGGACGAAGTCGGTGAGGCCGGCATTCTCAATCAATGAATAGAAATCCTCATAAATCCCGGCCTGTCTCAAGAAATTATCGGAAGGCCATTCACACGATCTCCGCGGAACGAGGCAAATTATATTTGGGGCTCTGTGCTTCCTCATTTTGTTTCTCATTCGAGCTTCGACTCGATGAGCCCCTCAAGAGTCTCTTCATTATTTTCTGAAATAATCTGAAATTTTTAGTAACTTCAAACAAAAGTGAACCAACTTCAATAAAACTGATAGCAACTACTCCTACAAGTGCCTAGAACCTATATCAAGCATTAGAACTACTTGGAACCATATAAATTTGACATGCAATCTCAAGAACATGGTCACCTATGCAACAGAAATTTGCAAAGAATAAAGCACTAGAAAAAAAAACTAATTGGACCAATGGAGGAGTCACATACCAAGGAACAATCTCCCCAAGCAGTTTTGCGAGAGGTGCTTTGAGCAAGGAGATCGAAAATCACAGCAAAGAGGGCTCGAACTCGTGCTTGAGTTGGTTTTTCGTGTTTGTGGGAGGAAGAAGAAAAAGATGGGTGCTGGAATAAGTGGAGGAGGGCCACCGTGGGCCCACGAGGCAGGGGCGCGCCCAGGGGGGAAGAGCGCGCCCTCCACCTTGTGGCCAGGTGGCAGCTCCCCCCGCGGTAATTTTTATACCATAAATCCTCAAATATTCCCGAAAAATCATATTAAATTGGCATGTCATTCTGAGGACTTTTATTTTCGGGACATTTTTGTGTTGCACGGATAAGTCAGGAAACAGACAGAAACATACTATTTTTACTTTATTTCAACTAAATAACAGAAAGTATAGAGAGGGTACAGAAGGTTGTGCTTCTAGTTTCATCCATCTCATGCTCATCAAAAGGAATCCACTAACAAGGTTGATCAAGTCTTGTTAACAAACTCATTCCGATTAACATGGAACCGGAGAAATTTTGAATAACACTAGGTTACCTCAACGGGGATATGCACATCCCCAATAATAAGTATATCATATTTCTTTTTGACAGTAGGAAGAGGAAATTCAAAACCTCCAAATATAATCGATGGAATTTTTCCAATAGAGTTGATACTATGAACTTGAGGTTATTTCCTCGGAAAGTGTACCGTATGCTCATTACCATTAACATGAAAAGTGACATTGCCTTTGTTGCAATCAATAACAGCCCCTGCAGTATTAAGAAAAGGTCTTCCAAGAATAATAGACATACTATCGTCCTCAGGGATATCAAGAATAACAAAGTCCGTTAAAATAGTAACGTTTGCAACCACAACAGGCACATCCTCACAAATACTGACAGGTATAACAGTTGATTTATCAGCCATTTGCAAAGATATTTCAGTAGGTGTCAACTTATTCAAGTCAAGTCTACGATATAAAGAGAGAGGAATAACACTAACACCGGCTCCAAGGTCACATAAAGCAGTTTTAACATAGTTTCTTTTAATAGAGCATGGTATAGTAGGTACTCCTGGATCTCCAAGTTTCTTTGGTATTCCACCCTTGAAAGTGTAATTAGCAAGCATGGTGGAAACTTCAGCTTCCGGTATCTTTCTTTTATTTGTAACAATAGCTTTCATGTATTTAGCATAAGGATTCATTTTGAGCATATCAGTCAATCGCATACGCAAAAAGATAGGTCTAATCATTTCAGCAAAGCGCTCAAAATCCTCATCATCCTTTTTCTTGGATGGTTTGGGAGGAAAAGGCATGGGTTTTTGAACCCATGGTTCTCTTTCTTTACCATGTTTCCTAGCAACAAAGTCTCTCTTATCATAACGTTGATTCTTTGATTGTGGGTTATCAAGATCAACAGCAGGTTCATTTTCTACCTCATTATCATTACTAGGTTGAGCATCATTATGAACATCATCATTAACATTTTCACTAGGTTCATGTTCATTACCATATTGTGTTTCAACATCAGACATAGAGATATCATTTGGATTATCAGGTGGTTCAGCAATAGGTTCACTAGAAGTTTGCACAGTTCTATCATTTTCTTTTTCTTTCTTAGAAGAACTAGGTGCATCAGTATTATTTCTCTGAGAATCTTGCTCAAATCTCTTAGGGTGGCCTTCAGGATACAAAGGTTCCCGAGTCATTCTACCAGTTCTAGTAGCCACTCTAACAGCATAATCATTTTTCTTACTATTCATTTCATCAAACAATTCTTTTTGAGCCTTAAGTACTTTTTCTACTGGAGTTGTAACCATAGAAGCATGTTTGCTAACAAGTTTTAGTTCACCTCTAATATTAGCCATATAATCACCCAAGTGTTTAATCATATAAGAATTTTGTTTTAATTGTCTACCAAAATAAGCATTGAAGTCTTCTTGCTTAAACATAAAGTTATCAAACTCATCCAAGCACTGACTAGCAATTTTAGTAGGAGGGATTTCAGCTTTATCATATCTATAGAGAGAATTTACCTTTACTACCTGTGTCGGTTTATCTAGATCAGGAGGTTCTTCAATAAATAGTGGATCAAGATCATATGTTTCTTCAACAGGCGGTAAATTAAGACCATGTATTTCTTCAATAGGAGGTAAATTCTTAACATCTTCCGCTTTAATACCTTTTTCTTTCATAGATTTCTTTGCTTCTTGCATATCTTCGGGACTGAGAAATAGAACACCTCTCTTCTTCGGAGTTGGTTTAGGAATAGGCTCAGTAATTGGAGCAGGAGCTGGCTCAGGAGGTGCCCAATTATTTTCATTTGTCAACATATTATTCAATAGAATTTCAGCTTCATCCGATGTTCTTTCCCTGAAAAGAGAACCAGCACAACTATCCAGGTAATCTCTGGAAGCATCGGTTAGTCCATTATAAAAGATATCAAGTATTTCATGTTTCTTAAGAGGATGATCACGCAAAGCATTAAGTAACTTCATAAGCCTCCCCCAAGCTTGTGGGAGACTCTCTTCTTTAATTTGCACGAAGTTGTATATTTCCTTTAAAGCAGCTTGTTTCTTATGAGAAGGGAAATATTTAGCAGAGAAGTAATGAATCATATCCTGGGGACTACGCACACAACCAGGATCAAGAGAATTAAACCATATCTTAGCATCACCCTATAATGAGAACGGAATTATTTTAAGTATATAAAAGTAGCGCGATCTCTCATCATTAGTGAACAGGGTGGCTATATCATTTAATTTAGCAAGATGTGCCACAACAGTTTCAGATTCATAGCCATGAAAAGGATCAGATTCAACCAAAGTAATTATATCAGGATCAACAGAGAATTCATAATCCTTATCGGGAACACAAATAGGCGAAGTAGCAAAAGCAGGGTCAGGCCTCATTTTATCTTTAAGAGATTCTTTGTTCCATTTAATTAATAGCCTTTTATGTTCATGACGATCTCTGCAAGCTAAAATAGCGGCAGAAGATTCCATATCAAAAACATAACCCTCAGGAATAATAGGCCTATCTTCATCATCACTTTCATCATTATAATCAGATTCAATAATTTCTTTCTCTCTAGCCCTAGCAATTTGTTCATCAAGAAATTCACTAAGGGGCACAGTAGTATCAGGCAGAGAAGTAGTTTCATCATAAGTATCATGCATAGCAGAAGTGGCATCATCAATAACATGCGACATATTATAACGAATAGCAGAAGCAGGTTTAGGTGTCACAAGCTTACTCATAACATAAGGTGAATCAAGTGCAGAGCTAGATGGCAGTTCGTTACCTCCCCTCGTAGTTGAGGGATAAATTGTTATCTTAGCGTCTTTAGAGTTCTTCATAGTGTCCAGCAGATATAAATCCCAAGTGACTCAAAGAATAGAGCTATGCTCCCCGGCAACGGTGCCAGAAATTAGTCTTGATAACCCACAAGTATAGGGGATCGCAACATATTTCGAGGGTAGAGTATTCAACCCAAATTTATTGATTCAACACAAGGGGAGCCAAATAATATTCTCAAGTATTAGCAGCCGAGTTGTCAATTCAACCACACCTGGAAACTTAGTATCTGCAGCAAAGTGTTTAGTAGCAAAGTAATATGATAGTGGTGGTAACAGCAACAAAAGTAAAGGCAGCAAAAGTAATATTTTTGGTATTTTGTAGTGATTGTAACAGTAGCAACGGAAAAGTAAATAAGCGTAAACCAGTATATGGAAAGCTCGTAGGCATCGGATCAATGATGGATAATTATGCCGGATGCGGTTCATCATGTAACAATCATAACATAGGGTGACATGGAACTAGCTCGATTACATGGTAAATCTCATCCAACCCATCACCGTCCGGCAAGCCTACGACGGAATTACTCACGCACGACGGTGAGCATCATGAAATTGGTGATGGAGGATGGTTGATGATGACGACGGCGACGAATCCCCCTCTCCGGAGCCCCTAACGGACTCCAGATCAGCCCTCGCGAGAGGTTTTAGGGCTTGGCGGCGGCTCCGTATCGTAAAACGCGATGATTTCTTCTCCTCTATTTTTTTCTCCCCGAAAGCAAATATACAGAGTTGGAGTTGGCGTCGAAAGGTCTCCAGGGGGCCCACGAGGTAGGGGGCGCGCCCTAGAGCAGGGTGTGGGCCCCCTGGTCTTCATCTTTGGCTCAGTCCGGGTTAGTTCCATTCAAATCATACAAGTTAGATTCCAAAACAAAGGCAAAAGTGTTTGGAAAAGTAGATACGACGGAGACGTATCACACACTGTCACCGGACCTCCCCCCTCGCCGGATCGTCCCCGTCCTCCTCCACGCCGGCTCCTACGAGCCTCGCCGATCCCCCTACTCGGCAACGGCCGTGAGCGCGCCCCCCTCCATCTTCCCTCTTTCTCCGTCATCCCGAGCGCCACCGCGTTGGCGCACACACCTGCACCGGTCGCGCTCGCCGCGCCTACGTGCTCCGCCCGCCGCACTCGCTTGCTACTCGTCCTGCCCTGCGGTAGCACCCCGCACGTGGCCACCCGTGGCCGCCCCCTCGTGCCGCTTTCCGCCTTCACCTGCACCGCCCCGGCCGCGCCTCCCCTCCGGCCGCCGGCGCGCCCGTTCGGGCTACGCTGCGCCCGTCGGGCGTCCACGCCCGATAGCCCCGAGAATCATGGGACAGTAATCTCTCCCTAATGGTGGCCATGGCATCGTGATTACTATGCAGCTTGCCACTTGTCCAAAAATCAAAGCCTTTTTCAATTTTAAAATAAGTCAAATAAATTATTTTCTTTGAACAGTAAAACTAAAATGCTCACCTTATCCTATAAATTTCCCTGATCATTGTCGTGTTGAAACCAACCTGTTCTAAATTCCCACAATGCCCATGGGAATTAATTCAGTGCTCTAGCAGCATTTAAATTGGCCTTTTCAATTTCTAAAATTGATTAGGCAACTCCTTTTGACCCCAAACTTTTTGTTCCATCTCAACGTATTGTGTTAGCTTTATGTGCCAAGTTTTGTTAAAAACAAAACTCATTTGGTACTAAAAGAAAAATGCAAAACAGAGCAAATAAAAGAAAACAAAAAGAAAAAGAAAAGGGAAAAGTCAGAGAAGAGAGAGAGAAAGACCAGTGTCCCCTTTGGGCCTCGGCCCACATCCACCAAGCCGATCCAGCCCCAGGCCAATAACCCCCTCCAGGGGGCACCGAAACCCTAACACCCTCCACACGACCCCCACGATCTCCACCCTCTCCCTCCAGCGCCGTCATAGGAGAGAGCGTCGACCCCCGATCCACTTCCCCCATCCCCCACGATCCCCTCTCTCGCACGACCCCCTGCCCCGCTTGATCTGGACGCCCTCCCGTGCCCAGGGCGCCCGTTGCCGTCGCTGCCTCACCTCGCCCCCGACGCCCGTCCACGCGCCGCCTCATCGCCTCCCCCCTGATTTGGAACTGGGGCTCGGCCACGACGCCGCCGCCGCTCGGATCCCCCTTGCAGGAACCAAGACGCCGCCAACCGACGCCACGCCTCCGCCGGACCTCCCCCTCGCCTGGTCGTCCCCGTAGTCCTCAACGCCAGCTCCTACGAGCCTCGCTGACCCCCCTACTCGGCAACGACCGTGAGCGCACCACCCCCTCCATCTTCCCTCTTTCTCCGTCGTCCCGAGTGCCACCGCGTTGGCGCACGCACCTGCACTGGCCGCGCTCACCGCGCCTACGTACTCCGCCCGCCGCGCTCGCTTGCTGCTCGTCGTGCCCTGCTGCAGCACCCCGCACGTGGCCACCCATGGCCGCGCCCGTCGCGCCGCTTTTCGCCTTCCCCTGCACCGCCCCGCTCGCGCCTCCCCTCCGGCCGCCGGCGCGCCCGTTCGGGCGACGCTGCGCCCGTCGGGCGTCCACGCCCGATAGCATGCCCTCACACCCGGTTGGCCCTTTGGGCCACTGACCGTGGGGGCCAGCCCCTTAAAAAACGTATTTTAAAAATAAGAATAAGTAATTAATTAATAAATTAACTTAATTAACTCTGTTCAGTAACTAATTAACTTGATTAGTTAATTAAACCTATTAATTAGTTGTTAGTCTATGACAGAACGGTCCCACACGTCAGGGTGGACTTTGGTCAACTCTATTGACTGCTGACGTCATGATGACGTCATGCTGATGCATTAACCCCCATTTTAGATTTAATAACAATTTCAGAATATTGCTAAAACTTTAATAATTCATAGAAAAATAACTGTAGCTCGGATGAAAATACTTTGTACATGAAAGTTGCTCAGAACGACGTGAAGAATCTGAATACGCGGTCCGTTTACCTGTCAGATGCCTCTAAATATATGAACATGGAACATTCCTCCTCCGGTCATCTGTGTGACACAGGTCCATAACCGGGAATACCTTCCCGGTTGAATTCCCCCTTCACCTATATCGTATAGCCATAGGTTAGGTCACACCCGGCACAACATATTGCCATGTTATGCTTTGTGATGCTATGTTTGCTTTATATTTATTGTGTCTTCCCCCTCTTATCTCCGGTAGATCCCGAGACCGATGCCGCCCCTGTGATCGACCACATCGACGACGACCCCTCATTCTTGCCAGAGCAACCAGCCAAGCCCCCCCTTTGATCATTCCGATATTGCCCATTCCATCCCCTCATGCTTGCATTAGATTTTGCTACTGGTATTATTTGCTCCTATTCTTATGCATAGCCTACTTTTGCAACCTGCTTATTGTTACCTACCTGCTTATCCTAAGCTGCTTAGTATAGGTTGGTTAGTGATCCATCAGTGACCCCCACCTTGTCCTTGTTGCCCCTGCTTCATCATTGAAGACCCGATCAACGGGATCGAAGACCAGGCCCCGACACCGCACATCACTTTTCCCTTAGTTGCTCGACACTACTGGGTTACTATCGAGTGCCGAGGGTGAGACCTCTATAGCACTTCTGATGTTAAACCTGTAGTGTAGCTATTCGGTCGTGGTCATCGAGGGTGATTCCGCCTTAACCACTTCCGATACGACTCTGTCGTGCAACCCCTCAAGTGTGAACCTAGGGGGTGGTTCCTCTTACGTTCACCTTGATGATTACATCGAGCGGAATTCACTGGGGGTGATTCCTCGGGTTTTCCCCTTGATGTTTGGACACACGGATACTTGGAATTTACCATTGTTACTTGGAAAGACGGGTCGACCCTGAGGGGTACCCGCGCGAGCTTAATTGCGAGTGATGTGGAGTCGGGTTGATCTGGAGGGTGCCCGCGAGATAATTACGAGGCGTGGCCGGGCATTCTTAGCCCTTGCCGCAAGTCCTCGAGACGGGGCAACGGTGTCACATTTTTCGTGAGTCTCTGCTTGTTACCGCACGTTCCTAATCCACTATGATTTGGTTATTTGATCCGAGGGGCCTCTGGCCTGATAGCACTAACCATCACGTGGGCATAGTATGGGAGTTATGCGTCGTATGCATCAGCCAAAGCTTAATAGACGTCAGCGACTGAGCGGGGCGCGCCGGGTTGGACTGCGTAAGCACCTGCCTTGTTGAAGGAGGTAGCTAGGTCTGCTCACCGGTCGCATTCGCAACATGCAGGAGTTCCCGGGGCGATGTCCCATGATCCCTGGG
This sequence comes from Aegilops umbellulata, assembly GCA_032464435.1. Lineage (NCBI taxonomy): Eukaryota > Viridiplantae > Streptophyta > Magnoliopsida > Poales > Poaceae > Aegilops > Aegilops umbellulata. Next base: position 262,667,669 of record CP136055.1, read on the forward strand.
GGCATAGGTTTAGTCCGGCGTGCTTAACCTCTCTATTAAGCCTAGGTTGGGTTGCGGCGTATTGTTTGGCCAAGGCCGGGCATGACCCAAGAAAGTGTGTCCGGCCAGAGTTAATCGAGTGTGGTGGGTAAGTTGGTGCACCCCTATAGGGAAGAAAACATCTATCGACAGTGTCCTACAGTAACGGACACTTGGAGTTGTATCCCGATCGATACAACTAGAACTGGATACTTGTGATGAGAAATGGATCCCGATCGACAGTGTCCTACGGTAACGGCTTTCCCTTCTCTTCTGGCATTCTACAGTCCAGTCCATAGATACAACCCTTTTCATTGATACCGATGCATATGTAGTGTAGATCCTTGCTTGCGGGTACTTTGGATGAGTACTCACGGTTGTTTTGCTCCCCCTTTTCCCCCTTTCTTCTTCTTTCCGGTTGATGCAACCAGATGTCGGAGCCCAGGAGCCAGATGCCACCATCGATGCCTATTACTACATGGAGACCGCCGACGACCAGGAGCAGTTAGGAGGCTCCCAGGCAAGAGGCCTTGCCTTTTCGATTGATGTTGCTTTTGTGCTAGCCTTCTTAAGGCAAACTTGTTTAACTCATGTCTGTACTCAAATTTTGTTGCTTCTGCTAACTCTTGTGTTTTCGAGCTTATGTATTCGAGCCCTCGAGGCCCCTGGCTTGTAATATACAGCTTGTATTATTTTAATTTGTGTCTAGAGTGGTGTTGTGATATCTTCCCGTGAGTCCTTGATCTTGATCGTACACATTTGTGTGTATGATTAGTGCACGATTGAATCGAGGGCGTCACAATAACCCCCCTCCTTCTTCCACGTTCCTCTAAAATCTTTTCCAAGGTTGAGATCTCACCCCCTCTTCATTCAAACACTCATTTGGCGATTGGAGGATGTTCACTCGATCTACATTCTTACCAAAGCATCTTGTGTTTTCCCAACTATTTCTACATCATGACCTTGTCACTCTTGGAGCTTGGACTCCTATGCTATTAGGGTTCCTCCAGAAGTGTCCTTGATTTCGGTGTGCTCTGGAGACATATGTAAAGGTGTGGTAGTCGCCTTCAAGACCAGCCCCGAGTCATGGACGACATGCTAGTCTTAGCAGTGCCCAATTTTTCTCAACCCTTTATTTTGGAAATAGATGCATGCGATGAAGTGGTAGGGCGGTGTTGATGCAACAAGGTCACCCTCTAACGTACTTGAGAAAGCGTTATGTGCCAAGAAGAATCAAGCATTCATCAAATACGAAAAGGAGTGTCTTGTTATTCTTCTGGTTGTCGATAAATGATGACCATACCTTCAACATCATAATTTGTGATCGCAACTAAGCTCTATTGCACTTACTAACCAATCATTGCATACGGGAATCCAACACGAGGCATTCATCAAATTGATGAGACTGAATTATAAGATCCAGTACAAGTGTGGCACAACAAATACCGCATCGGATGCACTCTCTCGGCATGTGCATCAGACACATGTATTCGAAATGTTTGTTGCCGTACCTACTTGGTTGGAGAATCTCATGGAGGATTGCGTGGAGGATATTGCAACTAAGGCAATGTGGGAAGAGTTGTCACTCATGGGGAACCACTCATGGTTATTCACTGGACAAAGCGGTGTCTGATTCAAAGGCCAGTCTAGGTGGGTAGTGAAGGAAATATGCCCTAGAGGCAATAATAAAATGGTTATTTATTATATTTCTTTAATCATTATAAAGGTTTATTATTCATGCTAGAATTGTATTGACCGGAAACTTAAATACATGTGTGGATACATAAACACATACTGTGTCCCTAGTGAGCCTCTACTAGACTAGCTCGTTGATCAAAGAGGGTTAAGGTTTCCTAACCATAGACATGAGTTTTCATTTGATAACATGATCACATAGGGTCTGCACGCTTAACGTTTGTTGACCATATAGTTTTATATGAGTTATTTGTTTTGGTGACCGAATGTTGTTCGGAGTCCCGGATGAGATCACGAACATGACGAGGAGTCTCAAAATGGTCGAGAGGTAAAGATTGATATATAGGACGATGGTATTTGGACACCGGAAGTGTTTCGGGACGTACCGGGAAGGAATTGGGTCACAGGAAGGGGTTCCGGGCACCCCCCGACAAGTTATGGGCCAAAGGAGTGGACATACCAGCCCACAAGGGGGCTGGTGTGCCCCTCCCTTGTTTGGCCAGCCCTAGGGAAGGAAAAGGGGGAGGGGCTATCCCCTCCTGCCTTTCCCTCTCATGGGAGAAAGGAAGGGGGGGCGCCACCCTCCCCTGCCTTTCCCCGCACTCCAAATAAGGAAAGAGGGGGCGCGGCTTGGGAGGGACCCCAAGTAGGATTCCTCCTACTTGGGCGCCTCTTTTGGCTCCTCCTCCGTCCCTCCCACCTATATATATGTGGGAGGGGGGTGCCTAGCACACAACAGACAATTTTCTAGCCGTGTGCGGCGCCCCCCCTCCACCGTTTGCACCCCCGATCATATTTTCGTAGTGCTTAGGAGAAGCCCTGCAGAGATCACTACACCATCACCGTCACCATGCCGTTGTGGTGCCGAAACTCATCTACTACCTCACCGTCTTGCTGGATCAAGAAGGCGGAGGACGTCACCAAGCTAAACGTGTGCAGAACGCGGAGGTGCCGTGCGTTCGGTACTAGATCAGTTGGATCGCAAAGAAAGTTCGACTACATCAACCGCGTTGTGAAATGCTTCCGCTTACGGTCTATGAGGGTACGTAGACACACTCTCCCCCTTGTTGCTATGCATCTCCATGGATAGATCTGTTGGGAAACATAGCATGCAATTTCAAAAAAAATCCTACGCTCACGCAAGATCATCTATCTAGGAGATGCATAGCAACAAGAGGGGAAGAGTGTGTACACGTACCCTCGTAGACCTAAAGCGGAAGCGTTTTACAATGTGGTTTATGTAGTTGAACTTCTTCTCGTTCCGACCGATCAAGCACCGAACGTACGCCACCTCCGAGTTCTGCACACGTTCAGCTCGATGACGTCCCTCGAACTCTTGATCCATCAAAGTGTCGAGGGAGAGTTTCGTCAGCACGACGGCATGGTGACGGTGATGGTGAAGTGATCCGTGCAGGGGCTTCGCTCTAAGCACTACGACAATATGATTGGAGGCGTAAACTGCGGAGGGGGGCGCCGCACACCGCTAGGAATCAATGTTGTGTGTTCTAGCGATGCCCCTTATATATATATATATATATATATATATATATATATATAGTGGCACTATTATGATCATGGGATTAGAATAACTATTTGGATCACAGCAGCCCTATATAGGGCCCTCCCGAACTTCCGAACTGCCGCCGACCCGACAGGATCCACTGGATCCCGAGGCCCCCGATAGGATCCACCTGATCACTCGGATCCCGAGCCGCCCCAGCCCCCCTCCTCCCCTCGATCCCCCGACCTCCCCCTCATCGCCGACGATCTTCGCCAGATCCGCCGCCTCCTTTTCCTTCCCAGCTCCTGGCCGGCCGGATCCGCCGCCTCCCTTCCTTCCCCAGCTCCTGGCCGGCCACCGGTGCGGGCGAGCGAGCGACGGCGGACGCCGGCGCGAGGGAGCCCGCGTTGCCTGGACGCGGCGATGCCGCCATGAACTTCAGGAAGCCGCATCCTCGTCCCATCATCACCGCCCGAAGCCTTGGCAGACCAGATGACGGCCCCGACGTAAGCAACGGCGAGTGGCACGACCAACGGAGCAACTCCTCCGCGGAGGCGGAATCGGCTGCGCCCTCAAATTCAGTGGCACAAGTACATGAACTTCCTCCCAATTTTGCCTTCTTCTTCAATCTTGCCTTCTCTGACCTTCTTGCGTTGTGTGCAGATGAACTTCACGCCCCCTGCAAGACAAAGACATGGATTGCCATGGAATTCCTCTACTACCTCCACGACGAATTTTTCTCAAGGTGGCCTATCAGCTGCTGGAAAAAGATTGGCTGGACTTCTAGCCAGGGTATGGTTGAACTTCTTCCTTCCTTCGGTTTGTTATTTGCCTACAACCATGTGAAGTTCAGGTGGTGTGTGAGCCTCAGTCCAGGCTACAAAAGCTTTTTAAAATTCTGCCTGCTTACAACCATGTGAAGTTCAGGTGGTGTGTGAGCCTCAGTCCAGGCTACAAAAAAACAGCATTGTAAAAATCTGCCTGCTTACAGGCATGTGAAGTCCAGGCGGTGTGTGAGCCTCAATCCAGGCTACAAACACTATAAAATCTGCCTGCATTCACATTCACATGTGAAGTTCAACTAGTAAGTGTGCTAGAGTTCAGGTTGGTATGTCTCTGGTTCTGTGCAAAAAATAAATAAAAGGAAAATAAAACATGCACGTGATATGACATGAAGGTCAGGTTGGTATGCACTAGCAGTCCATCCATTCAAACGCATGAAGGTTCAGGTTTTTTAAACTATAGACATTATTTCCCCTTTGCAAAACAGGAAGTTCAGGTTGTGGACAGTGCTCAGTTCAGGTGCATATAAGTAATAAAAATATTGTAGAATTAAAAAACAGGATGTGAAGTTAATTCTGTGAAGGGTGCTTAGTTCAGGTACAAAGGCATCGACAGATGCTCAGCACAGTGTGATAGCTCTCACCACTTTTATATGAGAAGTTCAGGCTGTGAATAATGCTAAGTTCAGTTACAGATGTATATGCAGATATAACTTGTGTGCTAATACACATTTTTTCTTTTATGTCAGGAAGACGATAGACGCATGAAGAAGCTTAGAAGTTCCCAGCAGCAAGTACACAATCCAAAGCCTGTACGCGTTGCACCACCCACTCAATGGGTCACGCCTCAAACGCACCAACAGCATTACAAACCTGTTCCAGACCAAAAATGGATGGCACCCAAAACACACGGATACTTCCAAGATGCTGGGTCACAGCCCTATCCGCACAGGTTTGCGCCTCCACCTAATTGGGTGACGCCGGAAATCCCTCGCGGATTCTTTGTATCCACAAGCAGGCTCCCAAGCACGCCGATGGAAGAGGGGGTTAGCTCAAGTCCTGCGTGTAACTCTGAAGGTTATCCTGGTGTGCCTCATCAACGCCAAAGCGAAGCAACTAAACCGGATCCTAGGACAAATCCAACAGCAACACACACACGGAGGAGAGTGATCTGCACACTACCACCGTTTGATCCTGCTGCTGCTGCTGCTACAAGTCAGAATTCTACGGGGCATAAGGTAGATGGATTGCTTCACAAAACAAAAGAGCAAACCAAGACAAGCATCGCAATACCTCCACAACCACCTCAAGCAAAAAGGACGCAAACAAGAGAGAGGCCATCTTCAGCCCTCCTTCCTCCTCGTGATCCACTGCTGCATCCTGCTATGATTACTCCGCCATGCCCCATCCTAGAGGGACAGCAGCCGACACCGGCGGAGTTGCGATCATACACGCACGTAAGTGAAACAAAAAATATTTATATACGCATCTTGTGTTATCTGCACATTTTCTGCTCCCTCCAGAATAACAAGTTCATAAACTGCATTTTAACGTGCTGTTTGGATTAATTTTTTTTCTTTTTCTGCAGACGCTGGATCTACCGGATTATCTAATACCAAGACTAAAGATGCAATTCAAAGATGTAGAGAAAGCAAGGGAATTTTATAACAGATACGCCAGGCACGCTAGTTTTGGAATCAGGAAGACGGGTGGAAATGACAACCACAAGTATTTTGTTTGCGCCTTCCAAGGGATACACACATCTTCTGTTTCAGGGGCCAACAGGAAGCGAAACAAAACATCGTAGAGGACGGGCTGCAATGCAAGAATGAGGGTGAAGGTGCAGGAGGATGGCACATGCGTGGCAGTGGACATTGAGTACAATCATAATCACGAGCTCATGCAAACTGATGACATGCTGGTATTCTTGCACTCACACAAGAATTATGACCCCACTATTCTGGAGTATGTAAAGCTCCTGCAGTACCATGATGTCAATCACACAACAATCATGTCCATGCTATCTGAAAATGAAGATGGAAGCTACTTCCTAAGCATGACCGGACGAGACCTCCTAAACCAGTAAGTATTCAAAACACCCACATGCTGCAATGTAAAATAGTATCCTAGCTCACAGCCCCTTTGATAGCAAAAATAACAAATGCATGTTGGCGTGTGATTTGCAGGAAAGCCATGAATGCAAGGAAAGATGATATGGATGATGTATTAAAACTTGTTTCATTCTTCAAAGACATGAAGGCAATAAATGATGAGTTCTTCTATGACATCCAAGTGGACAAGGACAAGTCAATTAAAAACATTTTCTGGTCCAATGCAAGTTGCCGAGGAGCATATCAAGACTTCGGCAATTGCGTAACATTTGACACGACTTACAAGACGAACAGATTTCATATGCCCTTGGGAGTGTTTGTTGGAACAAACCATCACTTGCAGTCAACGATATTTGCCGTTGCCTTGATAAGAGACGAAGATGCAAAGTCATTCAAGTGGCTGTTTGATACATTTCTACGGTGCATGAACAACAAGCACCCAACTTGCATTCTCACAGGTGAGTTCAAAAAAAAAACTCCTCAAGTTTCATCATCTTTTCAGTCTATGTATGGGTCTCTGTTGGTTGGGTACATTTGTTTTTTCTGAAAAATATGTACAACATGCAGTTCAACCACTGTTAGCACAGAAGTCCAACTAGCAATACAAGAAAGCAAAATTATCTGTCACATGTTTGAAAAAAATTAGTTATGAATGTGAAGTTCAAGTACATGAATCATAGAAGTTCAAGGACGAAGATGTTAGATAAAAATATGTAGCATGTTTAGGAAAACATAGTTATTTATGTGACGTTCAACCACTGCTACCACAGAAGTTCAACAACACTGCTGTAAGAAAATTTTTGAGTGTGACACTACCAGTTTGTCCTACTACTAACTGTGAAGTTCAAGCACTGGTACCACAGAAGTTCAAGCACTGAGATTCTTAGATAGCCATACTACTAGATGTGAAGTTAAATTACTTGTGCGACATAAGTTCACCATCAGTACAAAAAAGAATCAAGTTTCATTTTTTTTAATTCATGCAGACCAGTGCCCATCGATGGCGAAAGCTATACCACAATCATTTCCAAACACCGTCCACAAGCTATGCCGTTGGCACATATTGAAGAAGTACAGGGAATACCTCGCGTTGCTGTACAAAGAGTATGAAACATTCAAAGAGAAGTTCACAGCTATATTGAACTGGCCGCTGATGCCAACGGAGTTTGAAGATGCCTGGGCTGAACTCGTGCACAAGTACCACCTGGAGAACGACCAGATGATGATGCAGCTCTGGAGTGATAGGAAGATGTGGATTTCAGCATATTACAAGAACATTTTCTGTGCTAGAATGACTTCCACACAATGAAGCGAGAGCATGAACCACGTGCTAAAGAAAGGGTTTGTCAAGGGGACCCAGAACCTACACAAGTTTGCTAGGCGGGTCAATGCTTGCATACAAACTCCGATGCAGAAGGAGAACGAGCAAACAATGACCAGCATGGTATGATGACAAGTACAAAAACACCATCATCATGTTCTGTTTACCTTCAACATGTGCACTTTCAATTTTAAAAAATGAAACCCATGATTCTGCTTCGACTAATATCTTACTTTTTGACATGTGCAGACCAATCCTATGACAAAGACAACTTACGGCTACGAGGAAGACATGTCTATCAAGTACACGAGAGCCGTGTACAACGAGATGAGGAATAGGATGAGAAAGGCCACGCTATTTCGCGCAAAGCGTACAGCAGAGCCCACTAAGTACCTTGTGTACTACCACAACAAGCCTGGCCATGATGATGAAGAAAGATTTTCTTGGTCAAAGCATGAATTCCAGGTTGTGGCTGACCCAGACAATGAAATATACGAGTGTGAATGCAAGCTCTGGACACACACAGGTGAGCGGGAAAACAAACTCATTAAAGTAGCTAGACTAGTAGTATCATATCAAAATTTATGAAACTCATTGCTGGCTCACAAACTAAGTATTCTGCATTCATCACAAAATGTAGGCCTGTTCCGCCTTCACATCATGAACATACTGGACTACCTGAAGCCTGAAAAATTTCCAAACAAGTATATCCTCAAACGGTACACAAAGACTGCAAAATCACAACCAACCTTTGATACAAGGGACTAAAACACAACCGCATCGGATGGCAGCTCAAGGCTATCGAAGCAAGACATCTTGCTGCAGCTGAATTTGATGGTTAACAAGAAAGCGATGAGATGTGACCAGCAGTATGACAGAGCCTACTATGTTCTCAAGAGGCTCGTGGAAGAACTTGATGCAATACATTCAGCAAATCAAGCGGATGCTAACAAAAGGATGGCTGAGGAGGACGCTGAAATTGAAGACGACCTTCACTATTATGCAGCTAAAATGCTCAACGCCGCCGCTGAAGCCAACCAATGCAAGCAGGGTGATGGACAATCAATGGAGCAGCGCCAGCAAGAGACGATGAAACTGCCGCTGTATTCTGAAACAAAGGGTAGGAAGAAAATTACAGCAGCAAAGAAAAGTGACAAGAGAGCGCAAATAAAGGCACCACCTGCAGGAAGAGTCGTGGTGCTCGATGAGAATGGAGTGCCACTTGGACACAGGAAATGTAGTGCGTGCAACTAGGTTGCGGGACACAACAAGCTGACCTGTCCAACACTCTTGGAAAGAAACAATCCCGAGGAGGTCAAGCAACCCAAATGTCAGAAACAGCAACCCAAAGTTATGGAACAAAAGAATGGACCACACCCACAGAAAGCAAGCACCAGACTTTGTAGCATATGCAAGGAGTATGAACCACATAATGCAAGAACATGCCTGAAGAGAGCAGATGCTGAAAAGACAAGCAAAAAGTCAAAGAAGAAACAGAAAGCAAAACCCAGAGCCAGCAACAAGAAAGAGGTGGAAGAGGAAGAGGAAGACGAAGACGAAGACACCGTCGAAGAAGAGGAAGACGAAGAGGAAGAGAACGATGAAGAGAAAGAGGAAGAGGATGATGAGGAGGAAGAGGAAGAGGACGGCAAAGAGGAAGATGAAGAGGAAGAGGTACATGTCAAGCAAAAACCTATACAACCAAAGCCTAGGAGGAGCGCAAGGCTGATGAACAGTTAGAATAGGTCAATTAACACAATGGAAACTTATGTCATGTCAATGTCCAGAAATATTATGTCATCCCCTTTTACTGTTGAACTTTTGAAGAAGTCCTGGTAACATACAATGTGAAGTTCATGTAGTACTATTGCAGAAGTCCTGGTATGTTATGAGATGAAGTGTTGTGCTGCTGATGTACTGCATGAAAGAGCACGCAGTAATAAAATGAAAAACATACACTGTGAAGTTCAAGTAATATTACTGCAGAAGTCCTGGTATGTTATGGGATGAAGTGATGTGCTGGTTTGCATGAAAGTGCAAGCAAGAACAAACATGAAAAACATATACTGTGAAGTTCAAGTAAGCTTACTGCAGAACTCCTGGTATATTATGGCAGGAGGTGCTCATGTTGTATTCCATAAAAGTGCAACCAGCAAATAATTATATAGTATTGAAGTTCAGGTCAGCTTATAGAAGAAGTTCTGGTATACAAAATCGATGTTGGAAAAAATTATGCTTAAAAAATTATAGTTTCACCGCACAGCAAGAAAACCTGTAGTGAATCAAGGATGTCAATGCTCCCACGATATTTTTAAAATTCAAGGCTTTCTACACTACAACAAAGCAAATTAACATAAATGATCAAAAGAAGAAAAAAAACTTGTGATTGAAATCTTATTGTGCTTATACATACAATTTCCTGAAACAGCAGGTGCAGATTCATTCAGCATGAAGAAATGAATGTGATTCTATAGGATATATTTGTTTCCAACATGTGGTCTTAAATCACCTCTCTTTTGAAGACCACAACTCATGTTATTGTGTTATAAGTGGATGAGCTCTCAGCTTAGTGCTTAGAGTGCAGTGCTGCCTCCTAACTGGCGCAGGTTTGAATCTCGGTTTTTACATGGGTCTCACATCTCCTTCTTTATTAAAAATCAGGTATGGGCTTCTCCCCTTACTGGTCTAGTTTTTTTAATGTTATTGTGTTAATAATCTTGATGAGAGGTTACTAACAAATCATTATATGAGCCTCATAATTCCATAGGATTTTAAAGATTGACTGACTTTTAGCTTTTGCAAATATAGCTGAGCATGTTGCAACGACTACATCAACAGTTCAGCACCATACACTAAACGCTATAAGAACATCTCAATCACTACACATCTCTACATGATACTCAAAAGATAAAACATTCCTAGATTACTATACCGTGTGATTATCTGCAATACTTGGTTGATTAAATAAGCATACAACAATCTTTCAGGTAGGTATTACCAGTCTATAATCATCCATCTGAAGTTCAACAGAGCCTGCAAACCTTTCTGATATTTGTAATAATCCATGTTATGTGTGATCAGCAAACTCTCACACTGAACTTCTGTAGTACTCATAAACTAAAAATGCATTTTGTTGATCCGTCCTCAAGGCAAGGGTTGATGACACAAAAGTCAATAAAACAAGAACCGTGCCAAACCACAAAAAAATGGCAAACAACAACTCAGACATGCCTTCACCTTTTAATCCATTTCCAAAATTAGGCAGGACAATAGCATAACAGAGCAAGCTGCCTGCCACGGGAAGATGTGAAGTAAACGACTCCACTACTCAAACTAAGGTTAGCAAGCCTAAGACAACGCGTTCAAATGTGAAGTTCTGCTTGGATACGTGCAGAAGTTCATGTACAATGCCGACAAAAGATAAAGAAACGTCAACAATATTTCTGCACGGATTTACATATGAAATACGTTCGCACTTGAAAAAAACAGAAAAAAAACAAATATAGATTCTACGCAAAAGCATACATTTTGGTTGGGTTGAACATTACCAATACATTACACAACACAAAATATACTCTCCATCTGAAACCAGCAGCCCAGCCACATCTCAAAGCAGAAGTTCAAGTCTACGATCATATGTTGGGAGCCCGAAGATAAACAACACAAAAAAATCAAGAAGTTCAACCAAAAACGAGGAAAAAGTTCAGGTACATCTGATGGGGCAAAAACATTCAACACATTGATACTGAAAAATGACGCAGTGCATTGAAATTCACAAAGCCAAATCATTCTTCACACCAAATGCATTTGTCCACAAATATCATAAGTAATAGTGCTGCACCTATAGATACACAAATCACTAAAAACATTCTTACAACCAAATCTTTACGGAATTGTTCCAATCATTATCAAACCTAAAAATCTGTACGAAATCAAATCTACAATGAAAACTAATGCTTCGGATTCACGGGCCAAAGGACTGGATCTCTTTAGGGAGCTCTGAACGCACGACTTCATTCTTCTCACTAAAAATCAGAGTGTGCATGAACTCAGCCTTCCAGTCATCTGCAGCAGCCTGCAAACAAAGAAAGGTGAAAACGATGGTTTAGTAATGGATATCTAAAACCAAAGCAGGAGCGTCTCAGCAAAAACACACAAGAATAATCAAATGATGATGAGACGAGAACAAAGACAGAACATACTTCCACATCACCAAAATCTTCGACAACCTCATCGCCATCATACGAAGAGCTGAACTTCATGGCAAAGAAACCACAATCATTATTCTTCTGCTTTGGAACGTCGATGAAAGTCGGCCTCTTTGCAATAGTCACCCAGTTAGCCTGCTTGCTCGCCTTGTATGTTGCCTTGCCGTACACCTCCTCGAGCAACCCAACAAATCTCTTCATCTGCCGGAAATAACAAAATTAGATGAAGTCAAAAACATGTTAACCAAAATAGTTAAGTTCAGGTACATAAAAAAGCGACACTTGCAAAAGATCCACCTAAAACAAAATAGCAGAAGTTCAACTTCTAAATGACAGTCAGTTCAAGCAGTATTACCAAAACAGAGGCAGCAACATATTTTGTCAACACAAGGCATAATAAACTTTGTGTCAAACAAGAGAATGTGAAAGGAGGTTCAGGCTAAGAAACACTCATGATATTTTGGCAGTCCCCGTGGAAACACGATCGCGACGTTTCCATATTATCGTAAGAAAGTGAATCAAGGATGTCAATGCTCCCACGATATCTATTCACCACGTACACACTGTAGTGTGCCATTGTGCCAATTGGCTTGAATAGAATCAAGAAAACCTGCCAAGAATGAAAGGACCGGTGAACACAAACTATAAAAGCATATATTCTGAAGAACAGGCAAGAACAAAAACTTCTTGACAAACTCAGCAAAAGGATGCACATGAAATTTTAAAAAATAAGGGTTACGAAAACCTAACCAACTTTGCGTTAAGAAGGTATTCTTCCTTGCGAACAAACATTGGGAGGAGACCAGCAGATTTTTTTGCATCAAACTTTGGAACTGTTGCTCCGAAGAAATCATACTCCAGGCAGTACTGTGCATTCACAAAAACACAATTAAAACACCTCCCAAAGGCTACTACAACAAAAGTAAGGCAAAAAGAAGGAGACAGGGGTGCAAAGAACTAAAACCTGTATGAAGTAGGGACTAAGTACAACCCTGTCAGCACTAGTGAATATCTCAGAGGTCTCTGGCTTATCCTTTCACAAATTTATGAGATAATCCATTATGTCTCCTTCCATCTGCTGCCCTTCATCGAAAAGCGTATAAAGGACACGTCCTGTGAGGTCAATCACATTCCCAGGGATGGTAAACATGCAGTAGCTTGTCCTGCAGAATACAAAAGGATGGTAAAAAAATATTAGAAGTTCAGATACAACAACAAACAGAAGTTCAGACACTATAACTCAAAAGGCAAGAGGAGACATAAAACAGAAGTTCAGATACTACAACAACGGCAGTTCAGACAATACAACTACAGAAGTTCAGACACTACAACTACAAGGCAAGGGAACGATAGATGAGGGTAACTCACTCAGAATGCTTCTCCAGACCGTCTTTACTCAACACATACTGTTTCACCTTCCGGGCCTCGAATAGATGAGGGTAACTGTATTTTTTTAGGGGAGCGACAGGAGAATGCCACTTCAAAGACAATCTTGCTGCTCTCTTGGAGGAAGTTATGTTCCCAGACTCAACTACCGGTTTCCTCCTGGTGATCACAACATTCTTCCCACCTCTACCAGCAACAGTACCAGCAACACATTTAGCATTCTTCGGGTAAGCAATCTTCTCAAAATCATCATCGGACGAAATCACTTCTGCTTCGGCTGCTTCAACTGCATCAGCCTTCCTGTAGCAAGGGGTTTTTGGAGTACCACGAATACCACCAGCCTGCTTTCCCAACTTGGAAGGAATAAGGGTCCGATGTCTATCATCTTCTATCGGAGCTGTACTCACCGGTTCCTCCCTAGGCTGGTATTCCTGTGACCCGAGGAATGAGTAGTGGTAATCGGTCAGCTCCAACGGTTCCACTGTCAAAGAAAAAAGGAAGAGAAATCATCACAATTAAATACAACTGAAGTTCAGGAACATCACAATGTGCAGTCCAACTAATAAACTTGACATGGTTACTGCTCAAGCTGACCTAAAAAAATTAGTTGCAGTAAAAAACTAAATGAAGTTCAGGCACAACCAGAAGCACAGTTCAAGATAAAACGATGAACTGTGAATCATTCAACTACAGCTAACAAAACCATATAGAGGCATCATCTCTGAAGATCAATTATAAAAGAAAATGCTCATGTGCATTTAAGCAAAACAAAACACACAAGCAAAATTAAAATATATAGAAATGAAGTTCATGTATAAAGAAAATGCTCCCCTCCTTCCGAAACCACCGGCCCAGCCAGACCTCAAGCAGAAGTGAAAGCTCAGAGAAAAAATATGAAGTTCAGGTAGAATAAAAGATGCAGTGCAGGTAAGAAGTACAAGTTCCAAAATACTTACATGTGTAGTAGCCAAACAGAGCTTGGAAGTGTGTCTCAAACAGGTCAGAAGAAGCGATTGAGTACAGCCACGTCTTCCTGATATCCCCGATATTCTCATGGGAATAATTTGCAAGAACCCCGTCATGATACGAATTAACATTCGTAAGCATGAAGAATCCGCAGTCGATACTGCCATCAAACGAAGTAAAAGGAATAGTGTTAGGACAGAAAAAGAAAGCCAACGAATTAAACACGTCGCAGCTTAAGTACAACTACAGTTAAACAGATGTGATAAAGAGAAAAAGTCGAACTCATACTTGTTTTGCTGCTGGGGGACATCAATCCAATCCAGAGCGAAATTGTCGATGCTAATAGGACTGAAGGGTGTCTCCCTGTCGTTGCTGGCATCCTTCCAAAGCCTCTTGATGTTGTCGGTCATCCGTCGAAACAGGCGTACCGCACATTCATCTTTTGGTCCATAGTAGGAATCGAGAAGCTGGAACCTTGAATTCTTTAGGTCAAGGAATACCGACACCCAATGACCGACACCACCCATGGAAGCAGGAAGCTCAGGCGGGTCAAAAGTAGGGAAAACAACCTGAAGCATCATAAACACACGAATCATTAAAAAATGAGAATTAATATCAGAACAGTACAAAAGAAAAATAAAACAAATATTAACACAGTGGATCGCACTGCAAAACTAATACAAAGGCAAAGAACAAGATATTGCATATCGAATCATGTGCATCCATGCTATCTGGACCACTCGCCATGAAGTACTTCCTCACACGGGAATCAAATTGACCTCTAAAAATCTTGTCCTAAAATAATGCAGACAACACCAACATATGAAAAAAATACAAAAATGAGACGAACAAGTTTTAACTAAAATGGTAAGGAACAAAGACATATTTGCTACCAGGGATGGTTGACTTACACAAACCCAATACGGCAGGATGAGTTTATCCGATCCCTGGTACTTCGCACGTAGACAATAGAGTGCACACTCAGCCACTTTAGATGTAAGCATTCCGCGAGGACCAAAAGATATTGCGACTTCTTGAACAGAAGCTTCACACTCCTTGTTTCGGAACATAATCATTTCTCTAAAACAAGCAAATAGAAAGTAAAACAAGTTCAACAGCAGGAACTCAGGAAGTTCATAACACATGTTAGCACAGAAGTTTAGCTATATCACAACAGGCAGTACAGTGCAAAAGAGGCCAGAAGTTCAGCGCCAGAGAAGCAAAAAAACAAGAAGTTCAGGTACATAGAGTTGAGAAGTTCAGGTATGAAACAACGGGCAGCTCACAGGGGGTACATGGATGATGTAAATGTTGAGCAGCTGCACTCACCTCTTGGAACGGTCACTCCTAAGCCTAGTTACACTGTAATAAAAGTCATCAACCTTCTTTCGCACGACAGCAAGGTCGCTATCTGCTCACCAAAAAGAAAATAGCAATTAACAGCAACACTCAAAGCACATAAATTGACGACAGTTTCAATTAAGACCAACATTCAAGCACAAACATTCAAAACATAAGCACATCCCAGCTGCTACATCAGAAAAGATAAAACACAGCATCATAGACATCGCAACCCATGCATTACAAACCTCCACCCACATAGAAAACAGGTCCACTTAACATTCTTTACAACCCACTCGACAAAACAACAAAACCAGAAGTTCAACTTAGACCACACAGGCAGTTCACATGGGATATCATGGACTAAACCAAACAACAAAGAGGGAAGGGAATGGGGAAAGAAGAGAGAAGCATGCTCCTCTCTTCATGGATCCTTGCTTAGACCAGTTGCAGCACTGGAATGATCAACCTCCCCTCCATAGCTATCGCTTTCCGTATCTTCATCGTCGTCTCCAGAAGACGTTGCAGCGTTGTCAGGAAGGACACCAGCAGCAGCTGGAGCAGCTGGAGAATCTGAAACAAGAAAAACTTTTGGTTGTGCCTGTACAGCATTAAATCAACTGATGGCTCTGTTGCAGGAGACTTCTTCGGGCTTGCAGCAGCACTACCACCAGTTTCAACAGCAGACTCAACATCATATTTTTCCAAAATGATGTCTCCAGTTGTCTTGCCCTGATCAGCATTTGAAACCTCGGCGACAATGGATGACTGAGGTTCAGTCAAGACCACCCCGTCGGAGCAGTCGGTGCCTGAGACGGACATGTCCGCAACCTTCTCTGGAGGAACACTAACATCATCATTCTGCTGCTGCAAAAAGAAACAGAAAGTCATTACAAAGGGCTGACTGAACCTCATGCACAGGAGCAGAAAGTCCGTCTCAGCGGCAACAGGACAAATGGACAAGTAAAATGGTACCTCATTTTCACTACCATGAACCTCATCAACTATTACGCCACTAGCCGGAGCAGGTTCATGCACAGGGGCAGCCTCATGCACAGGAGCAGCTTCATGCGCAGGTAAAACATCCTCCTCAACCCTAGCATCATCATCAACAACCTAAAAAAATAAAAAATAAATCATTTAGAAAACAAATACTTAATCAGCAGAAGTTCAGATTGCACAATCAGAGAAGGCCAGTTATCACAACTGACACATAATGGAAGTCCAAATACAGTAAAAATAGCAGGTCAGATATCAAACTACTCTAAGATACAAGAGGGAACAAAAAAGGATCAGTCATCGAAGTCATGGAAGTTCAGGTGCTGTAGCAGCTGAAATTCAGGTTCAATAAACATATAAGGTCACCTAGGAACACTAGTGCTAAAAAGAACCAGTTTACGACACATCAAATCAACAACGCTCGCCTATGACCACAAACAGTAATAACTGAAAGCTAACATTTAACATTGAACATTAGTGCAAACCTCTTTGGTATGCTCCACGTGGCCTCCTTCACGACCCGAACGAACAGAATCCTGCCTCTGAATCTGTTTCACAACAACACTTGACTCATCTTCAAAAGGCTTGCAACGAGCATCCTGCATTTCCTTGAACAGCCCAACGCTAGTACGAAGGTGGGAAGTGCTCTGATGAAGCTCTTCAAGAAATTTAGCTTCAATACATAAGACCTCCTTCGAAGACTCGGCATCAAACCCGTGCCCGGGAGGAAGAATCCCATCAACGCGACTAAGACGCTCAGCAGTCGATGGAACACGAGACAACTCCCCACAAACAGTTTCAAGAAGACTGTCAATCCTAACCAGAGAAACATTGGCAGCTTCAAACAAATCCTCACAAGAAACGCCACCTGCAGCACTCACACGGGCAGAAGAACCTCCTGGATCTACAGGGGGCACCAGTATTAACATCCCGGGAGAATTCAAATCTTGGTGAACTTCCACTCCCTAGGCCGGCAGAATGAGGCATAGTTAGAACAGGACGTTCGATAACCCTAAAGAACACAACCTCAGCCTGTGTCTTCCACTGCATACAAAAACAAAAGTAAACGCGTCAGAAAACAAATGAAGAAACATGGGAACAAAAAATATACAAGACAATACCATAAGTTCAAGGTAAACTACACAGGAAAGAATAATGCATACAAACACTCACAGGCAGTCTCCCAAACACCCAGTTGGCTGGGTCATCATCACCTTTCGTGACCAAGTCAGCCGCAGCAAGCTCAAGAAGCTTGGCCTGATCCATGAAATTGATGCGAGGGGTCCTCAAGTCAATATTAGGCGTCTTGCCAATGATAAGGCAGTCGAGATACATAAGAAGCGGCGCGATCGCACAGCCTGTGACAGCTTTTCCTCTGCTAGTACCTTGCTGATACCTAACAACAGCACTCCGAATATCGTCAACAACCAACTGGCAGTAGTCCATGTCTGCCATATCCTCAAACACAAGGTTCTCGGCCATTGCTGCTTCCCTGGACACTCGTGTAGACGTTCCAGGGATAACCACCTTCATGAAAACAATAAGGTAAAACACCTGAAGAGCAAGATCATCCTTCGTCTCATCCTTCACAAGTTCAGCAAGGATATTCCGCAAATCCTTTGTCTTGATGTCATCACTCCTAGCATACCCAAGCTTGCCCTTCAACCTCATAACAGCATCATCGAAACCATCATTCGAGGGCCTAGGGGGGTACGATTACCTTGAGGGAACCCAAAGAGATGGTGAATAGCATCACTTGTAATACGTATAACCTTGTTCACCTCACCCATGTCCAAAATCATGGTTGAAGGGTCAATCCTCGTGTAGATGTTGCCCATCAAAGTACGAGAAATGTTGGAATCAACCTTCAAGTCAAACACACAACCAAAACCAGCCTTGATAACCCTCGTCTTGTGCCTATCTTGTAGCATTTTCGCACACGTCTTGACCTCTCCTAGTGAGCAGCGAACCGTCTTGTTAAAACATTTTGCCTCACCTCCTCCTTGTCCACCTTCTTCGGGCGCTTTGCCTCCTCTCTTCCTCCTCTCAGGCCGCTGCACAAGCTGATACTGAAAAAAATACATTGACAAGGAAAAAAGGCAGAACAATGAGACACACAACCTTCACCAAAATTCAACTAATGCCTACATATACGCACTACATCTCAGAAGTCCAACCATGTCTACATAGGCAGTACAACCATGTATGACCACAAGTTAACATGCTTTCAAAAATGTTGGAAATTTAAAAAGCAGAAGTCCAACTATGTACTCAAAGGCAGTAATCAAAAACATGTATACCAACAAGTTAAGCTTATTTCTTCATGTATATACCCAGAAGTCCAACTATGTACTCAAAGGCAGAAATACCATAAAAGCAAAGCACGTCGGCTAATTTATTCGTCTATATTGAGATGGAGCAGAAGGTCACCTATGTACGCCAAGGCAGTGCTAAAAACAATAAAACTACAGAAATAGCGACAAATGCTTAAAAAACAATAAACATGAGACATTCATACCTGATTAGCGGCAGCATCATCATCGTCGTCGTCCTCATCATCAGCATTGAAATTAGCATCATCCTTGTCCTCTGGATTAACACGAGAACGCTTCTTCACACCCTTGTTGACCTTTGCAGGTGGAACCTTGCGCTTCACGCCGCATTTCTTCCCCTTATCAGATGCACCAGCACCAAGCGGAGAAGGTGTAGGCGCGGCAGTGGCAAGCACACAAGGACTACGGCGTGGCGTACCACCAACGCCTAGCCCTTCGTCTTCAACAACTTCTGCAGGCCTTGAAACACGTGGGCTCCTCCGAGGAGTAACTTCACCAACTACTAGCTTCCTCGAAGCAGTCTTCTTAATTTTCTTCTTAACAGGGACAACCGTGCCGTCACTGCGACACGGCACGTCTTCCTCAACAATGAGCTCAGCCGCATGAACAGATCTAGGAACATCAGAACCTTTCTCAAGGCAGGCCGCCCTCTTCTTGTCAAAATCTTCTCGCTTCTTCCTCTTACGTTGGTCCTCCAAGAGAAGCTGAAAAGGCACATCCTCGGGTTGCGTCACAGGTTCAGTGCCATCAACAGACTGCGACTGCGTCTCTGACATCTGAAGAGAGCACAAAGGATCCGGAACGGAATCACAACCTTTGACTGAGGGAGCCACCTCCTCAGCTGTAGCAGGGTTTTCTGATAAACCCAACTCAGATAAAACATCGTTGATGGTGTTCACAGCTCCCTCCTCTGTGGACACATCTGCAAAGAACACAAAAAATCGAAGCAAAAAAAAAAGTCATGAGCAAAAACAAAAAACAAACGACATAAACAAGCTAAAAAAACATGGCTGAAAACTTTAAAATGAAAAGAAAAGGGGATTCACATACTAGGTGAAGCAAGAGCTGCAGAAGCAAGATCCTCGAGGCTTGAAACATTCTCAAGGCTCGAAGCAACCTCAGCAATCAAAGTCAAAGGGATAATGGGTGATTTAGCTGCATCAGATATTGGAGCATCAGTATTAACCTCTGAAGCTCCATCTTGATCGCATGCATTTTTTTCAGAACTATTCAACTCATCACCAACTACGAAAAATGCAAGTAAAAAGGCAGTTGAGTTCTAATGCACAATCCTACACCAAAGGGACTTCTACTTTGACAACAATGTCCAATAAAAAGAAGTTCAACAATACCTAACAAAGCAATAAACACAACAATCAAACTAAAATCTACACACTAACTATAAAAACAATCTACACTCAGAGGGGCTACTACATATAACATGAATGTCCAGAAGTTCAACGATATATAACAAAGTAGTAAACACAAAATGTGCATAACAGTAGTTCAACCAAATTTCATTATGAACAAACAATAATTAAAACTAGAAGTTCAACTATGTGACCCAAGCAAATAGCACATAAAAAATATGTAGCATGACCACAAATAGTATTTCATAGCCAAACTAAATATCAATAAATATGAATCATTTGGGAAGTCCAACAACACTTTGTGACATAGTTTCACTTGCAAATCATCAACTAAAAAGTAAGCAACACTCTACTAACTCAAGCAGAGGGTAAAAAGCATACACATATATTTTCTTAGAAGTTCACACTAATAAGAATGGCAGTCCAACAAGATAACTAAGTGAAGATATGGGCAGACATATATAAGAATACTGCTTTAAAATACAAGATCCAACTACATTAAGATACCTGGAGAAGGTTTTGAAGCCATGACAACACAACCTCCTTGATGAATGCAACTCCAAACACTAGAACAACCAGCTAAAAATAGGGGATTGATTGCATATAGTTAGCAAGTACAAAATCATACAACAAAATATAAAAAGAAACTGAATCAAACCCTAGGATGAAACAACCAGAACATACCAACAAGTATAAAAGGATGAACAGTAGCACATCTAGGCAAGCACAACAAAAAGTGTATCCATAAACTAAATAGAATGTCACAGACATAATCTAGACTTCGAAATCCACAACACTAATGCAATTAGATACATCAGTTCCAGCATCAACCATCCATCACACCACACCCTCTCTTACATGCATCTGACTGCTAAAATCAACAAAGGGGAAATGAAATCCACACAAGTCTGAAGGGACAAATAGCACACACAAGCATCTCACAAACAAATCTGACCACGGGGGAATGAAATCCAACCACCACACGCACAAGAACCCTACCTAATCTACCACCAAACCATCAGAAGAAGGGGGAAGGAGGCGGACGCGAGAGCACACAGAAGAAACAGGCAGGCCTCGATAGATCTAGCGAAACTAAAAGCAAGCATTAGGGGGCAGCATTTGTACCTCTCGAAACAACCCCCGCACGCACGAATCCGCGGCGGTTCTTCCACTCCCCACGACGCCATGCGCACCTTGCAACCGCGCAGGCAGTTGCCGCCCTCGCTTCAGAGAAGAATAGAGCGGGCAGGGCGAGGGGGAGCGGGGCGTGGGGGAGAAATAGAAGCGGGGGCCTGCGCCGGTTACTCCAGCACGACGGCAGGGGAAAGGGGCGGAGAAATCGGGGGGAGTTGGAGGCGAGGAAGGCAGCAGAACGACGGAGAGGGGGAAGAGAGCGAGCGACAGGGGGAGAGGGATTTTCTGACAGGTGGTGACCAGGGAGATGCTCACTTAATGCCTATCTGTCATGGGAATTGCAGCGCCATTGAATTTACAGTTTTACCCCCTGCTCATTATAGATAAATGAATGAATGCACCATTTGAATGCATCTATTATAATGAGATAAATTCACACAACAGCAATGCTGATATCCTTAAAACCAAAAATATATGGCAAATGCACTACCAAAGGAGGAAAAATACATACATAAATATGCACTTAAAAAAACAACACAAAGAAGTTCAAAAAATAAATAACAGAAGTTCAAGTACTCTAATAAAAGAACTAACAGCATAAGAATAAATAAACCCTAAGAAACAAAAAGTAGAAGTTCAAGTACAAAAACAGATGAAGTTCATATATAACCCTAAAACATAATAACCCTAAACCCTAAAAACCCTAAGATAGATAGTGGGGTCACGGATGTGACGGACTCGCCTCCGCATGCGACGACGCGGCACGCCGCGCCGTCGCCTGCTCCGGCTCGTTCCTGTCTTGGCCTCGTAGGGGGAGGGGAGGGGGGTCCCGACCCCCCTCCCCCCTGCTCGGCCTCGCGCTACCGCATTGCTCAATACACGCAATGCCGATTTCAATATCTATAAAATATTTAAATCCAAAAAATAACAACCTCAAATTTAACATGATAAAAATGATAATCACAGTGAAGTTCAGGTTAGCTGTTCAGTGAAGAACAACAACTATTGTAAGTACAAATAACATACTAGAAAAAATAAAAAAAATACGCATATCCATCGCCCAATTACATGGCTGTTCACGGGACTAAGTCAAAAAAATACAACCCAATGCAGACAATGAAAAGTAACATAAAAAAGAAGGAAATACAGAGCGATTGCTTTATTACTTTGCAAAGAAGGAAAAAGCAGAAGTTCACGTATAAAGAACATGGAAGTCCAGCTTCTACAAACAACACTTACATGATCTGGAAAAAGTGCATGCATACTTGGGCTAATCCCATGATTGCTCACAAGACAAAAGTATAAAAAGGAAGGAAACCAAACAAGTAAAATATAGAGCACCATGCGCCTTCGCCTTGCAAATGTGGAACGTAATCTGGAAAACCAGAAGTTCAACCATTAATAAAAAAAGAGAAGCCCAGATCTTACCAAAGATAAGTGGATGATCAAAAAACTATACCAAAACATAGACTAAGGGAAAAACAGATGCATGTTCCTGTGGTCCAGCTCCACGCTTAACCACTAGTTACAACAAAAATTGCAGAAGAAACTCTAGTAAGGGTTCCTGATACAAAGCATTGGCTGCATTATCTTACAGCGAAAGAAAAAAGAAGAAGTTCAGGTATGACAATGCAGAAGTCCAGCACAGAAACCCGGACAGACCCAACAGGATCCACATGATCCTCCCCCCGATCCCGATCCCGAGCCAGCCCAGCCCCGACAGGATACAATGAAGGAAAAGAAGAAGTTCAGGTATGAAAATGCAGAAGTCCAGCTTGTGCAACGACCATTAGAAGATCTAGAAATAATGAACAAACGAATTCGTCCGAAGCATAAAATCATCTCCACAAGATTGCAGCACGTCCGCACCCCCTTGTAAATGATCTGGCAACTACCTTTCGACAACTCTAAGGACCAGAGGGCAAATTTCAAAACCGCTTTTTCATGTGCAGAAACCCGCAGGAGTGCCAACATCAAATCGCTAGAAATCAAACCATAAGGACCCTCCCGATTAAAATTTACGGATTAGTAAGCCTCAAATTTCACTAAAGTACGCAAATCAGGCAGCAAACTCTAAAGAAAAACGAGAAATCAAGAGAAGCGCGGGTTGCATCTCGGGCGGATGAAGAACACGGGCGATTTCAAATTTGTTTGAAATAACTAAGAATTTGTGCTCCAAACTCGTACTAAATCCTAATCCCCATCGTTCCAGAACTTCGGCAACATCCAAAACATGCATTAAACTTGTAACAGAAACAAGTTCATCACGACCCCGAGAGCAAATCCGCCCAAGTGCTAGAATCCGAATCAAAACAATCATTTAGACTCTAAAAACAGTGTCCACATTACACTTGCATCACAAACAACACAAATGATCAGAAAAAATCATGGTGGAAGCCACGGTTGCGAAGATAGCCCGAAGGTCCGGTTAGTACACAGGGAAGTTCAGGCGCGTTACTCAGGCAGTTCAGGTTGTGATCAGAATATTATTCTGATCCCGTGATCAGAATAGTGTTTATGTGTGTGTGTGTATATATATATATATATATATATATATATATATATATATATATATATATATATATATATATAGGGCTGGACTATTCTATTACCGGTAACAGAATATTATTCTGTTACCCTCGCCCCCTACAAGGCGCGACGCGTACACGACCGATCCAGCCCCAATCCGACTCGCTTCCTACCGCCGGAGGCAGCCGTCGCGGGCGCAGCCGGAGCGAGAGAGCCCGCGGCGCCGTGATTGGCCGGCGACGGATCTGCCGCCGCCTCCTCGTTCCTTCCGTCGCCGGATCCATCGTCGGGGTCGTCATCCCTGCCTCCTGCCTCCTTCCGCCGCCGGATCCATCGTCGGGGTCGTCATCCCTGCCTCCTGCCTCCTTTCGTCGCCGGATCCATCGTCGGGGTCGTCATCCCTGCCTCCTGCCTCCCTCCGTCGCCGGATCCATCGTCGGGGTCATCATCCCTGCCTCCTGCCACCCTCCGTCGCCGAGTCCATCGTCGGAGCCGTCATCCCCGCCTCCTGCCTCCCTCCGTCGCCGGATCCATCGTCGGAGCCGTCATCCCCGCCTCCTGCCACCCTCCGTCGCCGGATCTCCTTCTCCGGGGCAGTTATCCCCGCAAGGTGCTTCCTCTACGAACCTCTTTGCCAGACGTCCACCACAAGCAGGTGCTACGTCAATGGTGCCGCCTCGCAAGAACATGCCAGTAAGACGCCCACGAGAGGTAGAAGAAGAAGACAGTACACTGGAGGTAATGTCTGCTCCCCACGTTTGTGTCACTCCATCAGTTCGTCAGTCCTTCTATGAAGAAGAACCCGATGGTACATTGCAAATGCTAGCATCAGTTCATTGACACCCCTGCCACTTGATGCACGATTAGGATGTCGAGGTTACTGTCAGTGCATCTAATATGCTATCTTCAGTTCAAGTTAAAAAAAATAACACATATGCGTCAGTCCAGGTATAGTGACAAGGTTCAGCTACTGCTGAGAGTTGTATGTTGTTATTCCTAAGAGTACAAGTCATGTAATTGCGTCAGTTCGAACGAGTAACAAAACTGTTACCAAAAAAATTATAAAATTGCTACACAATAAGTTCAGTGATACATAAGCTAGCAGTACTTGTAATGTATATGCATTGATGCACGATTAGGATGTCGAGGTTACTGTCAGTGCATCTAATATGCTATCTTCAGTTCAAGTTAGAAAAAATAGCACATATGCGTCAGTCCAGGTAGATAGTGATGAGAGAGTGCCACAGTTACACAGTAAGTTCAATGATACATAAACTAGGAGTACTTCAAGTGTAGTTGCATAAGTTACAGAAGAACAAAGGAGAAGTCATGCATGAGTTCAATGTCCAGTTTACAAAACAGTGCTAAAAAAACAGTACATCAGTACATCCGTGTTTGAACATGAACGTTCATCAGTTCGACTGAAAAACGAAACCAGATTAATCCCAAAAACTTTTGAATGTTGTTTGCAGAAGCATGCAAGGCGGCGCACGCAGCAAGCATTTCATGAGCAAAACAGATATGGGGCACCACCTGGATATTTCAACAGTACAGGCAGATTTGAAGATACACCGCAATCATCAGAAGCACGGACAGGTCCTTCTATACAACAAACAGCAATGTCTGGGAATGCAAGCTTTGCCGCCACTGGGTTGCAACTAGGCCAACAATATCACCAACAACAAATTTTTTTCCTTCCCCAGCGCATGCAAAAAGCCAAGGACAAGAAGGCTTCCACCAGTCGCTCCGTCAACATCAATCATCCGTGCTGCAAAAGCAGTTGCGATGGGAAGACCAGGGCAAAAAGACAGAAATTTTGGCCACTCTAGTAGGTTCAAAAGTACAAGATATGAGCCATATAGATAGGAGCAAAATCACAATGAATCTGAGGAGACACGTCCGTACAACGAGAGACGGAGATCTTCGTCATCGTTGCTCCCTCCAAGAGATGCATTGCTGCATGTGCCAAGGGTGACACCACCGGCGCCCATAAACCAGGGAGAACAACAAACACCAGAGGCAGCAGAGAGCTATACACATGTAAGTATCCATATAGAAAAAAAATACAAGCACAATCCATACCATGGTGCTGTGACCACCCCATCTAACATTTTTGTTTTGTCACTGTTGTGTGCAGCCACCTGACCTTGAAGCTTATGTTCTGCCAAGGCTAGAGATGAGGTTTGAAACTTTCGAAGAAACTAAGAACTTCTACAACGTATATGCGAAGCATGCTGGTTTTGCTGTCAAGGAAGGCCCCAAATTTAAGACCAAAGCCTACCTTTATTGCACGTGCCATGGAGTTTATGAATCAAAGGTGTCTGAAGCAAATAGACAGCGGAACAAAACGACAGCCAGGACTAACTGCGGGGCTAAAATGAGGCTGCAGATTGAAAAGGATGGAACACTTGTCGTAAAAGAGATAGTCTGGGAACACAACCACATGCTACAGCTCACTCCGCAAATGCTTGTCTTCTTGCACTCCCACAAAAACTTTGACAAAACAATCTTGGAGTACGTCAAGTACCTGCAGTTCAAAGGCATTGAACACGTGCAAATCATGAGCATTCTGGGCGGTGATGACCCTGGTATCTACTTCCTCGAAATGAATGCCAAAGACCTGATTAACATGTAAGTACAAACTTGTTCTCCTCCCATAAACCGCCTACGTCTTTTTTTCCTCTGTTAGTACAAACATATCAAGCAACGCATCACCTGACGCCAGTTCAACATGCATTTTTCAATGAAACTTTTTATATGCAGGAAAGCAAAGAATTCAAGGATTGATGATGTGGATGATGTCCTAAAGACTGTCAACTTCTTTAGGAAGATGAAAGCTATAAACAGGGAATTCTTCTGTGACATGCAACTCGATGAGTCCGACAGAGTTAAGAACATATTCTGGGCGAACGCAAGCTGCTGAGGCGCATATCAGGACTTCGGTGACTGCGTAACATTTGACACCACATACAAGACCAACAAGTACCATATGCCACTTGGGGTGTTTGTCGGTACTAACAACCACTTACAGACTACATTCTTTGGTTTCGCCCTGATAAGAGATGAGGATGCAGAATCATTCAGATGGCTGTTCAAGACGTTTTTAAGGTGCATGAGAGGGAAGGCTCCTACATGCATCCTCACAGGTACAACCGCGAAAAACACCCCCAACCACCACCACCACCCCCTACCCCCCCAAAAAAATAAAAGGAAATTAACACGGTAAAAAATGTTGTGTCAGTTCTATTTGTATATATGCACCACCATATGCTGACCACTCCGAGTCTATTTTCTCATTACCAGACCAGTGCCAGGCAATGGCTTTGGCGATCGCAGAAGTTTTCAAGAACACAGTACATAAGCTATGCCGCTGGCACATTATGAAGAAGTACAGGGAACACCTCGCGTACCTATATTTCCTGCACGAGGACCTCAAGGATGAATTCACGTCAATTCTCAACTGGCCCCTCATGCCAACTGAGTTTGAGGATGCCTGGAAAAGACTCATGGATAAGTACAGCCTCCACGACGATGCCATAATGGTGGGCATGTGGAACGAGCGTGAGAAATGGATATCAGCCTACTTCAAAGAAATTTTCTGCGCCAAAATGACATCCACACAGCGAAGTGAGAGCATGAAATATGTGCTCAAGAAGAACTACGTAAATGAGAGACATAACCTACACCGGTTTGTCAGCCAGGTAAACTCCTGCATCAAAAGCAGGAGGCAGACAGAGAACCAGGAGACAATGGGTAACCGGGTATAGCTCTATCACTTGTCGTAAGACAAAAAATTACATGCTTACTAAAGTAAAAACTTTATTAGAAGTTTTTCCTGCGAGAAAACTAACAATTTGGTCATCATTCTTGCATCTGCAGACGGAACAAAACACGGTGACCTTCTATGGGTTTGACACCCAGATGGCAAAGCTGTACATGCGAGATGTGTACAGCGAGATCAGAGATAGGCTAAAACTGAGCACTCTCTTCACGGCGACAGAGACGGAAGAGCCCACAAAGTACCTAGTGCGCTACAACCACCCGCAAAAACTATTTGTGTGGGCTCAGCACGCGTTCCAGGTGGTTGTAGACCCCGTGGGAGAAACATATGAGTGCGAGTGCAGGCTATGGGACCACACAGGTGAGGACTACAAAAAAGATGTTACATACTGTACTACTTTTTTGCAAAGTTTTTGTTCGAATGAAATGACAAAAAACATGCACCTCTTCCAAAAACAAATACATGTCTTTTCTGCATTCATGTCCTGTGCATGATGCAGACAATTAAGGCTCAAAGCGTTCCAGAGAAATACATACTCAGGAGATACACCAAACGACCGAATATCTAGCCAACATTTGACAGAAATGACTTGAGGACAGTAGCGTCAAACAAGGCATCCCAATACTGCATTGAAAGCTCACTGCTGACGCTGAACACGAGGGTGCACAGAAAAAGCTTGAGAAGCCAAGAGCAACTGGCAAGGACGCGGGTCGTCATGGACAAACTTGAACAAGAACTCGACGCCATGCATTCTGCTGACAATGGGGGTGTCGCGGACAATGAAGCCATTGAGCAGGATATTGCTACAATGTTGTCCGAGATGAACCATATGGGAGCTATTGACCCGTTTGAGAACGAGGAAGAGGAGCAGCAGCAACCGGAGCTTGCCCGTGTGGACACTCAAGAGCACCGACAAACTCACATGCGAGATCATGAGCTTGATGGTGCTGTAGGCGAACGACATGACAATAGCACATCCTACAAGCAGCAGCAGGAAAGGGCGATTAAACCCCCAATATTCTCAAACACAAAGGGGAGGAAGAGCAAGACGCAAGCAGCGAAAGCTGCGAAAGCAGCAGCCAAAAAGCCACCACGTCCCATCAAGCGCGTGGAATTTGGCCCGGACGGCAAACCCCTCAGGGTAAGGGCATGCGGATTCTGCAACGTCGTGAGCAACCATAACTACCGCACATGCCCACTCCGCACAGATGCTACTGTCAACAAGAACAAGCAGATTGGAGCCACGCAGCTTTCTACCAATGGAGACAACACACGTAACAGCTAGACTTGCCGCAAGTGTGGCGGAACTGACGGACATAATGCCCGCACGTGCAAAGTGGGCAAGGAGGTCAGTGGAGCTGAACATAAACAGGGCAAGGTAAGAGTTCCAAGCAATCAAATGAAGACGATGAAGAAGAAGAGTTTGATGAGAATGACGACCAATCAGACGAAGACAATGAAGATGACAGTGTTGGGGGCGAGGAAACTGAAACTGACGATGAAGCTGCCAAGGCTCAACCTGGAAAGAGCGCCGGCAAGGCACAACATTCGGGGACAGTTAGGAGAAGCTCAAGACTGAACAATACATAGTGGTTATCCTGCTGCGTCAACTAAAAAATAACTGTGTAGTCTCAGTTGAATCAGCACACAATGAGGAAGCATTTCACAAAAACACTGTCGTTTACGAAAACTTATTTAGCTTTATCGTCAATTTCTCGATCAAAACTAAAGTTATTTTTAGTTTCTGATTTGTGCCCGCTGGAGCAGTGACATTATTATGTAAACCATTTGATAATCATTTTGAATGCAGTCAAAAAATACGTTTGAAAAAACTTATCTGGATATATCCGACGCAAAAGGCTACTGTGAACCAGTAACTCAGGAAAAAAATATGTCAAGGAAAATTTTAAACTCTTGTAGCATATTAGTACTGATAACTATCAGTCGTCAGTACAAGGCAGAGTACACATCAGTACTGATATAATTTCTGATTTGTGCCCGCTGAAGCAGTGACATTATTATTTAAACCATTTGATAATCCTTTTGAATGCAGTCAAAAATAAAATTGAAAAAACTTATCTTGATATATCTGACGCAAAACTATGCCTGCTCCTACAAGTCCCAATTAAGAAAGACCATCAGTACATAAAAATAATTACATCAAGCAAAATGCGAATATAATACATCATGTACTGGTGAAAATCTAATTTATCTGTAAAAAATACTCACAGGTTATCTTGATATAAACAATCCTTTAAAAAAATACGAAAATTGTTTTAAAAAAACATTAGCACCACACATAGTATCGCTGGTATTTGGTACATTCAATTACACTTTAATCACCAGTCCGAGTACGACACTAGAGGAGTTCAGACCTCCACCAACACCGCTGACACGTGTAAGTGGGATAAGCAGCTGATAAGTACATCTTGACTATACGAATCGGTCCCACAGTAAAATGCCATCATCACCACCGCAGAGACGTGCAAGTGGGGTTTTGCAGGTCATAAGTACAGCTAGACAAGACTAGTCAGTTCAACAGTAAAAACCATTTAACTTGGACGGTTAGTTCTTCCAGGCCACCACCCGCGCCATCCACTGCGCGGTTGCCACGACGCACTGCAAACGGCGACCCCCACGACCACTACACACACTACATACACCCGCCTCCCACAAACCACCATTGTCGCTTCCATTTACACTGCACACAAACCTCCAGCGGCTCTCTCCAAAGCCCACAGTCATCGGAGGAAGGCCATGGCGGAGGAACCGTCCGCCAAGCGTCATCATGCCGAGACGTCGGACAAGTGGAGCAACCTCGTCGATATTAACGTCCCCGGCGAGAAGCGCGACTACACCAGAACGCTCAAAGGGGTTGAGCTCCACGGCAAGGAGATGCTGGAGATCGTCTGCACCAGCGAACCAGACAAGGCCGACGAGGTGATCTCCAGGCTCTGGAGGAAGCTTGGTGGCAGGATTGGTAGGATCGTCGGCGTTGGTGTGCACTACACCAACGAAGATGAACCTCCCCAGATGGCGGCAGTCCTGCAGTTGTGCATCGACAAACTCTGCTTGGTGTACCACATCGCAGCGGCAACAAAATGGTGAGCAATCCTACTCATTTGCCCTGCATATGGTTTATCTATTTTATTAGTACTGTATCCTGAAAATTTAATCACACTTGTTTCCCAACTAGATGTACTAGTGTGGTTTGTGAAAAGTGGATGCACTACTGCATTTTCTCAAGTGGATATACTATAAAATGTATTTTTGAACCTGATACACTGGATTACTATTTGGAAAATCTTGCGGAAGATTAAATTCTAAAGTTGATCGACTAGTGTAGTTTCTAGAGTTGATACAATAGAGTAGTCTATGTACTCGATGTATTAAAAAAGATATTTCTGAACTTGATGTAGTGAAGTATTTTCTGAATTTGATGCAATGTTATTTTCGTAAGATAATAAACTAAGGACTTGGTGAAGCACTGGTTCTGTGTTATCCTATTTCAACAAAAGTAGACTAAACTAGTACCAATGCAGAACATACAACATTGACTGAAACTATGTATAATCCAAGAAGAACAATAACATGATGTACTTAATTTAATTCAGAACTTTCTTTACTAGTTTTTGAAGTACATTCATCCATTGTTTATCCTACATAAACAACTACTTCATGGATTCATCACATGTAAAACAAAACAAAAATGGATAATTCAAACATCAAAGTAATGCTAATATTCAAAATGTCTCTGCCCTTGCAGGCCCAAGCGCCTGACCGACATGCTGCACCATGACAAGTTGTTCACATTTGCCAGTTTCAGCATTGAAAGCGACAAAGAGAAGCTGAAGTTGTCCGGTATGGAGATCAACCCCAACAAGTTCATCGACATTCAGCGCAAGTGGAGAGTTCCATACACCGGAAAAGAGTATGACTCCTTGACTGATGTTGCAGCCAGCGTCATCCACCCATTCTACAAAGGCATGAAGAACAAGATCAACACACAGGAAGACTACAAACTGTGGGGGACAAGCGAGCTGCCAGACAACCTCATCGAGTATGCAGGAGTAGATGCGTACGCCGCGTATAAGTCATGGTTCATGATCAACTACATCACAGATGGTTCCGAATTTGCGAAAGAGCGGGAGGCTAACAACTTCTACGACCACCCCTATTGCCCCTTTGCGGGATGAAGATACATCAGAGCCTGCCTTCGTCTTACTTCCGCTTGTGCTTGCCTTTTATCCTGTTGTTTCAAACTAGTAGTTTGCTCTTGTTGGGTTGAACCAGTATGATTATGTCGTGCTTGTCATGTTTGAACAAGTTTAGTTATGTCGTCAAGTACAATGTTTTGCTTATCTCATTATATAAGTTTGGTTTGGTAGCTTCGTATGTTGTTAATCCATCATTTCAGAAATGAAAAAGTAGCTTCTGAATGGAACGTTGTCGTTGCTCTAAAGTACTAGTTGCGATGTAACTAATCACACAACATTGTTCCATGTCAGTACAACTCAGTACACTTGATCGGACATTACATACTTACTACAATAAAAAGTACAAAGAAGCATCAGTCCGTAAGCGCTACTATGAATGCACTATCAGTACAACTCAGTCTACACGCAAGTACCATAGTTCTGAAAATGACACCAGAAGACACTTGAGAATAATCACAAAAACAAACACAAAAAAGAAGGCAAAAAACTCAAATGAAAAAGATTACACTCACACAAAACTGACAACAGCTAGAACAAAAAGTACCAGTCCAAGTTACTGGTGTAGTCAAGTACTAGATCCAAAAAAACAAAAAAAATTGACCGCCCAAGGTCAGGAGCAGGCCCTGACAATGCTAGATACTTGAACTCGAGCCCGTGGGCGATTCCCTAGTAATCCGCACGACGCAGGACCCGTCGACCAGGGCCGACAGGTCAAGAGAGAGAGCGAGCGCCGTGTATAAGCACTCAGGTAAGTGTTCAGAGGAGTTCGACTGGTGAGCGTCGGCTACGCTTATAAATAGGTCCGAAGCCCCCTCGACTAGCGAGGTGGGACTAAACCCAGAGCGCACGCGCACAACGCACTGCACAGGCGCGCGGACGAGCTATCTGGGCCGGAAAACGGCCCCATAGCCTCTACATCGTCAACAAAACACCCCACCAAATAAGCCTAGCTATACAAACCAGAGGGCGGGACAAAAGAAATATAAACCACAAGAAAAATGTTTGTCAATTAACCTCTACAAGAAAAAAGGAAAAAAATATGATACAAAAACAATGAACCTCTAAAAAGAACAAAACTTAATAGCCTTTATGTTAAATGTACATAATTTAAAAAACAGAATTAAATATTACTTTCAAGTTCAACTACTAAAACTAAAAAAGTTCAAAACATATAATGTTTGTCAATTATGCTAAAAATCTTGTTTATATAAAAACTGACAAGTTCAACTACTAAAAATCTAAAAGTTCAAACATATAATGTTTGTCAATTATACTAAATTTCTTATTTATATAAAAACTGATTATTCAACTACTAAAATTCAAAAAGTTCAAATGGAATTTATTTGTCAATTCTGCTAAATTTATTATTTATATATAATCTGTCCACACCATAACGAACGATCTGCTCGTAAAATAATCTCAAACCCCCACCCCCAACCTAAGTTATAAAAAAATCAGTTGAAACATACATACAACATCAGTGCTAAAACAGCAGGATCAGTCAGGCCACTCGCACCACTGTGACATCAAATTTCAAACGCATGCGCTGTTTGAAATTACAATTCAGTTCACACAGTACTAAAACATAAGTGCAGTAAAAATGAGAATACAAAAACTATAAAGACCTAACTTAGGTTTGTACAGATGAAAATAAAATAAGTACAAGTTTTGAGCAACAACTCCCAGGGCGCTGAAAAAAATATTTTGACATACACTAGTGTATAAAGGCTTCAATAGAAAAACAATACTTAAACATCCACACGGAAAAACATCACAGATCCATACGTCACCTAAACAGTGCAAAATGCCATCATCACAACCACAGAGACGTGCAAGTGGGATTTAGCAGATCATAAGTACAGCTTGACAAGACTAATCAGTGCACCAGTAAAAAACATTTGTCTTGGTCGGTTAATTCTTCCAGGCCACCACCCGCGCCACCCACTGGGCGGTTGCCACGACGCACTGCAAACGGCGACCCCCACGACCACTACACACACGCCCCCGACGAACCGCCTCCCACACACCACCGTCGGCGCACTGCAAAAAAAAAACCCATTGTCTTCCATCTCTCCATCGTTCCCACATAGCACCATTGCCGCTTCCATTTCCGCTGCACACAAACCTCCAGCGACTCTCTCCAAAGCCCACAGTCGCCGGAGGAAGGCCATGGCGGAGGAACCGTCCGCCAAGCGTCATCATGCTGAGATGTCGGACAAGTGGAGCAACCTCGTCGACTTTAACGTCCCCGGCGAGAAGCGCGACTACACCAGAACGCTCAAAGGGGTTGAGCTCCACGGCAAGGAGATGCTGGAGATCGTCTGCACCAGCGAACCAGACAAGGCCGACGAGATGATGAGCAGGCTCAGGATGAAGGGCGGCGGCTTGTATCTGAGCTTCATCGGAGTTGATGTGGAGTACACCGACGAGGAAAAACCTCCACAGATGGCGGCAGTCCTGCAGTTGTGGTCGAGGAACTCTGCTTGGTGTACCACATCGCAGCGGCCACAAAATGGTGAGCAATCCTACTCATTTTCCCTGCATATGGTTTATCTGTTTTATTAGTACTGTATCCTGAAAATTTAATCACACTTGTTTCCCAACTAGATGTACTAGTGTGGTTTGTGAAAAGTGGATGCACTACTGCATTTTCTCAAGTAGATATACTATAAAATGTATTTTTGAACCAGTATTGTTCATTCATCTGCTGTACCAATACTAGTCACTAAAAACTTAATTAAATTTTTTTCCCAACTAGATGAACTACTATAATCTATGAAGTGGATACACGATTACATGTTTATCAAGTTAAATGCATTTCTGAAACTGCGAAGTGGATTGTTTCACCAGATTAGCATCTGAAAAAAAGGTTATAGCATTCTGAACTTTATGCACCAAATTAATTTCTGAACTTGATGAACTAGAATAGATTCTGATCTTGATGCACTAGTATAGTTTATAGAATTGATGTATTAAAAGATCTTTGGTGAAGTGGTATAGGTCCATATCTTGATGCACATGTTTCTCAAACTAATTTTTGGACTTGATATAGAATTAATGCACAAAGATGTATCAAGCACTGGTATAGGTCTTTTATTCAACAAAAAAGAAAAATAAACTTGAATCAAGCAACGGATATATCATTGACTCTGGTAAAATGATTCTCTAATTTGGTGAAGCATTTGGTAAAGCAAAGAAGATAGCAAAAAAGAAAAAAATAACACGGTGTAGTTGAATTTAATTTCAGGACTTTGTGTACTAGTTTCTGAACTACATTCATGCATGACTCATAATATATAAGCATCTACCTCATGGATTATCACTTGTAAAACAAAAAAAAGCAGAAGAATTAAATCCTCAAAAAAGAAGACTAATCTATAAATGTGTGTCTCCCCCCTTGCAGGCCCAAGCGCCTCAAAGACTTCCTGCGGGAGGAGAAATTGTACACATTTGTTGGTTTCAACATTGGAGGTGACAAGCGGATGCTACAGGAGTCTGGTTTGGAAATCAACCCCAACAACTTCATCGACATGCAGCGCAAGTGGAAAGATCCAAAGACCAGAAAATACTACGACTCCTTGGCCGATGTTGCAGGCGGCGTCATCCACCCATTCTACGAAGGCATGAAGAAGAAGATGAACAGGGCAGACCACAAACTGTGGGGGAACAGCCCGCTGCCAGACAACCTCATCACGTACGCAGGAATAGATGCGTACGCAACGTACAAGTCATGGAAGACAATCGACAACATCGTGACAGGTTGGGAAATTTCAAAAGAGCAGGAGGCTGACCCCTACTACCACTGCAACTTCGCGGATGAAGATGCATGAAAGTCTGCATTTGTTATGTTGAACCAGCTACCTTATGCTGTGTGTGTCCTTAGTATTGTTGTTTCAGATTTGTAGTTTGCTTTCGTTATGTTGAACCAGCTACCTTATGCTATGTGTGTCAGGGTTTGAACAAGTTTGCCTGTGTCTATCAAGTACATCATTTGCTTATGTCGTCCAACAAGTTTGCTAGCTTCCTATTTTGTTCATCCATCATTTGAAGTTGAAGTAGGTTGAAGTTGAAACTTGATGGCTGCCACGCAGCACTAGTCATGGAGAAAAAAAAGTGGCAGAGTAACTAAGGGCAAAAGCAAATAGTAGCCTTCGACGTTCAGTACAGCTTAGACATGAACGGTAGTACTATCACGCTGAAAAAATCAGTTTTTAGTTTCAGACGAACACTAAAAAGACTAAGTTTCGGCCGAGGACAACATTCAGTACTAAAAAGCATCATGGTAAAAAGTAGTTAGAAATTCACTAAGTACTGCATCAGGAAAAGCAAAGAAACACCAGTACGTATTTCCTAGTCACTAGTGTGACGCCCTCAATTCAATTGTACACTAATCATACACACAAATGTGTACGATCAAGATCAAGGACTCACGGGAAGATATCACAACACAACTCTAGACACAAATAAAATAATACAAGCTTTATATTA
Source organism: Aegilops umbellulata (assembly GCA_032464435.1). Taxonomy (NCBI): domain Eukaryota; kingdom Viridiplantae; phylum Streptophyta; class Magnoliopsida; order Poales; family Poaceae; genus Aegilops; species Aegilops umbellulata. Next base: position 262,703,849 of record CP136055.1, read on the forward strand.
CAAGACATGGGCCTCGAGGGCTCGAATACATAAGCTCGAATACACAAGAGTCAGTGGAAGCAACAATATCTGAGTACAGACATAAGTTAGGCAAGGGTGCCTTAAGAAGGCTAGCACAAAAGCATCTACGATCAAAAAGGCAAGGCCTCCTGCCTGGGAGCCTCCTAACTACTCCTGGTCGTCGTCGGTCTCCACGTAGTAGTAGGCATCGGCGGATGGCATCTGGCTCCTGGGCTCCGACATCTGGTTGCATCAACCGGAAAGAACAAGAAAAGGGGGAAAAGGGGGAGCAAAGCAACCGTGAGTACTCATCCAAAGTACTCGCAAGCAAGGATCTACACTACATATGCAACATTATCAAAGGAAGGTTGTATATGTGGACTGGGCTGCAGAAATGCCAGAATAGAGAGAAGACCTAGTCCTATCGAAGACTAGCATCTTCTGGAAACCAGCATCTTGCAGCAACCGGAGGGAGTAGAGTAGCATAAAGTAAAGTAGTAGTAAAGTTATCAACCTAGGCCAGAGATCCTTTCTCGACTCCCTGCGAGAAAGTAATCCCAGAGCCATACTATCCAGTTATCATCACAATCCAGTTATCATCACATCCAGATCTCATCACAAGTCTCCAGTTCTAGTTGTATCGATCGGGATACAACTCCAAGTGTCCGTTACCGTAGGACAGGCTATCGATAGATGTTTTCTTCCCTGCAGGGGTGCACCAACTTACCCACCACGCTCTATTAACTCCGGCTAGACACACTTTCCTGGGTCATGCCCGGCCTCGGCCAAACAATACGCCGCAACCCGACCTAGGCTTAATAGAGAGGCCAGCACGCCGGACTAAACCTATGCCCCCAGGGGTCACGGGCCATCTCCCCGGGAACTCCTGCACGTTGCGTGGGCGGCCGGTGAGCAGACCTAGCTACCTCCTTCAACAAGGCAGGCGCTTACGCAATCCAACCCGGCGCGCGCCGCTCAGTCGCTGACGTCTATTAAGCTTCGGCTGTTGTATACGACGCAGAACACCCATACTATGCCCACGTGATGGTTAGTGCTATCAGGCCAGAGGCCCCTCGGATCAAATATCCAAACGTAGTGCATTAGGAACGCACGGTAACAAGAAGAGACTCACGAAAGATGTGACCCCGTTGCCCCGTCTCGAGGACTTGTGGCAAGGGCTAGGAATGCCTGGCCACGCCTCGTAATTATCTCGCGGGCACCTTCCAGGTGCGCCCGACTCCACATCACTCGCAATTAAGCTCGCGCGGGAACCCCTCAGGGTCGACCCGTCTTTCCAGGTAATAGTGGTAAAGTCCAAGTATCCGTGTGTCCAAACATCAGGGGAAAACCCGAGGAATCACCCCCGATGAATTCCACTAGATGTAATCATCAAGGTGAACGTAAGAGGAATCACCCCCAAGGTTCACACTTGAGGGGTTTCACGATAGAGCTGTATCGGAAGTGGTTAAGGAGGAAATCACCCTCGATGACCACGGACGAATAGCTACACTACAGGTTAACATCAGAAGTGCTATAGAGGACTCACCCTCGGCACTTGATAGTAACCCAATAGCGTCGAGCAACTAAGGGGAAAGTGATGTGCGGTGTCGGGGCCTGGTCTTTGATCCCGTTGATCGGGTCTTCAATGATGAAGCAGGGGCAACAAGGACAAGGTGGGGATCACTGATGGATCACTAACCAACCTATACTAAGCAGTTTAGGATAAGCAGGTAAGGTACAACAGTAGATACAAAAGCAGGCTATGCATCAGAATAGGAGCAAACAATAACAGTAGCAAAATCTAATGCAAGCATGAGAGAATGGAATGGGCGATATCGGGATGATCAAAGGGGGGCTTGCCTGGTTGCTCTGGCAAGGAGGGGTCGTCGTCGACGTAGTCGATCACAGGGGCGGCATCAGTCTCGGGGTCTACCGGAGAGAAGAGGGAGAAGAAACAGTAAATACGGAGTAAACAAGAGTAACACTAAGCATAACAAGACGATATGCAGAACTAGGGTCGACCTAACGTAGCGCTGCACGACATAGGTGTAGGGGGAAAACAACCGGGAATGTTTTCCCGGTTCCGGACCTGTGTCAGACAGATGACCGGAGGGGGATTGTTCCATGTTCAGCAGGTTAGAGGGGTGTGGCAGGTATGTGGGTGACATATTCGGATTCGTCACATTTTTCTAAGCGATTTTCATATATAAAACATTTTCATCGGAGTTACGGTTTAATTACTATGAATTTTCAAAGATTTAAACATTTTCAGGAATTATCTAAATTATCAGAAAAGAAATATTATGTCAGCATGACATCGCTGTGACGTCAGCAGTCAGCAGTCCGGTGGACTGGTCAAAGCTGACACGGGGGACCCACTTGTCATAGACAGTGGGCCAAACAGAGTTCAAACTAATCTAAATTTAGTTAGTAAAACTACTGGGCCCACCTGTCAGTGTCTAGTTAACTAAACTAATTAGTTTTACTTATTAAAATGTTTTAGTTAGTGGAATAAGGGGTGGGGCCCGTACGTCAGTGGCTGGGGCCTGCCCAGTCAGCACGGTTGACCAGGCCAACTGGTCAACAGGGTCGAGGGAGCCCACGGGCAGCGACCCAGAGGCGGGCCCAGCCGGTGCCAGGTCAGCGCCGGCGCCGAAGCAACGCCGGCGAGGCCATCCGCGGCGGTGCGTCACCGGAGTTGGCCGGAAAACGCGTACGGGGCACGGAAAGGGGTGCCGCTAGGCACGTTCGAACGGTCACTCGACCGCGCGTCGAGTGGTGGTGGTGGCATCGCCGGACCTGGCCGGAAACGTCGCCGGTGACGAGGTCCGCGGCGGAGCGGCTACGGTCGACGGCGGAGAAGGGGCTACGGCGTGCTACAGCTGTTGACACCAGATTTTGGCATGGTTAAGAATCCGGGTTCGTATGCAAAATTTAGATGCAACACTTCACGAGCCGGCCCTGAGTGAGAAAGTATTTGGCCTTTGCCGGCTGAATGGAAACCCTTGCCGGAGTACAAACCTTACCGGAGTGAAACCCTTGCCGGAGTACAAACCTTGCCGGAGTGAAACCCTTGCCGGAGTACAAACCTTGCCGGAGTGAAACCCTTGCCGGAGTACAAACCTTGCCGGAGTGAAACATTGCCGGTGTGAAAGCTTGCCGGGTAGAAACATTGTCGGTGTGGAAAGCTTACTCGGATGGAAAACTTGCCGGGTTGGAGGCTGTGATAGTCAATCGGATGAGAAGTTGAAGATGGGCTCAAAAGGTTATTTAGATGATCTCGGATGGAAAAACGTTCAACATGAAAGTTGTTCGTCCCGTCGAATCGATCGATTTTGATGTAAAGGTCGTCCCAATCCGTATTCGTATGCAAAAGTTATGGTCGTTACAAGATGCTGCTATAGTAGATGGCCGGACAATTTCTGCTGCAGATTTTGGAAAACAGCCAAAAACTCTCTCAAGATGGCCTCTAATCAAACAACGTTCAACATGAAAGTTGTTCGTCTCGTCGAGGCGATCGATTCTGATATAAAAACGTTCAAATCCGAGTTCGTATGCAAAAGTTAGAGCATTCGGAGTGCAGCCCTGTCACGAGGCGAGATGTGGCGCGCCCCACTAGACACATGTCTGACGGGTAGCGCGAGGAGATAGCCTGTGTTGCGAGACCGATTTGACCCTCAAGATGATCTCTGATCGAAAACCCTTCAACATGAAAGTTGTTCGTCTCGTCGAAACACTCAAGATTGCTTTTGGGCTTGTTTTCATCCGAGATCGTTTACCACCGCAAAAAGGACCCGCAAGGTGCAGCCAGTTTAAACCGAACAGTTTTGGGAAGTTCGGATAAAACCAGTCCGAATTTGACTAGGGTTTTGGACGTGAATTGATGTAATTTTCTTGTAAGGAATGCCTAGATAAATCCTTTGCTTGTACGGGAAGTCCAGCCGCCTCATATATATGTTGGGGGTGACGGCCGATTGAAACAACACACAATCGAACAAATCAATCTACTAATTTTTCGTGTTCATCTACTTTTTATCTCTCCTTTGTATCTTTCTTCTCGTTCTTCGCTAGTTCTTCATGCTGGAGGGCTGCGGATCCACGAGGCTCTAGGGGCGAGCAAATCGACCTGGAGCAGCCCATAGCCGCCGCAAGCCCTGACGAGGTCCCTCCCGGGCAAGCGGGGCTTCGGGTCTACAAAAGCGCCCACCGACTGTCTTGCGTATCGCACTGTCGGTCGGGTCTCCTTCGACGTGAGTTGCGGTGCATCACCCCCGGCGTCGAGGGTACACGTGACGTGTTCGTGTGTCAACAACAGCTCAGGCGAAAGGGCTAGGCGGGAGCAGCAGTCCTCCAGGAGTGCGCTACGGGGACTAGACGGAGCAGGAGGAGCTCGGGAGCTCGTGCGCGGCACCAATGGCGGACGGCGGAGCTCGGCTTGCGGGCGAGCTAGTTACGGCGCGGGGAAGAGCACGGGGAGAGAGGGAGAGGGAGGCGGAGCTCACTGGGCGTCTGTAGTGGAGGGCAGCGGGCTCGAGGAGGGCGCGAGGTAGCCGGAATCGACGGAGAGGCGGCGGCTGCCGAAGGAAGAAGAAGTCGAGGATCCGGCGATGTAGCTGCTCCAAGCTCGAGGTGGAGGTTGTAGGAGAAGTGGAGGTCCACGACAACGCTAACGGGCTCGTCGGACGGACATGGGGACGACGGTGGCCGCGAGGGCGACGGCGGCCATGGCGGCAGTGGCATCAACGGTGCGCGGGGAAAGGGGATCTGGGGCCAGAGAGGGCGAGAGGGGGAAGCCAGGGGGCAAGTGGGGACGGGAGACGAGGGAAGCGAGGCGCCGCGGGGTGGGGCGTTGCCTTATCCCCTCCGACAGGTGTAGCGAGGCGGTCGGGCGGCGACGAGCTGGAGCCCTTCCCCGGTCGGTCGAACAGGGAAGGAGGGAGACGACCCGAGGAGGGGGTTGGGCCGGTCGGGTGAGGTAGGTGGGCCGGCCGGCTGGCCGACTGGGCCTGCCTAGCGGCTAAGGCCCAGGCAGAGAGGGGGGTTCTTTTTCTTTTACTTTTGCTCTTTTCTTTTTACAGAAAAAGCATGGTAATATTTGGGCTGCCAAAAGGATTTTGTAAAATGTGGGACTTGGCCACAAAATTACATTGCAATAGTTAGTACTGCCACAAAAAGATTGTGAGGCTTTTGAAATAGTTTGAAATTTTTATAAAGTAAAAAGACATTTAAAGTATTGTTTTAGCCACTACTTTAATTGCTTTAGGCCATTTAAGTACCTTGCAAAAATGTTGGTTCACCACCAATATTAACAAATGACTATTTGCCACAAGATGAACATTTTAGATCTCCTGTCTGACAAATAAGAGTTTTTTACTTTAGATTGGATTTGAATTTGAATCGGTGGTTTGGATCAAGTGAAGATTAGCAATAGTAACAATGATGACAAGGCATCATTAGAAGGGGATTACTGTAGCATGATTCTCTGGGTGTTACAAATCTCCTCCACTACAAGAAATCTCGTCCCGAGATTTAAGAGGTGGAGTAAGGGAGAAAGGCTCGGGAAGGACGGAGCTCAACACAAGATAGGTACCTGGAGGCTATCTCGGTGAATGTGGCATAGAGGCATCTCTCGAGTTGAAATCCAAGAAATTCATCGAGAGCAAGGTAAGAAGGTGCAATAAGAAACTTCAACTTGGTAGGCAATCATTCGTTGCCTGAAACAGAGGGTGAAATGGGTTCAGAGCAATGGGAAAAAGTATTGCGTCTGATACCAGAATAGATCACTAGGTAGGTCGCTCGTGATTTACATATGAAGTCAAGCGCGAGGAATAATTTTGGAAAACATGGATTTACAAGAGTCAGGTTTCGATCCTGTGGAACTGCGGGTTATGGGCCCACCATGTGGGTTAAAAGTAGAAAGAGTGGTGACATCTTGCACAGTCATGATAGCAAGGCTTGTCAGAGCATAGCCTATCAGTTATGTTGGCAACAGCGTCGGTACCAAGGGCGAGGAACAAAGAGAACCATTTTCCTGCTCGTAATACGAGGCGGACCACTAGGCAAAGTTCTCGTCCATCGGTGGTTACCGGAATGTCATCAACAATAGTAACAAGGTCTTACTGACAGAGTTGTACACCGAGGTTCTTACGTAAGCAGGGATTTATCTCTGCTCAGACAAATTGGATGACATGAAAGGTGAAACAAAACAATGGAGGGAAAATGTGATTATTATGATAATCAGACCAATGGAAAGGAAAGATGTTTATACCCAAGTGTTAGAGTATAACTTTCCCAAGGAAAGGCAGAGCATGATATACATGACAGGACATCAAGTACTTATCCATTTAGTTAATGGGGCAAGGAGAATCATGATGTTTACCCATACAGCGGTGTTTGGATAATTGATCAAGAAACATTTAGCATTGCGCCTCCAATATTCTTAATGACGTTCGGAGTAACATAGTCATACTTTTGGATAGCATTGACATGGTCATTAGGTAAAGGCCGGACCTAGGGAACACAAAGGATCGATCGGGAATTACTTGAACCCCTCAAGCAATTTGTCAGGGAAGATGAGGAGGTGACCGATGGATTCAGCAAAAATCCATCGACATGTCAAAAAGGATGTATTTCCAAAACTTATATGAACAAATTCGAGTTGAGGGAGGCAAGAATGTTGTCGATGATAACACAAATCATCGAGGGGCAAAGTTTGTATTTCTCATCATGAATTCAATCGATATCCTGGAAGAGCTCAGAATGCTGATGATGATCACGACACATTTGTCGAGAGATTTCATGAAGATGTAATCGATCGGTGATGGCACCAAGTCAAAGGAATGATGAAGCGAAAGGTTATTGGAACCACGGGTACGACACAAACTCGAAATCAAGCTTGCTGTTCAAGGCGAAATGATATGACGAGGAAGATCGACATAAGCTTAGCTCATCATCAAAAATCCTGTTCCGGGAAGAAGGACCATGTAGCACAGTTAAAATTTAGCACGATAGTGATATAGCCGATCGGGCTAGGAATGACTTGAAGGATTATCAAACGCATAAGCAACAAAAATTACTTAGAGTTATTGAATCGGAGTGTGGAATTGATTCACTTATCGGCGTTCTCGAGTGACTAACAACTCAAAACCCCGGGAAAATCTGAAATCGATGAGAAGCAATATCAGATGAAGACTCGTAGAAGCAACATGGTTCTTTGTTATTCTCGAGATACCGGAGGGTAATACTTGAAGGAAGATCAAAATAGAGGTTGTGGAGTTGCATTGATCTGCAGAAAACAAGTGCGTGAACTTGTCCGAGAAATGGAATCAAAGGGGAACAATCATGGTCAGAACCACGGTTGCAAAGGACCAAACATAGATACCAGATGAACTTATAACAAGGGGATTATTATTATCACAAGAAGCTTCCATGATAAGTGCCACATTGGGTCCATGGGCATGAACACAAAGTTCAAGGTCAACTCCCACTTCTTCAATGCATAACCTTTCATTCACTCCTTGTTTTCGAAGAAATAGTAGTGCAGAGGATTTATCTGGCGAAGTACTAGAAGAGTAAGACTCATGAGAACTCTCGGGTTCACATGGATAATGGAAGGCATAAGTTCAACCCATCGGGGCATCTTGGGAAAATATACCATAAACCCCACGAGTAAAAATAACACAAGCTCGAAGGTAGAGCATGGTTGACAAAAGGAGAGGATACAATTTACCGAAGGCAATATGTATCAGGGGAAGAGCGCGCGAGATTTAGAATATGAAGGACATAGCCGGATAATAATCCAACAAAGGATTCGGCGATCCTCAAAGGATCTGATGTGAGTATCAGTACTCAATCAGAAGAAGTAAAGAATGCAAAGGCATCAGATTATAGAAACAACTGACTAATTCAAAGTTTAAGTAACAAAGGAATTTTGATATCCAGATCGGTGTATCAAAATCAGATGCTCTGATTAAGTGTGAGTAAGTAGAATAGGATTAGATGGGCAACCAATCAAGGTTTGATTTACCGAGAACCAGCTCTTGTCTAGAATGACGTCTGAGCTGGAAGGACAATTTACAAGGAACAACTGATGATTGCGTGCATTCACACACCTGTTGAATGAATAGGGTAAGGACGACTATCGCAAAGGATTTTAAGGAATATTGCTGGGCATCTGGACTTAACCATAATGCAAGTAGGTAAAGAAGAACAAGAGCAATATGCTACTAAGGACTTTCAGAAGATCGAATGGTATTTCGAAGACTTTTGTGAAACATAAGAACAACTGGGGAAAAAAACAAATCATCGATAGGTGTGAGGATTAATTTGTCGGTGTATTCAGACGACAAGGAACTGCAAGGCAGTAGGCACAAAGGGATTCTCGGAACAATGACAAGTATTTCAGGGTATCTTGTAATAACAAGAGCATCTGGGGATGAAGGTATGAGCGCCAAGGATATGCAGTTAGTCAAAGGGGCTTATCAGTGGTAGGGAATTGCAATCGCGGTGAGCACAAGTTATCGGGATAACATCGGAGAGTATCTTCGAAATCTTCTGAAGCAGCAAGCGATCATCTGGACTGAAGGGGCTCTCCGGGAGAAAGTGAGTACGAGATCCTAATGTCAGACTTATTAAAATGTTTAACCCGAATAGACGAGAGATCAGAGTCCCAGAGTATAGACGAGGAATAAAAGATCCTAATACCACCCAATGGCGACGTGGGCCCGTAAGCCACACAGCCAAGTTAGTAAAACAGTTTTGGATGACTAGACTCAACTTCGGCCAAGGAGTTGGAAGGGGGGCTACCTACAGGCAGTCTGCTCTGATACCAACTTGTGACGCCCTCAATTCAATCGTACACTAATCATACACGCAAGTGTGTACGATCTAGATCAAGGACTCACGGGAAGATATCACAACACAACTCTAGACACAAATAAAATAATACAAGCTTTATATTACAAGCCATGGGCCTCGAGGGCTCGAATACATAAGCTCGAATACACAAGAGTCAGCGAAAGCAACAATATCTGAGTACGGACATAAGTTAGACAAGGGTGCCTTAAGAAGGCTAGCACAAAAGCATCTACGATCAAAAAGGCAAGGCCTCCTGCCTGGGAGCCTCCTAACTACTCCTGGTCGTCGTCGGTCTCCACGTAGTAGTAGGCATCGGCGGATGGCATCTGGCTCCTGGGCTCCGACATCTGGTTGCATCAACCGGAAAGAAGAAGAAAAGGGGGAAAAGGGGGAGCAAAGCAACCATGAGTACTCATCCAAAGTACTCGCAAGCAAGGATCTACACTACATATGCAACATTATCAAAGGAAGGTTGTATATGTGGACTGGGCTGCAGAAATGCTAGAATAGAGAGAAGACCTAGTCCTATCGAAGACTAGCATCTTCTGGAAACCACCATCTTGCAGCAACCGGAGGGAGTAGAGTAGCATAAAGTAAAGTAGTAGTAAAGTTATCAACCTCGGCCAGAGATCCTTTCTCGACTCCCTGCGAGAAAGTAATCCCAGAGCCATACTATCCAGTTATCATCACAATCCAGTTATCATCACATCCAGTTCTCATCACAAGTCTCCATTTCTAGTTGTATCGATCGGGATACAACTCCAAGTGTCCGTTACCGTAGGACAGGCTATCGATAGATGTTTTCTTCCCTGCAGGGGTGCACCAACTTACCCACCACGCTCGATTAACTCCGGCCGGACACACTTCCCTGGGTCATGCCCGACCTCGGCCAAACAATACGCCGCAACCCGACCTAGGCTTAATAGAGAGGCCAGCACGCCGGACTAAACCTATGCCCCCAGGGGTCATGGGCCGTCTCCTCGGTAACTCCTGCACATTGCGTGGGCGGCCGGTGAGATGACCTAGCTACCTCCTTCAACAAGGCAGGCGCTTACGCAGTCCAACCCAGCGCGCGCCGCTCAGTCGCTGACGTCTATTAAGCTTCGGCTGATGTATACGACGCAATACGCCCATACTATGCCCACGTGATGGTTAGTGCTATCAGGCCAGAGGCCCCTCAGATCAAATATCCAAATCGTAGTGGATTAGGAACGCGCGGTAACAAGCAGAGACTCACGAAAGATGTGACCCCGTTGCCCCATCTCGAGGACTTGTGGCAAGGGCTAGGAATGCCCGGCCACACCTCGTAATTATCTCGCGGGCACCTTCCAGGTCCGCCCGACTCCACATCACTCGCAATTAAGCTCGCGCGGGAACCCCTCAGGGTCAACCCGTCTTTCCAGGTAATAGTGGTAAAGTCCAAGTATTTGTGTGTCCAAACATCAGGGGAAAACCCGAGGAATCACCCCCGATGAATTCCACTAGATTTAATCATCAAGGTGAACGTAAGAGGAATCACCCCCGAGGTTCACACTTGAGGGGTTGCACGACAGAGCCGTATCGGAAGTGGTTAAGGAGGAAATCACCCTCGATGACCACGGACGAATAGCTACACTACAGGTTAACATCAGAAGTGCTATAGAGGACTCACCCTCGGCACTCGATAGTAACCCAATAGTGTCGAGCAACTAAGGGGAAAGTGATGTGCGGTGTCGGGGCCTGGTCTTCGATCCCGTTGATCGGGTCTTCAATGATGAAGCAGGGGCAACAAGGACAAGGTGGGGGTCACTGATGGATCACTAACCAACCTATACTAAGCAGTTTAGGATAAGCAGGTAAGGTACAACAGTAGATACAAAAGCAGGCTATGCATTAGAATAGGAGCAAACAATAACAGTAGCAAAATCTAATGCAAGCATGAGAGAATGGAATGGGCGATATCAGGATGATCAAAGGGGGGGCTTGCCTGGTTGCTCTGGCAAGGAGGGGTCGTCGTCGACGTAGTCGATCACAGGGGCGGCATCGGTCTTGGGGTCTACCGGAGAGAAGAGGGAGAAGAAACAGTAAATACGGAGTAAACAAGAGTAACACTAAGCATAACAAGACGATATGCAAAACTAGGGTCGACCTAACGTAGCGCTGCACGACATAGGTGAAGGGGGAAAACAACCGGGAATGTTTTCCCGGTTCCGGACCTGTGTCAGATAGATGACCGGAGGGGGAATGTTCCATGTTCAGCAGGTTAGAGGGGTGTGGCAGGTATGTGGGTGGCATATTCGGATTCGTCACATTTTTTTGAGCGATTTTCATATATAAAACATTTTCATCGGAGTTACGGTTTAATTACTATGAATTTTCAAAGATTTAAACATTTTCAGGAATTATCTAAATTATCAGAAAAGAAATATTACGTCAGCATGACATCGCTGTGATGTCAGCAGTCAGCAGTCCGGTTGACTGGTCAAAACTGACACGGGGGACCCACCTGTCATAGACAGTGGGCCAAACAGAGTTCAAACTAATCTAAATTTAGTTAGTAAAACTACTGGGCCCACCTGTCAGTGTCTAGTTAACTAAACTAATTAGTTTTACTTATTAAAATGTTTTAGTTAGTGGAATAAGGCGTGGGGCCCGTACGTCAGTGGATGGGGCCTGCCCAGTCAGCACGGTTGACCAGGCCAACTGGTCAACAGGGTCGAGGGAGCCCACGGGCAGCGACCCAGAGGCGGGCCCAGCCGGTGCCAGGTCAGCACCGGCGCCGGAGCAACGCCGGCGAGGCCATCCGCGGCGGTGCGTCGCCGGAGTTGGCCGGAAAACGCGTACAGGTAACGGAAAGGGGTGCCGCTAGGCACGTTCGAACGGTCACTCGACCGCGCGTCGAGTGGTGGTGGTGGCATCGCCGGACCTGGCCGGAAACGTCGCCGGCGACGAGGTCCGCGGCGGAGCGGCTACGGTCGACGGCGGAGAAGGGGCTACGGCGTGCTACAGCTCAGGCGAAAGGGCTAGGCGGGAGCAGCAGTCCTCCAGGAGTGCGCTACGGGGACTAGACGGAGCAGGAGGAGCTCGGGAGCTCATGCGCGGCAGCAATGGCGGACGGCGGAGCTCGGCTTGCGGGCGAGCTAGTTACGGCGCGGGGAAGAGAACGGGGAGAGAGGGAGAGGGAGGCGGAGCTCACTGGGCATCTGTAGGGGAGGGCAACGGGCTCGAGGAGGGCCCGAGGTAGCCAGAATCAACAGAGAGGCGGCGGCTGCCGAAGGAAGAAGAAGTCGAGGATCCGGCGATGTAGCTGCTCCGAGCTCGAGGTGGCGGTTGTAGGAGAAGTGGAGGTCCACGACAACGCTAACGGGTTCGTCGGACGGACATGGGGACGACAGTGGGCGCGAGGGCGACGGCGGCCATGGCGGCAGTGACATCAACGGTGCGCGGGGAAAGGGGGTCTGGGGCCAGAGAGGGCGAGAGGGGGAAGCCAGGGGGCAAGTGGGGAGGGGAGACGAGGGGAGCGAGGCGCCGCGGGGTTGGGCGTTGCCTTATCCCCTCCGACAGGGGTAGCGAGGCGGTCGGGCGGCGACGAGTTGGAGCCCTTCCCCGGTCGGTCGAACAGGGAAGGAGGGAGACGACCCGGGGAGGGGGTTGGGCCGGTCGGGTGAGGTAGGTGGGCCGGCCGGCTGGCCGACTGGGCCTGCCTAGCGGCTAAGGCCCAGGCAGAGAGGGGGGGTTCTTTTTCTTTTACTTTTGCTCTTTTCTTTTTGCAGAAAAAGCATGGTAATATTTGGGCTGCCAAAAGGATTTTGTAAAATGTGGGACTTGGCCACATAATTACATTGCAATAGTTAGCACTGCCACAAAAAGATTGTGAGGCTTTTGAAATAGTTTGAAATTTTTATAAAGTAAAAAGCCATTTAAACTATTGTTTGAGCCACTACTTTAATTGCTTTAGGCCATTTAAGCACCTTGCAAAAATGTCGGTTCACCACCAATATTAACAAATGACTATTTGCCACAAGATGAACATTTTAGATCTCCTGACTGACAAATAAGAGTTTTTGACTTTAGATTGGACTTGAATTTGAATCGGTGGTTTGGATCAAGTGAAGATTAGCAACAGTAACAATGATGACAAGGCATCATTAGAAGGGGATTACTGTAGCATGATTCTCAGGGTGTTACAACTAGCATCCTAGGGCTGAAAAGTTCTGGTACAGTTGAACACACGATACGTTCATTGTACAAATATATAAAAAGGAACGGGAAGCTTCAGTTCGCATTCCTTAAAAACAGTGGCATACTAAGAATTAATAGTGGCAATACAACTGAAATCTCAGTACAACTTAGTCTACACAGCAAGTGCTAGGATTACACCAAACATTGCCTGGAGAAGAACCACAACCTAGAAAAAAAGAAGGCCAAAAACTAAATCAAAAAAATATAAGTTCGTCAAAAGAGAAAAATCACAAGAAGCACAACAGAAGACATACTAGCATCAAACAACACAAACAATAAATAATTAATCAAAAGTACTAGCACAATTGGAATCTCAGTACAACTAAGTTTATTCGGTAAGTGCTATGATGATACCAATTAATGCATTGAGAAAGAAAATAGTTTTGAACTTAATAGGAATACGTCTTAAACGTAGCTAATTTAAACCAATACATTAACTCTTACTATCAAGTTCAACTACTAAAGTTCAAGAAGTTCAAAAAGAAATTTGGCACTAAAATTTTGAAAGCCTTACGCTGAATGAGACTTCAAATCAGTACTAACAGAACTATATCATAAGTACAAGAAAATGAGAGTACAGAAACTATAAAGGTCCAAGTTAGGATGGAATCACATAAAAAAATGATTTCAGTTCAACTACTATATAAGTCTTCAGTACAAAAGAAACTTAACCAAAACGAATTCCCAATGAAACACACTTAAAACACAACACAAAATATACTAGTTATTACATAGTACTCGACAACACATCAAACACTACAAAATATAGCCTACAATGTTTTCAAGAGATATATCACACAACTATCCAATTCACTATGCAAATGATGACCATTTATCCGATGCATCAGGAGCCAAAGCCTGAACCTCCTTGGGAAGCTCCGTCACCATAAGATGGTTATTACGGTTGAACACAACTCTATACAGATCCTTAGCGTTCCAATCAACAATGCGTGGCTGCAAAACAATAAAACAAATTATCAAAAATCATGGCACATAAAAAAAAGGATGCACAATAAGCCAAAAACAGAAAGTGAAAAGCTCAACAACAAACCCACGTCATTATCTCGAATGTTCTCAACGATCTTTTCACCATCATAGCATCCCGCATACTTCAGAGTATAATGGCCACATTCATTCGGCCCTTGAAGTGGAACCTTGACAAACGTTGGTTTCTTTGCAAACAGCTCCCAATTAGGCTGCTTGCTCGCATTGTACTGAGCATCACCATACACAGCCTTCATTACTTTGACCAATCTAGAAATCTGTAAAAAAAACAAAACAACCCACACAGTTTTAGATCTCAGAAACAGCAGAAAACAAAGATGCAGAAATATTAATCCAGTACAGATAATATATGTCACTCACAATCTTCTCGCAGTCTTTGTGATAGGTGTTCTTCGAAGGACGACGGTTCTTCAGATAAGGTAAAGAGTCAAGGATGTCAACGCTACTTCGGTACCGATTCATGATATATAAGGAATAGTGGCTCACTTTCTTATCCTTTGATAAAACCATAGGCTTGAATAGAGGCATCATGATCTAAAAACAAATGACCAAAAAAGAGATGTTAAATATTCAAAGTAAAAACAAGCATCACAACAAACAAATAAAAACCAAAAATCAGCTAGTAGATCTCACAAGGTTGGCACTGAGCAAGTCTTCATTAGCTTTAACATAGCTCTTGAAATCTCTCGATGCACTCTCCACATTAAACACTTTATTTTCATCCTCGTAAAACGAACAGTCAAGCACAACCTGCAAAAAAGCCAAAATAGAAAATAGACAGCGGAAAAAGAATCAACAAGCAAAGTATTATTAAAAATCGTAAAAACAATAGACAGTCTTGTTCAACATAAAGAAACCGATCTGATTGATTACCGTAATGAAATATGGACTCAACAATATCCTTTTCCCAAATGCGAAATCAGCATTTCTATCGGGATCTTGCTTCCAATCATCAATGAGGAAGTCAATTACATCACCCTCCATCATTTGCCCAGGTGAAAAAACTTCCCAGATGCGATTCCCAGTGAAGTTAGTTACGTTTCCATCAGGCTGAGGTATCATTGAGAATGTATTCCTGCAGCACACACAAGAACAAAAAGAAGGAGAAGCAAGATAAGGCATTCATAGCAGTTCAAGTTGTATAAAAAGGAACAGTTCAGGCCATATTTATCTAGCAGTTACAGCAAAAGAAAAGGAAGAGGAAAAAATAATGAGAGATACTCATTCGCCATACTTCTCACGCCATTCATTACTAAGCAACAGATTATACAACCTGCAAGCCTTGTCCAGATGAGGGAATTTATAAGGGTGAAGCTGCTGCACAGGGGAGCAAAACTTTATAGGAGCTCTGGGCGCACGCTTCGTGCTTACAACATTGCCAGAATCCAAAGCGTGATCTTTCCTAGCACCACCAGCTCTACGAGCCACTATTCCAGCAAGGGGAGATAAACCTTTGGCAGCAGCGCTCCTCGTGACTCTTCCAACGCCAGCAATCTTGTCAAACACATCATCATCACTCTCTATCAATTCCACAATGGGATTCTTGGGTGTAGTAGGGCTATCTGCACAAGCAGCCGTAAAACCTCTCAGAGCTCCCAACCGCCCCTTCATAACACCAGATCTTGTCTTTTCGGGAGAACGCCCCTGGCTAAGATCAATAGCTACGCGCTCGAGCTCCAAGAACTGGCTACCAAAGAACCTGTAGTCAGCCTCACCAAGATCCAGCCACTCACTTGAAAAAAAAGAAGACCGCACAAAGCGTAAGTTCAAATACATATTTCATGAAAGTACTAATAGAGAAGTACAAGCTGCAAAAAATTACAAAAGTCCATGCACACGTACAGGGTTCGATGCCAAACAAACCCCGGAAGTCAACATCAAACACATCGCTAGTTGCGCAGGTATACAGCAAAGTCTTCCTAATGTCCAAAATGTCTTCATGGCTGTAATCGGCCATTTCAATTACACCATCCTTCCGGCAATAATAGGTCTTGCAGTTTCGTAGCATAAAGAATCCACAATCATGCCTGTAAACAAAGGAAAAAACAAAAAAATGGCACAACACAAAATCCAAAAAATACAGGAACAACATCCTCCAGCAACAAAAACAACCAGCAAAAATCATTAAAAACGGATACTCACGTGTTTTCCTGCTGAGGCACCCGCACAAACTCGCAAGAGAAACCATCAATATGCGCCGGTGAGAACGGTTTGGCCCTGTCTACACTGGACTCCCTCCAAAGCTTCTTTATATTATCTGTCATATTCCTTAAGAATCTAACTGCATCACCCCAGGTTTCATCACGGAGTGAATCAAGACAGTCGAAACGACGGAACTTCAAATTCAGAACAACCAAGCACCAATGCCCAGATACATCACTAGGCTTCATGGTAGCCACAAATGACGGCGGATCAAATGTAGGGAAAAGAAGTTGGAAAAAAATCACAAAGGAAAAATGAATTTACCAAACAATAAAATAAAAGAGGGAAATTGAAATTCATAAGTACAAATAAAAAATCAAATAATCATAAAAGAAATTATATCCACCGCCCAAAATTGAGGAACAATCATATCAGTTCAATTCCCTTGCAACAGTAAGTACATCTTTAATAAAAGAAGCACAGATCAAGTTCATTCCCCACACCTCCCAAAACTGCAAAGAAAACATGACAGTTCTAGTTAATGAGTACAAAAAGTCCAAGTTCACCTACTTGGTCAAAACCATCAACACCTGATCTTGTGAACCAATTTAGCACATTGGAATCAATATTTCCATCACGGATCTTGGTCTGTTGTACAAAAAGAACAACAATAGTTAGAAAATTGGCAAAACAAGTTATCATCCTATTTACAAAAAAAGCAAAAATACTGATCGTCACCCATCTGGGAACTATCAACTTGTCAGTGTCTCGATACTTCTGACGTAGAGAATATAAAACAACATCAGCACTGTCTGAGTTTAGCATGCCAGTGGGGACAAACGCTTTAGCAATAGAATCAACACTGGCATCAAATTCTTTATTTTTAAACATCGGCTTGTGACTAGAAAAACACAAAAGATTACATGAATTAAAACTACTGCAACAACAACAATAATCACACTAGAGAAAGAAAAAGAGACAAAAAATGGTACGGGCAAAATCCCAAACTAACTATTTCGTACGTTTCGTGCGCAACCTCGTAACAGCGAAGAAAAACATATCAACCTTAACAACATTACCACTTTCTGCTTGCAGAAAATGATGAAAAATAATAAGTTCAACAACTACAAGAGAACATGTCCAAAACGCCAAAATTGAGAAGTACACCCCATTTACAAGTCCTTACCTGGACTATCAGGGTTTGACGACGACGGTAGTTCCTGTGATGAGATCATTATGCCTCCAGTTTCAGGGTTTGATGATGGGACATCTTGAGAGGACACCAATATTGATGCGCTTTGAGGGTCTGTAGAAAGAAAATCCTGGGACAACAAGAGCGCCTCCTGCGTCAAGGGGTCAGAAGAAATTGACAGAAGTAAATCATCATCCTCGGATGGCACCTCCTCCATGCTAGAAGCATATTGCAATGCATCACCGTAATCAACACCTCCAGGCGAGAAATTCTCTGGCGGCAAATCTTCACAACCAGAAACATTTTCATTCCCAGTAATACCAACACCAGGCGATTTGGTATCAAGTATGCTGGCGGCACCAGCATCCTCATCAGCAACTTTGGTACCAACATTGCACCCACTACTCAATGGAACGTCATGAGCATCATCTCCACCACTAAGGACAACCTCACGCTCAATAATAGTAATCTGATGAAAATAAAAATTCAGAAAAAAGTAAATAATATGAACAAAACTAACAATAAAAAATAAGCTACCAATAGGTGCACAGAAAAATAAACCTTGGAAGCATTCACAGCAACATCATCGAACTTGCTCCTGCTAACATTCAAAGCGACATCACCAACAGGCAAACAAGGCTCATCGCCAACAATAGGACCCTGATTCAAATGTAATGGGACAAAAAAACAATGCTATTATGAGCAACAATAAATGGTGTGGGATAGAAAAATGAACAAGCAAGACACATCGGCGCGCATGAAATTTTAAGAAAATATTAATAAACACAATGAAAATAAAAATAACCTTGCACTTATCAGTAGATAGATCATTAATTCCACCGTCAAAAGCAGCCTCAACATTATGACTGGTCTCCTGCATGAAAAGAAAAATTAATAAACAGATGTAGATCAGGAAGTTCAATTACAATACTGACAGCAGAACAACATAGTAAAAACATACAAACAATGAGGACTGACTCACATCAACAACAGGGTGATGCGAGCCAACAACGTTCGTACGCTGATCAGAAACATTAGCCTCAGTGCCATCATCAGCCCTGCTATCGGTGCCAGCAGCCTCATCGTGATCAATCTGCATGAAAGAAAATTATTAATAAATAGATGAACATGAGGAAGTTCAACTACAATACTGACATCAGGACAACAACATAAAAATTGTAAAACACCAAGGACTAACTCACATCAACATCAGGACGCTCAAAGCCAACATCATTCGTTTCGTGGTCAAAAACATTAGCCTCAGTACCATCATCAGCCCTGCTGTCGGTGGCAGCAGCCTCATCCTGCTCAAACTGCTTGATAACAACATTTGCACTTTCTTCATATGGCTTGCAGCGAGAGTTTTGCATAGTTTTGAAACGCTTCATGTTGTTCAACAGGCGAACCGAGCTCTGAACTAGATTAGCGGCACCGTCGCGCATATCACCGATTAAAATTCTCTCCATCTCAATGTAGTCAACAGATTCCTCAGCGTTAAATTGATGACCTTCAGGAAGGATACCATTGATACAGCTCAAACGCTCAACTGTCGTTGGGACCTTTTGCAGCTCAGAACACACATTACTTAAGATATGCTCAGCGCGCTCCAACGCTGAAACAGCAACATCAATACCAAAACCCTGCCTCTGTGAAGCACTAGCATTACTAGGGCCAGGGGGCATAACCAGCACCCTCAACACCACGGCCATCCCTCAACTCATCCGGCAGAGATGAAAACTTCAGAACCTGAGACGACGGCATCTCCAGGACTGGCCGTTTATACACTCGGAAAAAAACAACCTCCTCTTGAGTTTTCCACTACAAACAAAAGGGAAAAATAGTTAATCAATCAACGCAACACATAGGGAAAAATAAATCATCATATTAACAGATTTAAAATCAACACCGCTAATAAAACTTTAACTGTCATTGCCAATTTGTTAGTATTTACCAACAGGCCAGTTGAACAAAGTTATTCAGTTCAACCAAACACGAAACAACAGTACTAAAAATCCATACCTAAACCATACAAAATATAAACAGACAATTCTACAGTACAAACATGTCCACTACAACAAAAAATAGCTATACCTAAAAATAAAAAAGGTCTGCAAGAGACAAAACAAACAAAACTCACCGGAAGCTTCCCAAACACCCAAGTCTTTGGATCTGCGTTGCCTTTTTTATCAAATCTGCATCAAGCAGATCAGAAAGCTTGGCAGGATCCATATAACATATGCGGGGGACTCGCATGTCAGGCTCCGCAGTTTTGCCATGGATAAGGCAGTCAATGTACATTAGTACAGGCCCTATGGCACAGCCTGTGATTGCCTTCCCCATGGTATGACCACTTTGGTACTTGGCAACAGCCCTTCTAAGCTCATCAACCATCAGCTGGCAATAATCCATATTAGCCATGTCCTCAAAGACGAGACCCTCAAACATTGCCGCCTCTCTAGAAACACGCGGGCCAGATCCAGGCAACACAACCTTCATAAACACAATAATGAAGAACACTTTTAGAGCAAGGTCATCTTTGCTAGGATCCTTGACGAGCACCTTGAGCTTATTCCTCAAATCCTTTGTCTTAATATCTTTGTCCCTGCTAATGTCAAGCTCCGATCTTAACTTCATCAGAGCGTCATCATAT
Source organism: Aegilops umbellulata (assembly GCA_032464435.1). Lineage (NCBI taxonomy): Eukaryota > Viridiplantae > Streptophyta > Magnoliopsida > Poales > Poaceae > Aegilops > Aegilops umbellulata. The sequence continues at coordinate 262,723,915 of CP136055.1, forward strand.
CCATCCTCTGACGGCCTTGGCGCAGAACGACCACCACGAGGGAAACCAAATAATTGTTGTATACCATCGCTAGTGATGCGAAGCTTCTTATTAGCCTCACCCATGTCAAGAGTCATTGTATCACAATCTATCCTCAGGTACAAAACTCCCATCAGAGGGCGGGAAATGTTAGACTTCACCCTCCACCCGAACATAGAACCAAAACCAGATGCATGAACCCTAGCCACATGCCGACTCTCGAGCAATTTAGCACAATCTTCAACCTCTCTCAACGAACATCGCACAGTTAAGTTCAATTTCCGTTGGTCACCTTCATCCAAGGCAACTTTTCCGGCATTGCCTCCTACCGGCTTGATCGGACTCCTGACGCTAACAGGCTGTAAATGAAAACAAAAAAGCCACACCTTAAAAAAATGAATATAGAAAACAACAAAAGCATATGAATGCAAGTAAAAAGAAAAAGAAAAGATTGCACAAGTTCAACTATTAAAACAGCAGCAGTACCACCCCTCAATTGATGCAAACAATGATCAGCCTAACCTGGCCGCAATACCAGCCGAAACACAATTAAATCATTGCAAGTACAACTAGTAAGTCACATGCAGTACAAAACACAAACCACTGCAAACAATGAATATAGAAAACAGAACAAGCATACGAATGTAAGTAAAAAAAGATTGCACAAGTTCAACTATTAAAACAACATAAGTACCACAATCAAAATAGATGCAAAACAATGACCAGCCTCACCTGGCCAGCATACCAGCCCAAACACAATTAAATCATTGCAAGTACACCTAGCAAGACACATGCAGTACAAAACACATACCACTGCAAATTCATCTTCTGAATCAACTTCAATATCATCTTCTTCAGATGCAGAATCTTCAACTTCAACACGAGCATGCTTCTTCATGCCTTTGTTCACTTTTGCAGGATGAACTTTACGCTTCTTATTTTCTTTCAACAAAGACCGCTCTTGAAGAGGAGACGAAGAAGGCTTCTTATTTGTCAAACCTCGTGGACTCCGACGAACAGAGGAGCCACCAAGTTTGCTTGGACCAATTTTCGCAGCAAAACTATCCGCATCAGCTTTGCTATTACTAGGTTGGGAAACAGCTTTCACACGTGGACTACGCCTCTATGTGCCATCAGGAATTCGATCTGACATCTTCCTCTTCAAAACAACTTTCTTCTCCTTAACTCCATCACGATCAAACACTTGCGTCAAATGAGTTTGCATCAAGTTTGTCTTCACAGGCATGTCACTTCCATGAGATCCGACATGAACAGTTGAAAAACCCGCGTCACCACCTTCGTCGCCTACACATTTAGGAGCTTGAGCAACATCAACATCACTTTCTGGCACACAGGCAGCCTTTTGACGCCGTTCCAATTCCTTTCTCTTATGGAATTCATACTTCTTCTTTCTTATCATTTCATCCTCGAGCTGTAACTGCATAGGAACATCCTCAGCTTGGGTAACAGGCTCAGTGCCATCAACACTTTGAGACTGAGTAACAGACAACTGCAAGCTGCCACCAGTATCATCAACGTTAAGTGAATACATTCCATCATTAATATCTTTAACAACATCAGCAATGTCCTCTGGAACACCATGGCTGTCATTAACTGCATAAACCAATAACATAACCACGCACATAAAAAATTAAAACACAATTAACATTGGAGACACAAAAGATAAATAAAGCGCATTGCATCAGACACAAAACAAAACGGAACAACTGATGTAACTAAGCATATATATGTATTAAAGGCTGATAAAAATAGAGCAAATATAAGGGAAACACCAGCAACATTCGCAAGTTCTTCTAGAGGATTTGGTGTCTCAAAAATAACATTCACAAGATCTTGAAAGCGTTCTGATTTGTCAGAATCAGGAGGCACCGGCACTCCAACATCTGCAACAACATCATAATTAGCAAAAAAAGTATAAGAACAATCAATCAGTATGTGAACACTACAAGTTCACTGAATAAAACAAATATGAACCCACCACTTGCAGAACAAACTTCAGAAAACACAACTCTTTCAACACCATACTAGTTCCTCATTGACTACTACAACCTATTCAAATGCCAGGACAGCAGTTCAAAATACACATGGTGATAAGTACTACATCCTGTCTGCACGTTGCGTCAACTGCCAAAACCATACACTCCATACAATCTAGGACAAAATTAACACATATCAAAATACATACAACTTATAAAGTCGATAAGACAACCACTGTACAACATAAAAACCAGATCTATTAAAACATCATCCAAAATACAGGGAAAATCACCGGCATTCAATTTGTCCGGACTGGATGATGTACCCATTGAGATCTACAGTCCTAAAATCGGCCGAACCAGATCTGCAAGACACATGAACAAAAATTAGGGATTTGAACTATTTCAGAAACGAAGCATACCATACAAAAGCAAAACACTTACCAGCAAACACAAAATCCGCCACGGAATCCAGTATCACTGCCGCCAAACGCTCGTTCAACAGCAAAGGAACCCTAGCGAGTGCAGCCTGGGACAGCAAAGAGAGCAAGAGATTAGAAATAGAGAGAAAATCTGAACATAAGAGGACGCAAGCAAAGTCAATGGCAGAGCAAAAAGAACAAAAAAGAGCACCCGGACCTCCACCCCTAGGGTTGAACCCTCCGGCCGACGCTCCCGCGGTGAAACAGGAGAAACAACTCCCGCTCCGAGAAGAGAAGAAGAGGGGACCGAAGACGGAATCGATTTGGGGACGGGAGAGGAGCGGAACAGGGAAGATAGGAGGTTAAAAGGTGAGTGGGAGGGTTAAAAGATGAGTGGGAGAAAACGGACGCCTAAAGCCCACAACCGTGGTGAAGCCCACTATCTCTAGCCAGTTACAATAGATAATACCAAAAATCAAATACAAATAAAAAGAATTAATATAGATGGTGAAAACAAACGGCTAAAGTACAAATAATACCTCACAACAGTACAAAATTTTTTATCAAAAAAGTACAAATGTAAAAACAATTCATAACGGTGAAGTTTTTCCCCTAAGAAATAAAAAAGATAAGATAATGGGGCAAGTCATGTTACGGACTCGCCTCCGCATGCGAAGCCGCAGCACGCCGCGTCATCGCCTGCTACGGCTCGTTCCTGGCTCGGCCTCGCTGGGATAGGGGAGGGGGGGTCCCGACCCCCCCTCCCCCCCGGCTCGGCCTCGCGCTAACGCGGAAGTGCGCTCGTTTGACAGGCGCAATGCGGTTATTCTGTTTCCCCTCACCCTAAACCCACACACCCACACCCCTAAGATAGATAATGGGGCAAAGTCCATACAGGGAAGATGTGTTAGTACAACTATGCCCCTCGGTACGGTTCGGTGCGGGGGCAAGTCATGTTTCCCCCACGCACCCACACCCCTAAAAAAGATAGAAAACGCGGTTATTCTGTTTCCCCATGCACCCACACCCCTAAGAAATAAAGAAGATAAGATAATGGGGCAAGTCATGTTACGGACTCGCCTCCGCATGCGACGCCGCGGCACGCCGCGTCGTCGCCTGCTACGGCTCGTTCCTGGCTCGGCCTCACCGGGATGGGGGAGGGGTGTCCCGACCCCCTCCCCCCCGGCTCGGCCTCGCGCTAACGCGGCAGTGCGCTCGTTTGACAGGCGCAGTGCGGTTATTCTGTTTCCCCCCACCCTAAACCCACGCACCCACACCCCCTAAGATAGATAATGGGGCAAAGTCCATACAAGGAAGATGTGTCAGTACAACTATGCCCCTTGGTACGGTTCGGTGCGGGGGCAAGTCATGTTTCCCCCACGCACCCACACCCCTAAAAAAGATAGAAAACGCGGTTATTCTGTTTCCCCACGCACCCACACCCCTAAGAAATAAAAAAAGATAAGATAACGAGGCAAGTCATGTTACGGACTCGCCTCCGCATGCAATGCCGCGGCACGCCGCGTCGTCGCCTGCTACGGCTCGTTCCTGGCTCGGCCTCGCCGGGATGGGGGAGGGGGTCCCGACCCCCCTCCCCCCGGCTCGGCCTCGCGCTAATGCGGCAGTGCGCTCGTTTGACAGACGCAGTGCAGTTATTCTGTTTCCCCCCACCCTAAACCCACGCACCCACACCCCCTAAGATAGATAATGGGGCAAAGTCCATACAAGGAAGATGTGTCAGTACAACTATGCCCCTTGGTACGGTTCGGTGCGGGGGCAAGTCATGTTTCCCCCACGCACCCACACCCCTAAAAAAAGATAGAAAACACAGTTATTCTGTTTCCCCACGCACCCACACCCCTAAAAATAAAAAAGATAAGATAATGGGGCAAGTCATGTTACGGACTCGCCTCCGCACGCGACGCCGGGGCACGCCGCATCGTCGCCTGCTACGGCTCATTCCTGGCTCGGCCTCGCCGGGATGGGGGAGGGGGGGTCCCTCCCCCTCCCCCCTGGCTCGGCCTCGCGCTAACGCGGCAATGCGCTCGTTTGACAGGTGCAGTGCGGTTATTCTGTTTCCCCCCACCCTAAACCCACGCACCCACACCCCCTAAGATAGATAATGGGGCAAAGTCCATATAGGGAAGATGTGTCAGTACAACTATGCCCCACGGTACGGTTCGGTGCAGGGGCAAGTCATGTTTCCCCCATGCACCCACACCCCTAAAAAAGATAGAAAACACGGTTATTCTGTTTCCCCACGCACCCACACCCCTAAGAAATAAAAAAGATAAGATAATGGGGCAAGTCATGTTACGGACTCGTCTCCGCATGCGACACCGCGGCACGCCGCGTCGTTGCCTGCTACGGCTCGTTCCTGGCTCGGCCTCGCCCGGATGGGGGAGGGGGGTCCCGACCACCCCTCCCCCGCGGCTCGGCCTCGCGCTAACGCGGCAGTGCGCTCGTTTTACAGGTGCAGTGCGGTTATTCTGTTTCCCCCCACCCTAAACCCACGCACCCACACCCCCTAAGATAGATAATGGGGCAAAGTCCATACAAGGAAGATGTGTTAGTACAACTATGCCCCTCGGTACGGTTCGGTCCGGGGGCAAGTCATGTTTCCCCCACGCACCCACACCCCTAAAAAAGATAGAAAACACGGTTATTCTATTTCCCCACGCACCCACACCCCTAAGAAATAAAAAAGATAAGATAATGGGGCAAGTCATGTTACGGACTCGCCTCCGCATGCAACGCCGCAGCACGCCGCGTCGTCGCCTGCTACAGCTCGTTCCTGGCTTGGCCTCGCCGGGATGGGGGAGGGGGGGTCCCGACCCCCCTCCCCCCCGGCTCGGCCTCGCGCTAATGCGGCAGTGCGCTTGTTTGACAGGCGCAGTGCGGTTATTCTGTTTCCCCCCACCCTAAACCCACGCACCCACACCCCCTAAGATAGATAATGGGGCAAAGTCCATACAAGGAAGATGTGTCAGTAAAACTATGCCCCTCGGTACGGTTTGGTGCGGGGGCAAGTCATGTTTCCCCCACGCACCCACACCACTAAAAAAGATAGAAAACGCGGTTATTCTATTTCCCCACGCACCCACACCCGTAAGAAATAAAAAAGATAAGATAATGGGGCAAGTCATGTTACGGACTCGCCTTCGCATGCGATGCCGCGGGACGCCGCGTCGTCGCGTGCTACGGCTCGTTCCTAGCTCGGCCTCGCCGGGATGGGGGAGGGGGTCCCGACCCCCCCTCCTCCCTGGCTCGGCCTCGCACTAACGCGACAGTGCGCTCGTTTGACAGGCGCAATGCGGTTATTCTGTTTCCCCCACCCTAAACCCATGCACCCACACCCCCTAAGATAGATAATGGGGCAAAGTCCATACAAGGAAGATGTGTCAGTACAACTATGACGCTCGGTACGGTTCGGTGCGGGGGCAAGTCATGTTTCCCCCACGCACCCACACCCCTAAAAAAGATAGAAAACGCGGTTATTCTGTTTCCCCATGCACCCACACCCCTAAGAAATAAAAAAGATAAGATAATGGAGCAAGTCATGTTACGGACTCGCCGGGATGGGGGAGGGGGGAGTACCTCCCCCCTCCCCCCCGGCTCGGCCTCGCGCTAACGCGGCAGTGCGCTTGTTTGACAGGCGCAATGCGGTTATTCTGTTTCCCCCCACCCTAAACCCACGCACCCACACCCCTAAGATAGATAATGGGGCAAAGTCCATACAAGGAAGATGGGACAGTACAACTATGCCCCTCGGTACGGTTCGGTGCGGTGGCAAGTCATGTTTCCCCCACGGACCCACACCCCTACAAAAGATAGAAAACACGGTTATTCTATTTCACCACGCACCCACACCCCTCAGAAATAAAAAAGATAAGATAATGGGGCAAGTCATGTTACGGACTCGCCGGGATGGGGGAGGGGGGGTCCTTCCCCCCTCCCCCCCGGCTCGGCCTCGCGCTAACGCGGCAGTGCGCTCGTTTGACAGGCGCAATGCGGTTATTCTATTTCCCCCACTCTAAACCCACGCACCCACACCCCCTAAGATAGATAATGGGGCAAAGTCCATACGAGGAAGCTGTGTCCGTACAACTATGCCCCTCGGTACGGTTCGGTCCGGGGGCAAGTCATGTTTCCCCCACGCACCCACACCCCTAAAACAGATAGAAAGCGCGGTTATTCTGTTTCCCCACGCACCCACACCCCTAAGAAAATAAAAAAGATAAGATAATGGGGCAAGTCATGTTACGGACTCGCCTCCGCATGCGACGCCACGGCACGCCGCGTCATCGCCTGCTACGGCTCGTTCCTGGCTCGGCCTCGCCGGGATGGGGGAGGGGGGTCCCGACCCCCCTCCCCCCCGGCTCGGCCTCGCGCTAACGCGGCAGTGCGCTCGTTTGACAGGCGCAATGCGGTTATTCTGTTTCCCCCACCCTAAACCCACGCACCCACACCCCCTAAGATAGATAATGGGGCAAAGTCCATACAAGGAAGATGTGTCAGTACAACTATGCCCCTCGGTACGGTTCGGTGCGGGGGCAAGTCATGTTTCCCCCATGCACCGACACCCCTAAAAAAGATAGAAAACGCGGTTATTCTGTTTCCCCACGCACCCACACCCCTAAGAAATAAAAAAGATAAGATAATGGGGCAAGTCATGTTACGGACTCGCCTCCGCATGCGACGCCGCAGCACGCCGCGTCGTCGCCTGCTACAGCTCGTTCCTGGCTTGGCCTCGCCGGGATGGGGGAGGGGGTGTCCCGACCCCCCTCCCCCCCGGCTCGGCCTCGCGCTAATGCGGCAGTGCGCTTGTTTGACAGGCGCAGTGCGGTTATTCTGTTTCCCCCCACCCTAAACCCACGCACCCACACCCCCTAAGATAGATAATGGGGCAAAGTCCATACAAGGAAGATGTGTCAGTAAAACTATGCCCCTCGGTACGGTTTGGTGCGGGGGCAAGTCATGTTTCCCACACGCACCCACACCACTAAAAAAGATAGAAAACGCGGTTATTCTATTTCCCCACGCACCCACACCCGTAAGAAATAAAAAAGATAAGATAATGGGGCAAGTCATGTTACGGACTCGCCTTCGCATGCGACGCCGCGGGACGCCGCGTCGTCGCCTGCTACGGCTCGTTCCTAGCTCGGCCTCGCCGGGATGGGGGAGGGGGTCCCGACCCCCCCTCCTCCCCGGCTCGGCCTCGCACTAACGCGGCAGTGCGCTCGTTTGACAGGCGCAATGCGGTTATTCTGTTTCCCCCACCCTAAACCCACGCACCCACACCCCCTAAGATAGATAATGGGGCAAAGTCCATACAAGGAAGATGTGTCAGTACAACTATGACGCTCGGTACGGTTCGGTGCGGGGGCAAGTCATGTTTCCCCCACGCACCCACACCCCTAAAAAAGATAGAAAACGCGGTTATTCTGTTTCCCCACGCACCCACACCCCTAAGAAATAAAAAAGATAAGATAATGGAGCAAGTCATGTTACGGACTCGCCGGGATGGGGGAGGGGGGAGTACCTCCCCCCTCCCCCCCCGGCTCGGCCTCGCGCTAACGCGGCAGTGCGCTTGTTTGACAGGCGCAATGCGGTTATTCTGTTTCCCCCCACCCTAAACCCACGCACCCACACCCCTAAGATAGATAATGGGGCAAAGTCCATACAAGGAAGATGGGACAGTACAACTATGCCCCTCGGTACGGTTCGGTGCGGTGGCAAGTCATGTTTCCCCCACGGACCCACACCCCTACAAAAGATAGAAAACACGGTTATTCTATTTCACCACGCACCCACACCCCTCAGAAATAAAAAAGATAAGATAATGGGGCAAGTCATGTTACGGACTCGCCGGGATGGGGGACGGGGGGTCCTTCCCCCCTCCCCCCGGCTCGGCCTCGCGCTAACGCGGCAGTGCGCTCGTTTGACAGGCGCAATGCGGTTATTCTATTTCCCCCACCCTAAACCCACGCACCCACACCCCCTAAGATAGATAATGGGGCAAAGTCCATACGAGGAAGCTGTGTCCGTACAACTATGCCCCTCGGTACGGTTCGGTCCGGGGGCAAGTCATGTTTCCCCCACGCACCCACACCCCTAAAACAGATAGAAAACGCGGTTATTCTGTTTCCCCACGCACCCACACCCCTAAGAAATAAAAAAGATAAGATAATGTGGCAAGTCATGTTACGGACTCGCCTCCGCATGCGATGCCAAGCACGCCGCGTCATCGCCTGCTACGGCTCGTTCCTGGCTCGGCCTCGCCGGGATGGGGGAGGGGGGTCCCGACCCCCCTCCCCCCCGGCTCGGCCTCGCGCTAACGCGGCAGTGCGCTCGTTTGACAGGCGCAATGCGGTTATTCTGTTTCCCCCACCCTAAACCCACGCACCCACACCCCCTAAGATAGATAATGGGGCAAAGTCCATACAAGGAAGATGTGTCAGTACAACTATGCCCCTCGGTACGGTTCGGTGCGGGGGCAAGTCATGTTTCCCCCATGCACCGACACCCCTAAAAAAGATAGAAAACGTGGTTATTCTGTTTCCCCACGCACCCACACCCCTAAGAAATAAAAAAGATAAGATAATGGGGCAAGTCATGTTACAGACTCGCCTCCGCATGCGACGCCGCGGCACGCCGCGTCGTTGCCTGCTACGGCTCGTTCCTGGCTCGGCCTCGCCGGGATGGGGGAGGGGGGTCCCGACCACCCCTCCCCCCCGGCTCGGCCTCGCGCTAACGCGGCAATGCGCTCGCTTTACAGGCGCAGTGCGGTTATTCTGTTTCCCCCCACCCTAAACCCACGCACCCACACCCCCTAAGATAGATAATGGGGCAAAGTCCATACAAGGAAGATGTGTTAGTACAACTTTGCCCCTCGGTACGGTCCGGTCCGGGGGCAAGTCATGTTTCCCCCAAGCACCCACACCTCTAAAAAAGATATAAAACACGGTTATTCTATTTCCCCACGCACCCACACCCCTAAGAAATAAAAAAGATAAGATAATGGAGCAAGTCATGTTACGGACTCGCCGGGATGGGGGAGGAGGGGAGTACCTCCCCCCTCCCCCCCGGCTCGGCCTCGCGCTAACGCGGTAGTGCGCTTGTTTGACAGGCGCAATGCGGTTATTCTGTTTCCCCCCACCCTAAACCCACGCACCCACACCCCCTAAGATAGATAATGGGGAAAAGTCCATACAAGGAAGATGGGACAGTACAACTATGCCCCTCGGTACGGTTCGGTGCGGTGGCAAGTCATGTTTCCCCCACGGACCCACACCCCTAAAAAAGATAGAAAACACGGTTATTCTATTTCCCCACGCACCCACACCCCTCAGAAATAAAAAAGATAAGATAATGGGGCAAGTCATGTTACGGATTCACCGGGATGGGGGAGGGGGGGTCCTTCCCCCCTCCCCCCCGGCTCGGCCTCGCGCTAACGCGGCAGTGCGCTCGTTTGACAGGCGCAATGCGGTTATTCTGTTTCCCCCACCCTAAACCCACGCACCCACACCCCCTAACATAGATAATGGGGCAAAGTCCATACGAGGAAGCTGTGTCCGAACAACTATGCCCCTCGGTACGGTTCGGTGCGGGGGCAAGTCATGTTTCCCCCACGCACCCACACCCCTAAAAAAGATAGAAAACGCGGTTATTCTGTTTCCCCACGCACCCACACCCCTAAGAAATAAAAAAGATAAGATAATGGGGCAAGTCATGTTACGGACTCGCCTCCGCATGCGACGCCGCGGCACGCCGCGTCGTCGCCTGCTACGGCTCATTCCTGGCTCGGCCTCGCCGGGATGGGGGAGGGGGGTCCCGACCCCCCTCCCCCTGGCTCGACCTCGCGCTAACGCGGCAGTGCGCTCGTTTGACAGGCGCAATGCGGTTATTCTGTTTCCCCCACCCTAAACCCACGCACCCACACCCCCTAAGATAGATAATGGGGCAAAGTCCATACAAGGAAGATGTGTCAGTACAACTATGCCCCTCGGTACGGTTCGGTGCGGGGGCAAGTCATGTTTCCCCCACGCACCGACACCCCTAAAAAAGATAGAAAACGCGGTTATTCTGTTTCCCCACGCACCCACACCCCTAAGAAATAAAAAAGATAAGATAATGGAGCAAGTCATGTTACGGACTCGCCGGGATGGGGGAGGGGGGGGGGGTACCTCCCCCCCGGCGCGGCCTCGCGCTAACGCGGCAGTGCGCTTGCTTGACAGGCGCAATGCGGTTATTCTGTTTCCCCCCACCCTAAACCCATGCACCCACACCCCCTAAGATAGATAATGGGGCAAAGTCCATACAAGGAAGATGTGTCAGTACAACTATGCCCCTCGGTACGGTTCGGTGCGGGGGCAAGTCATGTTTCCCCCACGCACCCACACCCCTAAAAAAGATAGAAAACGCGGTTATTCTGTTTCCCCACGCACCCACACCCCTAAGAAATAAAAAAGATAAGATAATGGGGCAAGTCATGTTACAGACTCGCCTCCGCATGCGACGCCGTGGCACGCCGCGTCGTTGCCTGCTACGGCTCGTTCCTGGCTCGGCCTCGCCGGGATGGGGGAGGGGGGTCCCGACCACCCCTCCCCCCGGCTCGGCCTCGCGCTAAAGCGGCAGTGCGCTCGTTTTACAGGCGCAGTGCGGTTATTCTGTTTCCCCCCACCCTAAACCCATGCACCCACACCCCCTAAGATAGATAATGGGGCAAAGTCCATACAAGGAAGATGTGTTAGTAAAACTATGCCCCTCGGTACGGTTCGGTCCGGGGGCAAGTCATGTTTCCCCCAAGCACCCACACCTCTAAAAAAGATAGAAAACACGGTTATTCTATTTCCCCACGCACCCACACCCCTAAGAAATAAAAAAGATAAGATAATGGAGCAAGTCATGTTACGGACTCGCCGGGATGGGGGAGGAGGGGAGTACCTCCCCCCTCCCCCCCGGCTCGGCCTCGCGCTAACGCGGCAGTGCGCTTGTTTGACAGGCGCAATGCGGTTATTCTGTTTCCCCCCACCCTAAACCCACGCACCCACACCCCCTAAGATAGATAATGGGGAAAAGTCCATACAAGGAAGATGGGACAGTACAACTATGCCCCTCGGTACGGTTCGGTGCGGTGGCAAGTCATGTTTCCCCCACGGACCCACACCCCTAAAAAAGATAGAAAACACGGTTATTCTATTTCCCCACGCACCCACACCCCTCAGAAATAAAAAAGATAAGATAATGGGGCAAGTCATGTTACGGACTCGCCGGGATGGGGGAGGGGGGTCCTTCCCCCCTCCCCCCCGGCTCGGCCTCGCGCTAACGCGGCAGTGCGCTCGTTTGACAGGCGCAATGCGGTTATTCTGTTTCCCCCACCCTAAACCCACGCACCCACACCCCCTAAGATAGATAATGGGGCAAAGTCCATACGAGGAAGCTGTGTCCGAACAACTATGCCCCTCGGTACGGTTCGGTGCAGGGGCAAGTCATGTTTCCCCCACGCACCCACACCCCTAAAAAAGATAGAAAACGCGGTTATTCTGTTTCCCCACGCACCCACACCCCTAAGAAATAAAAAAGATAAGATAATGGGGCAAGTCATGTTACGGACTCGCCTCCGCATGCGACGCCGCGGCACGCCGCGTCGTCGCCTGCTACGGCTCATTCCTGGCTCGGCCTCGCCGGGATGGGGGAGGGGGGTCCCGACCCCCCTCCCCCTGGCTCGACCTCGCGCTAACGCGGTAGTGCGCTCGTTTGACAGGCGCAATGCGGTTATTCTGTTTCCCCCACCCTAAACCCACGCACCCACACCCCCTAAGATAGATAATGGGGCAAAGTCCATACAAGGAAGATGTGTCAGTACAACTATGCCCCTCGGTACGGTTCGGTGCGGGGGCAAGTCATGTTTCCCCCACGCACCGACACCCCTAAAAAAGATAGAAAACGCGGTTATTCTGTTTCCCCACGCACCCACACCCCTAAGAAATAAAAAAGATAAGATAATGGAGCAAGTCATGTTACGGACTCGCCGGGATGGGGAAGGGGGGGGGTACCTCCCCCCCGGCGCGGCCTCGCGCTAACGCGGCAGTGCGCTTGCTTGACAGGCGCAATGCGGTTATTCTGTTTCCCCCCACCCTAAACCCACGCACCCACACCCCCTAAGATAGATAATGGGGCAAAGTCCATACAAGGAAGATGTGTCAGTACAACTATGCCCCTCGGTACGGTTCGGTGCGGGGGCAAGTCATGTTTCCCCCACGCACCCACACCCCTAAAAAAGATAGAAAACGCGGTTATTCTGTTTCCCCACGCACCCACACCCCTAAGAAATAAAAAAGATAAGATAATGGGGCAAGTCATGTTACAGACTCGCCTCCGCATGCGACGCCGTGGCACGCCGCGTCGTTGCCTGCTACGGCTCGTTCCTGGCTCGGCCTCGCCGGGATGGGGGAGGGGGGTCCCGACCACCCCTCCCCCCGGCTCGGCCTCGCGCTAAAGCGGCAGTGCGCTCGTTTTACAGGCGCAGTGCGGTTATTCTGTTTCCCCCCACCCTAAACCCACGCACCCACACCCCCTAAGATAGATAATGGGGCAAAGTCCATACAAGGAAGATGTGTTAGTACAACTATGCCCCTCGGTACGGTTCGGTCCGGGGGCAAGTCATGTTTCCCCCAAGCACCCACACCTCTAAAAAAGATAGAAAACACGGTTATTCTATTTCCCCACGCACCCACACCCCTAAGAAATAAAAAAGATAAGATAATGGGGCAAGTCATGTTACGGACTCGCCTCCGCATGCGACGCCGCAGCACGCCGTGTCGTCGCCTGCTACAGCTCGTTCCTGGCTTGGCCTCGCCGGGATGGGGGAGGGGGGGTCCCGACCCCCTCCCCCCCGGCTCGGCCTCGCGCTAACGCGGCAGTGCGCTCGTTTGACAGGCGCAGTGCGGTTATTCTGTTTCCCCCCACCCTAAACACACGCACCCACACCCCCTAAGATAGATAATGGGGCAAAGTCCATACAAGGAAGATGTGTCAGTACAACTGTGCCCCTCGGTACGGTTCGGTGCGGGGGCAAGTCATGTTTCCCCCATGCACACACACCACTAAAAAAGATAGAAAACGCGGTTATTCTATTTCCCCACGCACCCACACCCGTAAGAAATAAAAAAGATAAGATAATGGGGCAAGTCATGTTACGGACTCGCCTTCGCATGCGACGCCGCGGCACGCCGCGTCGTCGCCTGCTACGGCTCGTTCCTGGCTCGGCCTCGCCGGGATGGGGGAGGGGGGTCCCGACCCCCCTCCCCCCCGGCTCGGCCTCGCGCTAACGCGGCAGTGCGCTCGTTTGACAGGCGCACTGCGGTTATTCTGTTTCCCCCACCCTAAACCCACGCACCCACACCCCCTAAGATAGATAATGGGGCAAAGTCCATACAAGGAAGATGTGTCAGTACAACTATGACGCTCGGTACGGTTCGGTGCGGGGGCAAGTCATGTTTCCCCCACGCACCCACACCCCTAAAAAGGATAGAAAACGCGGTTATTCTGTTTCCCCACGCACCCACACCCCTAAGAAATAAAAAAGATAAGATAATGGAGCAAGTCATGTTACGGACTCGCCGGGATGGGGGAGGGGGGGAGTACCTCCCCCCTCCCCCCGGCTCGGCCTCGCGCTAATGCGGCAGTGCGCTTGTTTGACAGGCGCAATGCGGTTATTCTGTTTCCCCCCACCCTAAACCCACGCACCCACACCCCCTAAGATAGATAATGGGGCAAAGTCCATACAAGGAAGATGTGTCAGTACAACTATGCCCCTCGGTACGGTTCGGTGCGGTGGCAAGTCATGTTTCCCCCACGGACCCACACCCCTAAAAAAGATAGAAAACACGGTTATTCTATTTCCCCACGCACCCACACCCCTAAGAAATAAAAAAGATAAGATAATGGGGCAAGTCATGTTACGGACTCGCCGGGATGGGGGAGGGGGGGGTCCTTCCCCCCTCCCCCCCGGCTCGGCCTCGCGCTAACGCGGCAGTGCGCTCGTTTGACAGGCGCAATGCGGTTATTCTGTTTCCCCCACCCTAAACCCACGCACCCACACCCCCTAAGATAGATAATGGGGCAAAGTCCATACGAGGAAGCTGTGTCCGTACAACTATGCCCCTCGGTACGGTTCGGTGCGGGGGCAAGTCATGTTTCCCCCACGCACCCACACCCCTAAAAAAGATAGAAAACGCGGTTATTCTGTTTCCCCACGCACCCACACCCCTAAGAAATAAAAAAGATAAGATAATGGGGCAAGTCAGGTTACGGACTCGCCTCCGCATGCGACGCCGCGGCACACCGCGTCGTCGCCTGCTACGGCTCGTTCCTGGCTCGGCCTCGCCGGGATGGGGGAGGGGGGGTCCCGACCCCCCTCCCCCCCGGCTCGGCCTCGCGCTAACGCGACAGTGCGCTCGTTTGACAGGCGCAATGCGGTTATTCTGTTTCCCCCACCCTAAACCCACGCACCCACACCCCCTAAGATAGATAATGGGGCAAAGTCCATACAAGGAAGATGTGTCAGTACAACTATGCCCCTCGGTACGGTTCGGTGCGGGGGCAAGTCATGTTTCCCCCACGCACCGACACCCCTAAAAAGATAGAAAACGCGGTTATTCTGTTTCCCCACGCACCCACACCCCTAAGAAATAAAAAAGATAAGATAATGGGGCAAGTCATGTTACCGACTCGCCTCCGCATGCGACGCCGCGGCACGCCGCGTCGTTGCCTGCTACGGCTCGTTCCTGGCTCGGCCTCGCCGGGATGGGGGAGGGGGGTCCCGACCACCACTCCCCCCCGGCTCGGCCTCGCGCTAACGCGGCAGTGCGCTTGTTTTACAGGCGCAGTGTGGTTATTCTGTTTCCCCCCACCCTAAACCCACGCACCCACACCCCCTAAGATAGATAATGGGGCAAAGTTCATACAAGGAAGATGTGTTAGTACAACTATGCCCCTCGGTACGGTTTGGTCCGGGGGCAAGTCATGTTTCCCCCAAGCACCCACACCTCTAAAAAAGATAGAAAACACGGTTATTCTATTTCCCCACGCACCCACACCCCTAAGAAATAAAAAAGATAAGATAATGGGGCAAGTCATGTTACGGACTCGCCTTCGCATGCGACGCCGCGGCACGCCGCGTCGTCGCCTGCTATGGCTCGTTCCTGGCTCGGCCTCGCCGGGATGGGGGAGGGGGGTCCCGACCCCCCTCCCCCCGGCTCGGCCTCGCGCTAACGCGGCAGTGCGCTCGTTTGACAGGCGCACTACGGTTATTCTATTTCCCCCACCCTAAACCCACGCACCCACACCCCCTAAGATAGATAATGGGGCAAAGTCCATACAAGGAAGATGTGTCACTACAACTATGACGCTCGGTACGGTTCGGTGCGGGGGCAAGTCATGTTTCCCCCACGCACCCACACCCCTAAAAAGGATAGAAAATGCGGTTATTCTGTTTCCCCACGCACCCACACCCCTAAGAAATAAAAAAGATAAGATAATGGAGCAAGTCATGTTACGGACTCGCCGGGATGGGGGAGGGGGGGAGTACCTCCACCCTCCCCCCCGGCTCGGCCTCGCGCTAACGCGGCAGTGCGCTTGTTTGACAGGCGCAATGCGGTTATTCTGTTTCCCCCCACCCTAAACCCACGCACCCACACCCCCTAAGATAGATAATGGGGCAAAGTCCATACAAGGAAGATGTGTCAGTACAACTATGCCCCTCGGTACGGTTCGGTGCGGTGGCAAGTCATGTTTCCCCCACGGACCCACACCCCTAAAAAGATAGAAAACACGGTTATTCTATTTCCCCACGCACCCACACCCCTAAGAAATAAAAAAGATAAGATAATGGGGCAAGTCATGTTACGGACTCGCCGGGATGGGGGAGGGGGGGTCCTTCCCCCCTCCCTCCCGGCTCGGCCCCGCGCTAACGCGGCAGTGCGCTCGTTTGACAGGCACAATGAGGTTATTCTTTTTCCCCCACCCTAAACCCACGCACCCACACCCCCTAAGATAGATAATGGGGCAAAGTCCATACGAGGAAGCTGTGTCCGTACAACTATGCCCCTCGGTACGGTTTGGTGCGGGGGCAAGTCATGTTTCCCCCACGCACCCACACCCCTAAAAAAGATAGAAAACGCGGTTATTCTGTTTCCCCACGCACCCACACCCCTAAGAAATAAAAAAGATAATATAATGGGGCAAGTCATGTTACGAACTCGCCTCCGCATGCGACGCCGCGGCACGCCGCGTCGTCGCCTGCTACGGCTCGTTCCTGGCTCGGCCTCGCCGGGATGGGGGAGGGGGGGTCCCGACCCCCCTCCCCCCCGGCTCGGCCTCGCGCTAACGCGGCAGTGCGCTCGTTTGACAGGCACAATGAGGTTATTCTTTTTCCCCCACCCTAAACCCACGCACCCACACCCCCTAAGATAGATAATGGGGCAAAGTCCATACGAGGAAGCTGTGTCCGTACAACTATGCCCCTCGGTACGGTTTGGTGCGGGGGCAAGTCATGTTTCCCCCACGCACCCACACCCCTAAAAAAGATAGAAAACGCGGTTATTCTGTTTCCCCACGCACCCACACCCCTAAGAAATAAAAAAGATAATATAATGGGGCAAGTCATGTTACGAACTCGCCTCCGCATGCGACGCCGCGGCACGCCGCGTCGTCGCCTGCTACGGCTCGTTCCTGGCTCGGCCTCGCCGGGATGGGGGAGGGGGGGTCCCGACCCCCCTCCCCCCCGGCTCGGCCTCGCGCTAACGCGGCAGTGCGCTCATTTGACAGGCGCAATGCGGTTATTCTGTTTCCCCCATCCTAAACCCACGCACCCACACCCCCTAAGATAGATAATGGGGCAAAGTCCATACAAGGAAGATGTGTCAGTACAACTATGCCCCTCGGTACGGTTTGGTGCGGGGGCAAGTCATGTTTCCCACACGCACCCACACCCCTAAAAAAGATAGAAAACGCGGTTATTCTGTTTCCCCACGCACCCACACCCCTAAGAAATAAAAAAGATAAGATAATGGAGCAAGTCATGTTACGGACTCGTCGGGATGGGGGAGGGGGGGTACTTTACCCCCGGCTCGGCCTCGCGCTAACGCGGCAGTGCGTTTGCTTGACAGGCGCAATGCGGTTATTCTGTTTCCCCCCACCCTAAACCCACGCACCCACACCCCCTAAGATAAATAATGGGGCAAAGTCCATACAAGGAAGATGTGTCAGTACAACTATGCCCCTCGGTACGGTTTGGTGCGGGGGCAAGTCATGTTTCCCCCACGCACCCACGACCCTAAAAAAGATAGAAAACGCGGTTATTCTATTTCCCCACGCACCCACACCCCTAAGAAATAAAAAAGATAAGATAATGGGGCAAGTCATGTTACGGACTCGCCTCCGCATGCGACGTCGCGGCACGCCGCGTTGTCGCCTGCTACGGCTCGTTCCTGGCTCGGCCTCGCCGGGATGGGGGAGGGAGGGTCTCGACCCCCCTCCCCACCGGCTCGGCCTCGCGCTAACGCGGCAGTGCGCTCGATTGACAGGCGCAATGCGGTTATTCTGTTTCCCTCACCCTAAACCCACGCACCCACACCCCCTAAGATAGATAATGGGGCAAAGTACATACAAGGAAGATGTGTCAGTACAACTATGCCCCTCGGTACGGTTCGGTGCGGGGGCAAGTCATGTTTCCCCCACGCACCCACACCCCTAAAAAAGATAGAAAACGCGGTTATTCTGTTTCCCCACGCACCCACACCCCTAAGAAATAAAAAAGATAAGATAATGGAGCAAGTCATGTTATGGACTCGCCGGGATGGGGGAGGGGGGTACCTCCCCCCTCCCCCCGGCTCGGCCTCGCGCTAACGCGGCAGTGCGCTTGTTTGACAGGCGCAATGCGGTTATTCTGTTTCCCCCACCCTAAACCCACGCACCCACACCCCCTAAGATAGATAATGGGGCAAAGTCCATACAAGGAAGATGTGTCAGTACAACTATACCCCTCGGTACGGTTCGGTGCGGGGGCAAGTCATGTTTCCCCCACGCACCCACACCCCTAAAAAAGATAGAAAACGCGTTTATTCTATTTCCCCACGCACCCACACCCCTAAGAAATAAAAAATATAAGATAATGGGGCAAGTCATGTTACGGACTCGCCTCCGCATGCGACGCCGCGGCACGCCACGTCGTCGCCTGCTACGACTCGTTCCTGGCTCGGCCTCGCCGGGATGGGGGAGGGGGGTCCCGACCCCCCCTCCCCCGGCTCGGCCTCGCGCTAACGCGGCAGTGCGCTCGTTTGACAGGCGCAATGCGGTTATTCTGTTTCCCCCACCCTAAACCCACGCACCCACACCCCCTAAGATAGATAATGGGGCAAAGTCCATACAAGGAAGATGTGTCAGTACAACTATGCCCCTCGGTACGGTTCGGTGCGGGGGCAAGTCATGTTTCCCCCACGCACCCACACCCCTAAAAAAGATAGAAAACGCGGTTATTCTATTTCCCCACGCACCCACACCCCTAAGAAATAAAAAATATAAGATAATGGGGCAAGTCATGTTACGGACTCGCCTCCGCATGCGACGCCGCGGCACGCCGCGTCGCCGCCTGCTACGACTCGTTCCTGGCTCGGCCTCGCCGGGATGGGGGAGGGGGGTCCCGACCCCCCCTCCCCCGGCTCGGCCTCGCGCTAACGCGGCAGTGCGCTCGTTTGACAGGCGCAATGCGGTTATTCTGTTTCCCCCACCCTAAACCCACGCACCCACACCCCCTAAGATAGATAATGGGGCAAAGTCCATACAAGGAAGATGTGTCAGTACAACTATGCCCCTCGGTACGGTTCGGTGCGGGGGCAAGTCATGTTTCCCCCATGCACCCACACCCCTAAAAAAGATAGAAAACGCGGTTATTCTATTTCCCCACGCACCCACACCCCTAAGAAATAAAAAACATAAGATAATGGGGCAAGTCATGTTACGGACTCGCCGGGATGGGGTAGGGGGGTCCTTCCCCCCCCCCCCCCCCGGCTCGGCCTCGCGCTAACGCGGCAGTGCGCTCGTTTGGCAGGCGTAGTGCGGTTATTCTGTTTCCCCCCACCCTAAACCCACACACCCACACCCCCTAAGATAGATAATGGGGCAAAGTCCATACGAAGAAGCTGTGTCCGTACAACTATGCCCCAAGGTACGGTTCGGTGCGGGGGCAAGTCATATTTCCCCCACGCACCCACACCCCTAAAAAAGATAGAAAACGCGGTTATTCTGTTTCCCCACGCACCCACACCCCTAAGAAATAAAAAAGATAAGATAATGGGGTAAGTCAAGTTACGGACTCGCCTCCGCATGCGACGCCGCGGCACGCCGCGTCGTCGCCTGCTACGACTCGTTCCTGGCTCGGCCTCGCCGGGATGGGGGAGGGGGGTCTCGACCCCCCCTCCCCCGGCTCGGCCTCGCGCTAACGCGGCAGCGCGCTCGTTTGACAGGCGCAATGCGGTTATTCTGTTTCCCCCACCCTAAACCCACGCACCCACACCCCCTAAGATAGATAATGGGGCAAAGTCCATACAAGGAAGATGTGTCAGTACAACTATGCCCCTCGGTACGGTTCGGTGCGGGGGCAAGTCATGTTTCCCCCACGCACCCACACCCCTAAAAAAGATAGAAAACGCGGTTATTCTGTTTCCCCACGCACCCACACCCCTAAGAAATGAAAAAGATAAGATAATGGAGCAAGTCATGTTACGGACTCGTCGGGATGGGGGAGGGGGGGTACTTTACCCCCGGCTCGGCCTCGCGCTAACGCGGCAGTGCGTTTGCTTGACAGGCGCAATGCGGTTATTCTGTTTCCCCCCACCCTAAACCCACGCACCCACACCCCCTAAGATAAATAATGGGGCAAAGTCCATACAAGGAAGATGTGTCAGTACAACTATGCCCCTCGGTACGGTTTGGTGCGGGGGCAAGTCATGTTTCCCCCACGCACCCACAACCCTAAAAAAGATAGAAAACGCGGTTATTCTATTTCCCCACGCACCCACACCCCTAAGAAATAAAAAAGATAAGATAATGGGGCAAGTCATGTTACGGACTCGCCTCCGCATGCGACGCCGCGGCACGCCGCGTTGTCGCCTGCTACGGCTCGTTCCTGGCTCGGCCTCGCCGGGATGGGGGAGGGAGGGTCTCGACCCCCCTCCCCACCGGCTCGGCCTCGCGCTAACGCGGCAGTGCGCTCGATTGACAGGCGCAATGCGGTTATTCTGTTTCCCTCACCCTAAACCCACGCACCCACACCCCCTAAGATAGATAATGGGGCAAAGTACATACAAGGAAGATGTGTCAGTACAACTATGCCCCTCGGTACGGTTCGGTGCGGGGGCAAGTCATGTTTCCCCCACGCACCCACACCCCTAAAAAAGATAGAAAACGCGGTTATTCTGTTTCCCCACGCACCCACACCCCTAAGAAATAAAAAAGATAAGATAATGGAGCAAGTCATGTTACGGACTCGCCGGGATGGGGGAGGGGGGTACCTCCCCCCTCCCCCCGGCTCGGCCTCGCGCTAACGCGGCAGTGCGCTTGTTTGACAGGCGCAATGCGGTTATTCTGTTTCCCCCACCCTAAACCCACGCACCCACACCCCCTAAGATAGATAATGGGGCAAAGTCCATACAAGGAAGATGTGTCAGTACAACTATGCCCCTCGGTACGGTTCGGTGCGGGGGCAAGTCATGTTTCCCCCACGCACCCACACCCCTAAAAAAGATAGAAAACGCGGTTATTCTATTTCCCCACGCACCCACACCCCTAAGAAATAAAAAATATAAGATAATGGGGCAAGTCATGTTACGGACTCGCCTCCGCATGCGACGCCGCGGCACGCCACGTCGTCGCCTGCTACGACTCGTTCCTGGCTCGGCCTCGCCGGGATGGGGGAGGGGGGTCCCGACCCCCCCTCCCCCGGCTCGGCCTCGCGCTAACGCGGCAGTGCGCTCGTTTGACAGGCGCAATGCGGTTATTCTGTTTCCCCCACCCTAAACCCACGCACCCACACCCCCTAAGATAGATAATGGGGCAAAGTCCATACAAGGAAGATGTGTCAGTACAACTATGCCCCTCGGTACGGTTCGGTGCGGGGGCAAGTCATGTTTCCCCCACGCACCCACACCCCTAAAAAAGATAGAAAACGCGGTTATTCTATTTCCCCACGCACCCAAACCCCTAAGAAATAAAAAATATAAGATAATGGGGCAAGTCATGTTACGGACTCGCCTCCGCATGCGACGCCGCGGCACGCCGCGTCGTCGCCTGCTACGACTCGTTCCTGGCTCGGCCTCGCCGGGATGGGGGAGGGGGGTCCCGACCCCCCCTCCCCCGGCTCGGCCTCGCGCTAACGCGGCAGTGCGCTCGTTTGACAGGCGCAATGCGGTTATTCTGTTTCCCCCACCCTAAACCCACGCACCCACACCCCCTAAGATAGATAATTGGGCAAAGTCCATACAAGGAAGATGTGTCAGTACAACTATGCCCCTCGGTACGGTTCGGTGCGGGGGCAAGTCATGTTTCCCCCATGCACCCACACCCCTAAAAAAGATAGAAAACGCGGTTATTCTATTTCCCCACGCACCCACACCCCTAAGAAATAAAAAAGATAAGATAATGGGGCAAGTCATGTTACGGACTCGCCGGGATGGGGGAGGGGGGTCCTTCCCTCCTCCCCCCAGCTCGGCCTCGCGCTAACGCGGCAGTGCGCTCGTTTGACAGCCGTAGTGCGGTTATTCTGTTTCCCCCCACCCTAAACCCACGCACCCACACCCCCTAAGATAGATAATGGGGCAAAGTCCATACGAGGAAGCTGTGTCCGTACAACTATGCCCCTCGGTATGGTTCGGTGCGGGGGCAAATCATGTTTCCCCCACGCACCCACACCCCTAAAAAAGATAGAAAACGCGGTTATTCTGTTTCCCCACGCACCCACACCCCTAAGAAATAAAAAGATAAGATAATGGGGCAAGTCATGTTACGGACTCGCCTCCGCATGTGACGCCGCGGCACGCCGCATCGTCGCCTGCTACGGCTCGTTCCTGGCTCGGCCTCGCCGGGATGGGGGATGGGGGTCCCGATCCCACCTCCCCCCCCCGGCTCGGCCTCGCGTTAACGCGGCAGTGCGCTCGTTTGACAGGCGCAA
The DNA here is from genome assembly GCA_032464435.1 of Aegilops umbellulata. NCBI lineage: Eukaryota > Viridiplantae > Streptophyta > Magnoliopsida > Poales > Poaceae > Aegilops > Aegilops umbellulata. Next base: position 262,746,582 of record CP136055.1, read on the forward strand.
TGCGGTTATTCTGTTTCCCTCACCTTAAACCCACGCACCCACACCCCCTAAGATAGATAATGGGGCAAAGTCCATACAAGGAAGATGTGTCAGTACAACTATGCCCCTCGGTACGGTTCGGTGCGGGGGCAAGTCATTTTTCCCCCACGCACCCACACCCCTAAAAAAGATAGAAAACGCGGTTATTCTGTTTCCCCACGCACCCACACCCCTAAGAAATAAAAAAGATAAGATAATGGAGCAAGTCATGTTACGGACTCGCCGGGATGGGGGAGGGGGGTACCTCCCCCTCCCCCCCGGCTCGGCCTCGCGCTATCTCGGCAGTGCGCTTGTTTGGAAGGCGCAATGCGGTTATTCTGTTTCCCCCCACCCTAAACCCACGCACCCACACTCCCTAAGATAGATAATGGGGCAAAGTCCATACAAGGAAGATGTGTCAGTACAACTATGCCCCTCGGTACGGTTCGGTGCGGGGGCAAGTCATGTTTCCCCCACGCACCCACACCCCTAAAAAAGATAGAAAACGCGGTTATTCTATTTCCCCACGCACCCACACCCCTAAGAAATAAAAAAGATAAGATAATGGGGCAAGTCATGTTACGGACTCGCCTCCGCATGCGACGCCGCGGCACGCCGCGTCGTCGCCTGCTACGACTCGTTCCTGGCTCGGCCTCGCGCTAACGCGGCAGTGCGCTTGTTTGACAGGCACAATGCGGTTATTCTGTTTCCCCCACCCTAAACCCACGCACCCACACCCCCTAAGATAGATAATGGGGCAAAGTCCATACAAGGAAGATGTGTCAGTACAACTATGCCCCTCGGTACGGTTCGGTGCGGGGGCAAGTCATGTTTCCCCCACACACCCACACCCCTAAAAAAGATAGAAAACGCGGTTATTCTGTTTCCCCGCGCACCCACACCCCTAAGAAATAAAAAAGATAAGATAATGGAGCAAGTCATGTTACGGACTCGCCGGGATGGGGGGGTACCTCCCCCCTCCCCCCCGGCTCGGCCTCGCGCTAAAGCGGCAGTGCGCTTGTTTGACAGGCGCAATGCGGTTATTCTGTTCCCCCCACCCTAAACCCACGCACCCACACCTCCTAAGATAGATAATGGGGCAAAGTCCATACAAGGAAGATGTGTAAGTACAACTATGCCCCTCGGTACGGTTCGGTGCGGGGGCAAGTCATGTTTCCCCCACGCACCCACACCCCTAAAAAGATAGAAAAGGCGGTTATTCTATTTCCCCACGCACCCACACCCCTAAGAAATAAAAAAGATAAGATAATGGGGCAAGTCATGTTACGGACTCGCCGGGATGGGGGAGGGGGTTCCTTCCCCCCTCCCCCCAGCTCGGCCTCGCGCTAACGCGGCAGTGCGCTCGTTTGACAGGCGTAGTGCGGTTATTCTGTTTCCCCCCACCCTAAACCCACGCACCCACACCCCCTAAGATAGATAATGGGGCAAAGTCCATACGAGGAAGCTGTGTCCGTACAACTATGCCCCTCGGTACGGTTCGGTGCGGGGGCAAGTCATGTTTCCCCCACGCACCCACACCCCTAAAAAGATAGAAAAGGCGGTTATTCTGTTTCCCCACGCACCCACACCCCTAAGAAATAAAAAAGATAAGATAATGGGGCAAGTCATGTTACGGACTCGCCTCCACATGCGACGCCGCGGCACGCCGCGTCGTCGCCTACTACGGCTCATTCATGGCTCGGCCTCGCCGGGATGGGGGATGGGGGGTCCCGACCCGCCCTCCCCCCGGCTCGGCCTCGCGCTAATGCGGCAGTGCGCTCGTTGGACAGGCGCAATGCGGTTATTCTGTTTCCCCCACCCTAAACCCACGCACCCACACCCCCTAAGATAGATAATGGGGCAAAGTCCATACAAGGAAGATGTGTCAGTACAACTATGCCCCTCGGTACGGTTCGGTGCGGGGGCAAGTCACGTTTCCCCCAAGCACCCACACCCCTAAAAAAGATAGAAAACGCGGTTATTCTATTTCCCCACGCACCCACACCCCTAAGAAATAAAAAAGTTAAGATAATGGGGCAAGTCATGTTACGGACTCGCCGGGATAGGGGAGGGGGGTCCTTCCCCCCTCTCCCCCCCTGCTCGGCCTCGCGCTAACGCGGCAGTGCGCTCGTTTGAAAGGCGCAGTGCGGTTATTCTATTTCCCCCCACCCTAAACCCACGCACCCACACCCCCTAAGATCGATAATGGGGCAAAGTCCATACGAGGAAGCTGTGTCCGTACAACTATGCCCCTCGGTAGGGTTCAGTGCGGGGGCAAGTCATGTTTCCCCCACGCACCCACACCCCTAAAAAAGATAGAAAACGCGGTTATTCTATTTCCCCACGCACCCACACCCCTAAGAAATAAAAAAGATAAGATAATGGGGCAAGTCATGTTATGGACTCGCCTCCGCATGCGACGCCGCGGCACGCCGCGTCGTCGCCTGCTACGGCTCGTTCCTGGCTCGGCCTCGCCGGGATGGGGGAGGGGGTTCCCGACCACCCCTCCCCCCCGGCTCGGCCTCGCGCTAACGCGGCAGTGCGCTCGTTTGACAGGCGCAATGCGGTTATTCTGTTTCCCCCCACCCTAAACCCACGCACCCACACCCCCTAAGATAGATAATGGGGCAAAGTCCATACAAGGAAGATGTGTTAGTACAACTATGCCCCTCGGTACGGTTCGGTCCGGGGGCAAGTCATGTTTACCCCACGCACCCACACCCCTAAAAAAGATAGAAAACACGGTTATTCTATTTCCCCACGCACCCACACCCCTAAGAAATAAAAAAGATAAGATAATGGGGCAAGTCATGTTACGGACTCGCATCCGCATGCGACGCCGTTGCACTCCGCGTTGTCGCCTGCTACGGCTCGTTCCTGGCTTGGCCTCGCCGGGATGGGGGAGGGGGGGGTCCCGACCCCCCTCCCCCCGGCTCGGCCTCGCGCTAACGCGGCAGTGCGCTCGTTTGACAGGCGCAATGCGGTTATTCTGTTTCCCCCACCCTAAACCCATGCACCCACACCCCCTAAGATAGATAATGGGGCAAAGTCCATACAAGGAAGATGTGTCAGTAAAACTATGCCCCTCGGTACGGTTCGGTGCGGCGGCAAGTCATGTTTCCCCCACGCACCCACACCCCTAAAAAAGATAGAAAACGCGGTTATTCTATTTCCCCACGCACCCACACCCCTAAGAAATAAAAAAGATAAGATAATGGAGCAAGTCATGTTACGGACTCGCCGGGATGGGGGAGGGGGGGTACCTCCCCCCTCCCCCCCCCCGGCTCGGCCTCGCGCTAACGCGGCAGTGCGCTCGTTTGACAAGCGCAATGCGGTTATTCTGTTTCCCCCCACCCTAAACCCACGCACCCACACCCCCTAAGATATATAATGGGGCAAAGTCCATACAAGGAAGATGTGTCAGTACAACTATGCCTCTCCGTACGATTCGGTGCGGGGGCAAGTCATGTTTCCCCCACGCACCCACACCCCTAAAAAAAGATAGAAAACGCTGTTATTCTATTTCCCCACGCACCCACACCCCTAAGAAATAAAAAAGATAAGATAATGGGGCAAGTCATGTTACGGACTCGCCGGGATGGGGAAGGGGGGGTCCTTCCCCCTCCCCCCCGGCTCGGCCTCGCGCTAACGCGGCAGTGCGCTCGTTTGACAGGCGCAATGCGGTTATTCTGTTTCCCCCCACCCTAAACCCATGCACCCACACCCCCTAAGATAGATAATGGGGCAAAGTCCATACGAGGAAGCTGTGTCAGTACAACTATGCCCCTCGGTACGGTTCAGTGCGGGGGCAAGTCATGTTTACCCCACACACCCACACCCCTAAAAAGGATAGAAAACACGGTTATTCTGTTTCCCCACGCACCCACACCCCTAAGAAATAAAAAAGATAAGATAATGGGGCAAGTCATGTTACGGACTTGCCTCCGCATGCGACGCCGCGGCACGCCGCATCGTCGCCTGCTACGGCTCGTTCCTGGCTCGGCCTCGCCGGGATGGGGGAGGGGGGGTCCCACAAGTCAAGAGAGAGAGAGAGAGAGAGAGAGAGAGCATCGTGTATAAGCGCTCAGGTAAGTGTTCAGAGGAGTTCGACTGGTGAGCGTCGGCTGCTCTTATAAAAAAGTCTAGAGCCCCCTCGACTAGCGAGGTGGGACCAAACACATAGCTCACGCGCACGCCGTGGTGCACAGCCGCGCGAGAGAAGCTATCCGGGGCGAATACAATGACCCAGGCTGATGGCCCAACAAAGTACTTCGCCCCATTACGAAAATCCAGTAGATCACGCACGACAAAAAATAAAAAATGAAAATAATTTAAAAAAAATCACAAGAAAAATCAGTTAATAAACAAAAATATTGTGAAAAAGTTCAAACACATCTTAATGGTAAGAAGTAAATATATATATATATATATATATATATATATATATATATATATATATATATATATAAGACTGTAAATAAAAATTTCAGAAACGAATTTACAAAAAAGTTCAACTACTACAATTCATAAGGTTCAAGTACAAAAATAAAAAGAAAGTACTGTGCAGCGAAGATTAATTTTTATTTATTTTATAAAATACCAAAACTATCACTATTCATCTATAAAAAAGAAAAAAAAAACATGCTCCAAAATTCATGAAAAAAAGTAAGAAAAAAAATTATACAACAAACGAATTTGATTGGTAATTGACACCCTAAAATTGAGAAGTACTATCATTAACAGAATGTAAGTTCAGCAAACTCAATTACAAAAATAGGGTTCTAAAAAAATCATCAGCGTATAGCACCGTCTCCGAGTTATGAACATGAAAAATATACCAGCCAAAACAAAGGATGCCCATCAGTTCAACTATAGAAAATGTTCCAGTACTAGTATAAAGAATGTATAAATAAAACACTTATAATTGAGCAGAACAATAGGAAAAACATTACATAACTAGTTCCATACCATTCTAATAAAACCATACAATTCAACCATCTCACATGCAAATGTTTTAAAAGAAAAAATACTACAACATTATCAACCATACACAAATCTCAAAGTCGGCATCATTTGCCACATTTAAACCTACAACACATAAATTCTGAAGGTCAGAGTCGTCTTCTCTCAAGAACACAACCATAACCACATCACCATCCTCAAATCCAGACTCAGCCGCAAACTCCTTCCACCCAGTACTTAGGTTGATGCAACCATCAAAGTCGATGTGGTAGGCAACATCCATCAACTGATACCCATTCTTGTCTGAAGTCTCCATCTTCAGAACACCGGAACTAGGCGCAACAATCCTGATCCTGGGTGACATTTTCTGCAAATGGACATGGGAATACAAAACAAAATGAACACCTGATATAACTGAATTTTTACACAGATATATGAACGATTTGCATAACAAACTAAAATGGAAAAAATCTGAACCAAAACAATAACACAAAACTAACTAGACATGTGAACTGACTAAACCGAAAAATATACATATCAATACACCTACAGTAAAAACATCTATTCATAAACAGATCATGTATTATACAAAAAACGGTTTAAATACTGTTAAGTAATGAACAAATACACATAGAAATCCCTACTGTTAAAAATCCAACAAAACCAAATAAAGAAATATAGACAAGCTATTCATAAGACAAAACTGCAGATCCAGTCTATGGGTTTCGAACAGAAACCAACAATAAAGTAGAAAACAAAATGAATAGAAACACATACCCATGATTCCTTCAAGTCACCATCCGTCAGGCGACAAACATAGGGTGTACGAAACCCATGGTTGCCGTACAGCAAACAAGAAAGTTGCCCACGCCGCTGAGCCTGAGTGAGCTCCAAACCAGACTCGTACACACAGCCGTGAGCTATGCGCGCCATCTTTACCAGGCATCCGCATGAACAATCCTCCATCGAACACACAGGAACAGAGAAAAAGGCAAAGAAGAGAAGAGAGAGGAACCTAGATCTGATTCTGGAAGAATGAATAAAAGGGAGGGGGAAGACTTGGCCACACACCACACATAGATGGATAACGTTTTGCCGGGGATTTCTGGCTCCTCGAGCACCTATGGGGACGGAGCCCCTTCTCGGTTCAGCGGGGGGCGGAGGCCGCGCAAAGAGCGGATCGAGGCGAGGCACACGTGGGGGTTTTTACCCAGCTTCGGAGCTCTCCGGAGAGATAACACTCCTACTGCTGCTTTGTGGATTGTATTGAATTCTTGCTCGGGAGCGCTGAGTGCTACAGTACACTCAAGCAGCTAACGAGACCGAGCGTTCTTCTGTTTTCCTCTCAGAGATCGCTCTCCGGGGTCCGATCCCCCTCTACGTTGTGCATGGGCCTCCTTTTATATGTTCAAGGGGTCTCCAACAAGTGGCAACGTAGGTAAGGGCAAAAATGGAAAGATGTTGTGGTAGGTACAGCTACCTGCACAGTGTATCATACCTAACCCTGATGACAGGGGACAAAGGCATTAAATGCCTATCTACATCGCCCAGACGGTGCAGAAAAGGGACCGTCAGGGGCGCCACCGTTCGCCACGATGGTGATCTTGTCAGCGCCGCATGCCACAGTGTACCTCTGGCTGCACAGCCTCCCGCCACGTATGCCTGGAAGGGTCCCAGAGCGACACGTAGGTGGGTGTGCTGGAGCGCAGGTACAGAGTGGTTGCTTGCCGCGGCAAGCGCCTTGCCGTGGTAGTTGTCTTGTCGTGTCCGGAAGCTTGTCGCTTGCCGGGTCCTGCCGGGACGCGTGGCGCGTCGCGGCAAGTTCCTTGAGATGCCTTGGTTGACCTTCCCGGCAAGCTCCTCTTGCCGGGGTCTTGTGCCCTTGGCTCAAACACTTTGTTCTTGAATGGCTTCAAAGGATCCACGGAGGACCTTGGTGGTCACTCGGCAAGCCTTGCCGCGGGACGCTACGACCGCCCGTGCACAGGTTCGGGATACTAAGGTACCCCTACTTTAGTACACCGACAGGAGCCCCCGGGCCTGGGCCATACACAGTGCCGAGCGCTGTTGGGCCAGGCCAAAAACAGGGCACGGGCACGCGCAGCCTGGGTCACGTCGCACCTTGCTCCGTGTCCACCGCGCCCTCCCCGAACGGCACGCGTCGATTGCGGCGTCGTGGGAGAGGTCGTGGGTGGTTCCTTTACTCGGAAAGGCGAAACGTCCGCCCCCATCCCTCCTTATAAGCAGGGGAACAGGGGCAGTTCGCCCATCTGCCCGTTGCTATTCCTTCCTCGAGAATCAACGCCACTCCCCTTCTTCCCAAAGCCGAAGGAGAGCAGTGCCCCGCCCCCATCGCCACCAGCACCACCAATGTCGTCGTCCTCCCTCTCCATTCCCGTCATGGCTCCGAAGGCCGAGAAGGCGAAGTCGGCTGAGGCGCAGCGGCTCGCGGCGCTGCGAAAGGAGCGGGCAATCTTCCCTCCGAGGCTCGAGGCGGCAGAGCTGAAGGAGGACTTCTATCTCTTCTGGTCGACGGGGAAGCGAGCGCATCCGCGCACGAAGGTACTCCCAGCCACTGCTTGGGATAAGTATCCCACTGGGTATCCCTTCTTCGCCTTGTTCTTCTACTGCGGGCTCTGCCCGCCCTTTTATGAATTCTTTTGCGATGTCATGAACACCTACGGGCTCCACCTTCTTGACTTCACCCCCAATGCTGTCCTGACCATGGCAGTTTTCGCACATCTCGGCGAAAACTTTGTCGGGATCCATCCAAACGAAGCTCTTTTCCGCCATTTCTTCTCGCCTCGGGTTGAGAAAGGAGAGCCTTTATCCGGCGGAATCGCCTGGATCTCGAAGGCTGGCAAGAAGGATGCTTATCTGGAGGGAGAGTTCCGCAGCAAGTGGGAGGAGTGGAGGGCGGACTGGTGTCTGATTGTCGAGGAGAACCCGCAGCCGTTTACTGCTCTGCGCGAAACCCCAGTAGTGCGCGGCGGTGATTGGAGTAGCCTGGCCCCGGAAGACGACAGACTGAAGATTGCCGTCACCCGGATCCTACGCCTCAGGCTTGCCGGGCTTACTGTAGGAGCGGTTGGCGCAGATTTCCTCCGCCGCCGCATCGCCCCCCTGCAGGAGAGGAGGAGACCTACTTGGGAGTTCCAGAATGCGGCGGATATCATGAGGTTGCGGCCGGGCCTCAACTTTAACTTTACTGTCATGGAGCTCAACGCGATGCTCCAGGAGTTGTTCAAGCACGACCCACATCATCCCGAAGTGTTCAGGTTGCCGAGGGGCGTCGTTCCGCTATGCAACAACTCCGCGCTCGACCACATCCGTGCAATAATGCCGCTGTGCGACTCGCATGGAATTGATCCAGCCTGGATAGAGCCTGCGGATGATGTCGTGCGGGCGTTCTTCGACAACTTGATAGAAGTGCCGGTCGACGCCGACGAGAAAAGGGGCCTCACCCGGGACACCACCGACGGTGAGCTCAAGCGTATCGCCACCAGGATGGAAGAGGCGGCGGCAGCCGCCGCCGCGGGCGAGTTTGGGTTCACCGTGGAGGAAACAGAGGCGGTAGAGGCGGCAAGCCTTGCCGACTGAGAGGATCTTGCCAGCGAGAAGAGGTCCGCCGAGCATGACGTCGGGCCGATCGGGCCCGCCGAATATAAGAGCGGCTCATTGGAGATCGGCTCCTCTTCCTCTTCGTCTTCGGACAGCCTGCCACAAGCAGAGCCCCCGGCTCCACAAGCAGAGCCCCCAGCTCCACCAAGAAAGCGTCTTCGCAAGGCCGGGGACGTAGCGGAGCGGCGGGCGAGTCAACCCCCGCCGCGCCGCACGACACGCTCCACCGCAGCAAGTTCTGTTGCCGCGGAAACACCTCACGTTGCAGCGGCAACTGGGGCGGGGTCCTCTCGGTCTGCCGCTCCAGCTCCCGCCAAGTGGCCAAGGGATCCTACTCCCCCGCCTCCTCGCGCCGGAGGTGGGCCAGGCTTTGACTTCTCCGCGCTCAGCTCCGACGAGGAAGAAGAAGAGTAAGATCCTTGTTGTATTTGCATGTCTTCAATACTTGCTGTCTTGTATTGTATCTCATTGGCTTTACTCTGAACTTATTCCTTTTTAGGACGCTGGCCCAGAGAATGGCAAAGAGAGCCAAGGTCCCGGTGATTGTTATCGAGGATGATCCCACCGTGGCAGCAGGGGGTGCGCCCGAGATAAACTTGCCGGACCCGACGGCTGTTCTTCAGAGCAGCCCCCAGCGCAACCCCTAGCGTAAGTATATGGTTTACTTCCAGCTGTTAGGTGCGCATGGATACTCTTTGCTTGCTGATATCTGACCGTTGGCTTGTGTAGGAGCAGAGCAGCCCCACCAGGAGCGCCCGGAGGCCACCCCTGACGTGCCACCTGCTTCGACTACGCCGCCAAGGGAGAATTCTCCGGTAAGGGAGAGCTCCCCGGCAAGGGAGAAGTCTCCAACGAGGGAGAGCTCCCCGGCAAGGGAGAAGTCTCCAGCAAGGGACAGTACCAGCGACCCCCCGGCAGCGGAGATCCCAACTACCAAGCCTGGTACAGGTACTCCTTGCTTCTAAACTTCCCTTGGGTTCTTCTTTGTGGATATTTGCTTGACTTTTCTTCCTTTTCCGGTCGTCAGATCCATCCACTGCGGAGCCGATGGAGACCGAGGTTGTTATTGATGACGCCGCTGCCACCGAAGAAACGGCCGGCGCTGATGATCCCGCCGGCGAAGAGGCCGCCAAGGCTACCGCCGCAGCAGCTGACGAGGGGTCCGACGATCGTACTGACGACCCCGGGGCCGCAGGAGCGATAGGCGCTACACCGACCGCTGATCCTCCCGCCGCTGCCGCAACGCCAGGCTCCGAAGAACCCCAGCCAGGCGTCTACTTGAAGGCTGGCGCTGGCATCTTCATCACCCTCCCCTGGGCGTCAACGTCCAGGGCGCCAGTCGAAGGAGAAAGCTTCGACGTGGAGGTGCTTGCCTCCGCTGGGCTGACGCTGGTCGACGCACCAAGCAGCAGCAGCGACGAGCCCGAAGAGGAGCGACTGCTTCGAAAGCTGGTGTAGCTCTATCGCGCCCGCCAGGCCAAACTAGAGTCTCGCGAAGCGCTTGTCGCGAAGGCGGGAGTGGACGTGGAGAAGTGCGCGGAGGAGCTCCGAGGTCTCAACCAGGCAACTCTCCAGTCGCTGGCAGCGGAGCAGGTGCAGCTCGATGAGGCGCGGAAGGCTTTCATCCTCGAGAAGGCAGAGGTTGCAGAGCAACAGCGGCTTGCCGCCGAGGAGTTATCCGCGCGGGACGGTGAGTTGGTACAGCTGAAGGCCAGCCTGGACAGCCACGAAGAGGAGCTTGTTGCGCGCGAGCAAGCACTCAGCGGAGCCCTCAACGAAGCAAAGGACACTGCCGCAGCTGCCGAGGCCTCCAAGAAGGAGCTGGAGGTGAAAGTGGCGCAGCTGGAGACTGATCTCAAGGCGAGTGGTGAAGCGCTTGCCGCGCTCAAGCATGAGCGCGAGAAGGACGCCTACACCTTTGGCGATCTGCAGGGTCGTCTCGCCGAGAAGGTCAAGGAGCTTGACGCTGCCAAGGACTCCAACGTTGACCTTGATCTAAAGCTGGCTGCTTTGACTAAGACGCTGGACGGCGCCAGGGAGCAGGAGGCAGCCTTGAAGAAGGAGATCAAGGCCGACAAGGCACTGCTGGAGAACATCGCCGCCACCCAGAACGAGTTCAGGGGAACTGTGGAGCGGTGGACGGAGGGCCTTGTGAATGCTCCCGCAGACATCGACAAGGAGTTGGCGCTGCTGGGGGTGGAGGATCTCGGGTATTCCTCTGACGAGAGCCTCCCATCTAGCGCCAATCTCACCTTGTTCTTCAAAGGCGTGGCGACGGCCCTCCAGCAACTCCGGGAGAGGATCCCAAAGCAGTTGGCTGACGAGTCGCGCGAGATCTGCGCGGGAGCTCTCAAAAAGGTGCTGATGAAGGTGGCCTTCCGCAACCCGGGCCTCCGCCTCACTAACATCCTCAGGTCCCTGCCGCCGGAAGCTGATCTGGAGGAGCTCGAGACCCTCGTCGCACCCATTGTGGACAAGGTGAGAGGGATCAAGAGGGTTGAGGGCGACCACGCGGACTAGGCCGCCTATTTTCTTCTTTTCTTGTCGCCGCTGGTCATGTTATGAAAACAGTCTATTAGAGCCGCGACAAGCTATCTTGTAATATAACTCTGTTTCATGTCACGATTGCAATGTTATTCCCTTTATTCGATTCCTTCCTTTGTATGTTTTTGCCCTACGCTTTTAGGGAACTTGCCGGCGTAGGCACCTTTGCCGTGAGCGCTGAGTGCGGGACGTCAGCAGCCCGCTGCCGGTGCCGTTACCGACAAGAAACCTTGTCGTGACTAGTCGCAGCTCGCTTAAGTTGCTGAGCAAACTCGAAACAAAGTAAGGGCGCGACTCTAGTCGCAGCACACTTAAACTATTGAGCGAACTCGAAGCAAAGTAAGGGCACAACTAGCCACGAGCTGGTTCCTCCGCGCCCAGGTTTTCCATACAAAGCATGGTCGTTCAAGCGAGATAACTAAAAAAATCTGATTGCTCAAACTTTGGCAACTTAGCTTTTCTGTTGTTTGCTCTCCCGCAAGACGAAACTTTCTTGAACTCGCCTGGTTCACACCATTATCTTCTCCTCCCCCCCGGCAAACTTGTGGGTGAGAGGAACCTTCCTTTCCTTGAGAAAAGAGAGAAGAGAAAACAATGATATGGAGCCTTATGGCTCGTTATTGCTTACCGGGGTTTGGCGCTGCACAAGGTGTCAGATAATTCATGCAAATAATAAAAAGCACAAAATTGACAAGATGTGCGGAGCATATGAGCTTTATTTATGCATAGGGTCTGCGCCTGGCTTTGTTCAAAGGATCACATGCAACAGCGGCAAGACTTGTACAAAAGGGTGGTTGCCGGATAGGGTCCGACAACCGCGCCTTACGGGTAAAACTTACGAAGATGCTCGATGTTCCAGGAGTTGCTCACCAGAAAACCATCTTCGGTCTCAAGGCGGACAGCGCCAGGCCTAGTGACTCGTTTCACCCGGTAAGGGCCTTCCCACTTCGGCGTCAACTTGTTGGAATTCTTGGCGGAATGAACGCACCGAAGAACAAGGTCGCCTTCCTCGAGACTTCTGGCTTTAACTTTGCGGCTATGGTAGCGGCGCAAAGCTTGCTGGTATCGAGCAGCTCGTACAGCAGCCTGAAGTTGGTCTTCCTCAAGGAGTAGCGCGTCATCTTGTCGCAGCTGCTCTTGCTCAAGCTCATCATAAGCGAGCACTCGAGGTGACCCGTATACGAGTTCCGTGGGGATAACTGCCTCTGCTCCATAGACTAGAGCGAAAGGTGTCTGGCCAGTGGCTCGATTTGGCATCGTCCTGATCGACCAAAGAACCACCGGCAGCTCCTCGATCCAGTTTCTTCCGCATTTGTGCAGCCTGTCGAAAGTCCTGGTCTTGAGCCCACGCAGCACTTCAGCATTTGCCCTCTCTGCTTGACCGTTGCTCCTGGGGTGAGCAACAGAAGCGAAGTAGACCTTGGCGCCAAGGTCTTGGACGTACTGCATGAAGGTGCGACTCGTGAATTGTGTACCGTTGTCGGTGATGATCCTCTTAGGGATCCCGAAGCGGCAAACAATCGACCTGAAGAACTTGACTGCTGAATGTGCTGTCACCTTCCTCACTGGTTCCACTTCCAGCCACTTTGTGAACTTGTCGATTGCGACGTACAAGTACTCAAAGCCCCCGACTGCTCGGGGGAAGGGGCCGAGGATGTCGAGCCCCCAGACCGAAAATGGCCAGGATAAAGGGATCGTCTGGAGAGCTTGAGCTGGCTGGTGTATCTGCTTGGCATGGAACTGGCACGCTTCACACTTGGTTACTTGTGCAGTTGCATCCTGGAGGGCTGACGGCCAAAAGAAGCCTTGCCGGAACGCTTTGCTGGCAAGCGCTCTTGCGCCAATATGGTGACCACAAATGCCTCCATGTATCTCTACCAACAGCTTCTGTCCATCTTCCCGGGAAATACACTTCAATTTCACTCCGTTGAGTCTTCTTCTGTACAGTGCGTTGTCAACGAACTGGTACATACTAGACTGACGGGCTACTCTTTCCGCTTCTTCCTGCTCTTCGGGAAGTTCTCCTGTCTGGAGGAAACGGATGATCTGCTGCGCCCCGGCTGGAGCTTGCGGCTCGACAACAAGGACCAATGGCATATCTGCTGCTGCGGGAACGTCCGCTTCTACGGCGAGAACCTGCGGCTCAGCCGGAGCTTGACGTTCCCCGGCAAGCTCGCCGGAGCAAAACTTGTCGGGAGCGTCTGCTTCAACGAAACAAACCCCGGGGTTTGTCGGAGTAGACTGCTCCTCAGCACTCTTGGCGTTGATCTTGGGGACCTTCTTGGCGGCGGCTTCGGGAAGCTCTGTCGGAAGACAGTTACCAGAAATCAACTTCCTCTTCTTGCTCTGTCCAATTGATGGCGTCACGGATGGTTGAGTCAGCTTGAGCACAAAGATCCCTGGTTCCACAGGTAACTTAAGTGCCGCGCACTTTGACAGGCCGTCAGCGATGTCGTTCTGAGCTCTTGGAACATGTTCCATCTGTAGGCCGACAAAGCGCTCTTCCAGCTTCCTCACTTCATCAACGTAAGCTTCCATCAATGGACTCTGATAATTCTTGTTCACTTGGCGGACGACAAGCTGCGTGTCACCCCTGACAATGAGTTGCTTGATCCCAAGGTCTGCCGCGATCCTGAGACCGGCAAGCAATCCTTCATACTCTGCGGTATTGTTTGTTGCTTGCTCCTTGGGAAAGTGCATCTAGACTACATACTTGAGGTGCTCTCCGGTGGGTGCAACAAGGAGCACGCCAGCACCGGCGCCTTGCAGCGAGAAAGCTCCATCAAAGTACATCAGCCACTCTTTGTTTGCCTCTTCCACGGGGATGCTTGTCTCTAGAATTTCTTCATCTAGTGTTGGCATCCACTCTGCTATGAACTCTGCCAATGCTCTGCTTTGGATATTTGAAGTGCTCTCAAACTTGAGGCCAAAGCTTGACAGTTCCAGTGCCCACTCAACGATCCTGCCTGTTGCTTCTGGATTCTGCAGTATCCTCTTCAGCGGAAAATGAGTGACAACTGTGATGTCATGTGCTTGGAAGTAATGGCGCAGCTTTCTCGAGGCCATGAGAAGGCCGAAAAGCAGTTTCTGCACACCAGAGTACCTTGACCTAGCCCCCTGCAGAAGGGAACTGACAAAGTAAACTGGGCGCTGCACCATTTTCTTCTGCTGTATCTCTTCGCACATCTGCGCAGATCCATCCTTGCCGGGACCAGAGCTTGTCGGGGAAGCCCCCTGCTTGTCGCTGGATGTGCTTGGCATAGGTCTGCCCAGGAAGATATGGAGTTTTCCGGCAAGTGCATGAGCCAGGACCTGACGTTGGGCTTGAGCACCAGCGGGAAGTAGTTGGCAAGGATCTTGTCGTCGCGTCCCCCAGCAGCTTGCACCGGAATGGTGTAGATGCGGAGGAACTTCGATGGATGCAACTTGCCGTCATACTTCTCGGGTACGTCGGGCTTGAAGTTCTTCGTGCTGGGCCACTGGACTTGCCGCAGCTCACGGGTGAACGCAGGGCAACCTACCGCGTACGGCAGGTCGCCTGGTTCTCCTGGCTCATGCATGTCAATAGCGGGCCCAGCGCGCTTGTCTGACTGACGCCGCGCTTCTCTTCGGCGCTCGATGCGGGTACGAGCGTCTTCTTGCTGTCGTTCGTGAAGAACTTGGCATTGATTGCGGCGAGCTCGCGGATCCGATGAAGCAGTGGAGTCGCTGTCGTGGGGGACCCGGTGAGTCGGCGATCTCGGCCTTCGGGGCGGAGAGTGCACGGTGGTTGCACCCCCACCAGTTTTGTCGCCATCGGCTCGCACCTGGCTGGCCTGCCACGGCTGCGATGTGGTCGCCGGCCGTGGAGTGTCGCCGTTGGCGAAGCCGATGAGACTCTGAATGGTGGCCCTCCAGTCGTCGATCTTGTCTGGCGTTGGAGGGAAGTCTAGGAGCAGTTGAGCTCGCGCTAGAGCTTTTGCTGGAGTGGCGGGTAGCGGTGGCGAACGGTGCGAGGAGTGGGATATGCTCGGACTTCCAAGGATGTTAGAAGGAGCAGTATTCCGTCCAGGCGACCGTGCCTCGCTCGTGCCAGCACGTTGGTGTGCATGTTGGCCTTGAGCATCCCGGGATCCGCCAGCTCGATTTGGGTCCAGCGAGCGTATGGTACCGTGAGTACCACGACGCTGCCGGTCCTGCGCCTCTTGAGATGGGCGCGGTGCGTCTACGGACGCCCGGTCGTCGCGGGAGCCGGCTACGCCGCCGACAGGCAGCGCAGTCTTGTCCTTGGACTTGGTGACACCGTGGGCTCCCTCGTCGACGCCCGTTCTTCCGCCGGCGTCTTCCCCACCAGCCGTTTGCTCCGGCGGCGGTGGATTCGACGCGGACGGAGCAGCCGCTTCCGAAGCCTTCTTCTTCGGCGGCATGTCGATGAAGTCGATGAAGATTTAGCTCGCGTGAACGCCGGATCAGGTTCACACAACCTCGACGCCCCCTACCTGGCGCGCCAAAGATGCCAGGGATTTCTGGCTCCTCGAGCACCTATGGGGACGGAGCCCCTTCTCGGTTCGGCGGGGGGCGGAGGCCGCGCGAAGAGCGGATCGAGGCAAGGCACACGGGTTATTTTTTTACCCAGCTTCGGAGCTCTCCGGAGAGATAACACTCCTACTGCTACTTTGTGGATTGTATTGAATTCTTGCTCGGGAGCGCTGAGCGCTACAGTACACTCAAGCAGCTAACAAGACTGAGCGTTCTTCTGTTTTCCTCTCAGAGATCGCTCTCCGGGGTCCGATCCCCCTCTACGTTGTGCATGGGCCTCCTTTTATATGTTCAAGGGGTCTCCAACAGGTGGCAACGTAGGTAAGGGCAAAAATGGAAAGATGTTGTGGTAGGTACAGCTACCTGCACAGTGTATCATACCTAACCCTGATGACAGGGGACAAAGGCATTAAATGCCTATCTACATCGCCCAGACGGTGCAGAAAAGGGACCGTCAGGGGCGCCACTGTTCGCCACGATGGCGATCTTGTCAGCGCCGCATGCCACAGTGTACCTCTGGCTGCACAGCCTCCCGCCACGTATGCCTGGAAGGGTCCCAGAGCGACACGTAGGTGGGTGTGCTGGAGCGCAGGTATAGAGTGGTTGCTTGCCGCGGCAAGCGCCTTGCCGTGGTAGTTGTCTTGTCGCGTCCGGAAGCTTGTCGCTCGCCGGGTCCTGCCGGGACGCGTGGCGCGTCGCGGCAAGTTCCTTGAGGTGCCTTGGTTGGGCTTCCCGGCAAGCTCCTCTTGCCGGGGTCTTGTGCCCTTGGCTCAAACACTTTGTTCTTGAATGGCTTCAAAGGATCCACGAAGGACCTTGGTGGTCACCTGGCAAGCCTTGCCGCGGGACGCTGCGACCGCCCGTGCACAAGTTCGGGATACTAAGGTACCCCTACTTTAGTACACCGGCACGTTTATAGTCAGGGACACTCGCAGATTATAAAAATAATAAATAGGCAGATGGGCAGCTAGCTGGTAGGAAATAGTTATTACACAAGCCATCCAACATTTGACCGCAGATCAGTTCAACTTCAGAAAACCAAGCAGTTCAAAGGTGCACATGTCGAACATATGCAGACAAAACAACACATTCAGAGACAAAAAACAAAGTTGAATTCATTTAGTCATTCGAACATCTGCTCCCTCACAACAAAAATCTTAAAAACATAATATTCACTACTTCAGTCATAACGATCAAAGAAACGACGCCATTTTGCCCTGGTGGATGGATGTGAAGCCGTGGCTGCTCTCGCCCTAGCCCAACTAATGATCTGAATATGGTTCCTTACCCTGCCATCTGGGAAAAGAAGCTCCAATTCATTGGAGTTGCAAGTATCCATCACCTTACGCGCAAGTCGTCTGTTGAACTCTGCCTCCAGTTCTTGCTCGGCAGCATGTCGCGCCATCTGCCTGCGCCTCCGCCTCCTCCTCCTCTGCTCTGTTACTGCAGCCCTAACATCTATGGCATCCCCCTCCTCCTCTGTAACCTCTCCCAGCTCAGGATCCATCTCCCTTTTCTTTGGTTGTAGCTTGTAGAATGAAACTAACAGAGGGCTCGGGCTTTATAATCAAAGTGCAGAGCCATCGGTGCGGCTCCCATGTCAACACACAGTAACAAAACTTTGACACGGCAGCAGTCCAACTACACATACGGGCATCAATTCAAACCAACACTGAAAAACACGCAACTTAATTACACAGTTTGACCAGATTACCCAAAATCGCAGCTTAAAGTCAGCCGCCATACACAACCTCCGCCAACGACAAAACAACATGGGAATCAGGGGTAGAAACAACTCAAAAAAGCAAAATTGACAATGCAAATCTTTTCATACAGTCCTTATATCTCTCCCTGCAATACCAATTCGAAAGTAAAAACAACAGAAAAAGAAGAACAGATTTCCATGGCGGGCGTGGAAAACGACCAAGAACACAAAAACCTGTAATCATAAATTACAGATGAAAAAAATCTCAAAAAACTATAACATACCGATAATTCTCACATCAAAAACAACAAACACGACGTAAATTGAGGCCCACGAACACCACAGTAAACACTGACGCCCAAAATCACGTCCGCCGCCAAAAATGCACACGCCGTCACCTCCGGTGACTACGGATCGCAAAACTCATCCAGCTGAGCGCGCGGACGTGCGGAACCCCTTACATGTCTCCTCTAGCAACGAATGGCCCGCAGCATCGCGCTGGGGAACGACCGGAAGCTCCATGTTGCATCCCCTGTTTCAGTCCGTCGTGCACGCAGGAAGATCAGTTCTTGTTAAAAACACGTCAGTCCAAACTGCGAACCACGTCAGTTCAGAAAGGGTAACAGAATAATATTCTGTTACGTGTAACAGAATAGCCCAGATGTTACAGGGTCGCGCTATTCGTCACCCTGGGTGAGGAATTCTTATTCTTCACCCCGGCCATCCCATGCACAGAGCCGAACCATCCACCGTAGGAAAAATGGTTGTGAGGTAAGATTACGTTCTTTAAACTTAATCTTGCTCTACGGGACAAAGTCATGAAGGCACACCAAGGGGCGTGAGGTAAAATTGTTTGCATGTGAAGTAAAATTAGGGCCAAGAGAATCCATCGCGAGCGCTTGTCGGATTTCGGGTTCCGGCAGACCCTTGAGGTTCGAACTCTGGGGTGCGCGCGGAGATTATGCCCTCTACCTCTCAGTCTCGCAAAGATCTAACTACCGAAAGAACAACACAAAAGACACAGGGTTTATACTGGTTTGGGCCACCGATGTGGTGTAATACCCTACTCCAGTGTGGTGGGTGGATTGCCTCTTGGGCTGATGATGATGAACAGTACAAGGGAGAACGGCCTCGCGAGGGCCTGTTCTAGCTGGGACGATGAACTGCTAGGGGAGTTCAGCCGCCCTTCTCTCTCTCTCTCTCTCTCTCTGTGTGTGTGTGTGTGTGTGTGTGTGTGTGTGTGTGTGTATTCGACCCTTCTGGTTCTCTTCTCTCCGATCATCCCCCCTTGCCCTGGGAGTGGCTAGTCCTATTTATAGGCAAAGGCCCTGGGCCTCTTCCCAAATATTGAGCGGGAAGGGCGCCAACAATTGGCCAATTTGAAGGGGAACATCCAATACACTTATCCTGACTAAAGTTGGTCCTCGCCCGCCAAAGGCCCTGTGGTGACGCCGTTCTGCGCTCCACGATGACCTCCTTCCCACCGTTGGACTGGTCTTGGTCTCGTTGCACCGAAATGGAAGCCTTTGCTTGATCCTCTCGCCTGCGCTTGCCCCCTTTGCACCAAAGAGGAAAGGAAGGACACTGCGCGGGCTGGCGCCCGCCTGGCTCCCTTGGTCGTCATGGCTTGCGTCATGGGCACCTCGTGAGGTACCCTGCCTTGGTCTCTCCGCTTCCTCATGAGCCAGCCTGATGAGGCCGCGCCTGAGGAAGCACCGTGTCGTCCGCCCCGCGAGGCTTGGCCCCTCGCGAGGGTCTTGGGTCTTGTGTTGATGAAGATGGGCCATGCTGGGCCCCCTTTGAGCCACGCCGCAGTCCGCAGGCAGGCAAGTCTGGGGACCCCCATTCCCAGAACACCGACAGTAGCCCCCGGGCCCAAGGCACGCCCGGACTTGGCCGTGTTGAGAGGCGAAAGGGCAAGGGCGAAGCGCCGCGGGCCCTAACAGCCTGCGGCCTTGGGCGCCACGTGGCGGTTGATTGGATGTGAGCGCCTCCGCAACCGCGCAGGTTAAAGGCGCATCGTCTGCCCAGGCTTTGCTCTTCTCTTTCTCCTGTCGCTGCTCAGATCCCCTTTCTTGCGCCTCTCCTTCCTTCCTCCAAATTCCCAGATCTGCTCCACCCGTGCGACCTAGGAAGACATGGCGCTGCGTCAGCCTCTGGCCGAAGCTTGGTTCTCACCTGCTCTGGACCTGGCCAATGTGTCGGAGGCGAGCCTTGCCCGGCTGCGCCGGATGGCGGCGGCGCAGGGCATCGACGGGGCGCAGGTGTTCAAGGTCGGCTCCGCCACCCCCCAGGGCCGAGGGAGCACCTTCTACCCTCTCTTCGTAAGCTCCATTACTGCGGGCCTGGTGCCTCCTTTCTCCGAGTTCTTCCTCTCTGTCCTCCACCATTACAACCTTCAAGCTCTGCATCTCCACCCCAACTCCATCCTTCTACTCGCGATCTTCGCCTACTACTGCGAGGCTCATGTGGGGGTGCAGCCCTCAGTGGCCTTGCTGTGCCACTATTTCTCCCTCCAGGTCACCCATGGTTCTCCTTCCGCATGCACAAGCTTCGTCGCGTATGGCGGCGCCATTGCCATTTCGAATCCCGGGAAGAGAATTGAGGGCTTCAGGAGCAAGTGGGTCTTGGTAGATGCCGGGCACATCCACCCTCGGCTGATCCTTCCCACGGAGCAGCCCACGAGCTCCAGCGACTGGTGCCGAGCGGAGCTCACGAACCCTCGCGCGAAGCTGGTACTGGAGAAGATGGACGCGGACCTGAAGACGGCCAGCATGGCGGCGGCGAAGCTGTCCGGCGCGTCGCTGCTGAGGGAGTTCCTGGAGCACCAACTGGCTCTGCTTCGGCAGTACTCACCTCCGATGTGGAGGCCTCATCCGAGCCCCGCGGCCTTGGGCGACGAGGATTTGACCGCGGTTCTCCAATCTCTGGTTGGGGGCGGGGTGGCAAGGTTGGAGGGCGCGCCTGCGCCCTTGTTCCTTCACGACGACTGGAAGCAGGTGGTGGAGTCCATGCCCATCTTCAACGGGGACGGGCCCGTGCCTGTGGTGTCTCCCGAGGGACTGGTGGACGTGTCCTCCGGCGACTCCAGCGGAGAGGAGGGCGAAGAGGAGCGGGAGGAGGGCCCTGACTTCGAGGCAACTGACGGAGAGTCGAAGGCTCCCCTTCCCCGGCGCAGATCCCGTTCCCTCCGCCTTTCGTCAAGTGATGATGATGGGGACGACGACGTGCCGGGCAGCGGGAGCTCGCCCCCGATCCCGAAGAAGGGCAGGACCGGGCTGATCCCCCGCGGGTCCGCCCTGGCTCCGGGGCGATCCGCAGACACGCCTTCTGCTTCTGAGGTTGATCCCTCCACCCGGCTTTTTGGCTTCAAGTATGGCCGGAGGCTGCTCGAGCTCTCTAGCAACGACCCGTAAGTGCTTGATCCTTCATGTTTTGTTTCGTGTTCCGCCGCTAAGGCTTGATGTTCGCTTCTCTTGGATAGGCTGGCGCCCGCGACGAAGAAGCCGAAGGGGGCTCCCGAGGCCCCATCCGCGGCAACGCCTCCGCCTGCAAGGGAAGGCGACCGTGACGCACGGGCTTCTCCTGCCTGGTCATCCTTGTGTGGCCTAGCTGAGCTGGCTGGGGCGAGCCCAGCCCCCATGGCCCAAGTGACTCCCGAGGTGCCCCTGCCTGCTGCCGGCACCACGGTCGTCGGGGCGCAGCAAACTCCGCCTCAGGATACTGTGGTCTCGCCGCCGCTACCTTCTCCTCCCATTCCACCGGCCGCTGCTTCCCCAACTCCTCCTGCTGTCTTGGGTGTGCCGATGTTTCTCCATCTTCTTCTGCCGTCCTGGAGCGTGCCATTGCTGAACTGGACCGGCTGCGGCAGGATCTTCTTGGCGTCGACCCTCGCCTGGTGGCCGGGCGCCTGGAGCTGGCTTCGAGGTGGATCCGCTCCGACGCCTCGATTCGGGCGGCGCTGGTTCAGGCCTCGATGGCCTGTGACGGAGAGGAGGAGGCCACTCTCGAGGCGAAAGCTGCCCGAGACGCGGCCCTGGCAGAGGTGGTTGAAGTCCGTGGTCGCTGCAAGGAGCTGGAGGACGAGCTGCAGGGCCTGCAAGATCAGCTCGCGAAGGAGGTCCTCCTTCACCAAGAGCAGGAAGAAGGCGCGAAGGCTCGCGAGGCGGCCATCAAGGATCGGGAGGCCAAGCTCAATAAGCGCCGCGACCGCCTAGGCGCGCTGAAGAAGGAGCTGGAGGTGACGAAGGTCGAGCTAGACCGCAAGGCCCGGGTCCTTGCCGAGGATCGCATGGCCTTCGCAGACATGGAGAAGGAGGCATGTGCTTCGCTGAAGATACTCTACGAGAGCGGCCCTACTGCTCCATGAAGCGAGGCCACTCCGCGCTGCCCCACCGCCGACGAGTGACTCCGCTGCCGCTCCTGTTCTTCTTTTAATTCCTGCACATGCATCACGCCTCGGGGAGGCATTTAAACTTGCGTTTGGTACTAAGACGACGGTATGGACTGTAATATTTGCTTTTAAATTCTTTGAGTTTTATGCTTTTCCTCCCTACTTGCTTGTGTTCTACGCCGGCAGAGCCCGGCCGCGCGCGTACCTCACCCAGCATTAGCCCCGACCGGAAACCAGGACGGGAGCAAAGGAGTGAGGGGCTATGTGACAAGTTAGGCTCCTGAGTCGCGATGCTCAGGAGTCCCCCTTGGCGTATGAACAACAAGTAGGGAAGTGTGATGTAGGTGTATCTTCCGTTCTACGTCTGCAGAGCCCGACTCCGCGCGTACCTCACCCAGCATAGGCTTTCGGAACTAAGGAGTGAGGGGCTACGGAGCTAGTTAGGCCCCTGAGTCGCGATGCTCAGGGGTCCCCCTTGACGCGCAAACAGCGGGCGATGAGGTGAGATGCGAGTGAGACCACCGTTCTACGTCTGCAGAGCCCGGCCCCACGCGTGCCTCACCCAGCATAGCCTTTCGGAACTAAGGAGTGAGGGGCTACGGGACCAGTTAGGCCCCTGAGTCGCGATGCTCAAGGGTCCCCCTTGACGCTCAAACGGCCTTCATACCTTGGCTCCGCTCGAGGAGAGACGCGCGACGAACCAGGCCCGAGGGGCCTGGCTGGGTGGCATACGCCTGGGCGTGACCCAGTCGTAGCCCCCGTGCCTAGCCCCCTCGCGCGGCGCTCCCGAGGGGAGGCGTTGCGATGAGGCTAGACACTGAGCTCTGGGCTCCCTGAGGTTGATGCGGCCCGGAGGCCACCCTAAGTTGTTTATCACCAGCGCGAAGCATAGCGCTTCCGTATGTGTACGGGCATAGCCGCTCCTCGGCAGTGTCGTCAGCCAGCGCGGAGCATGGTGCTTCCACTGGTACGTGGGAGGGGGCTCCCCTTTGGGAGGAGCCCCCGGGGTGTGTACAGCACCACCCTGACACGTGGCTGGCACGGTAGGGCTAGGTGAGATGTATCTAGGCACCCATGAGCCAGCGCGGGACTCACGGGGCCCTACCTCTAGGCGGGTTGCGCCTGGCACTGGGCCGTATGTTGAGATGTGTTCCTGCAAATTTGGTTAGATGTCGGCACTCTACGTCCTCGGGTCCCGGCCCTCGAGCTTGTCTCAGCCGTCGCTGGTATGCCAGGTCGCGATGCCGTGGACAAGGCCAGAGGGTGAGGGCTGGAGAGCCAGTAAGAGCCCTGAGTCACGATGCTCAGGTACCCCCCCTTTAACGTGCAAGTGGTCGACATGGAGGAGAAGAGGTGCCGTAGATAGGCATCAAGTAATCAAGCATGATAGGCGAATGCATAGTTGGAAATAGACGCAAGAAAGATACACGCCACTGGGCCTGGCCCGAGCGGCTTGGGGATGATGCAGCCCGAGGGGCGCCCCCAACAAAGCAAGCTAATGACCGAAAAAATAAAAAGGGATACATGCCACAGTGACGGACCCACGCGGCCTGGGAATGAAGCAGCCTTGGGAGGGCGTTCCCAGCAGGAAATGAAACTTGAAAGATGTCACCTGAGGATGTCGAAGATGAGGTGGTGTTGGTGCAGCAGACTCGGTGGGCTGCGGAAGCCGGTCCTCACGAGCCCCCAGGCCTAGGGGCCTCAGGAGGATCCGGAGGCGCTGGTGGCTCCTCGCGAATCATCTCCATCTCCGCCAGGACTGCGGAACGCCTGTCTTCCTAAGTCTCCATGATGCCCCTCATGAGGCGC
This sequence comes from Aegilops umbellulata, assembly GCA_032464435.1. Taxonomy (NCBI): domain Eukaryota; kingdom Viridiplantae; phylum Streptophyta; class Magnoliopsida; order Poales; family Poaceae; genus Aegilops; species Aegilops umbellulata. The sequence continues at coordinate 262,770,152 of CP136055.1, forward strand.
TGGTATGAAGTAGCCACGCTCGGCAAGCCCTAAGGCATGCGAACATAGCTGTGGGGTGGACCTCTACAACGCCCCACTTGCAAGGGCCCGAGGCGCTCCATCATGGCGACCTGATTGAGCCCTAGTACGTCGATGCAGACGCGCAGCCCACCATCCTCGCCTGGATGGGGAGCCGCAGCCGGTGAGCGGCGGCAACCTCTCATGATTCTTGACCCTTGTAGTTCTTGAACGGTGTTGTTGATGAACCCCTGCTGGTCTGACCTTCCTTGCCTCGCTCCTTCTTGAGGGAAACGTGCTTCGAAGCACGCCTCCACGTGGTGCCCAAGCACCTCCCTCGTGACCCTGGCCAGGTCGGTGGCCCTCCAGGTGAGAACCCCCGAGCCCTGCCTGAGGAGGGCGTCGGGCGCGCTTTCCTATGTGATGGAAGGAGGGTCCCCTTGGGCAGATGCGGGCCCTGAGGGGCCTGCCTCCTGAGGGGTCGGTCCGGATGACGCCTTCTTCTTCTTCTTGGGGGTGGTTTCGGGAAGCCTCCTGCTTCCGCGATCTGGGTCTTCTAGCGACGCGGCCTGAAAGGCTCGCCCCAGGGAACACACTACATCCTTCTCTTCACATGGCACCGTGATGACTCCGCCACTTCCCGGCATCTTGAGGACGGTGTAGCCATGATGAGTTACGACCATGAACTTGGCCAGCGCTGGGTACCCGAGGATGGCGTTGTACGGCAGGCGGATGTGAGCGACGTCAAAGTCGATGAGCTCGGTGCGGTAGTTGCTGCGGGCCCCGAAGGTGACAGGGAGGCGGACTTGCCCGATCGGGATCGTGGAACCGTCGGTGACTCCTGAGAAAGGCTTGGTTGGCTGAAGCTGGTCATAGGGCACTTGGAGATTGTTGAATGTTTCCACGGACAGGATGTTGAGCCCTGCTCCACCATCGATGAGGGTCCTGGTGACCAGTACGTTGCTGATGACTGGGGAGCAGAGCATTGGGAGGACCCTGGCTGTGGCCGCGCACTTGAGCTGATCCGCTGAGCTGAACGTGATGGTGCACGCCGACCACCTGAGAGGGCGCGTTGCTTCGAGCCTGGGGAGGACTGCATTCACTTCGCGGGCAAACTGCTTGAAGATGCGTTGGGAGGCTGGGGCTTGAGCTCCGCCCAGGATGCAGGCGATTGCGCGCGGCTCCTGGAAGCCCCCAGCTCCCTCGTCTTGGTGGCGGTCCTCGTTCCTCCTTGGCTGAGGCGGCAGTGGGGGGAGGCCTGCATTGCCCTGCAGGCGATCCTCATGAGGCTGATTCCGCCAATCCCCCTCGCGAGGCAGGTCTCGCCAGCGGTCCTCGCGAGGTTGATCACGCCACCCTTGGCGTGGGCCGCAGTCTTCCCAGCGTCCTGGGTTTCTTCCTCCTCCTCGGCCGCAGCCCCGGTCAGCGCGGTCGGGACGACGGCCGATCCTTCCTTCTCGCACGGCGCGGAGCTCTTGGCATTCATTGGTGTTGTGGGTGTGGAGGTCGTGGTACACGTAGTATCGACTGCCCCTGGAGCACGGCAGCCCCCTTGCGCTTCACGTCCTTGGCCTTGGGTTTCTTCTCTTCTGGGTCTGCGGCAGGCAGCTCGAGGAGGGAGAGACGCCCCTCCTCAGCGCTGACGCACTTGGTCGCCAAGTTGAACAGCTCCAGGGAGGTGCACAGGTCTTCATGCATCGCCAGCTCCTCCTTCATCTTGACGTCGCGCACACCATCAGAGAAGGCCGAGATGATGGATTCCTCGGACACCTTGGGGATCTTGAGGCGCGCGCTGTTGAAGCGCTGGATGTACTTTTGCAGGGTCTCTCCGGGTTGTTACTTGATGCGGCGCATGTCGCTCACGGCAGGTGGCCGGTCACGAGTGCCTTGGAAGTTGGCGATGAAGCGGGTGCGCATCTGGTCCCAGGAAGAGATCGTGCCCGGGGCCAGGTTCAGGAGCCAGGTGCGAGCCCCTTCCTTGAGCGCCATGGGGAACCAGTTCGCCATGACCTTTTCGTCCCCGCTGGCAGCTTTGATGCCCAGCTCATAAAGCTTGAGGAACTCTGCAGGATCGGTCGTGCCGTCATAGCGAGGAGGCAGGTCTGGCTTGAACTTGCCGGGCCACGCAATGGTGCGCAGCTCGGTGGTGTAGGCGCGACAGCCTGTAGTGGCCACAAGAGGCTTTGGTCGAGGGAGATCTTGGTCTTGCGGGTCCCCATGCGCTGCAGCTGGGAGCAGCACGGGGTCTTGACGTGCTGAAGCTGGAGCAGGGTCACGACGGGCCAGAGCAGGAAGAGCCCGGGTAGCCTCTTGCGGTCGAGGGACTTCTTGGCAGCTCCGTTCTTGCTAGGCTGGCGCCTGACGAAGCGGGTTCCGCCCGGGGGCCACGGGCCTTGGAGCCACGGCATCTTCTTGGAGTGGAGGTGGCTGGTACGCCTTCGGAGGTTCATTGCCTGCGCGGGGCGGGGTGCGGCGCAGCGGAGCGGATGGTGCAGGAGAGCCCCCTGCGACGCGGACGAGCTTGGGGACGCGGTCGAGCCACTCTTCGTAGACGTCGTCGACGGGACGGTAGCATAGGAGCTCGTTTGCAGCGATGAGCGCAGCTCGAGTCTCCAAGGGTGCGCGGAGCACGCGGGAAGAAGAGCCAGCTGGCGTGAGCGATGGAGTAGCGGTGCGGCCGTCTTGCCGCACGGACGGGTGCTGAGACGACGCTTGCTGCTCGTTCCCCGTTGGGCCGGTGGCGGCGTTGACGGCGGGCGACGGGGAACGATGAGGACGCCCACCGACGGGAGCCGTCTGGGCAATGCGGGAAGCGATGGCGGCCCGGCGCTCGGCGCGGGCCCGACGAGCGTCAGACATGGACGCGACGGTCGGAGGAGAGCGGGGTGGTGGAAGACAAATTCCGGCGCACCCTTACCTGCCGCGCCAAATGTCGGATTTCGGGTTCTGGCAGACCCTTGAGGTTCGAACTCTGGGGTGCGCACGGAGATTATGCCCTCTACCTCTCCGTCTCGCAAAGATCTAACTACCGAAAGAACAACACAAAAGACACAGGGTTTATACTGGTTCGGGCCACCGATGTGGTGTAATACCCTACTCCAATGTGGTGGGTGGATTGCCTCTTGGGCTGATGATGATGAACAGTACAAGGGAGAACGGCCTCGCGAGGGCCTGTTCTAGCTGGGGCGATGAACTGCTAGGGGAGTTCAGCCACCCTTCTCTCTCTCTCTCTCTCTCTCTATATATATATATATATATATATATATATATATATATATATATATATATTCGACCCTTCTGGTTCACTTCTCTCTGATCGTCCCTCCTTGCCCTGGGAGTGGCTAGTCCTATTTATAGGCAAAGGCCCTGGGCCTCTTCCCAAATATTGAGCGGGAAGGGCGCCAACAATTGGCCAATTTGAAGGGGAACATCCAGTACACTTATCCTGACTAAAGTTGGTCCTCGCCTGCCAAAGGCCCTGTGGTGACGCCGTTCTGGGCTCCACGATGACCTCCTTCCCACCGTTGGACTGGTCTTGGTCTCGTTGCACCGAAATGGATGCCTTTGCTTGATCCTCTCGCCTGCGCTTGCCCCCTTTGCACCAAAGAGGAAAGGGAGCACACTGCGCGGGCTAGCGCCCGCCTGGCGCCCTTGGTCGTCATGGCTTGCGTCATGGGCACCTCGTGAGGTACCCTGCCTTGGTCTCTCCGCCTCCTCATGAGCCAACCTGATGAGGCCGCGCCTGAGGAAGCACCGTGTCGTCCGCCCCGCGAGGCTTGGCCCCTCGCGAGGGTCTTGGGTCTTGTGTTGATGAAGATGGGCCGTGCTGGGCCCCTTTGAGCCACGCTGCAGGCCGCAGGCAGGCAAGTCTGGGGACCCCCGTTCCCAGAACGCCGACAGCGCTGAAAAAGCCCAGGATAGGAGAGATTGTGCCATAAAATTACTGCATGATTTTTTTGGATAAGGGTGCGTGCCCCCGTGTTTAGATGAGGAAGAAAAAAAGGAGAAAATCAGCATTAGTAAGCAATCTTGAATTTCCAATATGACAAGGCCGCGTTCCTAATTTGTAGGTATTTTTAATAAGAAATTTATATTGTGTCATTCACTATGACTAGTAGTCCAGAAAATATTGGAACGTTATTATCTCCAAAAACATTGTTCTGAAATTATTTCGTATATATTATGCCTGTTTGCCGGTGGGGAACATTTATTAATTCTTGGAATCATTTTTTATTTCTTCAGTACATTTTGAACTCTCAATTTGAACTTCATGACAATTATGAGCTTTCATGACAATTTTTTGCATGTTCGATGATGTAAGATTATGAGCTTCAAAGCTTGACATGATGATTTACATCCATGACGTAATTTGTACTGAACTTTTTTTGAAAGGAACATAATAAATTCCAATAAGTTATGAAGGGGACGCAAGACGACAGTCTATATTAGAACATGCATAGTAACAAAAAATAAACCATAGCAAAGAAGCTGCAAGTCAACAAAGATTCATACTTATGGACAGCTAACTAAACTTCTATACTAAATATAACCATATTGGGCGTATAAAATAGACAGATTCTACTGTAAATTTATCGAGAGGGGGCGATACTAGAGAGCTCCATCGTCGAAGACCTCGTTGCTGACCATGTTGCGGGGAGGAGATGCAAAGCACATCAAATAAGCAAGCCAACAATCAAGGACACCTGACACCGAGGACCACCAACGATGTTGCACGACTGGTCCGCCTATTGCGAATCGACGACCGCCCACCCCCAGTGGAAAAAATGGAGTCCTCAGAAAATGCAGTTACAGAGTGTTAAATACAAGAATAGAACCACAAGTAAGCATATACTGTAAAATGTAGATAACCATTTTGGACAAAAGGTTGATCCCTACTTTAACAAAAGCGATAGTTTGCTGGGTACCAGCTCTTACAGGAACTCCTAAACAGAACATAACAAGTGCAACCCATGGTAAAAAAACTCCTCATGTGGCAAAACATAGTTAATAACCAAGGAACGACTACACGTAGCAAGTAATATCCATCAAATATAAAAATAGTTACAGCAGGATGGGAGCCTAAGAAAAAAAAAGGAAATATAGCATCATGACTCGCAGTGATTGCAATGATCTTCGGTATGGTTCTGAGGTTGATATGGATCCCTATAGAGGCAATGGCTGGGAAATTAATATGTATACAATTATGTTTGTTTCAAGAATGTGCCAAAACAGATGATAAAAAGGTAAGCTCCAGTAGAAATAACTCGATAAATGATTCATGTTTTAGTAGTAAATAGTTGATGTATGCATTCCAGTCTGGTAGCAACAAATGCCTTGCTTGACGAGAAGAAAAAAGATCCATTCTATGATGGATAAGAAATTATGCCTTGGCCACATGCAGAAAGTAAGCCAAGTTTTTCTTTTTATTTTACATGAAACATTGCATATCTTGTCATTGGTTAGTAATATAGCTAAGCACATTACATGCCAACATTGTATTGCAGCAAAAGCAACTTTAGAATATCAACCTCTAATAGACAAATGCTTATAAGTAGACCCTCCCAAAGAAGTTGAATGTATTTCTAAAGGAAATAAATAAGGTTGAATGGAGGAAAATTATATCAGAAATTAGGGCCTAATAGTTATGAGACAAAAGCGCGGGTAGTAAGCCCATAATATGCATCAGCTAGATGATTTACCTTTGACAACAGAGATCTGATGCAGAACTTGCATATACTAGGTCTGGAGCAACACAAATTAAAACTGGACCACATATTCTCAAATGAGAAAAGTAATACAATCTAAACTAATTGATTCAGGCTTGAGCTCGCCTTAGGCCACAGCATGCTACAACGCGAACACAAAAAACAATGGTTAAACTATTGTTTTATAAAAATCGAAATTAGAACAAATCAGCAAGAATCGAAGTGGACTAAAATATAGAAGTAAGTACTAATTACCCTATATGTTTTATCAACTGAAATATAAGAAGGCAAGTTATATCTGGTGACAATTCATCTTTGAAAGCCAATTCAAATTGGAAAATCCATTATAATTCAACCTGATTCTGCACCTACAGACCCGAGATACTTCTCATCTCAGTACTAGCTGTAAGTTTGCATCATCTTCTTTGAGCTAAACTTGTGCACCCATCCTACCACCCGGTGGTAGTTACCCCACATATCTCATATACTACCATGTGCTACTATATATATAATATTTTATTGTTTTAAATATATTCATATACTATATCTAAGATATTTCAAAGCAAGTTACATGAAAAATTGCATATAAGCCCATAGTTTTTGTTATATTTATGAAATGCGTACATATTTGTACGTAAAAAAGAGCATAATCAAAATATGGTACATACTGCCTAAAAATTAGTATATATACTACCTAATCATTATTATATACTACATACTACACGTACATACTCTCGCTTTCGATAGATACTACATACAACATACAAAACGCAAGTGGTGGTAACTACCACTACTTGTAGGAAACATTTGTCCTATATATATATATAGTTGGGAGACGGAGAGGGACTGCAAGGGGCGCCCCAACTAGGAGTAATCCCACTTGGGCGCCTCCTCCAAGTCGGCCTCCCCCCTTCAATATCCATCGGAGGGGGAAGGAAAGAGAGGGGGGAGGGGAAGGAAAGGGGGAGGTCGAATCCTCCTCTTTCCTTATCCCTTCCCTTCCTTTCCTTCTCCTCCTATTCGGCCTATAGGGGGCGCACCAGCCCCTTTTGGGGCTAGTCTGTCCCTCTCTTGGCCCATTAGGCCCATATAGCTTGTCGGGAGTTGCCCGGAACCCCTTCCTGTGACCCGATACCCCCAGAACACTTCCGGTGTCCAAATACTATCGTCCGGTATATCAATCTTTACCTCTCGACCATTTCGATACTCCTCGTCATGTCCGTGATCTCATCCGGGACTCCGAACAACATTCGGTCACCAAATCACATAACTCATATAATACAAAATCGTCATCGAATGTTAAGCGTGATGTAGACATGACCGAGACACCTCTCCGGTCAATAACCAATAGCGGAAACTAGATGCTCATATTGGTTCCTACATATTCTACGAAGATCTTTATCGGTCGTATCGTATTGACAACATATGGTATTCCCTTTGTCATCGGTATGTTACTTGCCCGAGATTCGATCGTCGGTATCTTCATACCTAGTTCAATCTCATTACCGACAAGTCGGTTTACTCGTTTCGTAACGCATCATCCCGCAACTAACTCATTAGTCACATTGATTGCATTACCGAGAGGGCCCAGAGATACCTCTCCGATACTCGGAGTGACAAATCCTAATCTCGATCTATGCCAACCCAATAAACACCTTTGGAGATACCTGTAGAGCATCTTTATAATCACCCAGTTACATTGTGACGTTTGATAGCACACAAGGTATTCCTCCGGTATCCGGGAGATTCATAATCTCATAGTCGAAGGAATATGTATTTGACATGAAGAAAGCAATAGTAATAAAACTAAACGATCAATCTTCTAAGCTAACAGATGGGTCTTGTCCATCACATCATTCTCCTAATGATGTGATCTCGTTCATCAAATGACAACACATGTCTATGGTTAGGAAACTTAACCTTCGTTGATTCACGAGCTAGTCTAGTAGAGGCTTACTAGGGACACGGTGTTTTGTCTATGTATCCACACATGTATCAAGTTTCTGGTTAGTACAATTCTAGCATGAATAATAAACATTTATCATGATTTAAGGAAATATAAAATAACAACTTTATTATTGCCTCTAGGGCATATTTCCTTCAGTCTCCCACTTGCACTATAGTCAATAATCTAGTTCACATCGCCATGTGATTTAACACCAATAGTTCACATCTTTAGGTGACTATAGTTCACATCACCATGTGACCAACACCCAAAGGGTTTACTAGAGACAATAATCTAGTTGCTTGTGAGAGAAGTTTAGTCAACGGGTCTGCCACACTCAGATCTGTATGTATTTTACAAATTTCTATGTCTACAATGCTCTGCATAGAGCTACTCTAGCTAATTGCTACCACTTTCAATATGTATCCAGATTGAGACTCAGAGTCATCTGGATCGGTGTACCAGCTTGCATCGATGTAACTCTTTACGACGAACTCTTTATCACCTCCATAACCGAGAAATATTTCCTTAATCCTCTTAGGTAACTAAGGATAACTTTGACGGTTGTCAAGTGATCCACTCCTGGATCACTATACCCCCTTGCCAAACTCATGGCAAGGTACACAATAGGTGTGGTACACAGCATAGCATACTTTATAGAACCTATGGTTGAGGCATAGGGAATGACTTTCATTCTCTTTCAATTTCTGTCGTGGTCGGCTTTTGAGTCTTACTCACCTTGCAACATAGGAAAGAACTCTTTCTTTGACTATTCCATTTTGAACTACTTCAAAATCTTTTCAAGGTATATACTCATTGAAAAATCTTATCAAGCGTCTTGATCCATCTCTATAGATCTTGATGCCCAATATGTAAGCAGCTTCACCGAGGTCTTTCACTGAAAAATTCTTATTCAAGTATCCTTTTATGCTATCCAGAAATTGTATATCATTTCTAGTCAGTAATATGTCATCCACATATAATATCAGAAATGCTACAGATCTCCCACTCACTTTCTTGTAAATACAGGCTTCACCGTAAGTCTGTCTAAAACCATATGCTTTGATCACCTCATCAAAGCACATATTCCAACTCCGAGATGCTTGCACTAGTCCATAGATGGATCGCTAGAGCTTGCACACTTTGTTAGCACCTCTAGGATTGACAAAACCTTTTGGTTGCATCATATACAACGCTTCTTTAAGAAATCTATTAAGGAATGCAGTTTTGACATCCATTTGCCAAATTTCATAAAATGTGGCAATTGCTAACATGATTCAGACAGACTTAAGCATCGCTACGAGTGAGAAAATATCATCGTAGTCAACACTTTGAACTTGTCGAAAACCTTTTGCGACAAGTCGAGCTTTGTAGATCGTAACACTACCATCAGCGTCCGTCTTCCTCTTGAAGATCCAGTTATTCTTAATGGCTTGCCGATCATCACGCAAGTCCAGCAAAGTCTACACTATGTTCTCATACATGGATCCTATCTCAGATTTCATGGCCTCAAGCCATCTGTCGAAATCTGGGCTCATCGTCCCTTCTTCATAGTTTGTAGGTTCGTCATGGTCTAGTAACATGACTTCCAGAATAGGGTTACCATACCACTCTGGTGCGGAACATGCTCTGTTCGACCTACGAGGTCCTATAGTAACTTGATCTGAAGTTTCATGATAATCATCATTAGCTTCCTCTCTAGTTGGTGTAGGCATCATGGGAACGAATTTCTCTAATGAGCTACTTTCCAATCTCAGAGAAGGTACAATTACCTCATCAAGTTCTGATTTCCTCCCTCTCACTTCTTTCAAGAGAAACTCCATCTCTAGAAAGGAATCATTCTTAGCAACAAAGATGTTGCCTTCGGATCTGTGGTAGAAGGTGTACCCAACAGTTTTTTTTGGGTATCCTATGAAGACGCACTTCCCAGATTTGGGTTCAAGCTTATCAGGTTGAAGTTTTTTCACATAAGCATCGCAACCCCAAACTTTAAAAAATGACAGCTTAGGTTTCTTGCCAAACCACAGTTCATACGGTGTCGTCTCAACAGATTTAGACGATGCCCTATTTAACATGAATGCAACTGTCTCTAATGCATAGCCCCAAAACGATAGTATATAATAAAGTACGATTATGACATTCAGATACACCATTACGTTATGGTGTTCCAGGTGGCGTGAGTTGTGAAACTATTCCACCTTATTTTAAATGAAGGCCAAACTCGTAACTCAAGTATTCGCCTCCGCGATCAGATCATAGAAACTTTATTTTCTTGTTACGATGATTCTCCACTTCACTCTGAAATTATTTGAACTTTTCAAATGTTTCAGACTTGTGTTTCATTAAGTAGATATACCCATGTCTGCTCAAATCATCTATGAAGGTTAGAAAATAACGATACCCGTCGCGAGCCTCAACACTCATCGGACCGCATACATCGGTATGTATTATTTCCAATAAGTCATTAGCTCGCTCCATTCTTCCGGAGAACGGAGTTTTAGTCATCTTGCCCATGAGGCATGGTTCGCAAGTTTCAAATGATTCATAATCAAGTGATTCCAAAAGCCCATCTGCCTGGAGTTTCTTCATGCGCTTTGCACCAATATGACCTAAACGGCAGTGCCACAAGTATGTTGCACTATCATTATCAACTTTGCATCTTTTGGCATCAGTATTGTGAATATGTGTATCACTACATCGAGATTCAATAAACCATTAACATTGGGTGCATGACCATAGAAGGTTTTATTCTGACTTAAATGAATAACCGTATTGCAATAAACATGATCCAATCATATTCATGCTTAACGCAAACACCAAATAACATTTATTTAGGTTCAACACTAATCCCGAAGGTAGAGGGAGTGTGCGATGGTGATTGTGTCAACCTTGGAATCACTTCCAACACACATCATCACCTCGTCCTTAACTAGTCTTTGTTCATTCTGCAACTCCCGTTTCAAGTTACTAATCTTAGCAACTGAACCAGTATCGAATACCCAGGGGTTGGTACGAAAACTAGTAAAGTACACATCAATAACATGTATATCAAATATACCTTTGTTCACTTTGCCATCCGTATTATCTGCCAAGTATCTGGGGCAGTTCCGCTTCCAGTGATCATTCCCTTTGCAGTAGAAGCACTCAGTTTCAGGCTTGGGTCCAGCTTTGGGCTTCTTCCCGAGAGTGGCAACTTGCTTGCCATTCTTCCTGAAGTTCCCTCTCTTTCCCTTCTGCCATTTTTCTTGAAACTAGTGGTCTTGTTAACCATCAACATTTGATACTCTTTTTGATTTCTAACTGCGTTGATTCCAGCATCGCGAAAAGCTCGGGAATCATTTTCGTCATCCCTTGCATACTATAGTTCATCACGAAGTTCTAGTAGCTTCGTGATAGTGACTAGAGAACTTTGTCAATCACTATCTTATCTGGAAGATTAACTCCCACTTGATTCAAGTGATTGTAGCACCCAGACATTCTGAGCACATGCTCACTAGCTGAGCTATTCGCCTCCATCTTGTAGGCAAAGTACTTGTCAGAGGTCTCATACCTCTTGACATGGGCATGAGTCTGAAATACCAGTTTCAACTCTTGGAACATATCATATGCTCCGTGGCGTTCAAAACATTTTTGAAGTCCTGGTTCTAAGCCTTAAATCATGGTGCACTAAACTATTAAATAGTCATCATACCGAGCTTGCCAGACATTCATAACGTCTACATCTGCTCCTGCAATAGGTCTGTCACCTAGTGGCGCATCAAGGACATAATTCTTCTATGCAGCAATGAGGATAATCTTCAGATCACGGACCCAGTCCACATCAATGCCACTATCATCTTTCAACTTAATTTTCTCTAGGAACATATCAAAAATAAAACAGGGGAGCTATATGTGAGCTATTGATCTACAACATAGATATGCTAATACTGTCAGGACTAAGTTCATGATAAATTGAGTTCAATTAATCATATTACTTAAGAACTCCCACTTAGATAGACATCCCTCGAGTCATCTAAATGATCACGTGATCCATATCAACTAAACCATGTCTGATCATCATGTGAGATGGAGTAGTTTTCAATGGTGAACATCTCTATGTAGATCATATCTACTATATGATTCACGTTCGACCTTTCAGTATCCAGTGTTCCGAGGCCATGTTTGTACATACTAGGCTCGTCAAGTTTAACCCGAGTATTCCGCATGTGCAAAACTGTCTTGCACCCGTTGTATGTGAACATAGAGCTTATCACACCCGATCATCACATGGTGTCTCAGCACGATGAATTGTCGCAATGGTGCATACTCAGGGAGAACACTTATACCTTGAAATTTTAGTAAGGGATCATCTTATAATGCTACCACCGTACTAAGAAAAATAAGGTGCATAAAAGATAAACATCACATGCAATCAAAATATGTGACATGATGTGGCCATCATCATCTTGTGCCTTTGATCTCCATCTCCAAAGCACCGTCATGATCTCCATTGTCACTGGCTTGACACCTTGATCTCCATCGTAGCATCGTGGTCGTCTTGCCAACTATTACTTCTACCACTATCGCTAACGCATAGTGATAAAGTAAAGCAATTACATGGCGTTTGCATTTCATACAATAAAGTGACAACGATAAGGCTCCTGCCAGTTGCCGATAACGTTTATAAAATATGATCATCTCATACAATAACGTATATCACATCATGTCTTGACCATATCACATCACAACATGCCCTGCAAAAACAAGTTAGACTTCCTCTACTTTGTTGTTGCAAGTTTTTACGTGGCTTCTACGGGCTTCTAGCAAGAACCGTTCTTACCTACGCATCAAAACCACAACGGTGATTTATCAAGTTTGATGTTTTAACCTTGAACAAGGACCGGTCGCAGTAAAATCTGATTCAACTAAAGTTGGAGAAACAGACACCCGCCAGCCCCCTTGATGCAAAACTAGTTGCATGTCTGTCGTTGGAACCGGTCTTATGAACGTGGTCATGTAAGGTTGGTCCGGTCTGCTTCATCCAACAATACCACCGAATCAAAATAAGACATTCGTGGTAAGCAGTATGATGATCACTGCCCACAACTCTTTGTGTTCTACTTGTGCATATCATCTACGCATAGACCTGGCTCTGATACCACTGTTGGAAAACGTAGCATGCAATTTCAAAAAAATTCCTACGCTCCCGCAAGATCTATCTAGGATATGCATAGCAACGAGAGGGGAAGAGTGTGTCCACGTACCCTCGTAGACCAAAAGAGGAAGTGTTTGACAACACGGTTGATGTAGTCGAACTTCTTCTCGTTTCGACCGATCAAGCACCGGACGTACGACACCTCCGAGTTCTGGACACATTCAGCTCTGTAACATCCCAAATTTTCAATTTGGAATGTTATACATAGGTCTTTCATGCATATCATATTTTATTGCATTTTCGTTTAGCAATCCTCGAAATCCTAAGCAACTCAAGGACCGTCGGAGAGAGTTGGGGATTTCCCGGTTTTCATATTTGATTTTTATAAAATAATGAAACAAGGTTTTTTTTTGTTTTAATTATTTTTCTCTCCGAAAAATATTTCATATTAAAATATATGAGAGGAGATAATATGACTTCTCCAAAATAATTGAAATATTGGAGGGAAAATATTAAAATCATTTATTTGTTTTTATTTGGATTTTATTTGCATCAGAAAAATTGCACGTTTTCAAAATTGCATTTTAGGGCCAAGAAAATGTTCATCTCATTCTAAATATTTTATTTAGACGGCGAAAATTTGTTTTAGCATTTTTAGATTTTTATTCTATTTTTTAGTATTTTTTTCTATTCGGCGGAATTATTAAAAAAAACTTACAACCGACTGGGCCGAAACCCAGTTGGGCCGGCCCACTCCCCGCGCGCGCCGTCTCCCACCCGAAGACCGAGCCGCTGCCGCCTTGGCCCCTCCTCCAAGCCGCGCCGCCCCCCTTTATATACTCCCCCCGAACCCCTACCACAACCACAACCCGCCCCGCCGCCAAGCCCCGCCCCGAGCTGCGCCGTCGCCTCCCGCCGCCCGCACCTCACCGCCGCCGCTGCAGCCGCGCCGCCGCCCATTGCCGCGCCGCGCCGCCGTCGCCTCGCCGCCCCGCAAGCCACCGCCTGCCGCCCGAGCCCGCCTCGCCGGAGGTACCGCGCCGATCTGCCGCCCTGGTTTTTTTAACAAACCGATTCGGTTTTTTAGAAAACCCTTGTTCATTTATTAGATCGTTTCGCCGGTTTTTCCCGGTTCTTTTTTTAGCGGACGTTCGTCCGTACGTTCATTTTAACAAACGGTTTTCGCTCATTAGTTACAGATAACGAACGCTCGTTCGTTAGTCTGTTCGCCAGTTTTCTTTTTATCGGATTTTTCCGCGATTATTCTCGATCACGATTTCTGATCCGAATTTCGTTTCAATTTATCTTTTCGCTCGTTTATTGGAATCAGGCAATTCAAGCGCCTAGATCTTCGTCTCGAGAGCCTCTTTCTTTTTAATCAACTTAAACAAGATTTTGGTACTGTAAACTTTGACTCTAGTTCAGATTAGTAAACGGATCTTGTTTCTTTCGCCGTTTGAGTTTTGTTGCTCCGTTTGATTTGATTCTTTTTGCAAACCGGAGTTCTTAAGTTGAACTTTCTGGTCAATCTCTCTTATTTGAGTTTTGCCCGTGCTTTGTTGCTTGATTGCTTATGTATGGTATTGTTTGTTTGCGATAGAATTCTCGGAGTGCGAAGCGTACTACTACGAGTCCCTAGGTTTCGCGGATCGTCAGCAAGGCAAGTAACACATTGATCATACTCTTTCCATACCAAGTTTTTATGCATTAGTTTCAATCCTCAAACATTGCATGATTAGGATGTCATTAACATTTGGGTTGGGAAGTAGTTGATAAGGTAGAACCTATTGCCCTATTATATCAAACCCTTGGGAGTTACTTCTACACGTTGCTTATATTGCTATGCTATGCTCGGAGACGTGGGTTGGGTGAGTGAAATCCATGACAGATATGAGATTGTTAATTAATGGTTCAACTTAAGGTGGCAACTTAAATACACATCTGGGTGGACTGAGGCACCTGGAGTACCCAGTGTTGCCTGTATTTTTGGAAATCCCGGGATTCCGTGTGATTTTCCTATGGACTGCCGCCCAGGCTCAAAGGGAACTGAGATGATTCATGATAGAAACTTCCATGTGCAGCCACAAGCTATTATGGGCTCTAGCATAGTTGAGTAAGCTACATGAAGCTCTTGAAGAGGTAGATCAGCAAGTAGTGGGTTTGTAGGTTTGGTATGGTCTACCCGGAGTAGAGAGTTAATGTTTCTGAAAAACTGTGTCTCGGTCATCCGTTTCTCAAACACCATGTAGTGCATGAAATCCAACGGAGGCGATCGAGTCTTATGTGCAAAAATGCGCAAACCTCTGCAGAGTGTACAATCTAATCATGGTTAGCCGTGTCCTCGGTTATGGACAATCTTGAGTATCTAGTACTTGGAGTATCTTAAGTATCTCATCACTCTTAATTAATATTGTTGGGTTGTTAATTACTTTAATTGGGATTGAGTTGGAGGAACCTTCTCAATGATGTTTCAACCACCATGATACTTAAATTAAAATCTATTCCTTTGTTGTAGGAAAAAATTGGCTTTTCGCAAAAACTATAACCATAGAGCTTTCCACCAGCCAAATATGCATGTAGTGATAACATTATTCTGTTCTTGCTCTATTGTGTTATATTGCCAGCATATTCCATGTGCTGATTCATTTTCGGGCTGCAACGTATTATGTTGCAGACTTTTCAGACGAGGAGTAAGGTTCGTTAGGTCGTTGTCGTGTAGCTCAGCTATGCCGTTGGAGTTGATGGGCTCACTTTATCTTCCAAGCCTTCCGTTGTTATCGTATTAGATGGCCTTAAGCCATATTATTGTAATAAGTTCTCTTTTGAGACATTCGATGTAATAAGTGTGTGAGTGCTACTCTATTATAAATCCTTCGAGTACTGTGTGTGTCAGCATTACCGATCCAGGGATGACACTGAAGCACAAAGACTTGACTGTTTGAGGTCGGGTCGCTACAAGATGGTATCAGAGCACACGCTGAGTGTAGGACACGACCACTAAGATAAAAACCCTAGGTCACTCTTCTCTACTCATTTCTGACTCCTCTCCATTTTCTACTCTTTAGGATGGCGGAGATGAAGAACAAGATTGCACAGCCGGATGAAGACACACCTTTTGGACGCCAGTTGAAGGAAGTCACTAGGTACTTGAACATTGGAATACCAAGCTTCACCGAGACGTACAATGCCACCTTATCAGAAGAGGAGCGCTGGATGATTCAAGTACAAGTTCCAGGAAGGACGTTCTCGCCAACCTCTAAACCCATAGAATTTTCTTTCGAAGCACCCACCTGGAGTCTAGGCAAGAGCATGGCAGCCCACATTAGCATGGGACGCATTGGAGATGTCTACAAAAAGGATCTTAAGGACACTATCTACCAGATTTGTGGGTGCTGAGACGAGCAATGGGAAGTGATCAGCACCAAGAAGGATAGATCCATTGCAGCTTTCATCCAGGAGTTAAACCAGCACATTCGACGTCAGGAGAACCAGATGTGTGCAGGCATGATGGACTTGAAGAAGGCGAAGACTAGGATCATTGAACTGGAGGAAGAACTCAAGTTTACACGCGATGGATATGAGGAGGAAATTAAGACACTACTGGAGAAGAATGACGACCTGGTTAAGAAGATCAGAGTATTCATGGGAGATCCAGCACCGGGAGGAGAAGACGATGATTCCACTTGCCCGGACAACCACATCATCATCGACGACACAGATTCCGATCCTAGTGATGATGACTTTGAAGACGAAGCTGGAGCAGATATCATGGAGTCTTCCACCGATCAAAATTTCTAGATGACCACCACATATTAGTAGTATTCCCCCATGTATTTAGTAGTAGTTGAGCACTTTTGCGATAGTTCTAGACCGCTTGTATGACCTTGCTTGATTGATTGAGTGAAATGATTGTGTTTGTCTCATGTGCATATGGGTAGTGCTTCCTCATTAGACCCCTTTTCTATTTTGATCTCTTCCATCTAAACCCATCAGATGCCTCCGAGACGTGACACTGGTTTTGCCTTCCCGCCGGAGCTCACTCAGTTGATCCAGCAGCAGAACACCTTGATGCAATTGCTAGTTCAGAACCAGGGCAACAACAACAACAACAACAACAACAACAACAACAACAACAACAACAACAACAACAACAACAACAACAACAACAACAACAACAACAACAACAACAACAACAACAACAACAACAACAACAACAACAACAACAACAACAACAACAACAACAACAACAACAACAACAACAACAACAACAACAACCCGCTGCCAGTTGACAACCTAGCCCATTTTCTAAGGTTACAGCCGCCGGTGTTTTCTAGTAGCACCGAGCCTATAGTTGCTGATGATTGGCTACGCCGTATTGGAAGGGAGTTGACCACCGCAGGTTGCACAGATGCTGAGAAGGTGTGATTTGCCGCACATCAATTGGATGGACCAGCAGCCTCATGGTGGGAGAATTACACGACCACTTTTCCCATAGCCAATGTCACTTGGGACCAGTTTCAGCAAGCTTTCCGCACAACCCATGTCTCAACTAGAGACATGAATATGAAGAAGCGTGAGTTTCGCAACTTACGCCAGGGGAACCGTACTGTGGCTCAGTACGTGGATGAGTTTAGAAAGTTATCTCGCTATGCCCCTGACGATGTGGCCACAGATGCCGCGAAGCAGAAGTTTATGGAAGGGCTGAATGATGAGATGAGCATGCAGTCGATGGTAGCAACCTTCAACAACTACCAGGAGTTGGTAGATAAGGCTCTTATGATTGAAGGGAAGCAGCAGTAGATTGAGAGCCGTAAGAGGAAGTATGGGCAAGGGAGGTATAACTCAGGAGCTCAGCAGAAGCCTCGACTAACCCCGAACTCGGGAGGACTTGTTCATAACCATGGAGGTCATAACCACACCGGAGGAGGATCGCATAACCACAATGGTTCTAAGAATGGGAATGGGAATGGAGCTAACGACAATCAGAACCGCTCCAATCCAGCCACACCCGCTGAAAGAGACCTAAGTGGCACTAACTTACAGGGACAGGCATACATGACTCAGCAACGAACGTGTCGGTCATCAGCGAGTGAATTCGGGCTGTAGCAACTGGGCTAGTAGGACTCCGGGGATTCGGGCTGTAGCAGCCTAACAGGACTCCAAAAGACACCGCGTGGCATTTCCCCGAAGGGACAGATACAGTATCGAAGAAGGACACATGTCGACCAGTCTAAGTGTTCCGGAGTAGTAGCAACTGGGCTAACAGGACTCCGGTAACCCGGGCTATAGCAGACTACCATGGCTCAGTGGAAGCACCAGACTACATTTCCCTATAAGAGAGGCTACGAAGGATAGACAACTAGGTTGACGGATCCCACACATACCAAGCATTTCAATCATACACACAATATGCTCGATATTTGTAAATACAACATGGCATCACAACATGACTACGACTCAAAGTATTTATTCATTAGGCTCCGAAGAGCCAGATATTACAAACATGGGTC
Organism: Aegilops umbellulata; assembly: GCA_032464435.1. Classification (NCBI taxonomy): domain Eukaryota; kingdom Viridiplantae; phylum Streptophyta; class Magnoliopsida; order Poales; family Poaceae; genus Aegilops; species Aegilops umbellulata. Next base: position 262,788,443 of record CP136055.1, read on the forward strand.
TGATGACCCAGCATTCAAGTCATACAAGCAACAAGCACATGCGAAAGCTTATCTTGTCTGAGTACAGACAACTACAAATGAAAAAGGCTAAGAAGCCTGACTATCTACAAGACCCTGCCGAGGGCACAAGATCGTAGCTGAGGTAACAAGCTAAACATCGAAGTCCACACGGAACTACTAGTGAGACGGAAGTCTCTCTGCAAAACATAAATTAAGCAAACGTGAGTACAAATGTACCTAGCAAGAGTTACATCAGAACTAACTACTGATGCATCATTATCAACAAAGGGGATGGCGGGGTTTAACTGCAGCAAGCCAGCTTTTACTCGGTGGCTAACCTGAACTACAATTGCAAGTAACTCTTTTGAGGTGGCGCACATGAGTCCACATATTCACCAAATCAATACACCACTATGGATCAGCTCCCGTATCCCTACGAGAACGCCATCCATAGTTGAGGGAGTCCTGGATTAGGGGGTATTCGGACAGCCAGACTATATCCTTTGGCCGGACTGTTGGACTATGAAGATGTAAGATTGAAGACTTCGTCCCGTGTCCGGATGGGACTCTCCTTGGCATGGAAGCCAAGCTTGGCAATACGGATATGTAGATCTCCTTCCTTGTAACCGACTCTGTGTAACCCTAGCCCCCTCTAGTGTCTATATAAACCGGAGGGTTTAGTCCGTAGGACAACAACAATCATACCATAGGCTAGCTTCTAGGGTTTAGCCTCTACGATCTCGTGGTAGATCAACTCTTGTAATACTCATATCATCAAGATCAATCAAGCAGGAAGTAGGGTATTACCTCCATCGAGAGGGCCCGAACTTGGGTAAACATCATGTCCCCCGCCTCCTGTTACCAGCTGCCTTAGACGCATAGTTCGGGACCCCCTACCTGAGATCCGTCGGTTTTAACACCGACATTGGTTCTTTCATTGAGAGTTCCACTGTGCCGTCACTGTAAGGCTTGATGGCTCCTTCGATCATCGGTAACGATGCGGTCCAGGGTGAGGTCCTCCTCCCCGGGCAGATCTTTGTATTCGGCGGCTTCGCACTACGGGCCAACTCGCTTGGTCATCTGGAGCAGATCGGGAGCTACGCCCCTGGCCAACAGGTCAGGTTCGGAAACTTGAATTATACTATCGACATCCATAGAGACTTGATCTTCGACGGATCCGAGCCCTTGCCGGGTGCGCCGCATGATCACGACGGGCATGATATAGCTCTGCCGTCGGATGGTGTTCGGGAGATCACACCAGCAACTACTCTGGCCTTCAATCCGGAGCAAATTGCACCATCCGAGGACGGGTGGATAGACCCCGCCTTGGAGGCCGCACTGCGAGCGGCGATAGAGCCGAATACTGACTTTAACCCTCGCGAGAGCCGTGCTGCCGAACCATTGGATTCGTCCCCGGCCACAGGCTTCGAACCGCCCGCGTCCGTGCCTATCGAATCCGATTGGGCACCCATCATGGAGTTTACCTCCGCGGATATCTTTCAGCACTCTCCTTTCGGCGACATGCTAAATTCATTAAAGTTTCTCTCCTTGTCAGGAGAACCTCGGCCGAACTATGTCCGGCTAGGATGGGATGCAGACAACGAAGAAATTCGCTCCCCACCCACCACCCACTTAGTAGCCACTGTCGACGATTTAACTGACATGCTCGACTTCGACTCCGAAGACATCGACGGCATGGACAACGATGCAGGAGATGAATAGGAACCACTGCCCACAGGGCACTGGATCGCCACCTCATAATATGATATATACATGGTGGATACACCCAAAGAAGGCAATGGCAATAAGACAGCGGAGGATGACCCCTCTGAGAAGCAACCCAAGCGCCGGCGTCAGCGGCGCCGCTCTAAGTCTCGCCATAGCAAAAGTAGTGATACCGGCACAACAGATAATAGTACTCTGGACAGTGCTGAAGACGATGACAATCCCCTCCAGCAAGATTTAGAGCCGGAGGATGAACAAGCCAGCCCTCCTCAGCGAGCAGCAGACGGAGAAGCGGAGGATGACAATTACATACCTCTCTCGGAAGACGAGGTGAGCCTCGGCGACGAAGAATTTGTCGTGCCTGAGGATCCCGTCAAGCAGGAGCGCTTTAAGCGTCGGCTTATAGCCACAACAAATAGCCTGAAGAAAAAGCAACAACAGCTTCAAGCTGATCAAGATTTTCTAGCAGACAGATGGACTGAAGTCCTTGCGGCCGAGGAATATGAACTCGAACGCCCCTCCAAGGGTTACCCAAAGCGCAGGTTGCTACCCCGACTTGAGGAGGAAGCATTGAAACCTACATCACCTGCGTATGATGCGGCTGATCGGCCACCTCGTGGCCGAGACAGAGAGGCATTTCAGCCTGCACCCCGCCGCCACTCAAACAAAAATACCAAGGCACGGGGCAACACGCGTGACCTGCGAGACATATTGGAAAACAGGGCAAAACGCGCAAGATCGACCTACGGATCTCGGGGGCGCGCACCTACGCGGGACGATGACCGTCACATCGGATACACTAAAAGAAAATTCGGCCGGGCCGAACACAGCAGACAAGACTTATATGAACTACGTCGTGATATAGCCCAGCACAGAGGCGCCGCACACCACCTATGCTTCACTGACGAAGTAATGGATCATGAATTCCCAGAGGGTTTTTAACCTGTAAATATCGAATCATATGATGGTACAATAGATCCCGCGGTATGGATTGAGGATTTCCTCCTCCACATCCACATGGCCGGCGGTGATGATCTACATGCCATCATGTACCTCCCACTAAAACTCAAAGGACCAGCTCGGCATTGGCTGAATAGCTTGCCAGCAGACTCCGTTGGCTGTTGGGAGGATCTGGAAGATGCATTCCTCGACAACTTCCAGGGCACTTATGTGCGACCACCGGATACCGATGACTTAAGCCATATAACTTAGCATCCGGGGGAATTGGCCAGGCAATTCTGGACACGGTTCCAAACCAAGAAAAACCAAATAGTCGACTGTCCAGATGCAGAGGCCTTAGTGGCATTTAAGCATAAGATCCGTGACGAATGGCTCGCCTGACACCTCGGCCAAGAGAAGCCAAAATCCATGGCAGCCCTCACGACACTTATGACCTGCTTTCTTGTGGGCGAAGATAGCTGGTTGGCTTGTAGTACCAATACAGCAAGCAAACCTGGCATATCAGAAGCCAGGGATAGCAACGGCAAACCGCGACACAACAAACACAAGCACCGCAAATATGGAGAAAACACCGAAAATACGGCGGTTAATGCCGGGTTCAGGGGCTCAAAGTCCGGTCAGCGGAAAGGGCCACCCAAAAATAAAAATCTGGGTCCATCCAGTCTAGACCGCATACTCGATCGCCAATGCCAAATTCATGGCACCCCAGAAATGCCAGCCACCCATACAAACAGAGAATGATGGGTCTTCAAACAAGCCGGCAGGGCAGGCGCTAAAGACGAAAGTGGGTCTCAAAGCAACGATAGCGACGAAGAGCCCAGACCACCGAACACAAGAGGGCAAAAGAAAATTCCCCCACATTTTCAATCGGTGAATGTGGTAAATACCACCCACATTACCAACTCGGACCGGATATGCATCCTTAGGGATAGCGACTCAACGGAACTAGTCGTCCCACAATATAAACTGGGCCTGTGACCTTTAACCGCACGGATCGTCCGGTTAACGCCAATCAGGGCAATCCGGCCGCACTAGTCCTCGACCCAATAATAGACGGTTTCCACCTCACTCGAGTCCTCATGGACGGCGGCAGCAGTCTAAATCTGCTTTACCAGGACACGGTGCGCAGGATGGGCATCGATCATTCGGCGATCAAACCTACAAAAGCCACTTTCAGAGGCATTATAACACATGAGGAGGCTCGCTGTACAGGCTCCATTACCCTTGAGGTAGTTTTCGGTTCCCCAGAAAATTACCGTACGAAGAGTTAAACTTCGAAATCGTCCCTTTCCGCAGTGATTATCAAGCACTGCTCGGACGAACCACATTCGCTCGATTCAATGTGGTGCCACATTATGCCTACCGTAAGCTCAAGATGCCCGGTCCACGCAGCGTCATCACGGTTAATGGCAAGGCCGAACCTTCCCTCGGCACCAACATATACACCACTGCCTTAGCAGCAGAAACAACGAGCAGCACCTCGCAGCCGAATCTCGAGCGGACGTCCAGGCCTTCGGACACCGTCAAGGGACTTCGAACTACTTCACGAAAGGATAGCCCAGCCCGTCCAGGGCTCAACTAAAACACTCCGGCGAAGGCCAGGACAGGCCGTACTCAGCGGCTCAACCGCCCTCCGGCACATAAATATTTCTTACATTTCCTTCGCAGGTTCACCTTTGCACCGACCAGGACGGGCTACACGGACATAGCTTGAACGCGTAAGGGAATCCTTAGACATCCCGCGCAGTGACCATCCAGCTATATTGCGGATCCGCACTCAGCCTCTTCCCCCTGGTCTCAGCAGGTTCCGCAATCATATTCCTTTCTTTTATCACATTACTTGTACCCATACGCACAGATGTACTATTTAAATACGACATGTGGATTTATATGACGCTTACCTGCTGTTATTTCTTATTGAAATCATTCTGTCAAATGGCATCAGTACACAGCGATATGCCGTAAAATATGCCAGGGGCTTCGTTTTACCCATAACACTGCAGTAAAGTCCGAACACCTTCATGGAAGTTCGGCACCCCGAACTTATAGCATTATATGCATCAGCTCTGAATCATGTCTTGGATCAATAGTTGGGTTTGCCCGGCTCCCATGTTTTGGTACCTTACGTTCCGCTATATCGGCTAAGGTAGCACTGGGAGAACTACTGCGATTGTGTCCCGGTTCTTCCGAACGAGCGCCTCAGTAGAGAAAGCCGAAAACTGACTGTCATGATACGGCGGGAGCTGGTCAGCTGTTCGAGAGGTCATAAAATCTTTAAGGATTTCTCCCGCATAATGCCATAACCAATGCAGCGTGCGATGGATCGGTTTTTTCTCCGATCAGGTGCTCATAGAGCCCCTAGTATGGTATTCCGAAAACCAGGGGCTGCACTGACCATACTAAAGCTCCTATGGATAAGTGAGAGTGATAAAGCCCTACAGTCCGATTGCCTGGTTCGTTGTGTTGAGCACCTCCTTTAAAGGACCCAAAACTGGGATAAAGAGTGCTCAGGTTTATCCCAAACACCCCCGTACTTCATACATGGGGGCAGAAGCCGACAACTGGCCAACTCTCAGATTTAACATATAAAACGGTCGCACGGGAGGGTAAACTTTCATATATAACAGGCAGTAAATGATATAATTTACCTTGTTTAAACATTACAAAGGACAACATGATTTGCATTCATGAAAATATAAAGTCCTTGGTGCATCACTCTGCGGCAAGGTAGGATCCTTTCAGGACATTCTCATAATATAACTCAGGCTTGCGGTGCTCCTTCCCCTCCGGCGGTCCTTCGGTCATCAGCTTTTCAGCATCCGTCTTCCCCCAGTGCACCTTTGCGCGGGCGAAGGCCATTCGTGCACCCTATATATAGACCGACCGCTTGATGACGTCAAGTCGAGGACAGGCACCCACAAGCCGCTTCACGAGCCCGAAGTAGCTAGCTGGGATAGGCTCAGCTGGCCATAGCCGGATAATTAAATCCTTCATGGCTAGTTCCGCTGCCTTCTGTAGTTCGATCAGCTGTTTCAGTTGATAGGCAAAAGGCACCGGATAATTCGGTGCCAAATACTGTGACCAGAAGAGCTTATCCGCAGTATTCCTTTCTTCGGCTCGGTAGAATTGAGCGGAATCTGATATGCTGCGAGGCAGCTCGGCAAATACCCCTGAGAAATCCGGATTCAAAAATAGAAACATAAGTCTTCCCCCCAAATACTTACTCTACAAGGAAAAAGCCTTACCAGTCGTGATCTTTCTCGCCTCTTGGATCTCCTGCAGGGCGCTTCGGGTTTCCCCCCGGACATCGCTCGTGGCCTGATGAGCCTTGGTGAGTTCGGATTCTTTCTCCATTAAACTCTGCTCCAAGTTCTCGCATTTCCTTACGGCCTCTTGTAGCTCCTGCTCAGCTTTAATAACCCTGGCCTCATGCTTCTCACGAAGAGCCTGCTTAGTGGTTGCCTTTTTCTCGGCCTCGTCCACAACCTTCTTGAGGGCTTCGACTTCGGTCACCATTCCTAGCGCAATGTCATAAAGCTCAGTTCATACTGAAAATTCATTCGCAATAAACGCGAACAAGACTTGTGCATACCCTGTTGATGCGGTTCCACCCTAAATCACCTGTTTATCCCTCAACTACATTTTCAACTGGCCAAGTTATTCCTTGGCCCACTCCAGACTTTGATTCAGTCCTGAGATTTCGGCAGTATGGGAGGCAGCAACCGCTACAGACGCCTGCTTATAACAGAAGAGAAATAACTGTCATTCAATGAGTCTTCCTGCGAATATATATTTGATCCTCTGTCCGGTTTCTTCACCGAACAGTGTAGCAGGGGCTATTGTCCATACTATGACACTCTTCCAAAAACATACCTCAAAACCTTTTACAAGGGTGATACAGGCTCCATTCAGTCCACTTTCAGTAGACTGAATCTTCTCAATCACCGCACCCATAAGGGCACGATGTTCATCAATGATGGAGGTGTCTTTCAACGCCACCAACAAAGCATTCAACACTTCTGGATAGACAGAGGTCGTCGATGGAACAGGCACGCCCCTCCAGCCCAAGGAGGCTGCCTGCTTGATTCTGGAGCCATATAGGTCTCTGGAATCGCATCCGGCTGGGAGCCGAACCCAGGATCGCCCTCGCTGTCCGCCCCCATGGGAATCTTTTCCCCTACGTGTCCGGCCTCTGAGGTTTGACCTCCAGGCACCGCCTTCACGGCTTTTTCCTTTCCTCATTGGCCGTGGTCCTTCTAGAACGAAGCCTTGGTGTTGTGCACCTGTTTGGAGGAAGGGGCCTTTGTGGGCGTCCCGCTCTCCATAGTGTTTGAGCTCAGCAACTCCTCTGATGAGGATTGTTTGGTACGGGACCTCGCCGGACTGCAAAAAATATGGCTTAGGTTAAAATACTAAGCCGCGATGAGTCCGGACGCCTAAAACATACTCGGATTTTATACACTTACGAGTTCACCAGGTGCTGGGCCGTGGGATCCCATGCCAGGCCGCTATCGGAGGCGGCAGTGGACTCCTTCGGAAGAAGAGCCTTTCCCTTTTGGGCAGCTCGGCCTCCAAGTGTACGGAGGTTGTCCTCTTCTTTCTTCCCCCCACAGGGGATTCATCTTCCTCCTCCTCGTTCTCTTCGTAGGCGAGATGGGCATTGGAGCCTTCAGATATTGTGTCCGAAGTGCCGTGGCGACGAAGGCCGCCCTGGGACTTTCTTTCTTCCTTCTCGGCCGTCTTCTTCGGCACTTGGTAAGGCGCCGGGACCAACATCTTCGTCAGAAGTGGGATGGCCGGTTCTTCGGGCAGCGGGGCCGGACAATGGATCCGCTCCACCTTCTTTGTCCAGCCCTGGGAGAGTTGTATAAAACACGTTAAGCGTTTCTTTTGGGTTACGCGGATAGAAAAGTTTGATAACTCACCGAACTTGCCGGGCGGGATAGCTGGTACCCACGGTCTTCGGCGGAGTCCGGCCACGATTTGCCAGACTTGAAAAGCACCTTGTGCAAGCAGCCGAAAAGCTCTCGCAAGGATTGGTGTCGGGCCGGATCGAATTCCCACAAATTGCAAGTCCGGTGCTGACAAGGCAAGATCCGGCGAATCAACATCACCTGGACCACATTAACAAGCCCAATGTTCTTGTCTCCCATATCTTCAACGCGCGTCTGGAGGGCCGACAGTTCGTCGGACGAGGACCAGTCCGGGCCTTTCTTGACCCAGGATGTAAGCCGCAGGGGGGCACCGGATCGGAACTCGGGAGAGGCGGCCCACTCTGTGCCGCGCGGCTCGGTGATATAAAACCACTGTTGTTGCCACTCCTTGACAGAATCATTAAAGGTTCTAATTGGCCATATGGCGTTGGGCATCTTGCTCACCATGGCGCCCCCACACTTGACATGCTCGCCGCTCACCACCTTGGGCTTCACATTAAAAATCTTCAGCCATAAACCGAAGTGTGGTGAAATGCGGAGAAAAGCCTCGCACACGACAATGAACGTCGAGATGTTGAAGAAGGAATTAGGGGATAGATCGTGAAGATCGGTCCCATAATAGAACATGATGCCGCGAACGAATGGGTGGAGGGGAAATCCTAGCCCGCAGACAAATTGAGGGAGGAATACAACCCTCTCGTGGGATTCCGGAGTAGGGACGATTTGTCCCGCCGTCGGAAGACGGTGGCTGATTTTCTTGGCCAGGTACTCGGCCTTCCGAAGCTTTTTAACATCCTTCTCTTGGACGGTAGAGGCCATCCATTTGCCTCCCGCTCCGGATCCGGACATGTTCGGAGGACCCCTTGTGGACAGAGAAGAGGAACACTTGAGCGTTGGAGCTTGAGCAGAAGGGAATGAGCTGGGAGGAAGGCGTGGGTGAGAAGAATAAATCCTTGTCCCCTTATAAGGATGGAAGAGGCGATGCACCTCCCCACTTACCTGGTAAAACCTCTTATACCCCAAAAGCCGTAATTGATGGCGTGGTTGGGTTACCCACACCCGTATTGATGAGAATCCCGTGATAAGGGGACACAATCTCTGCTTCGACAAAGACGTGCCAGGAAAACCACCTCACGATATGTGTGGGGGCTGATTGTGAAAAAGGGTTCGAATAATGACCGGGCCGTGGTGTGATGTCATACTGTGAAATGCGTCAGCATATTAGATTTGTGGAAGTATTATTCTCTCTACGGTGGTATGTGGAACTTGTTTTGCAGAGCCGGACACTATCCTCGTGTTCAAAATCTTCTATGGAGTATTCAGAGGAGGAACCCGCCTTGCAATGCCGAAGACAAATCTGCACGCCGGACTCATCATCATTGAAGCCTGGTTCAGGGGCTACTGAGGGAGTCCTGGATTAGGGGGTATCCGGACAGCCGAACTGTATCCTTTGGCCGGACTGTTGGACTATGAAGATGCAAGATTGAAGACTTCGTCCCGTGTTCGGATGGGACTCTCCTTGGCGTGAAATGCAAGCTTGGCAATAAGGATATGTAGATCTCCTTCCTTGTAACCGACTCTGTGTAACCATAGCCCCCTCCTATGTCTATATAAACCAGAGGGTTTAGTCCGTAGGACAACAACAATCATACCATAGGCTAGCTTCTAGGGTTTGGCCTCTACGATCTCATGGTAGATCATCTCTTGTAATACTCATATCATCAAGATCAATCAAGCAGGAAGTAGGGTATTACCTCCATCGAGAGGGCCTGAACCTGGGTAAACATCGTGTCCACCGCCTCCTGTTACCATCTGCCTTAGACGCACAGTTCGGGACCCCCTACCCGAGATCCGCCGGTTTTGACACCGACAATAGCACTCATGCTTATCTTGCGCATTTTAGAGTATCCACTTTCACTTGTCTATGAACTGTAATAGGCAACCTAGAAGTCTGTTACCATGGACGCGGCTATCCGAATAGATCATTTATAACCCTGCAGGGGTGTACTTCTTCACACATGTTTCAACCACTTAGCGTCTGCACATGACATGTGCTCGGCAGACTTCAAGCGAAAGCCGACGTGGGTGTAGACCACGGCCTAACTAACCACACAAGTCTCTAGTCCAGGTTTATCGCCTATTCGGGTTCCATCCGCTAGGAGATCCGGCCGGGGTTTCACTCACAGCCCCAAACGATGTGTGCAGGGTTCTCGAGATACCAAACGGGCGCCCGGTACACCGGGCCACAGTGTATCTACCGCATCATAGCCCACCCCTAGGGTCAGCGCTACGCACGGCCTCCAACACATATCCAACAAACACCAGAAACTAGTTACAACTCCTAGACAGAGGACAAGGGCGGTTAATAAGTCGAGCGGGGTCATATTTCAGGGCCCAACGTGTGGTAGTAGCTGTTCATGGATCACAAACACAGAACTCAGTTCCTGAGGACGGATTCAGTGAGACAACCCACCATGTACTCCTACATGGCCTCTCACCTCTACCTTTACCAAATCGTGTTCACACACTTAGCCCATACACCAAAGGACATGTTCACCACTTTCCAATTCATCCCCGATGAATCAGACCTGACTATACTCTAAGCAGTAGCAGGCATGACAAACAAGCACGAATGAATAGGCACATCAGGGCTCAAACAACTCCTACTCATGCTAGTGGGTTTCATCTATTTACTGTGGCAATGACATGTCATGCAGAGGAAAGGGGTTCAACTACCGCAGCAGGTAACAGTTGAAGCGTTGTTGTCCTAATGCAGTAAAAGAGAGCAGAAGCGAGAGAGTGGGATTGTATCAGAATGAACAAGGGGGTTTTGCTTGCCTGTCACTTCTGAAGATAGAATAGTTCTTCATCGGTGTCACCGATCTCATCATCGAAACCACGTCTATCGAGAGGGGACAAACACCGGCAAACAAAGAGGAACATAATCAATGCAATGCACAATATGATGCATGATCATGACATGTCAATATGCTGCGATTTGAGCTAATACAACTAGCAACAGGTTAAATGAGGTTGGTTTGAATCCAAGATTCAAATTCAAACTCTATATGTGGAAATTCAAATGCCATTTACATGATTTGTCCTAAATAGTAGCTATAAGTTGCTCTAACTTGCATGAAAATGGTACAGATGGATAGATTGGATTTTTCTGATCATTTTTCATATATAATTTATCTTATTTGGAGTTATAGATAATTTTCTATGAATTTTAGAAGTTTTGGGCATTTTCTGGAATTTTCTGAAATCCAGAAAATTATTAACTGCGTCAGCATTGCGTCACAGTGACATCCGCAAGTCAAATGTGGCTGACAAGGGCAAACCTGACCAGAGGGGTCCACTGGTCAGTCACACAGTGTTGTCCGGGTCACCAACAGGTGGGGTCAGGTCAATAGCCACATCGGCAAGTCAACACTAACGTGTGGGGTCGGTCAATAGGTGATGTGGCCAGGTCAAACTGACCTGTGGGGCCCGTGGTGTTAGTTTAATCAAAACAGAAATAAACCCAGGTTAATTAGGGCGTGGGCCCCAGGTGTCAGTGAGCTAGGGGGTTAGTTAGGGCGTCATTGGCACTAAGCACCAAGGGATTAGGCCGGCGGCTAATCGCCAGCGAGGCCAGATGCGACGCTGGTGCTCGGGATTGCGCTACAAGGCATGGTTCGAGCCATGGCTGGGCGCGTTGGAGAGCCCTTGCCGGTGCGCGTCGAATGGTTTTGGTGGCCGGGCCTGTGGTGGCCGGAGTCGAAGGCAGCGAGCTCGGAAGCGGCGGTCGGCGTTCGGGTGTGCACGGAAACGCGGTTGCGGTGGCCTAGGCGATGCGTGCGCGGAACCTAACCCGTATATGCGATGCAGCAAGCAGGATGGATGTGCGCCCGGGACCAAATGGTCACCGGAGCATCGTCAGCGGCAAGCACGGCGGCGGCGGGTTTCGGTCGTCGGCGAAGCGGCAGCTACGGCGTGCAACCAAGAAAACAGAGAGGGGGAGAAGGAGCAGCAACTCATAGTGGTTACAGTGGTGCATACGGCGAGCTCGGAGGAGGACCGGAGCGAATAGGGCGGCGGAGGCGATCTCGGCAGCCATAGGTTGGAGACGACAACGATGAAGATGAAGCGGGGCTTCCCGAGGCACGTGACTCGTTGTAGAGGTCGTGGTCGTCACGGCGGAGCTTCTGGACCGCTCGAGAGGACGAGGGAGAGGCGATGGCCATGGTGGTGCTCGTTGGCGCACTGCACTGCGCTCGGGTGCGAGGTGGAGAGGGACCAGAGGAGGGGGGAGAGGCACTGGGAGAGTGAGAGAGGGTCGAGGAGGTGGTGTGGCTGCACCAGGGAGGGCCAGGGCGAAGCGGCAAGCAGGAGGTGGCCGTCGGTGGCTGTGCGCGTGCTGGCGCACCGCAGGCACACGCCCTCGTGCCTTTTGGCACGAGGTTGAAGGAGGCGGCGCTGGGCTGGGCCAACAGTGCTAGACCAGCACAGGAGCTGGGCCGGTTGGTGGGCGCCAGGTTAGTCCTTCTCTCTCTCTCTTTTATTTTTCTTTTCTATTTATGTTATTTTGTTTCGATTTAGTTGGCAAACTAAACCATTTTAAAACTTTCTGTAAAATTTTATGTGAGCTCAGAGAGATAGTCCAAGTTCACATGCAAACTTACAAAATATTTGAACATTATTTCTTATATAATAGAAATAATTCCAACCCAAGTATATTATTGATTTAAATCAAAGGCCCAAAGTAAATTATTTCTATGACTCCAAAAATATTGGTTTGAATTTCACCTCATGCCAATATTTTTACAGAATAACAGTAACATTTTCTTGGACTCATTTGATGAGATTTAAATGTTGGTTATTTTTAGAGGTTTTCTGAGGCTTTTGAAAATTCCTCAATGCAAATTTCATTTGAATTTAAACATGATGCTCACATGGAAGCTAGCATAGGTCAGACCAGAATTAGGGATGTGATGACTCACCCCAACTAAACAAGAATCTCGTCCCAAGATTCAAGTCGTGAGGTAAGAAGAGAGAGGGACACAAGCTAATACAATCTTCACGATCGAGATGTCTTTCTTGAGGATGTTGATTCATTGCATCACCTTGATCTCGATGTCTTGCTTTGAGAACTACATCCAACATGACAACGAGAAGAAAGGGAGAATTTTAGAAGTTCGAGCAACTTAGGATCATCTTAATGATCACAAGATCAACTCACGGAATGAGACGTAGAAACATCTCTGGAGCTGAGAGGCACAACATGCATCAGAAGGGACGAAAGAAACAATTTGACGAGGGTTTCAAAGTAGCGAGGAAACAGTTACCATGATCCCATAACGAGGCACCTTGGGAGAGGTGACTCGTAAAATTATTCCCTTAAGTGGCAAAAAGAATTACTTTTGATACTGAGATCACTGGAACTCTGTATACCATCCTAAGGAAATTCACAAACGGTCGTTTGAAGGAGTTCAAAAGAATGACATACTCGGACTAGAATGGATGATGTGGACTACCTTGTTGAAGACAACGCAATGGATGATTTTTGCTTATCATCGGAAATGGATGGGACCCATGGTAGGACCACATTTGGAGATGATCCTGAATAGTAATTACTGAGAAGGGCAGCCCATGGGAGATTGGCACAATGGTGATGCAAGCTGGGAACAAAATGCAAATACTGTGAATGTTCCAACCATCATATCTGCCTGAGATTTAGATCTGATTGGTGATATGATGCTTCAGACTCAACATGTCTGAAAAGAAAGTTTGCAACACAAATCGACGAGATGACGTTGTGAGATTTTCGGGAAATGAACTACGATAACAAGCTCCAAAACATGACCTGGTTCTGCTACACACATGTGAACACGCTGTCCCAAACGAGCATGACCACGTAGAAGTCTTATAATAAAACACTATCGAGTTCAGGTGGGGAACCATCAACGAGGATATCGAAGTCCTTTTATAAGCCCGGGTTAGCTCTTAAGAAGGAGCTTCTCCTCTTTGAACAATTCAATCATTGGCTTGGTGTGCTAGGGAACCCATATGGAGTGGAGGTAATTAGTCTACCAAACCATAAAATACATCCGCACATGCATAACTGACTTGGGATGGTACCAGAGGAAACAAAACCAATCTTTCTCGAACTCACGGCGGCAAATTCCACCAAATGCACATGAATTCGAGGAAGTCACTTCTTCCATCCAAGCATAAGCTTCATGAACGGAACACGAAGGCATTTCTTACAAAGTTTTCAACACTAGGTTGATGTTCAACATGAATCATGGGGGAGACAAAATTCTGCTGATGGGTTCAACAGCAACTCATCGGAATTTCCATATCACTAGACTTCCACCATCATGTGAACACGGTGATAGCATTGGTCAGACCAAAAGATGTAATGGTGTATGCTCGAGGGATCAACCACGAGTAAGACAACATTATGAACATCGTTGGTTCTGATTTGACTTGACGAGCCCATACTCAAGTTAGAGTTTTGACAAGGCAATAGATCCAACAACTGATCACGAGGACGAATCGATGGAGATATCATGTTTCTTCAACACACACACACACACACACACACACACACACACACACACACACACACACAAAAAGATATCCCTTAACATGAACTAAGTCAGACAAGCTTTTATCTTCCAACTCTCCAAGTTGTTGTTTGGCTTAACCAACTAGCTCAGGGGTATCCCACACAGATTCTTGGAGAATGGGTGGTTTGGAGGAAAACCAACATGATCACGAACTCAACATAGCAGTCAGGTAACAACCTGGTAATACTTCCGAGAAGATATTCGGAACATCACGAACCATCGATATGTTACTAAGCTCGAGAACAATCTTGCTTTTCAGAGCAAGACGATATGATCAAATAAGCAAGGGATTGAATAATCCTCACTCATTGATCGAAGAGTGCACCAGAAATAAGGACTAGGTAGCTCAATCTATCTTAGAATGATGATTCAATAACCAACACGCTAAGAATGCGAATATTGTCCATTTACTACCAAGCAACTAGTTGCTAGGAGTATTGATTTCACACATCATTATTCACTTGTCGGTATTCCGGTCAGCAACACAGGAACTAAGGAATGAACAATGATGGCGAGAGGTATCACTGTATCAAGAATTCATAAGATGGTGTGCAATTCCCATGACATTCTTGACATAAGACGGTAATACTTCAGGGTAGAACAGAATCAAAAGCTGGATTGGCATTTTGATCTACGAAATACAACTACTTTGACCCAATCCTAGATACAGATGAGGTACTGGAGTTTGTTTCTCCTAGTCATTCTGAAATAGAATGTCCTGACGGACCACTAGAGTGATAGGCATCAATAAACACGATTGCCAACTACTCCTTACTATCAATTGATAGACGAGGGCCAGAAACAACTAAAGAGGGACAACTCAAAAGAACATCTGATTTTGTGAGTTGTGGACGCATAGATTAGTATGTCGAGCAAAGCTCAACATTTCTTTCGGATAACCCATGCAGAAAGGTAGAACTGGCAGATTCACAATGTAGAACGAAGAACTCATCAAGAGCAGTCTTATTGTGATCTTTTGGTTCAAAGGAACTCCTGCCAAGGATGGTTCATGGTATTTGGAAGAATGATATACCACGGACCTCGAAGACTATCTCAAAGGTTACTAATATCCTAAAGGTACGAGCAACACTATCAACACGAGGTAAGTAGAGTGAATCTTGGGTCAAGAACCTAGGAGTAGAATACTTACTACTAAATGGCATCACGGATGCTTTCGAGAATGGTGGCCAGAATCATCACATCGGGAACACAAAACATGGCTAGTTAACTAGGTAGTCTTCTAAGACACCTAGGGTCGTAATAATAACTCCAACATATATGTCGAGGCAATAGAATACCTCAACTCCGCAATTAGTGTGATTAACCTGGCCTAAAAGAACAACAAAACCAGAGGGAAAGGATTTTGCAAATGCATCAGATGGTTTAGAAACCTGGGAGGACTCGGATAGCATAACGGCTCTAAATGCTCAAAGGATTTGAGACATCCTGAAAAAATGGTGGCATAACCACTCAGAAGCACAATATCAAGGTTCCGAGACCAACTATGAACACACACAAGTAGTAGAAACTGAACTGGGGCTTAAATCCAACAATCTTATAAGTCTATGGATTAGTAACACGTCATACTGATAGATAGATGAGAGGGCCTAGTTCTAAATCCCCGTAGGAGAGATAAAATGACTCGGATCAGAGGGCATGAGGTATAAGGAGTAAAAAGAGCCTTACGTTCCATCCCACAATCAATTCCCGTACATATAACTAAAGCATTTCTAGACTCAACTTCGACCAGTTTGGCTTGGTAATCCTACAGGCAGTCAGGCTCTGATACCAAAGTTGTCAAGACCCCGATCCTAAGTCACACCGATCTAGCATGTAACACATCATATCACTTTGCGGCCTCACGCACGGTATTCCCACAGGTGCCACCTTACCTGGCCCGGGACCGTTTGCGCCTTTTGGCTCACGTATATGATAGTGTCTCTAGCATCCATATGACAGAGAACCCGGGCCGACATGACTAGTCGTAAACCCAAAGTGGCACTAACTTACAAGGACAAGCATACATGACCCAGCAACGAACATGTTGGTCATCAGCGAGTGAATTCGGGTTGTAGCAACTGGGCTAGCAGGACTCCGGGGATCCGGGCTGTAGTAGGCTAACAGGACTCCGAAAGACACCGCGTGACATTTCCCCAAAGGGACAGACACATGATCGAAGAAGGACACATGGCGGCCAGTCTAAGTGTTCCGGAGTAGTAGCAACTGGGCTAACAGGACTCCGGTAACTCGGGCTGTAGCAGACTACCATGGCTCAGTGGAAGCACCAGACTACATTTCCCTATAAGAGAGGCTACCAAGGATAGACAACTAGGTTGTCGGATCCCACACATACCAAGCATTTCAATCATACACACAATATGCTCGATATGTGTAAATACAACATGGCATCACAACATGACTCTACGACTCAAAGTATTTATTCATTAGGCTCCGAAGAGCCAGATATTACAAACATGGGTCTGATGACCCAGCATTTAAGTCATACAAGCAACAAGCACATGCAGAAGCTTATCTTGTCTGAGTACAGACAACTACAAATGAAAAAGGCTAAGAAGCCTGACTATCTACAAGACCCTGCCGAGGGCACAAGATCGTAGTTGAGGTAACAAGCTAAACGTCGAAGTCCACGCGGAACTACTAGTGAGACAGAATTCTCTCTGCAAAACATAAATTAAGCAAACGTGAGTACAAATGTACCCATCAAGACTTACATCAGAACTAACTACATATGCATCATTATCAACAAAGGGGATGGTGGGGTTTAACTGCAGTAAGCCAGCTTTGACTCGGTGGCTAACCTGAACCATAATTGCAAGTAACTCTTTTGAGGTGGTGCACACGAGTCTACATATTCACCAAATCAATACACCACTATGGATCAGCTTTCTTCTCCCTACGAGAATGCCATCCATAGCACTCACGCTTTTCTTGCGCATTTTAGAGTATCCACTTTCACTTGTCTATGAACTGTAATAGGCAACCCAGAAGTCCATTACCGTGGACGCGGCTATTTGAATAGATCATTTATAACCCTGCACGGGTGTACTTCTTCACACATGTTTCCACCACTTAGCGTCTGCACACGACATGTGCTCGGCAGACTTCAAGCGAAAGCCGACGTGGGTCTAGACCACGACCTAACTAACCACACAAGTCTCTAGTCCAGGTTTATCGCCTATTCAGGTTCCATCCGCGAGGAGATCCGGCCGGGGTTTCGCTCACAACCCCAAACGATGTGTGTAGGGTTCCCGAGACACCAAACGAGCGCCCGATACACCAGGCCATGGTGTTTCTACCGCATCATAGCCCACCCCTAGGGTCAGCGCTATGCACGTCCCCCAACACATATCCTACAAACACCATAAACTAGTTGCAACTCCTGGACAGAGGATAAGGGCGGTTAATAAGTCGGGCGGGGTCATATTTCAGGGCCCAATGTGTGGTAGTATCTATTCATGGATCACAAACACAGAACTCAGTTCCTAGGGATGGATTCAGTGAGACAACCCACCATGTACTCCTTGTTGGCCTCTCACCGCTACCTTTACCAAATCGTGTTCACACACTTAGCTCATACACCGAAGGACATGTTCACCACTTTCCAATTCATCCCCGATGAATCAGACCTGACTCAACTCTAAGCAGTAGCAGGCATGATAAACAAGAACGAATGAGTAGGCATATCAGGGCTCAAACAACTCCTACTCATGCTAGTCGGTTTCATCTATTTACTATGGCAATGACAGGTCATGCAGAGGAAAGGGGTTCAACTACCGCAGCAGGTAACAGTTGAAGTGTTGTTGTCCTAATGCAGTAAAAGAGAGCAGAAGCGAGAGAGTGGAATTGTATCGGAATGAACAAGGGGGTTCTGCTTGCCTGCCACTTCTGAAGATAGAATAGTTCATCATCGATGTCACCGATCTCATCGCCGAAACCACATCTATCGAGAGGGGACAAACACCGGCAAACAAGGAAGAACACAATCAATGCAATGCACAATATGATGCATGATCATGACATGTCAATATGCTGTGATTTGAGCTAATGCAACTAGCAACAGGTTAAATGAGGTTGGTTTGAATCCAAGATTCAAATTCAAACTCCATATGTGGAAACAGTAGCTATAAGTTGTTCTAACATGCATGAAAATGGTACAGATGGATAGATTGGATTTTTTGATCATTTTTCATATATAATATATCTTATTTGGAGTTATAGATAATTTTCTATGAATTTTAGAGGTTTTGAGCATTTTCTAGAATTTTCTGAATTATATTAAATCCAGAAAATTATTAACTGCATCAGCATTGCATCACTGTGACAACTGCAAGTCAACTGCGGCTGACCAGGTCAAACCTGACCAAAGGGGCCCACTGGTTAGTCACACAGTGTTGTCTGGGTCACCGTCAGGTGGGGTCAGGTCAACAGCCACGTCGGTAAGTCAACGCTGACGTGTGGGGTCGGTCAACAGGTGACGTGGCCAAGTCAAACTGACCTATGGGGCCCGTGGTGTTAGTTTAATGTAAACAAAAATAAAACCCAGGTTAATTAGGGCATGGGCCCCAGGTGTCAGTGAGCTGGGGGTTTGTTAGGGCGTCATTAGCGCTAAGCACCCAGGGATTAGGTCGGCGGCTAATCGCCGGCGAGGCCAGAGGCGATGCTGGTGCTCGGGATTGCGCTACGAGGCACGGTTGGAGCCGTGGCTGGGCGCGTTGGAGAGCCCTTGCCGGTGCGCGTCGAATGGTGGCGGTGGCCGGGCCTATGGTGGCCGGAGTCGACGACGGCGAGCTCGGAAGCGGCAGCCGGCATTTGGGTGTGCACGGAAACATGGCTGCGGTGGCCTAGGCGATGCGTGCGCGGAACCTAAGTCGTCTACGCGATGCGGCGAGCAGGATGGACGTTCGCCCGGGACCAAATGGTCACCGGAGCATCGGCGGCGGCAAGCATGGCGGCGGCGGGTTTAGGTCATCGGCGAAGCGGCAGCTACGGCGTGCAACCGAGAAAATGGAGAGGGGGAGAAGGAGCAGCAGCTCACAGCGGTTGTAGTGGTGCATACGGCGAGCTCGGAGGAGGACCGGAGCGAATAGGGCGGTGGAGGTGATCTCGGCAAGCGCAGGTTGGAGACGACGATGGGGAAGACGAAGCGGGGCTTCCCGATGCGCGTGACTCATTGTAGAGGTCGTGGTCGTCATGGCGGAGCTTCTGGACCGCTCTAGAGGACGAGGGAGATGCGATGGCCGCGGTGGTGCTCGTTGGCGCGCTGCGCTCCGCTCGGGTGCGAGGTGGAGAGGGACCAGAGGAGGGGTGAGAGGCACTGGGAGAGTGAGAGAGGGTCGAGGAGGTGGCGTGGCTGCACTAGGGAGGGCCAGGGCGAAGCGGCAAGCAGGAGGTGGCCGTCGGTGGTCGTGCGCGTGCTGGCGCACCGCGGGCACACGCCCTCGTGCCTTCTGGCACGGGATTGAAGGAGGCGGCGCAGGGCTGGGCCACTACAGCAGTGGGCTGGGCCAACAGTGCTGGACCAGCACAGGAGCTGGGCCAGTTTGTGGGCGCCAGGTTAATCCTTCTCTCTCTATCTCTCTTATTTTTCTTTTTTATTTCTGTTATTTTGTTTTGATTTAGTTTGGAAACGAGACCATTTTAAAACTTTCTGTAAATTTTTATGTGAGGTTAGAGAGCTAGTCCAAGTTCACATGCAAACTTACAAAATATTTGAACATTATTTCTTATATAACAGAAATAATTCCAACCCAAATATATTATTGATTTAAATCAAAGGCCCAAAGTAAATTATTTCTGTGACTCCAAAAATATTGGTTTAAATTTCACCTCATGCCAATATTTTCACAGAATAACAGGACATTTTCTTGGACTCATTTGATGAGATTTAAATGTTGGTTATTTTTAGAGGTTTTCTGAGGCTTTTGAAAATTCCTCAATTCAAATTTCATTTGAATTTAAACATGATGCTCACATGGAAGCTAGCATAGGTCAGACCAGAATTCGGGATGTGACATGGAGGAGGTCGACGGTAGATGAACAATAGCCCGTGGAGGCTGGAGAGGGTCGACGGTGGAGGGGTGCCCGTGGAGGGGTGGATGAATAGGACCCCGTGGTGTGGAGGGCAGGATGAACTGTAGACGGTGGAGGGGTGCCCGTGGAGGGGTGGTTGAACAGGACCCCGTGGTGTGGAGGGCTGGATGAACAGTAGACGGTGGAGGGGTAGTTGAAAAGTAGCCGGTGGAGTAGCGCGCGGTGGAGGCTGGATGAACAGGAGCCCGTGGAGGCTGGAGGAGGTCGACGGTGGATGTATAGTGGCTCGTGGAGGCTGGAGGGGGTCGACGGTGGAGATGAACAGTATCCCGTGGAGTCCCGTTTTGCGGTACGCCACACCCCTCCCGATGAACAGGACCCCCGTTTCGACCGTAACACTCCAACACAAGTCTGTTTCCTCCATTTTGCGGTACGCCACACCCCTCCCGATCAACAGGACCCCCGTTTCGACCGTAGGAGGTCCGTTTCCTCCGTTTTGCGGTACGCCAGACCCCTCCCGATGAACAGGATCCCGTTTCGACCGTGCCCGGTCGAACACAAGGCCATTTCCTCCGTTCTGCGGTACGCCAGGCCTCGTTTCCATCGACTGTTCCGTCCAAGCCCTCCCGATGAACACGACGACGCATTCCGTTCCGACCCAGCTGGTTGGCTCCCCATGAACACGACGATGACGCAGTTTCTCCGTTCCGACCCAGCCATGTACACGAGCCCTGGCCATACGTATGCGCGAGTAGGTGTTCGAGACCCTGCCCGTATGTATGTATGTGGCCTTATTTTCTTTCTTGCACACTGGCCGCTGTACGTACGTGTACATGGTACGTGCGCGCCTCTACATCGACCAGTATGTACATACATGTTTGCGACCAGAATGACAACGCTACATACACTTCGACCAGGTGGGTCCCGACTGTCAGGCACTTCCTTGCGTGCGAAGATGTAGCTGGTG
This sequence comes from Aegilops umbellulata, assembly GCA_032464435.1. Taxonomy (NCBI): domain Eukaryota; kingdom Viridiplantae; phylum Streptophyta; class Magnoliopsida; order Poales; family Poaceae; genus Aegilops; species Aegilops umbellulata. The sequence continues at coordinate 262,809,694 of CP136055.1, forward strand.
GGTCCCAGCAGTCAGGGGGGCGAATCGTTTTTTTCCGGACGCACGTTCTTGCGTGCGAAGATGTGGCTGGTGGGTCCCAGCAGTCAGGGGGAAATGTTTTTTTCACGAAATACGATGGCCCGTCCGATGGGTCCCCGCTGTCAGGTGGAGGAATAATTATTTTGCGCGTAATAAAGAGGCACTTCCTTGCTGCGGCCGTGGACCCAGCTGTCAGCCTCTCCACGTACAGTCCATGTCCTATGGAAGCCGTTCCTTGACCACGTTGACCACGCCGCGCCGAAAGCACCAGGGCGGTGGACGACGACGAAGCCTAGGAAGGGGACGACTTGGAGCCGGGGAAGACGCGGCAGTGGATGCCCACGCATAGAGGAGTACGAGGGTTTACTGGTTCGCTGCGGTGTGAGGCTGCCGTCGCCGTAGAATAACAGGGGGTATGTGTGAGTAGAGGGATGGCCTGGCCAGCGGTGGGAATAGTAGGAGACGATGAGGCCTTCACGGCAGCACAGCCGGCCACGGGAGGCAGGAGCATGCGGCACGACCGGCGCTGCTTTGGGCGGCTGGAGCAACAATACCAAAGGTTGAAGAAGCATGACGGCCGTTGGATGGACTTCGTACGGTCACTGGAGCTAAAACCGTTCATATTGAGTAAGTTGGCAAAGCACTCCGTCCCCGTCAACTTAGTAGGCCCATAGGTCAGCCTCCGAAACGGTGCGCCCCAGATGTCAGGGGGAGGAATCATTTTTTGGGCGGTTGAAGCAAGAATATCCAAGATTGAAGAAGAAGAACGACATCCGTTGGATGGACATCCAACGGCCACAGCTGCCAAAACTGTGTGTTGTTGACAAAGCCTTGCATACGCGTCAACTTAGTTTTTTTAGGGGACGCGTCAACTTAGAAGGCCCACAAGTGTGTGGCAGAGAACATATAGCCCATTTGCGATTTGTAAGAATATACAGCCCATTTTTTTATTCTAATGGAATTTACTACAACCCATTTATAGTTTATTAAAAGTACAACCTATTTTCTAGCTAGGACAACGATTAATAATTTCAACCAACCGCTCAAAACAGAATCCAAAAAAAATCCCACATTTTTATGGGATCCAAAATATTTTTATCCGAAATTTCTAGTCAGATTAAATATAATTTCAAAATAAAGTTGTATTACATTAAAATCCAACGAGATATTGCGCGCGCAACAAGTAATGAAATTAAAATTTTCAAATTCCGAAAATCATATATTTTTAAACTAATTACGCGTTTGGTGCATTTTTTATAGTTACTGCCCAGTTATTATAATTACATCCCATTTATTATTTCTTAAAGTCCATTTTCTTGTTAATCCTAATGCATACCTCCTAGGAAAGTTTGCAGCCCAGCGGGGCGGAGAATAACAAGTTGACCCGGATATTATGTACAACTGTCAGCCCAGTTGCATTGCTGATGTTTTAAAAAAGGCCTGTGTAGTACAGTACAACCTAACATGGCTACTCAGCCCACATTCAGCGACGCCGGAAAGGCCCAAACAAGGCTTCTATACAACTTTTTGAAGTCACCGAGCTCAGTTAATAACTTAAGAAAAAAGTTAGATTACAGTGGAACCTAATTAAAAGTTGTCACAAGCAAAGAAATAATTCAACGGGTCCCACTTATGCGTGTGTGTGTGTGTGTGAGAGAGAGAGAGAGAGAGACCCATCGGTCGATGCTAGTAAATACATCTTTCAGCCATATGCATTGCTGATGCTCAGTAAAAACTTATATAGTTGACACAATCATATAGAACATCATAGCACACTATTGCATACAATAATTTCACGCAGGCAACACAATCAGGATGGAAGCAGTGGATCGCTATGGGTAGGGCTATGTTGAAACCAACAAACTTGTACATAACGGTTCATAATCTTTATCAATGACAGGGAAATATCTTGAATGCCGTGCAAAGAAAACAGACAGACAACACAATAAGTTCTGCTAGCACATTAAGTTGACGTACAACCCTTTCTAAAAAAAGTTCAGGTACAAAATTAGAACAGGTCACAATCAAATGTACTGGCACATCAGTGCTTCACACCCATAGCTCGGATTTAACTAGTATCTGACATGATTCAGTTGTTACCTCAAATTATAGCACATCCAGGCAGCTAGCCCTGCCTCTTCTCCCAAAGAAGCAGTGGCCTCTGTCGCGCGATGGAGTAGGCCTTGTGCCATCCATCGTTCTGAGCAACACAAGGAAAGTCTGAGGTTGACTCCTGTAATGGACGTCGTCGACAGACCCTGGCACCAGCGGCAGGACTTCGATTGATGGAGTGACCACTTCTTCGACATGCACAAACACTCGATACATGTACATCCCTAACGTGGTCCGCGGCGGCCTTGGTGGTGATGAATAGTACAACCCCGGTTCCTGCACCGGTATCTCAACACCAATCACCTTCAGTATGGTGGACGGCTTCTTCATCCATGCCATAACCGTCAGAGCCCAGCTGTCTGGAGGAACAAACATACTTACGAGCTCACCTCCAAGGTCGTTGGTAAGCTCATTCATGGACTCGCTGTTCCAAGCATGTCGAGGCATGCCGTGGAAGGTAAGCTTTGTTAAAAACTCAAGCTCAGAGGGCACCGAGCCCCATCCTGGGTGCAACCGATCAAAGCACACCAGCACGCCATTGCAGAACAAACGCCGGGAAGATTCGAACACACGACTGCAGTCGAAAGTTGTCCGGAACCTGACGAAGAAATCACCCGGTGGCGGACAAACTTCGACGAGCAAGTCACTTATTTGGATGCCGTGCGCAATGCCGAAAGCTTTGACAAGGTCGTCCGGCGAGACAGGAGGCCGGTCGCTGTTGATGGTTACCATCAGCACTTTGCCGACAAACTGGTCGTCAAGCGCTGCCATGCCACTGTTGAGCGACAGCACGTAGCGACCGAAGGCAGGACGGACCTCAGGATCTCCGGCTCGGAGATCCGCGTTGACCGACGACATGATAGTGAGCTTGAGTACAGGGAGTACAGGAGTGGGATTTGGGGGAACTAGAGAAGGAATCGAGATTCCAGAGGTGGGGGAGGGGCAGGAGATTGGGGATGAAAAGGTAGCTTGAATTTCGAACACGCGCCAATATGCTCTCGGCGCGCAAGTGCACAAAAACACCGGTGGCACCCACATGTCGGCCTAAGAGTCCTTATTCTTTCTTTTTTGGAGAGCCTGACCTTTTTTTAGGATCTTTTGAGAGCCCGGCGTGAGAGTCATAATTGACCTATTTGGCACTGCGTTACTACTCGGCCCATATTCAACGACACCTTACTGGCCCAAACAAGTGTACATCATCGAAAAGACACTGAGCTCAAATTATATAACTTGAAAAAAGGAGATACACTCTGAACACTGGAGAATGGTGGTGCCCTCATTTAGCCCACCAGTAGTTCGAGACAATAAGCAGTTCGAAACAACGATATATACAACATTCAAACACTGACTACTGGTATACCCCTGGGATCTCCTAGGACAACACTGGTATATCCCCAGGTGTCCGGGCAAGTCCACTGCTATATCCCCAGGGTGCCCAACCAATCCACCCAGATGTGTATTAAAGTAGCCACCTTAAGTTAAACCTTAGTTAACAATAATCTCTCACATCTTTCATGAATTCTCTCAAACCAATCCACGTCTACGAGCATAGCATAGCAGTATAAGCATAACGTAGTAGTAACTCCCAAGGGTTGAATGCAGGACAATAGGTTCCTACCTCATCAACTACTTCCCAATACCCACATGTTATCAATCCTACTCATGCAATGTTTGAGGGTTGAAACTAATGCATAAAAACTGGGTATGAAAGGGATATGATCAAAGTGTGAACTTGCCTTGTACTGTTGATGAAGATGATTCGCACTCATAACTCCTGATAGTTCTACTCGTCACACTTTGGTCAATCTAGCGTGAGCAAGCAATTTCATACATAAGCACTCATGCAAAAGAATCGAACAAGAGATCTTGGAAAACTTCAAAAACAGGCAAATAACTATTGCAACAGAAAACAATTTCTAATAGTACCAAAATTAGGTGGATTTGGCCTTATCAAAAATTTTAGGTCAAGAATTTCGATTCGCAAAAAGAATCAACTCAAACGGAGTTATAAAACTCAAGTTATGATCAAAAGAAGTTAGAATTCAAATCTGGTCTAATTAAAATTTTAAATTTTCAAAAACATATTTAAGTTGTTTTACTGGATAGAGGGGATCATAACGAAAAGTGGGCGTTGGTTTCGTTGGATTTGGGTAAACGGTGCAAAAGTTATGAAGGTTTGAAGAATAGGGACTAATATGTAAAGAAAAATAATCACAGATAGGTCCCTGACCGAAATTAAAAAGAAAAATACTATCGAGCGAACGCTCGTTAACAGAACCTAACGAACGAAAATGTTCGCTACCGAAGACTATCGGACGAACGCCTGCTATATAATCTAAACTAAATAATAAACCGGGTCTACAAGAAAAACCGAAAAAGAAACCGAATACCGGGTCGGCCGGTTTGGTGGTTCGGCGAGAAAAACTGACAGCGTGACGATGGTTGGCGGCGGCGGGCTCCGGCGAGATCTGGCAGGGTGAGTGGCGGCTGCGGCGAGGCGCGGCAACAACGGCGGGGTGCGGCATGAGATGCGCTGCAGCGGGCGGCAGCGACGACGAGATGCGCGGGCGGCGGCGAGCGGTGGAGCGGTGGCGGCGCGGGCGGCGAAGCGAGGACCGGCGCCCAGAGCTCCGGCATTTATGGAGGGGGTGGCCTTAGGAGGCGTGGAAGAGGGGCAAGGAAGAGGCGGCGAGGAAGAGTCCGCGGCGGGGACGGCTCGGACGCCGAGGCGGCGGCGGAGTCGTGCGGGATCCGGCCTCCAGCCCGAGGTCAGGGGCGGCGCGACTGGGCTGGGCTTGGCCTGGTTGGCTGGGCCGACCCAGTCGGGGAAAAAGAAGATTTTATTTTAATAAACAGAGAGAAAAATAAAAGAAAACCAAAATAAAATAAACTGTTATATAGGCATATAATATATCAAAAATTCCAAGAAAATTATTTTCTACAACATGGACATTTTTCTAACGTCAAATAAAATCTAAAAAATTTCAAATAAATCAAACAGTGCTACTGCTCTTAATAAAATCCAACAAAAATCATTTTAAAATACCAAAATAATTTCAAATTTATTTCTCTCCAATTTTCTATTGTAGGGAATCATTTTACCCTATTTCCCATATATTTTATTTTTGGAGAAAAATAATTTGAATAAAAACCGAATAACTCCAAATTAAAAATAATTTCAAAGGGCACTTTAAATTTGATTCTTTGAAACTTACAACTGATATTTCATATGATTTGAAGAAGTCATTTTATCTTCTCTCATGAAAATCATTGAGTTGCTTAAAGTTTCTGAATTTGAAAATAGTTCCAAATGAAATTCAAATATTTTCAAATACCCTTTTCATTTAATTAAATGGAAGAGGTCATGTCATCTTCTCTCTAGGGTTTTGTATTTGAAAAGAATTTGTATTCTCGAAGATCATAAATGCAAAAATGAAAGTTTGGGAAAGTCCTTTTATTCCCTCTCATTTAACTTTCAAAAGTTTTAAATTCACTCACTTTCAGTCAATCAATCACACAACAATCAAACAAACAATCAAAACTATCTATTTATTATAACATTTCAAAATTTAGAATTTTGGGATGTTACACACCTCTTTTGATATGCCATTGTGAATAATTTGCCATAATATTATCAAGCAATTTGGTGGCTTCACCCAAAGTAATTTCCGTAAAAGCACCACCCACGACGGAATCTAAAAGATTACGAGAAACAAAATTCAACCCCGCATAAAAAATTTGTATGATCATCCAAAGATTTAACCCATGAGTTGGGAAATTCCTTAGCATCATTTTCATCCTTTCCCAAGATTGTGCAACATGGTCATGTTGAAGTTGCTTGAAATTCATGATTTGGATTCTAAGGGAAATAATTTTTGCAGGCAGAAAATACTTAGTAATAGAAGCATCCTTTCACTTAACCCAAGAATCGATACTATTGCGAGGCAAACAAGAAAAACCAATTTTTTGCAAGATCTCGCAAAGAAAACGGAAATAATTTCATCTTCACAACATCATTGTCCACATCTTTTTTCTTTTGCATATCGCATAATTCCACGAATGCGTTAAGATGGCACGCGACATCCTCATTAGGAGTATCGGAAAATTGATCTTTCATAACAAGATTCAGCAAAGCGGTATTAATTTCACAAGACTCCGCACTAGTGGCGAGAGGAGCAATCGGAGTGCCAATAAAACCATTGTTGTTGGTATTGGAGAAATCACAAAATTTGGTGTTCTCTTGAGTCATTGTGAGTATGCAACAAGATTGCACTCAAACATATCCGGCAAGAAAACGACGAACGAAAAAGAGAGCGAATAAAACGGCAAATTTTGTGAAGTGGGGGAGAGGAAAACGAGAGGCAAATGGCAAATAATGTAAATTGCAAGGAGATGAGATTTGTGATTAGGAACCTGGTAGATGTTGATGATGTCTCCCCGACAACGGCGCTAGAAATTCCTTTTGATGTCTGCTAGAACCACGTCGGTATTTCCCCAAAGAGGAAGGGATGATGCAGCACTACGACGGTAGGTATTTCCCTCAGTGATGAGACCAAGGATATCCAACTAGTAGGAGAACCACGCAACACTACGTGAATGGCACCTGCACACAAATAACAAATACTCGCAACCCAACGTATTAAAGGGTTTGTCAATCCCTTTCGGGTAACGGTGCCAGAAATTGGCAAAAAGACGGGATAAAAATATGATAGATGGGATAAATAGATCTCGAATAAAAAAATTGCACCAAAGTATTTTTATTTTTGGTTTAATATATCTAAAAATAAAAGCAAATAAAAATGGATCACAAAGGCAAATATGATAAAGAAGAGACCCGGGGGCCGTAGGTTTCACTAGTGGCTTCTCTCGAGAAAAATAGCAAACGGTGGGTAAACGAATTACTATTGGCAATTGATAGAACTTCAAATAACCATGAAGATATCCAGGCGATGATCATTATATAGGCATCACGTCCAAGATTAGTAGACCGACTCCTGCCTACATCTACTACTATTACTCCACACATCGACCGCTATCCAACATGCATCTAGTGTTGGAAATATGCCCTAGAGGCAATAATAAAAGCATTATTATTATATTTCCTTATTCATGATAATTGTCTTTATTCGTGCTATAATTGTGTTAACCGGAAATCGTAATACATGTGTGAATAACAGACAACAACATGTCCCTAGTAAGCCTCTAGTTGACTAGCTCGTTGATCGACAGATAGTCATGGTTTCCTGACTATGGACATTGGATGTCATCGATAACGGGATCACATCATTAGGAGAATGATGTGATGGACAAGACCCAATCCTAAACATAGCATAAGATCGCATAATTCGTTTGCTAGAGTTTTCCAATGTCAAGTATCCTTTCCTTAGACCATGAGATCATGTAACTCCCGGATACCGTAGGAGTGCTTTGGGTGTGCCAAACGTCACAACGTAACTGGGTGACTATAAAGGTATGCTACGGGTATCTCTGAAAGTGTCTGTTGGGTTGACATGGATCGAGACTGGAATTTGTCACTCCGCTTGACGGAGAGGTATCACCGGGCCCTCTCGGTAATGCATCATCACAATGAGCTCAATGTGACCAAAGTGTTTGATCACGGGATCATGCATTACGGAACGAGAAAAGTGACTTGCCGGTAACGAGATTGAACGAGGTATTGGTATACCGACGATCGAATCTCGGGCAAGTAAAATACCGATTGACAAAGGGAATCGTATACGGGATTAATTGAATCCTTGACATCGTGGTTCATCCGATGAGATCATCGTGGAGCATGTGGGAGCCAACATGGGTATCCAGATCCCGCTGTTGGTTATTGCCCGAGAGCCATCTCGGTCATGTCTGCATGTCTCCCGAACCCGTAGGGTCTACACACTTAAGGTTCGGTGACGCTAGGGTTGTAGGGATATGTATGTGCAGTAACCCGAATGTTGTTCGGAGTCCCGGATGAGATCCCGGACGTCACGAGGAGTTTCGGAATGGTCCGGAGGTAAAGATTTATATATGGAAAGTCATCATACGGACATCGGGACAAGTTTCGGGGTTATCGGTATTGTACCGGGACCACCGGAGGGTCCCGGGGGGTCCACCGGGTGGGGCCACCTATCCCGGAGGGCCCCATGGGCTGTATGAGGGAGGGAACCAGCCCATAGTGGGCTGGTGCGCCTCCCCCCCATGGGCCCATGCGCCTAGGGTTGGGGGGAGGGAAACCCTAAAGGGGGCGCCCCCCTTGCTTGGGGGGCAAGCCCCCCTGCCCTGGCCGCCGCCCCCCATAGGAGATCTCATCTCCTAGGGCCGGCGCCCCCCTTGGGGGTTATATAAAGGGGGGGGAGAGGGGGCTGATCACCCATTGCCCTGGCGCCTCCCTCTCCCTCTCCAACACCTCCTCCTCCTCCATTGAGCACGGCGAAGCCCTGCCGGAGTACTGCAGTTCCACCATCACCACGCCGTCGTGCTGCTGCTGGAGCCTTCATCCCCAACCTCTCCTTTGCCTTGCTGGATCAAGAAGGAGGAGACGTCACGCTTTCCGTACGTGTGTTGAACGCGGAGGTGCCGTCCGTTCGGCACTAGATCATCGGTGAATTGGATCGCGGCAAGTACGACTACCTCATCCACGTTCACTCGAACGCTTCCGTTGCGATCTACAAAGTGGTATCTAGATGCTATCTAATCTGAATACTCGTTGCTTGATGAACTCCTAGATGGATCTTGGTGAAACCGTAGGAAAAATTTTAATTTTTCTGCAACGTTACCCAACAGTGGCATCATGAGCTAGGTCTATGCGTAGTTCTTCTTGCGCGAGTAGAACACAATTTGTTGTGGGCGTAGATGTTGTCAACTCTTCTTGCCGCTACTAGTCTTATCTTGCTTCAACGGTATTGTGGGATGAAGCGGCCCGGACCAACCTTACACGTACGCTTACGTGAGACCGGTTCCACCGACGAACATGCACTAGTTGCATAAGGTGGCTGGCGGGTGTCTGTCTCTCCTACTTTAGTTGGAGCGGATTCGATGAAAAGGGTCCTTATGAAGGGTAAATAGAAGTTGACAAATCACGTTGTGGTGGTTTTAACGTAGGTAAGAAAACGTTCTTGCTAGAACCCTAATTCAGCCACGTAAAACTTGCAACAACAATTAGAGGACGTCTAACTTGTTTTTGCAGCAAGTGCTTTGTGATATGATATGGCCAAAGTTGTGATGAATGATGAATGATCTATATGTGATGTATGAGATGTTCATGCTATTGTAATAGGAATCACGACTTGCATGTCGATGAGTATGACAACCGGCAGGAGCCATAGGAGTTGTCTTTATTTTGTATGACCTGCGTGTCATTGAGAATCGCCATGTAAATTACTTTACTTTATTGCTAAACGCGTTAGCCATAGTAGTAGAAGTAATAGTTGGCGAGCAACTTCATGGAGACACGAGGATGAAGATCATGGTGTCAAGCCGGTGACAAGATGATCATGGAGCCCCAAGATGGAGATCGAAGGAGCTATGTGATATTGGCCATATCATGTCACGTTTATTATTTGATTGCATGTGATGTTTATCATGTTTTGCATCTTGTTTACTTAGAACGACGGTAGTAAATAAGATGATCCCTCATAATAATTTCAAGAAAGTGTTCACCCTAACTGTGCACCGTTGCGACAGTTCGTTGTTTCGAAGCACCACGTGATGATCGGGTGTGATAGATTCTAACGTTCACATACAACGGGTGTAAGACAGATTTACACACGCAAACACTTAGGTTGACTTGACGAGCCTAGCATGTACAGACATGGCCTCGGAACACGGAAGACCGAAAGGTCGAGCATGAGTCGTATAGAAGATACGATCAACATGAAGATGTTCACCGATGTTGACTAGTCCGTCTCACGTGATGATCGGACACGGCCTAGTTGACTCGGATCATGTAATACTTAGATGACTGGAAGAGGGATGTCTATCTAAGTGGGAGTTCATTAAATAATTTGATTAAATGAACTTTATTATCATGAACTTAGTCTAAATATTTACAATATGTCTTGTAGATCAAATGGCCAACGTAGTCCTCAACTTCAACGCGTTCCTAGAGAAAACCAAGCTGAAAGACGATGGTAGCAACTATACGGACTGGGTCCGGAACCTGAGGATCATCCTCATAGCTGCCAAGAAAGATTATGTCCTACGAGTACCGCTGGGTGACTCACCTGTTCTCCCTGCACAACAAGACGTTATGAACGCTTGGCAGTCGCGATGCGATGATTACTCCCTCGTTCAGTGCGGCATGCTTTACAGCTTAGAGCCGGGGCTCCAAAAGCGTTTTGAGAGACATGGAGCATATGAGATGTTCGAAGAGCTGAAAATGGTTTTCCAAGCTCATGCCCGGGTTGAGAGATATGAGATCTCCAACAAATTCTTTGGCTGTAAGATGGAGGAAAATAGCTCTGTCAGTGAGCACATACTCAGAATGTCTGGATTGCACAACCGCTTGACTCAACTGGAAGTTAATCTTCCGGAAGAAGTGGTCATTGACAGAATCCTCCAGTCGCTTCCACCTAGCTACAAGAGCTTTGTGATGAACTACAATATGCAGGGGATGGTAAAGACCATTCCTGAGGTGTATGCTATGCTGAAATCAGCAGAGGTAGAAATCAAGAAAGAGCATCAAGTGCTGATGGTGAATAAAACCACTAAGTTCAAAAGGAGCAAGGGTAAAAAGAACTTCAAGAAGGACGGCAAGGAAGTTGCCGCGCCCGGTAAGCAAGTTGCCGGGAAGAAGCCAAAGAATGGACCCAAGCCCGAAACTGAGTGCTTTTATTGCAAGGGAAGTGGTCACTGGAAGCGGAACTGCCCCAAATACTTAGCGGACAAGAAGGCCGGCAAAACCAAAGGTATATGTGATATACATGTAATTGATGTGTACCTTACCAGTACTCGTAGTAGCTCTTGGGTATTTGATACCGGTGCAGTTGCTCACATTTGTAACTCAAAGCAGGAGCTACGGAATAAACGGAGACTGGCGAAGGACGAGGTGACGATGCGCGTCGGGAATGGTTCCAAGGTCGATGTGATCGCCGTCGGCACGCTGCCTCTACATTTACCTACGGGATTAGTTTTAAACCTCAATAATTGTTATTTAGTACCAAGTTTGAGCATGAACATTGTATCCGGATCTCGCTTAATTCGAGATGGCTACTCATTTAAATCCGAGTAATGGTTGTTCTATTTATATGAGAGATATGTTTTATGGTCATGCTCCGATGGTTAATGGTTTATTCTTGATGAATCTCGTACGTGATGAAACACATATTCATAGTGTGAGTGCCAAAAGAGTTAAAGTTGATAACAATAGTCCCACATATTTGTGGCACTGCCGCCTTGGTCACATAGGTGTCAAACGCATGAAGAAGCTCCATGCAGATGGACTTTTAGAGTCTCTTGATTATGAATCATTTGACACGTGCGAACCATGCCTCATGGGTAAAATGACCAAGACTCCATTCTCAGGAACAATGGAGCGAGCAACCAACTTATTGGAAATCATACATACCGATGTGTGTGGTCCAATGAGTGTTGAGGCTCGCGGTGGCTATCGTTATGTTCTCACCCTCACTGATGACTTGAGTAGATATGGGTATATCTACTTAATGAAACACAAGTCTGAAACCTTTGAAAAGTTCAAGGAATTTCAGAGTGAGGTTGAAAATCAACGTGATAGAAAGATCAAGTTTCTACGATCAGATCGTGGAGGAGAATACTTGAGTCACGAATTTGGCACACACTTAAGAAAATGTGGAATAGTTTCACAACTCACGCCGCCTGGAACACCTCAGCGTAATGGTGTGTCCGAACGTCGTAATCGCACTCTATTAGATATGGTGCGATCTATGATGTCTCTTACCGACTTACCGCTATCTTTTTGGGGCTATGCTTTAGAGACGGCCGCATTCACTTTAAATAGGGCTCCGTCGAAATCCGTTGAGACGACACCGTATGAATTATGGTTTGGGAAGAAACCTAAGCTGTCGTTTCTAAAAGTTTGGGGATGCGATGCTTATGTGAAGAAACTTCAACCAGAAAAGCTCGAACCCAAGTCGGAAAAATGCGTCTTCATAGGATACCCGAAGGAAACTATTGGGTATACCTTCTACCTCAGATCCGAAGGCAAGATCTTTGTTGACAAGAATGGATCCTTTCTAGAGAAAGAGTTTCTCTCGAAAGAAGTAAGTGGGAGGAAAGTAGAACTTGATGAAGTGTTACCTCTTGAACCGGAAAATGGCGAAACTCAAGAAATCGTTCCTGAGGTGCCTGCACCGACTAGAGAGGAAATTAATGATTATGATCAAGATACTTCTGATCAAGCTCCTACTGAAATTCGAAGGTCCACAAGGACACGTTCCGCACCAGAATGGTACGGCAACCCTGTCTTGGAAATCATGTTGTTAGACAACGGTGAACCTTCGAACTATGAGGAAGCAATGGCGGGCCCGGATTCCGACAAATGGCTGGAAGCCATGAAATCCGAGATAGGATCCATGTATGAAAACGAAGTATGGACTTTGACTGACTTGCCCGTTGAACGGCGAGCCATAGAAAATAAATGGATCTTCAAGAAGAAGACAGACGCGGATGGAAATGTGACCATCTATAAAGCTCGGCTTGTCGCTAAGGGTTATCGACAAGTTCAAGGGGTTGACTACGATGAGACTTTCTCACCGGTAGCGAAGCTGAAGTCCGTCCGAATCATGTTAGCAATTGCCGCATACTATGATTATGAGATATGGCAAATGGACGTCAAAACGGCATTCCTTAATGGTTTCCTTAAGGAAGAATTGTATATGATGCAGCCGGAAGGTTTTGTCGATCCTAAGAATGCTGACAAGGTGTGCAAGCTCCAACGCTCGATTTATGGGCTGGTGCAAGCATCTCGGAGTTGGAACATTCGCTTTGATGAGATGATCAAAGCGTTTGGGTTTACACAGACTTATGGAGAAGCCTGTGTTTACAAGAAAGTGAGTGGGAGCTCTGTAGCATTTCTCATATTATATGTAGACGACATACTTTTGATGGGAAATGATATAGAACTCTTGGACAGCATTAAGGCCTATTTGAATAAGAGTTTTTCAATGAAGGACCTTGGAGAAGCTGCTTATATATTAGGCATCAAGATCTAAAGAGATAGATCGAGACGCCTCATAGGTCTTTCACAAAGCACATACCTTGATAAGATATTGAAGAAATTCAATATGGATCAATCTAAGAAAGGGTTCTTACCTGTGTTACAAGGTGTGAAATTGAGCTCAGCTCAATGTCCGACCACGGCAGAAGATATAGAAGAGATGAGCGTCATCCCCTATGCCTCAGCCATAGGTTCTATTATGTATGCCATGCTGTGTACCAGACCTGATGTAAACCTTGCCGTAAGTTTGGTAGGTAGGTACCAAAGTAATCCCGGCAAGGAACACTGGACAGCGGTCAAGAATATCCTGAAGTACCTGAAAAGGACTAAGGAAATGTTTCTCGTTTATGGAGGTGACGAAGAGCTCGTCGTAAAAGGTTACGTCGACGCTAGCTTCGACACAGATCTGGATGACTCTAAGTCACAAACCGGATACGTGTATATTTTGAATGGTGGGGCAGTAAGCTGGTGCAGTTGCAAGCAAAGCGTTGTGGCGGGATCTACATGTGAAGCGGAGTACATGGTAGCCTCGGAGGCAGCACATGAAGCAATTTGGGTGAAGGAGTTCATCACCGACCTCGGAGTCATACCCAATGCGTCGGGGCCAATCAAGCTCTTCTGTGACAACACTGGAGCTATTGCACTTGCAAAGGAGCCCAGGTTTCACAAGAAGACCAGGCACATCAAGCGTCGCTTCAACTCCATTCGTGAAAATGTTCAAGATGGAGACATAGAGATTTGTAAAGTGCACACGGATCTGAATGTTGCAGATCCGTTGACTAAACCTCTCCCTAAGGCAAAACATGATCAGCACCAGAACTCTATGGGTGTTCGATTCATCACAATGTAACTAGATTATTGACTCTAGTGCAAGTGGGAGACTGTTGGAAATATGCCCTAGAGGCAATAATAAAAGCATTATTATTATATTTCCTTATTCATGATAATTGTCTTTATTCGTGCTATAATTGTGTTAACCGGAAATCGTAATACATGTGTGAATAACAGACAACAACATGTCCCTAGTAAGCCTCTAGTTGACTAGCTCGTTGATCGACAGATAGTCATGGTTTCCTGACTATGGACATTGGATGTCATCGATAACGGGATCACATCATTAGGAGAATGATGTGATGGACAAGACCCAATCCTAAACATAGCATAAGATCGCATAATTCGTTTGCTAGAGTTTTCCAATGTCAAGTATCCTTTCCTTAGACCATGAGATCATGTAACTCCCGGATACCGTAGGAGTGCTTTGGGTGTGCCAAACGTCACAACGTAACTGGGTGACTATAAAGGTATGCTACGGGTATCTCTGAAAGTGTCTGTTGGGTTGACATGGATCGAGACTGGAATTTGTCACTCCGCTTGACGGAGAGGTATCACCGGGCCCTCTCGGTAATGCATCATCACAATGAGCTCAATGTGACCAAAGTGTTTGATCACGGGATCATGCATTACGGAACGAGAAAAGTGACTTGCCGGTAACGAGATTGAACGAGGTATTGGTATACCGACGATCGAATCTCGGGCAAGTAAAATACCGATTGACAAAGGGAATCGTATACGGGATTAATTGAATCCTTGACATCGTGGTTCATCCGATGAGATCATCGTGGAGCATGTGGGAGCCAACATGGGTATCCAGATCCCGCTGTTGGTTATTGCCCGAGAGCCATCTCGGTCATGTCTGCATGTCTCCCGAACCCGTAGGGTCTACACACTTAAGGTTCGGTGACGCTAGGGTTGTAGGGATATGTATGTGCAGTAACCCGAATGTTGTTCGGAGTCCCGGATGAGATCCCGGACGTCACGAGGAGTTTCGGAATGGTCCGGAGGTAAAGATTTATATATGGAAAGTCATCATACGGACATCGGGACAAGTTTCGGGGTTATCGGTATTGTACCGGGACCACCGGAGGGTCCCGGGGGGTCCACCAGGTGGGGCCACCTATCCCGGAGGGCCCCATGGGCTGTATGAGGGAGGGAACCAGCCCATAGTGGGCTGGTGCGCCTCCCCCCCATGGGCCCATGCGCCTAGGGTTGGGGGGAGGGAAACCCTAAAGGGGGCGCCCCCCTTGCTTGGGGGGCAAGCCCCCCTGCCCTGGCCGCCGCCCCCCCTAGGAGATCTCATCTCCTAGGGCCGGCGCCCCCCTTGGGGGTTATATAAAGGGGGGGGAGAGGGGGCTGATCACCCATTGCCCTGGCGCCTCCCTCTCCCTCTCCAACACCTCCTCCTCCTCCATTGAGCACGGCGAAGCCCTGCCGGAGTACTGCAGTTCCACCATCACCACGCCGTCGTGCTGCTGCTGGAGCCTTCATCCCCAACCTCTCCTTTGCCTTGCTGGATCAAGAAGGAGGAGACGTCACGCTTTCCGTACGTGTGTTGAACGCGGAGGTGCCGTCCGTTCGGCACTAGATCATCGGTGAATTGGATCGCGGCAAGTACGACTACCTCATCCACGTTCACTCGAACGCTTCCGTTGCGATCTACAAAGTGGTATGTAGATGCTATCTAATCTGAATACTCGTTGCTTGATGAACTCCTAGATGGATCTTGGTGAAACCGTAGGAAAAATTTTAATTTTTCTGCAACGTTACCCAACATCTAGTGTATTAAGTTCATGGAGAAACGGAGTAATGCAATAAGAATGATGACATGATGTAGACAAGATCTATTTATGTAGAAATAGACCCCATCTTGTTATCCTTAATGGCAACTATACATACGTGTTGGTTCCCCTTCTGTCACTGGGATCAAGCACCATAAGATCAAACCCATCACAAAGCACCTCTTCCCATTGCAATATAAATAGATCAAGTTGGCCAAACAAAACCCAAATATCGGAGAAGAAATATGAGGTTATAAGCAATCATGCATATAAGAGATCAAAGAAGATTCAAATAACTTTCATGGATAAAAAGATTGATCTGATCATAAACTCAAGGTTCATCGGATCCCAACAAACACACTACAAAAAGAGTTACATCATATGGATCTCCAAGAGACCATTGTATTGAGAATCAAATGAGAGAGAGGAAGCCATCTAGCTACTAACTACGGAACCGAAGGTCTAAAAAGAACTACTCACGCATCATCGGAGAGGCACCAATGGACATGATGAACCCCTTCGTGATGGTGTCTAGATTGGATCTCGTGGTCCTGGAACTTGCGACAGCTAGAATTGATTTTCCTCGACTCCCCTAGGGTTTCTCGAATATTGGGTACTTATAGAGCAAAGAGGTGGTTCGGGAGGCCACCGAGGTGGGCACAACCCACCAGGGCGCGCCTGGGCCTCCAGGCGCGCCTTGGTGTCTTGTGATCACCTCAGGCACCCTCTTCGGTACTTCTTTGGCCCACTGGATGTCTTCTGGTCCAAAAAATCCACAAAAAGTTTTGCTGCGTTTGGACTCCGTTTGATATTAATTTACTGCGATCTAAAAAACATGCAGAAAACAACAACTGGCACTTGGCACTATGTCAATAGGTTAGTACCAAAAAATGATATAAAATGATTATAAAACATCCAAGAATGATAATATAACAGCATGGAACAATCAAAAATTATAGATACGTTGGAGACGTATCAAGAATCATCGTAACAAGAAAATAAAGTTTTTACAATCTGATTGCGGAGGCGAATATTTGAGTTACGAGTTTGGCCTTCATTTAAAACAATGTGGAATAGTTTCACAACTCACGCCACCTAAAACACCACGGCATAATGGTGTGTCCGAACGTCGTAACTATACTTTATTGGATATGGTGCGTTATATGATGTATCTGACCGATTTTACCACTATCGCTTTGGGGTTATGCATTAGAGATAGCCGCATTCACGTTAAATAGGGCACCATCTAAATCTGTTGAGACGATACTGTATGAACTATGGTTTGGTAAGAAACCTAAGCTGTCGTTTCTTAAAGTTTGGGGTTGCGACACTTATGTCAAAAGGCTTTAGCCTGATAAGCTCGAACCCAAATCGGAGAAGTGTGTATTCATAGGATACCCTAAGGAAACAGTTGGGTACACCTTCTACCACAAATCCGAAGGCAAGATCTTTGTTGCCAAGAATGGAACAATTCTAGAGAAGGAGTTTCTCTCGAAAGAAGTGAGTGGGAGGAAAGTAGAACTTGATGAGGTAATTGTACCTTCTCTCAAATTGGAAAGTAGCACATAAGAGAAATCCATTCCCGTGATGCCTACACCAACTAGAGAGGAAGCTAATGATGATGATCATGAAACTTCAGATCGATTTAATAATGTACCTCATAGGTCGAATAGATCACGTTCCGCACCAGAGTGGTACGGTAATCCTGTCCTGGAAGTCATGTTACTAAACCATGGCGAACCTACGAACTATGAAGAAGCTATGATGAGCCCAGATTCCGATAGATGGCTTGAGGCCATGAAATATGAGATAGGATCCATGTATGATAACAAAGTGTGGACTTTGGTGGACTTGCCCGATGATCGGCAAGCCATTGAAAATAAATGGATCCTCAAGAAGAAGACAAACGCTGATGGTAATTTCACCATCTACAAAGCTCGACTTGTCGCAAAACTTTTTTGACAAGTTCAAGGGGTTGACTACAATGAGACATTCTCACCCGTAGTGATGCTTAAGTCAGTCTGAATCATGTTAGTAATTGCTGCATTTTATGCAATCCGGCAAATGGACGTCAAAACTTCATTCCTTAGCAGACTTCTTAAAGAAGAGTTGTATATGATGCAACCAGAAGGTTTTGTCGATCCTAAAGGTGCTAACAAAGTGTGCAAGCTCCAGCGATCCATCTATGGACTGGCGCAAGCATCTCGGAGTTGGAATATACACTTTGATGAGGTGATCAATGAAGGAAATATGCCCTAGTGGCAATAATAAAGTTATTATTTATTTCCTTATTTCATGATAAATGTTTATTATTCATGCTAGAATTGTATTAACCGGAAACATAATACATGTGTGAATACATAGACAAACAGAGTGTCACTAGTATGCATCTACTTGACTAGCTCGTTGATCAAAGATGGTTAAGTTTCCTAGCCATAGACATGAGTTGTTATTTGATTAACGGGATCACATCATTAGGAGAATGATGTTATTGACTTGACCCAATCCGTTAGCTTAGCACTCGATCGTTTAGTATGTTGCTATTGCTTTCTTCATGACTTATACATGTTCCTATGACTATGAGATTATGCAACTCCCGTTTGCCGGAGGAACACTTTGTGTGCTACCAAACGTCACAACGTAACTGGGTGATTATAAAGGAGCTCTACAGGTGTCTCCAAAGGTACATGTTGGGTTGGAGTATTTTGAGATGAGGATTTATCACTCCGATTGTCGGAGAGGTATCTCTGGGCCCTCTCGGTAATGCACATCACTTAAGCCTTGCAAGCATTGCAACTAATGAGTTAGTTGAGGGATGATGTATTACGAAACGAGTAAAGAGACTTGCCGGTAACGAGATTGAACTAGGTACTAAGATACCGACGATCGAATCTCGGGCAAGTAACATACCGATGACAAAGGGAACAACGTATTTTGTTAAGCGGTCTGACTGATAAAGATCTTCGTAGAATATGTGGGAGCCAGTATGAGCATCCAGGTTCTGCTATTGGTTATTGACCAGAGACGTGTCTCGGTCATGTCTACATTGTTCTCGAACCCGTAGGGTCCGCACGCTTAACGTTACGATGACAGTTTCATTATGAGTTTATATGTTTTGATGTACCGAAGGTTGTTCGGAGTCCCGGATGTGGTCACGGACATGACGAGGAGTCTCGAAATGGTCGAGACATGAAGGTTGATATATTTGAAGCCTATGTTTGGACATCGGAAGTGTTCCAGGTGCAATCGGCATTTTACCGGAGTACCGGGAGGTTACCAGAACCCCCGGTAACCTAATGGGCCTTAATGGGCCTAGTGGAGGAAGAGGAGAGGAGTCCAAGGGGTAGCCGCGTGCCCCTCCCCCCCCCAAGTCCGAATTGGACAAGGGGGCCCCCCCTTTCCTTTCCCCTCTCTCTCTCCTTCCCCCAAGTCCTAGTCCAACATGGAAAAGGGGGGAGTCCTACTCCCGGTAGGAGTAGGACTCCTCCTGGCGCGCCCCTTGCCTGGCCGCACCTCCTCCCCCTTGCTCCTTTATGTACGGGGGCGGGGGGCACCCCATAGACACAACAATTGATCATTGATCTCTTAGCCGTGTGCGGTGCCCCCTCCACCATAATCCACCTCGATAATACTGTAGCGGTGCTTAGGCGAAGCCCTGCGTCGGTAGAACATCAACATCGTCACCACGCCGTCGTGCTGACGAAACTCTCCCTCAACACTTGGTTGGATCAGAGTTCGAGGGACGTCATCGGGCTGAACGTGTGCTGAACTCAGAGGTGCCGTGCGTTCGATACTTGATCGGTCGGATCGTGAAGATGTACGACTACATCAACCGCGTTGTGCTAACGCTTCCGCTTTCGATCTACGAGGGTACGTAGACAACACTCTCCCCTCTCTTTGCTATGCATCACCATGATCTTGCGTGTGCGTAGATTTTTTTTGAAAATTACTACGTTCCCCAACAATCAAAGCATATGGTTTTATACAGACTTACGGTGAAGCCTGTATTTACAAGAAAGTGAGTGGGAGCTCTGTAGCATTTCTGATATATATGTGGATGACATATTATTGATTGGAAGTGATATAGAATTTCTAGATAGCATAAAAGGATACTTGAATAAGAATTTTTCAATGAAAGACCTCGGTGAAGCTGCTTATATATTGGGCATGAAGACGCTTGATAGGACTTCCACAAAGCACATACCTTGATAAAGTTGTGAAGAAGTTCAAAATGGATCAGTGAAAGAAAGGGTTCTTGCCTGTGTTACAAGGTGTGAAGTTGAGTAAGACTCAAAACCCGACCACGGAAGAATATAGAGAGAATGAAAGTCATTCCCTATGCCTCAGTCATAGGTTCTATAAAGTATGACATGATGTGTAGCAGACCTGTTGTGTGCCATGCCATGAGTTTGGCAAGGGGGGTACAATAGTGATCTAGGAGTAGATCACTAGGCAGCGGTCAAAATTATCCTTAGTTACGTCGATTCAAACTTTGACGCTGATTAAGAAGACTCTAAGTCTCAATCTGGATAAATATTGAAAGTGGGAGCAATTAGCTAGAGTAGCTCCATACAGAGCTTTGTAGACATAGGAATTTGCAAAAATACATATGGATCTGAATGTGATAGAACCGTTGACTAAACTTCTCTCACAAGCAAAACATAATCACTCCTTAATACTCTTTGGGTGTTAATCACATGGCGATGTGAACTAGATTATTGACTCTAGTAATCTCTTTGGGTGTTGGTTACATGGCGATGTGAACTATGGGTGTTAAATCACATGGTGATGTGAACTAGATTATTGACTCTAGTGCAAGTGGGACTGAAGGAAATATGCCCTAGAGGCAATAATAAAATGGTTATTATTATATTTATTTAATCATGATAAAGGTTTATTATTCATGCTAGAATTGTATTGACCATAAACTTAAATACATGTGTGGATACATAAACAAATACCATGTCCCTAGTGATCCTCTACTAGACTAGCTCGTTGATCAAAGATGGTTAAGGTTTCCTAACCATAGACATGAGTTGTCATTTGATAACGGGATCACATCATTAGGAGAATGATGTGATGGACAAGACCCATCCGTTAGCTTAGCATAATGATTGTTCTGTTTTATTGCTATTTCTTTCTTCATGTCAAATACATATTCCTTCAACTGTGAGATTATGCAACTTCCGGATACCGGAGGAATGCCTTGTGTACTATCAAATGTCATAATGTAACTGGGTGATCATAAAGATGCTCTACAGGTATCTCCGAAGGTGTTTGTTGATTTGGCATAGATCGAGATTAGGATTTGTCACTCTGAGTATCGGAGAGGCATCTCTGGGCCCTCTCGGTAATACACATCATAAGCTTGCAAGAAAACGACTAAGGAGTTAGTCACGAGGCGATTTATTACGGAACGAGTAAAGAGACTTGTCGGTAACGAGATTGAACTAGGTATAGAGATACCGACGATTGGATCACGGCAAGTAACATACCGATTGACAAAGGGAATTACGTATGATTCGGCTGATAAAGATCTTCGTAGAATATGTAGGAGTCAATATGGGCACCCAGGTTCCGCTATTGGTTATTGACCAGAGAGGTGTCTTTTTCATGTATACATAGTTCTCAAACCCGTAGGGTCCGCACACTTAACGTTCGTTGACGATATAATTTTATATGAGTTATATGTTTTGGTGACCGAATGTTGTTCGGAGTCTCGGATGAGATCATGGACATGGCGAGGAGTCTCAAAATGGTTGATAGGTCAAGATTGATATATAGGACGATGGTATTTGGACACCGGAGGTGTTTCGGGGCGTACTGCGAAGGAATCGGGTCACCAGAAGGGGTTCCGGGCACCCCCCAGCAAGTTATGGGCCTTATAGGCCAAAGGAGGGGACAGACCAGCCCACAAGGGGGTTGGTGCGCCCCCTCCCCTGTTTGGCCAGCCCTAGGGAAGGAAAAGGAGGAGGGCTAGCCCCTCCTGCCTTTCCCTCTCATGGGAAAAAGGAATGGGGGGCGCCACCCTCCCCTCTGCCTTTCCCGCACTCCAAATAAGGCAAGAGGGGGCGCGGCTTGGGAGGGACCCCAAGTAGGATTTCTACTACTTTGGCGCCTCTTTTGGCTGCTCCTCCCTCCCTCCCACCTATATATATGTGACGCCCCCGATTCAATCGTACACTAATCATACACACAAACATGTGTGATCAAGATCAGGGACTCACGGGAAGATATCACAACACAACTCTAAAAATAAAATAAGTCATACAAGCATCATAATACAAGCCAGGGGCCTCGAGGGCTCGAATACAAGTGCTCGATCATAGACGAGTCAACGGAAGCAACAATATCTTAGTACAGACATAAGTTAAACAAGTTTGCCATAAGAAGGCTAGCACAAACTAGGATACAGATTGAAAGAGGCGCAGGTAGGGCTGCAAACGAGTCGAGCTCGAGCGAGTTGGAGTTGGCTCATCTCAACTCATATGAAAATTCGAGCGAGCTCAAACTGAGTGAAGCTCATGATCGAGCTGTAGAACATGACTCGTGCTCAGCTTGTAACGATATCGAGTCGATCTCGAGGTAGTTTCGAGCTAAATGAGATGGTAAAAATTATAAATATATGGATGAAAAAACAAAAAAATTAAGGTGAATATGCTGGGAACCTTTGCCAAAAATATAGGATATTTAACACATAGTCAACCACGTTCCATAATTAGGCCTAAACCTTCTTCGCACTTCATTAAGTTATCATGTTCGTTGGTAAATAAAATGGAGAAAAATTATGGACAACATATATGATAATAAATTATCTTATTTCCTTAATATATGGCATGATCATTTAAGGTAATGTGTCGAGCTATCGAGCTAAAATCGAGTGAGCCAACATTGGCTCAAGATCGGCTCGTTTCTCGATCGAGCTACATAAAGTGTTCAAACTCATCTTGTTTCTTTTTGAGTCGATCTCGAGTTGAGTCAAAAAACGAGTCGATATCGAGCGGCTCACGAGCCTCGAGCTTTTCTTGCAGCCCTAGGCGCAGGCCTTCTGTCTGGGAACCTCCTAACTACTCCTGGTCGTCGTCAGCGGGCTGCACGTAGTAGTAGGCACCTCCGGTGCAGTAGGATTCGTCGGCGACGGTGGCCTCTGGCTCCTGGGCCCCGGCATCTGGTTGCGACAACCAGGTAGAAGGGAAGGGGGAAAGAGGAAGAAAAGCAACCATGAGTACTCATCCAAAGTACTCGCAAGCAAGGAGCTACACTACATATGCATGGGTATATGTGTAAAGGGCCATATCGGTGGACTGAACTACAGAATGCCAGAATAAGAGGGGGATAGCTGATCATGTCGAAGACTATGCTTCTGGCCACCTCCATCTTGCAGCATGTAGAAGAGAGTAGATGGTAAGTTCACCAAGTAGCATCGCATGGCATAATCCTACCCGGCGATCCTCCCCTCGTTGCCCTGTTAGAGAGCGATCACCGGGTTATATCTGGCACTTGGAAGGGTGTGTTTTATTAAGTATCCAGTTCTAGTTGTCAAAAGGTCAAGGTACAACTCCAAGTCATCCTGTTACCGAAGATCCCGCCTATTCGAATAGATAAACTTCCCTGCAGGGGTGCACCACATAACCCAACACGCTCGATCCTATTTGGCCGGACACACTTTTCTAGGTCATGCCCGGCCGCGGAAGATCAACACGTCGCAGCCCCACCTAGGCACAACAAAGAGGTCAGCACACCGGTCTAAACCTAAGCGCACACGGGTCTGGGCCCATCGCCCTTAGCACACCTGCATGTTGCGTACGCGGCCAGAAGCAGAACTAGCCCCCTTAATACAAGACCAGGCTTACGTTCCAATCCAGCGCGCGCCGCTCAGTCGCTGACGTCACGAAGGCTTTGGCTGATACCACGACGCCGAGTGCCCATATCTTTCCCACATAGTTGGTTAGTGCGTATAGACCAAATGGACAGACTCAGATCAAATACCAAGATCTCGTTAAGCGTGTTAATGATGTAACCGCGGACATCGACCAGGGCCAGGCCCACCTCTCTCCTAGGTGGTCTCAACCTGCCCTATCGCTCCGCCACAAAGATCCACTCGCGGGTACTCCTACGAGACGACCTGTCTTTAGTCACCACAGGTATCATATATTATGTATAAGTATATACCCATGATCACCTCCTGAGTGATCACGGCCCGATAGTATAGCAAGGCAAATGGACAAGAATGTAGGGCCACAAATGGAATACTAGCATCATATACTAAGCATGTAGGAATGCAGGTAAAGGTAACAACAGTAGTAGCAAGGACAGACTATGCATCAGGATAGGATAAACGGTAAGCAGTAACAGGCTACACTACTCTAATGCAAGCATTATAGAGAAGAATAGGCGATATCTGGTGATCAAGGGGGGGCTTGCCTGATTGATCTGGCAAGAAGGAGGGATCGTCAACGCCGTAGTCGTACTGGGTAGCAGCGGCGTCGGTCTCGGAATCTAGCGAGAGAAGAGGGGGAGGAAACAATAAATATAATGCAAACAAATGCATGACGATGCATGACATGGCAATGAGCGTTGGTAGGGGTGCCCTAACACGGTAGTAGGTGATACCGGCGAAAGGGGGAAACATCCGGGAAACTATCCCCGGTGTTTCGCGTTTTCAGACAGATGAACCAGAGGTGAAATGTTGCAGGTTCACTATGCTAGGGACGCGTGGTGGATGAACGGGCTGCGTATCCGAATTCGTCTCATTGTTCTGAGCAACTTTCATCTAGAAAGTATTTCCATCCGAGTTACGGATTAAAAGATATGATTTTCAAAATAATTTCTTAATTTCTGGAATTTAATTAATTAATTAATTTAATTCGAAATTGGATTTATGACATCAGCATGATGTCATGCTGACATCAGCAGTCAACAGGGGTTGACTGGTCAACCTGACCAGTGGGTCGCATTGGTCAGTGACACATTTTAATTAAACATATTTATTAACCTAATCAGGATTAATTAAGGGTGGGCCCCACTGTCGTCGACTACTTAATTAACTAATTAACTAATCAGGTTAATTAGGTAACTAATGTGTAATTACTTTAATTAGTTGTTTAATTTAATTAATCAAAATTAATTAACTTAATTATTTCTTTAATTAATTATTTAATTTAATTAATTAATTGTTTTTATTTTATTTTTATTTTATTTTTACTTTTAAATACGTTCTGGGCGCGGGGCCCGTTTGTCATAGTTAGGGGGGCTTAGCGGGCGCCGTGGTCGCGGGCATAGGGGCGCCGCGGGTTACGGGCGCAGGCACCCGGCCCGATTGGGCAGATGCCCAGATCGACAGGGGGGCACCGGCCACGGGCATGACAAGGCCGTGCGTGTGCCGGGCGCACGCCCTGGCCAGCCGCGGCTGGTTGAGCGGCGCCGGCGAGGCGGGCCAGGGACGACGCGGGCTTGCGCGAGGGAAACGGAGCGGCAGGTGGGCGCGCGCCGCGGCGAGCAGAAGGTGGTCGCGATGCGGCAGCAGCGGCGGGCAAAAGGCGGGCGCGGCGCGGCAGCAGCGGCGCGAGCAGCGGGCGGAGGCGGGGCGGCCAGCAGCGGCGCCAGCAGTAGGCAGCAGCGTGGTCGCGGGCGAGGGCTCGGCGGGTGGGGCGCGCACCGCGAGCAGGAACGCAGCATGGGCGGGTGGCGCGCACAGGGTGCGGCTGCGGCGGGGGCCGAAGCAGACGGCGCGAGCGCTGGGTGGGGCGGGGCCGCGGTGAGCGCGGCCGGGGCGATGCAGCGCGTGGCCGACGCGGCAATGGTGAGCGCGGACGGGCGCGGTGGCGGAGCGGAGGCCAGAGCGGGGGAGGAAGGCCGGGGTTCCTCACCGAAGGGTGCAGGGATCGTGGCAGTGGGGGTTGAGGAGGACGACAGGGACGACGGCGCCGGAGGAGAAGCAGGCCGGCGGGGGATCACTCCGGCGGGGCGGTGTCGTGCGGCTTGGTTCCAAGCGCGTCGGGGCGCACGAGCCCCGATCCGATCTGGATCGGGGGAGAGGGGGCGAGTGGGGGGAAGTGGGTGTCGGTTGGCTAGGGTTTGGGGGGAGTGGATAAGGAGTAGTGGGGGAGTGGCCGGCTGGGCCCTTGCCTAGTTGGGCTGGCCAGCTGGGCCACAGATGGCCCAGTGGGGGGGGGGTCTGCCTCTTTTTATTATTTTGTTAGACTAGTCTTTTCCCTTTTCTTTTTATTTCTCTTTTCTGTTTTATTTATTTCTCCTCTGTTTTGCCATTAGTTTAGGTAGCAAATGAATTTTGGCGAACATGAAACTTGGCACATAAATATTGGGTCATATAATTGAGTTGCACACAAAGTTTCAAGTTATTTTGAAAAGGATTAATGTTTGTTTACTTTTAAAAGGTCAATTTAAATGTTGTTTGTTCCTGTTTTAATTATCTTAGAGGCATATAAACATTCCCAAAATGTTTTTGATGTTTTTTTTAATTTGTTATGTAATATTTATAACCTGTTGAGCATTTTTAATTTACTATTTTTTGAAATTATAATTTGACTTGTTATTTGAATTTGATTTGATCTCAGTTTGAAACAAGTGAGGTTTAGCAAAAGTTTAATTATGATGACCTGGCATGATTAGCAAGGTTTTACTGTAGCTTAACTATCGGGGTGTCACAAATCTCCTCTACTACAAGAAATCTCGTCCCGAGATTTAATAGCTGGAGTAAGGGGGAAAGTTCTAGGTACGAATTTCTAACGGATCTTCTCTATTTTGGTTGCTCTTCTCAAAGAGGCCAATCCATCACATTGGTGTCTTCATTTATCTGCTTCAGGTCATCATGATGAAGTCGTCATCCTTTCTCCAGGGGTTCCATCGTACTTACGAATAGGTAACGGGACAGATCGACAACGACAGAATGCTATAAGGGTAATAATCTGGGATTAACCCATGAATGAGCATATGAGTACCTCTCGAGTTGAACAAATAAAACACATTGAGAGTAAAGTTCAAAGGTATAATAAGAAGTTTCAAGAAGCCAGGCAATCGTTCAATGCCTAGTCAGAAGGTGAAGGGGTTTCAGGGCAATGTGAATAAGTATTGTGTCTGATACCAAAATAGATCACTAGGAATGTGGCTCGTGAATTGTATACGAAGCCAAGCGCGAGGATTAACTTTGGAAACAGGGTGTATAGGAGAGTTAGGTTTTGATCCTATGGAACTGTGGGTTATGGGCCCACCATGTGGGTTAAAAGTAGGAAGGGCGATGACGTCTTGCACGATCATGTAAGTATGGCATGTCAGAGGATAGCCCGTCAGTTATGTCGGCAACAACATCGGTACCAAGGGCGAGGAACGAAGAGAACCATTCTCCTGCTCGTTGAACGAGGCGAACCAATAGGCAAAGTTCTCGTCCATCGGTGGTTACCGGAATGTCATCAATAATAGTAACAGGGTCTTATCGACACGATTGTACACCTAGGTGTTTACATAAGCAGAAGAATATTACTGCTTAGATCATATAGATCACCAGAAAGGTTAAACAAAACAATGGAAGGAAAAGGTGATCATCAGATTAAATGGAACAATGGAAAGAAAAATGTGTTTAAACACATTATTCAAGGGTATATCCTTTCCAAGGACAAACAGAGCATGATATCCATGACAGGATATGATGTAGAAAACCCTTTAGGAAAGGGGGGACAAATTTCATGACATTACCCATACAACGGTGTTTGGATAATTTGGTAAAGAAAATTTAGCATTGTGCTTCAAATGTTCTTATTGAAGATCGGAGTAACAGAGACATGCTTCGAGATAGCATTGACAAGGTCTTCAAGCAAAGGTCAGACCTTGGATACACAAAGGATTCATCAGGAAAAACTTATTAAACAAGTCATTCAATTGCCCCATGGAAGAATGGTTAACCTTGTTAAAAAGGAAACTATAACACTAGGTCCTCCGGTCGGGTGTGCTAGGCATGACATCACCTTACCGTGTCATAAGAGGACCAATGTTATAGCTCTTGAAAGTATGTTCCAACCATCATATCTGGCCGAGATTCGGATTTGATTGGTGTTAGGATACCTCAGACTCAGGGTGCCTGAGAAGAAAAGGTGCAAAAAATTGACGAGAAGACATTACAAGATTCTCGGGAAATGAAATACGGAAGCAAATTCTGAATCATGAGTTCATCATTAAAACAAGGAGAGGATGAGGGGTAGCTGATGGACTCGGCGACAATTCGTTGAGATTTCCAAAAAGATGGATTTCCACAATTATGGGAACAAGGAGACAACATTTGTCATATCAAATGATATAATGATGTATGCTCGATGAAAAACATACACCATTAAACATTGGTTGAAAGATGCGCCTGAAATATGGCCTTAGGTAGCATGATCAATGTTAGAATGGTGATCCAATAATCAATACACAAAGAATGAAGTTATCATTCATTAACTTACAATCAATAGGGTTGCTAGAATTTTTGAATTTTACACATCACAACCCATTTTTCAGTATTCCGATTAGAAACAACAGGAACCCAAGAAATTAACGCAAATGGCGAGAGATATTACTATACCAAGAATTCTCAAGAGGTGGTAAAATTCCCACGACATTCTTGACATAAAAGGTGGTAATATTCCAAGGTAAAGAAGAACAAATGCTGGATAGCAAGGAACTCAAGGTATAACACAAAACACGAACAAGTTTGTGTTGGAGGGAAGGCAATAAAGTGGCCGATGATAACACAAATCATCAAGGGCAAGGATGGTATTTCTCATCATGAATCCGATTGATATCCTGGAAGAGATCATAAGGTTGATGATCATCACGACACATTTGTCAAGAGATTTCATGAAGATGTAATCAATCAGCGATGACATCAAGTCAAAGGAATGATGGAGAAAAAAGTTATTGAAACCACAGATACGACACAAACTCGGAATCAAGCTTGTTGTTTGAGGTGAAACGATAAGACAAGATCAACGTAAGCTTAGCTCATCATTGAAAGTTGTGCTCTGGGAATAAGGACTAGGTAGCACAGTTTAAGCTTTAACATGACGATGAGGATGTAGCCAATCAGTTGGGAATGACATCAGCGAGTACAACTCGCAGGTAATAAGGATTACAAAGAGTAGTTGGACCATAGAGCGGACTCAATTCATTTATCGGTGTTTCGAGTGACAAACAACTCAAAACCCGGAGAAAATTGAAATCATCGAGAAATAATAGTTGATGAAGAACTCACAAGAAGTTATGTAGTTCGGTGATATTCTCGAGATACCATAGTGTAATACTCGACGGTAGAGCAGAGTAGACGGTGGACACGTGAAATGATCTGCAGAAGACAAGTACTTCATCCGAGAAAGGGAATCATAGGAAGAAATTATGGTCGAAACCACGGTTGCAAAGGATCAATTCACAGATACCAGATGATAGTTATCAAGGAAATAGTTATTATTACAAGAAGCTTCCATGATAGGATATACATCGTGTCCATGGGCATGAACACAAAGTTCAAGGTCGGCTCCCACTTCTTTAATGCATAACCTTTCATTCACTTCTCGCCTTCAACGAAGTTTTGTGTTGAAATTTTATCTGACATAACACCGGTAGAGTATGACCCGTAGTAGTTTCCGGGTTCATACAGATTAGAGAAGGCATATGTCCAACCCATCAGGGCCTCTTAGGAACATATACCACAAACTTCAGGAGTAAATAACACACGCTCGATAGTAGAGCATGGTTGACAAAGCAGAGGATACAATTTACCAAAGGCATTATGTATCCGAGAAAAGACTCACAAGTTATTGAATATGAAGGACGTTGTCGGATAAAATCCAATAAAGGTTCTAGTGGTCCTCAAGGGATCGGATGTGAGTATCGGTACTCAACCAGAAGAAGAAAGAAAGCAAGGCGATCAGAACATCAAAACAGCTGACTAATTAAAAGCTCAAATGCAAAGGAATTATGAGTTCCAAATCAAGGGATCAGAAGCAAACACTCTGATCAAGGATGGATAAGTTGAGTAGGCTTAGGGATATAATCGACGACAATAGATTAGTCAAGAACCAGCTCCTGTTCAAAATGACATCTGAGCCGGAAGGGTGAATTCTAGGATTCGACTGAGGAATGCGAGCATCCTCAACATATTGAATCAACGGACTTAAAATGATAAACACAAGGGATGCCAATAAGATTACGAGACTTATGGGATTAACCATAATGCAAGCAAGCAAGAATTTCAAGAGCAATAGGTTGCTCAGGATTTTCGAAAGATCGAATGGTATTTCAAAGTCTTTTGCGAAACACATGAACAACTGGGAATGAGCGTATACTCAATAAGTGCGGGGAATTATCCGTACGGGTATTCAAGTGGAAAGGAACGGCAAGGCAGTAGGCACAAAATATTCTCGGAACAATAGAGAGGATTTCAGGTGATCTTGTAATAACAAGATCAACTGCGAATAAAAGTAAGAACGGCAAGTGTATGTATTTATACATAGGGATATTTCGGTGGTAGGGAATTGCAAAAGAAACGGGCACAAAGTCTCAGAAGAGTATCAGAGAGTAACTTCGAAATCTTCAGGTGCGGTCGGCGATCATCTGGACTGAAGGGCTCTCTGGGAGAAAGTGTTTTCGAGAACCTAAAGTTAGATTTTAGAAAATCATTAAACCCGAATAGAAGAGAGGTCAGAATCCCAGAGTATAGACAAGGAATAAAAGATCCTAATACCACCCAATGGCGACGTGGGCCCGTAAGCCGCACAGCCATGTTAGTAAAAACTTTTTCAATGACTAGACTCGACTTCAGCTAAGGAGTTGGAAAGGGGGATTCCTACAGGCAGTCGGCTCTGATACCAACTTGTGACGCCCCCGATTCAATCGTACACTAATCATACACGCAAACATGTACGATCAAGATCAGGGACTCACGGGAAGATATCACAACACAACTCTAAAAATAAAATAAGTCATACAAGCATCATAATACAAGCCAGGGGCCTCGAGGGCTCGAATACAAGTGCTCGATCATAGACGAGTCAACGAAAGCGACAATATCTGAGTACAGACATAGGTTAAACAAGTTTGCCTTAAGAAGGCTAGCACAAACTGGGATACAGATCGAAAGAGGCGCAGGCCTCCTACCTGGGATCCTCCTAACTACTCCTGGTCGTCGTCAGCGGGCTGCACGTAGTAGTAGGCACCTCCGGTGCAGTAGGAGTCATCGTCGACGGTGGAGTCTGGCTCCTGGGCTTCGGCATCTGGTTGCGACAACCAAGTAGAAGGGAAGGGGGAAAGAGGAAGAAAAACAACCGTGAGTACTCATCCAAAGTACTCGCAAGCAAGGAGCTACACTACATATGCATGGGTATATGTGTAAAGGGCCATATCGGTGGACTGAACAAGAGAATGCCAGAATAAGAGGGGGATAGCTAATCATGGGGAAGACTACGCTTCTGGCCACCTCCATCTTGCAGCATGTAGAAGAGAGTAGATGGTAAGTTCACCAAGTAGCATCGCATGGCATAATCCTACCCGGTGATCCTCCCCTCATTGCCCTGTTAGAGAGCGATCATCGAGTTATATCTGGCACTTGGAAGGGTGTGTTTTATTAAGTATCCAGTTCTAGTTGTCATAAGGTCAAGGTACAACTCCAAGTCGTCCAGTTACCGGAGATCACGGCTATTTGAATAGATAAACTTCCCTGCAGGGGTGCACCACATAGCCCAACACGCTCGATCCCATTTGGCCGGACACACTTTTCTGGGTCATGCCCGGCCGCGGAAGATCAACATGTTGCAGCCCCACCTAGGCACAACAGAGAGGTCAGCATGCCGGTCTAAACCTAAGCGCACAGGGGTCTGTGCCCATCGCCCTTAGCACACCTGCATGTTGCGTACGCGGCCGGAAGCAGAACTAGCACCCTTAATACAAGAGCAGGCTTACGTTCCAATCCGGCGTGCACCGCTCAATCGCTGACGTCACGAAGGCTTCGGCTGATACCACGACGCTGAGTGCCCATATCTTTCCCACGTAGTTGGTTATTGCGTATAGACCAAATGGCCAAACTCAGATCAAATACCAAGATCTCGTTAAGTGTGTTAATGATGTAACCGCGGACACCGACCAAGGCCAGGCCCACCTCTCTCCTAGGTGGTCTCAACCTGCCCTGTCGCTCCGCCACAAAGATCCACTCACGGGTACTCCTACGAGCCGACCCGTCTTTAGTCACCACAGGTATCATATATTATGTATAAGTATATACCCGTGATCACCTCCCGAGTGATCACGGCCCAATAGTATAGCAAGGCAGACGGACAAGAATGTAGGGCCATAGATGGAATACTAGCATCCTATACCAAGCATGTAGGAATGAAGGTAAAGGTAACAACAGTAGTAGCATGGACAGGCTATGCATCAGGATAGGATAAACCGTAAGCAGTAACAGGCTACACTACTCTAATGCAAGCAGTATAGAGAAGAATAGGCGATATCTGGTGATCAAGGGGGGGATTGCCTGATTGCTCTGGCAAGAAGGAGGGATCGTCAACACCGTAGTCGTACTGGGTAGAAGCGGCGTCGGTCTCAGAGTCTAGCGAGAGAAGAGGTGGAAGAAACAATAGATGTAATGAAAACAAATGCATGATGATGCATGACATGGCAATGAGCATTGCTAGGGGTGCCCTAATGCGGTAGTAGGTGATACCGGCGAAAGGGGGAAACATCCGGGAAAGTATCCTCGGTGTTTCGCGTTTTCGGACAGATGAACCGAAGGTGAAATGTTGCAGGTTCACTATGCTAGGGACGTGTGGCGGATGAATGGGCTGCGTATCCGGATTCGTCTCGTCGTTTTGATCCGAGTTACAGATTAAAAGATATGATTTTCAAAAGAATTTATTAATTTCTGGAATTTAATTAATTATTTAATTTAATTCGAAATTGAATTTATGATGAAAGTGTGTTATATCGACTAGAGGGGGGTGAATAGGCGATTTTTATGAATTCTTCACTTAGGAATTTGCTAGTGAGGAAATTCCTTAGCGAAGAACTACTTGCAGCGGAATAAGTACTCAGAAGTAAACTTAACAGAAGACAAGCATAGTCATCATGATGAAATGAAGACAAGCACAGAGTACAGAAAGCGTAGTCACGGGATAACACTAGATGAAGACGAACAGACTGAAGAAATTGAACTGAGGAAATTGGGAAAGTCATCAAACACAGATATGACAAGCAAACAACACAATACTGAGGAAATGAAAGAGTTGAGGAAATAGAACCAGTTGGCTTGGTGAAGACAATGATTTGGTAGACCAGTTCCAACTGCTGTCTCAGTTGTACATCTGGTTGGAGCGGCAAGGTATTTAAACCTGAGGACACACAGTCCCAGGCACACAGTCCTCACCGTATTCTCCTTGAGCTAAGGACACACAGTCCTCGCCCAATCACTCATGGTAAGTATTCAGGTGACTTCCGAACCTTCACAACTCGGTCACTCGGCGATCCATAATTCCTCTTGGATGCTCTAGACCATGACGCCTAACCGTCTGGAAGAAGCACAGTCTTCAAAGGTAACAAGCGTCGGATCCACGGAGGATCAATCTCTTCAGTGATGCTCAATCACTTTGGGTCTGTAGGTGTTTGGGTTTGGGTTTTGGATTTTCCTCACTTGATGATTTTCGCTCAAAGTCCTCGGAGGATGGGATGCTCTCAATTGACAAGTGTTAGTTTCTCGCGGAGCAGCCAACCAGCTAGTGGTTGTAGGGGGCGGCTATTTATAGCCTAGGGAGCAGCTCGACATGATAAGACATAAATGCCCTTCAATGATATGACCGTTAGGTGGGTAGATATTTTGGGACAGTTG